>CM035839.1:157136801-157779301 GCA_020510985.1 Pholidichthys leucotaenia
AGCTTTAAAAGGATCCTCCTCAACAAACTTACATCCCTGCATTTCCTCGTCAACTACGACGTTTGTCATGCAGTGTTTACTCTGAGTGTCTGCCACAGCCTCAAACCGCTCCTCCCCCGCCTGCAAAGTCTGTTCATCCATGTTCTTTCCTTTAACTGCACTCATTTCGCCCTCCACCTCCTTACTCCGGGCGACAGGCTCATCACAATGATCGGAGCTGCCGCCAGACAGAAATTCCCCACCATCACTGTTTGGGGGGGCAACTACCGCGCCCACCGCGGCCACCCCAGCAGAGGCGGCCGCGGCCGCCCCAGTGCAAGTGGACGCGGACGCGGACGCGGACGCGGCTGCAGCCACAGCCGCGACCGCCCCAGCAGAGGCGGGCGCCGCAGCGGCATCCGCCGCACCACATGTAGCGCTACCCTCCGGACCACCAGAAACAGCGGCGTCACCTTTCTTACTGCCAGTGCTCTTTGTGTTCGCCTTTTCAGGACATGATCTAATAACATGGCCCTCTGCACCACACGCAAAACACTTCATGGTTTCAGATGTTGCAAACACCAAGTAGCTAAAGCCGTCAATCCTGAAGTTAAAAGACGCGTTCAGTTCAGCAGAGCCGTCTTTTAACACCATAAAACACTGCCTCCTGTGACATACAACATGTTTCATCAGGGGGGACTTGCTACCCAGAGAGACCATTCTGATGGGGGAAACAACTTGGCCAAAACGGGACAACTCTCTGACCAGCTGATCATTTTTAATGAAAGGAGGAGCGTTTGAGATGGTGATCCTCCTAGAAGGGTTAGCCAGTGGTAGAACAGGAGTAAAAGTGTCATTTATGACCACTCCCTGTTCCACCACCTGATCAGCTTTTTCAATTGAATCCAGAAAGATCACAATTGCGCTGTTCATCCTCGATGCTGATTTTATGCTGCCATGCCCAACCACCTGTCCTACAGCGAGGCTGGCCTCCTCCACAGAACAGGGAACTGTCGGGAGGATTCTCACGCCATGACGCCGGGTCAAGCGCTCAAACTCCACACCACCATCAATCACCGGCATGATGGCCGGCCGGGAAAAACAGGCAGCAGAAGCTACCGTTCCCCGACACACTCACCCCAACACTCACACCCCAGCACACACACACACTCAACCCACTATATTAAACACACACACCTCAAACACACACGATAGAGAAAAGTTAGAAAATACAAAAGTTTAAAGTACTCACTCGACACCACTCCACACCCCTGCTCCCACAAACGCTCACGCATGCGCACGAGAGAGAGAGAGAGAGAGAGAGAGAGAGAGAGAGAGAGAGAGAGAGAGGGGGGTGCACAGGAGGGTGTGGGGGGATGTGTGGGGGTCTGGCTGTGTTGTGGGGTGACACACAGTGAGTTGAACCTATTAAAAAACAAATTCAGCTCATCAACTCTTGCAAGGCTCCCCATTGTCTGTCTGTCCCTCCCCTTACACCCAGTGATGTTCTTCATTCCCATCCACATATCCTTCACATTGCTTTGCCTGAGTTTATCTTACTGTAATTGTCTTTACACCTCCTCAACATTTCTCTCAGTTCACGCTGCACACTCCTCAGTCCCTCCCTCCCTGACCTAAAAACCCTCTTCTTCTTGTTAAGGAGTACTTTCAGGTCACTGGTGATCCATGGTTTGTTGTTGGGGAAACAGTGTACGGTCTGGGCTGGCATGGTTGTGTTTTCACAGAATCTGAAGTCATATTGTCTATGTCCACCCCTTGTGGTTCACAGAGTACATCCCAGTCTATCATCTCAAACCAGTCCTGTAGTGCATCAGCAGCCTCCTGTGTCCACTTCCTCACAGTCCATGTATAAGCAGGTTGCCTTTGCACAAGGCGAATGTACTTGGGGGATAATAGCATCAGGTTGTGATCTGATCTGCCGAGTGGGGGTAGAGCTGTATATAATATACTGCTCACAAAAAGTTAGAGATATTTGGCTTTCAGTTGAAATTTATGTAAAATGTTCATGCTACAGAGATATTATGTTGTGAAAGTAGGACATTTAAGTGGAAACATGCAATTGTGAGTTCCTCATCTCAAACAATTTATTGAAGCAAAAGCCAACAACAGTGGTGGGTATACCACAACAAAAAATGTCAATGTGTCAATTACTTGTCATGTGCCCTTGAGCATCAATTAACAAAATAACGATCTTTTTATCAACAACCTACGTCTCATCCCTGAGCTCCGGAGAACACCCGACACTAGGCAAGCTACCCGGCCGACCGGAAGTGCTTGCAGGTGGCGTAGAGACCATAAACAAAGGCGGGGGAAGCGCTGATGGCTAAGAGCTAAGCTAAAGCTAACACTGCACCGGCTTTCTCTACCCAGCATTTTCCTCGCTAATGCACGGTCACTGGCAAACAAAATGGATGAGCTACGGCTTCGGATCATCAACAATAAGAAACTTATGAACTGCAATATCATGATTTTCCCAAAAACATGGCTACACAGTGGAATACCTAACAATGCTATCGAGCTAGCCGGACAACACACTCTCCGGGCAGACAGAGCAGCTGATGACTCCGGTAAGACCAGAGGTGGGGGAGTGTGCATTTATATTAACAAGGCTTGGTGCACAAACTCTGTCACTGTTGGGAGACACTGCTCAGCTAACCTGGAGTTTCTCATGGTTAAATGTAGACCTTTCTATCTGCCACAGGAGTTCACTTGTACCATCATAACAGCTGCTTATATCTCTCCGGATGCTAATGCTGAGCTTGCTATGAACGAACTGCATGCAGCTATTAGCAAACAACAAACTGCACACCCAGAGGCAGCATTTATTTTGGCGGGTGATTTTAACCACTCTAACCTCAAGACAGTGCTTCCTAAATTCTACCAGCATGTCTCCTGTCACACAAGGGGGACAAAACATTGGACCACATTTACACCAATATTGTGGGAGCCTACACAGCAACCCCCCTCCCCCACCTAGGTCAGTCTGATCACTTATCTTTGTTCCTTACCCCAAGTATGTACCGCTCATCAACCGGGTGAAGCCATCAGTGAGGACCATCAAAGTGTGGCCAGAGGGGGTGGACTCTGTACTCCAGGAAAAGTTTAGGAACATAGACTGGAGTATGTTCACCTCTCAGGCTACTTGTGGCTCCCACATAAACATTGACTCTTACACCCACTCAGTCCTGGACCATATCAACACCATTACTGACAGTGTCACCATGGAAAGACAGATCACCACGTACCCAAATCAGAAGCCGTGGATGAACAGAGAAGTGCGGCTTCTGCTAAAGGCACGTAACAATGCCTTCAGATCTGGTGATGCACAGGCCTATAGTTCATCCAGGACAGATCTGAAGAGGGGCATCAAAAAGGCCAAGCACAGCTACAAGCTGAAGGTGGAGGAACATTTTGTGGACTCTGACCCCCGTCGCATGTGGCAGGGCATTCAAGCTATCTCTGATTATAAGCCCAGCAACTTCACAACTACAGCCATGACTGTGTCCTTTCTCAATGAACTAAATGACTTCTATGCTCGTTTTGACAAGGACAATAACGAAAAGAATATCAATTTCCCACCCTCTGATGACCTCCACTACCTCACACTCACCCACACTGACGTCTGTAACGCGCTGAGTCATATCAACGTACGTAAGGCTGCTGGCCCTGACAGCATTCCTGGGCGTGCGCTGAGAGCATGCGCTGAGCAGCTGGCAGGGGTCTTCACGGACATCTTCAACCTGTCCCTGACCCAGGCGGTGGTACCAGCGTGCTTCAAGACCACTTCTATAGTACCAGTGCCGAAACATTCAACACCATCGCGCCTAAATGACTATCGCCCTGTGGCACTGACGCCCATAGTTGTGAAGTGCTTTGAGCGACTGGTCTTGGCACAGCTCAAAAAATGCCTGCCCCCTACACTGAACCCTTACCAATTTGCCTACCGGAGTAATAGGAGTACAGAGGATGTGGTTTCTATAGCGCTGCACTGTGTACTCTCACATCTGGATGACAAGAACACCTACGCAAGAATGCTGTTTGTTGACTTCAGCTCAGCATTCAATACAGTCATCCCCTCCAAGTTGATCACTAAACTTGGGGACCTGGGAATCAATTCCTTCACCTGCAACTGGATCATGGATTTTCTGACCAACAGACCCCAGCATGTTAGGTTAGGCCCCAACCGCTCTTCCTGCATCACACTCAACACTGGTGTACCACAGGGCTGTGTGCTCAGCCCATTCCTCTACTCCCTCTTCACCCATGACTGCAGGCCTATGTATGGATCCAATTCCATCATAAAGTTCACAGATGACACCACGGTGATTGGACTCATCAGAGACAACGACGAGTCAGACTACAGGGCAGAGGTTGAACACTTGGCTACTTGGTGCGCTGAAAATAACCTGCTCCTTAACACCAGCAAAACTAAGGAGCTCATAGTGGACTACAGGAAGGAGAGGGGAGAGACACATGACCCCATCCATATCAACGGCATGGCCGTTGAACGTGTCTCCAGCTTCAAATTCCTGAGGACCCACATCTTGGAGGACCTGTCCTGGTCAGTTAACACCACCAGCCTGATCACGAAGGCCCATCAGTGCCTCTTCTTTTTGAGGACACTGAAGAAGAACCATCTGTCAGCTGACATCCTGGGCAACTTCTACCGCTGCGTGATAGAGAGCACCCTGACCAACTGTGTTACAGTCTGATATGGGAGCTGCTCTGTCGCTGACTGTAAGGCGCTGCAGCGGGTGGTGAAAACCGCCCAACGCATCACAGGGACTCCACTTCCAGCTATAGAGGACGTCTACAGGAAAAGATGTCGGCGCCGGGCACGCAGCATTCTTAGGGACTCCACCCATCCTGCTCATGGACTGTTCCAGCTTCTCCCCTCCAGAAGGTGTTTCAGAAGCCTTCGGA
The DNA here is from genome assembly GCA_020510985.1 of Pholidichthys leucotaenia. NCBI lineage: Eukaryota > Metazoa > Chordata > Actinopteri > Cichliformes > Pholidichthyidae > Pholidichthys > Pholidichthys leucotaenia. The sequence goes on from CM035839.1 coordinate 157,141,725, forward strand.
CTAGAACCAGCAGGTTTAGGAACAGCTACTTTCCAACAGCTGTCACGCTATTGAACTTAGTTCCCCGCTGACCCTCCACTTCTCTCCCCTTTAATACCCCCCCCCGTGCTTCCTCAAACTGTATACACACATATATATAATTGTACTCCAACTTTCTACACTGACCTATCCGTATATATTTGCTTAAATTGTACATACTGTCAATTACTGTATGGACAGCAGTGCAGTATATACAGTACCCCAGCCTCCATCAGCCGTTCCCTAATGATGTAACCTCAATGAGCTGGAGCATTGCTGTCCATGAAGATGAAATTGGGCCTGTGTTGTTCATGCAGGAGCAAAATGACTGGATTAATGATGTTATTCAGGTAGTACTGGTTTGTCACTGTCCTATTCACAAGGTGTACGGCAGTTCTGTATTGACTAGGTTCAGGTTCAGGTTCAGGTTACTTTATTTGTACCCGTAGGTAGATTTGTTTTGCACTTGGTGACATCCATATTTACAAGCCACTAATTACATTCAACATAGACACAAACACAGGCACACATCTTACAAAATAGGTAAATATAAAATATGTACAATATAATTTTTATAGCTTGTTCAACTCTTTGACAGCAGCAGGGACAAAGCTGTTTTTGTAGCGCTGGGTTCTACTTTTTGGGACAGCAAACCTCCGTCTGGAGGGAAGAAGCTGAAAGTTGCAGTGCAAAGGGTGGGAGTCATCATTTAAAATCGAGTCGGCCATCCTCAGTACTTGTCTGGTGTACAGGGATGTCAGGCTCAGCTGTGACTCACCAAGCAAACGACTGGACCATCTGACTACCTGATCCAAGGATTTCCTCTGTTTCAGTTTTATCTGACCAAACCATGACATTAAAGAAAAGGATAAAACAGATTCAATAAAAGCCTGATAGAACATAGTCATTATGGTTCGGTCAATTTGGAAGCGTGCAAGTTTCCTCAAACAATGCAAATTTTGCTGACCCTTTTTGCACACCCTTTCACAGTTCACCTCAAAGTTCAATCCACTATCAATAATCGTCCCAAGATATTTGTACGATTGTACACATTCGGTGGTCTGGCCTTTTAGTATGGTGACTTTGTGCCTGGGAGTTTTCCTCCTAAAGTCAATAATCATATCTTTCGTTTTTGTTGTATTCAGCTGCAGGTAGGAATCCTCACACCAGTGAACAAAGTCATCAACTACTGGGCCGTGGCCACTCTCACCATCCTGGAGGAGACTGACAATGACTGAGTCATCAGCATACTTTATAATGTGTCTGTTGTCATGTCTGCTCCGACACATGTTTGTGTACAGGATGAAGAGTAGTGGTGACAACACACACCCCTGAGGAGAGCCAGTAGAAGAGCACTTTAGGTCAGACAATGTGCCATTGACCCTTACTCTCTGCGTCCTGTTGGTTAAGAAATCCAGAATCCAACCCACCAGATTATTGCTTAAATCAAATTGTTGCAGGAGCCTTTCAACTAAAATATGAGGTTGGATTGTATTAAAGGCAGAAGAAAAGTCCACAAATAAAAGCCTGGCGTGTGTCCCATTAAAATCCAGATGTTTAAAAAGCATGTCAAACAAAGTGACAGTAGCATCCTCCACTCCTCTGTGAGGCCTATAGGCAAACTGCAGAGAATCCAATGCATGTTCAGTCTGCCTTAGGACCTCACATCTGACCAGTTTTTCAAAAATTTTCATTAAAATTGAAGTCAAAGCAACTGGTCTAAAGTCATTTACCGTTTTAGGACAGCTGGATTTTGGAATGGGAACAACCACGGCATCTTTCCAGATCTTAGGCACATGTTGTGTCTGTAAGGACTTATTGAAAATATAATGAAATATAGGACTCAGTTCATGTGCACAGGACTTTACCAGGCGTCCACATATATTATCAGGGCCCTGACTTTTGTTCACTTTTACAGCGCGGAACTCCCTTTCAACATCCTGCATCTCAATATTAAAGTGCTGATTGTCTTTGAGTTTCTGTTCAAATCTTGGATTTCTGTGCTAAAATCAAAGGAGTCAAAACGACCATAAAAACAGTTAAGAGCATTAGCCAGCTCTGTGTCTGAACTAAGACCATCTAAAAACACACGATTACTGCGCTCTGTGCTCTGAAGGCCTGCAATAGTTTTCATACTGGCCCAGGCCGAACCAAGTTTATTTGCTGCCATCTTGCTTTCCAACTCTGATTTATAATTCTGTTTTGCTCTTAAAATTTCGGCCTTCAGCTCCTTGGTGGCAACCTGTAGCTCAGAAACAGACCCCTGTTTAAAGGCAAGAGCTTTCCTCTGTAAGCAGGATTTAACTGATTTAGTTACCCATGGTTTGTTGTTGGGGTATATTTTGACACGTTTACGTGGAACAATCTTATTTTGACAGTAAGCCATGTATGAGCATGTGAGCTCAGCCAGAGAGTCCAAATCATCCCCGCAGGCCATTATGAACATCTTCCAGTCTGTACAGTCAAAGCATTCCTGGAGGCTGTGCTCTGAATCTTTTGTCCACACATCAATGTCTCTCGTCTCCACCTTGCCTCTTCTGAGAGCAGTTTTATATGTGGGCAGCAAATGAACACAGCTGTGATCTGATGATCCTAAAGGAGGAAGGGGGAGTGATTTATAGGCCCTCTCTATGGATCCATAGCACAGGTCCAATGTCTTTTTTCGCCTGGTTGGGCAGGAGACATACTGATGAAAGTTTTTAAGTGTCTTCTTTAAAGAAACATGGTTAAAATCCCCAAGAATGAAGTTTGGCGCCTCTGGAGAAATTGACTGCAGCCGCTGCACCACATCAGAGATGGTGCTGGAGGCGGAGTCAGCGTCTGCCCTCGGATGAATGTACACAACTGTGATGAAAAGTTGGGGAAACTCTCGAGGCAAATAAAAGGGGCGAAGCGACACAGACAGCAGCTCCACATCGGGTGTACAGATGCGCTCTCTGACCGTGACAGATGTGCAGTACTGCTTATTAATGTATAAACATACGCCGCCCCCCTGACGCTTCCCCGTTACCTCTTCCTGCCGATCCGAGCGCAGTGGAGCTCCAAAGCCGTCAGTCCACAGGTCTGCATCTCGATCATGCGCAGTAAGCCAAGATTCAGTGAAAGCCATGACGCAGCAGTTCTTAAAATCCTTCTGGTAACGTACATTGCCTTGAATTTCCTCCACCTTGTTTCTCACAGACTGTGCATTCCCAAAAATGATCGAAGGAAGAGGAATGTTACCAAACTGACGTCTCCTAAGGCGCAATTTCACACCTCCACGTCTTCCACGCTTCCTCCTGCCGCTTCTTTTTTCACTGCTGTGTCCGTCTCTCAAAATAAAGTCCGGCAGTTCAAATTTGGGCTCAATCACAGACGCTGCATCAGCTGTGTTAAAGCGTAGCAACACGTCCCTGGAATATTGTATTCTGCCCGCTATTCTGCTCGCCATGGAGCCGAACGCGTTTACCTCAGAGACAAAGAGCCACAGCACAGATAGCAGCAGTGCGAGAGAGGAGAGGAACTCCATGTTGCAGATACCAGGGAGCTCTTCGCCATATATTCCACAAACGCTCCAGGGCAGAAACGACACAGAGGATTTTCTAAAAACGTAAAAAAGTACAAAAAACACACACACGCACACACGCACTATATCATCAAGCTGCTGGTCGCTGCGTGCGCATGCGCCCATTTAGATATTATATATATATAATATATAGATATACACCATATAGATACACCTGCCCAAACTGTAACATGGTGACAACAGTCACTGATGCATAGCGCTCTCCTTGACGTTTCCAACATCATTGGCGCCCATCATTTCTGCTCAGTGTGAATCGACTTTAATCAGAGAACAGCACTGAGGCCCACTGGTCCCTTGTCTAACGTAAATGCTTTTTGGCCCATGCAAATGATGACGCCTGTGCCTGGTGGTGTGATCAGGTACCCTTGTAGGTCATCTAGCACACAGACCACCCTGATGTAAATGGTTTTGAATGGTCTGACTTGACACTTGGGTGCCTCTCACCTCCCTTAAATGTTCCTGGAGTTGAGTGGCATTCATCATCCAGTTCCACGGGGCACTGTTCCCAATGAAGCGGTCATCAGCGTGGGGTGTGACCAAAGGACATCCACTTCTATGCCTTTCTGTGACTCTTCCAGTCTCTTTGTATCTGTATTGCAACTTGCTGATGATACTCTGTGACACTAAGCTCAGTGGCCACTTCCCTCTGAGAACATCCTGTTTGAAGCCTCACAATGGCGAGGTACTGTTGATCAGTTGTTAGCCGTCATCTTGGTCTCATGATGTTAAAACCTTACCAGAATGCTGAAGAGGACTGTTTAAATACCAACTCGAACTGAATCAGAAAATTTATTCGTCAATTCATGGATCAAACATCTGTTGTGAATGTTGCCGTTAAGCACCTTGTTAGAGAACAGCAAGTTATGCAAAAAGTACTGAAACATTGAACAGTTGGAAATGTGCATTCAAAAGATTAGAGAAGGACAAATTAAGTTCACCTGAAAAGGATATAGTGCATTTTAGGTGCATCCTGAAATTTCACTCGAAAGTCGAATATCCCTAACTTTTTGTGAGTAGTGTGTACACTTTATATAAAAATAACTAATAAAACAACTCCTTGAAAAAACCCTGAGCTCAATCACAACCATAAAAAAATATCTCAGAAGCTGAAAGGTTAATTCAGTTTTCTCCATTCCATCAAATAACTACAGGGTTGTGGGGTTTTTTTGTCCGCTTAAATCAGCTTTTGTCATGGATGGCCCTCATGAGCCATCAATGAGATGCTGCAGGCCAGCCGATGAGTTTGCATAATTTATTAACAAAGGATAAATGACAAAATAACGAGCCACGGGGGGCAAAAACACAACTAAGGTTCAACTCAGAATACAGGAATACAGATACTTGGAAAATACACTTACAGGAACGGGAGGTAGAAGAAGGAATCTTCGACGAGGTCGCAGCCAGAACGAGACGCCTGTTGCCATGAGTTTTGCCTAAATTTGGACTTGTTTCCCTGTCTGGGTACCTGTGTGCTGGGAGGTTATGTCGTCACTCAGGGGCCGCACTCGGAGACTGGGCTACGAGCTGGTGGAGGCCCTCGACTATATTGACGGAACCCTCTTCACCGCTGGCCTCTATGACACTCCCAGCGATGTACGCCAGCACCTGGACCTCACTGAGGCCATCATTAACCACCTTCCTCACTACTCCAACCACCCTGAAGTCATGGCGAGGAAGGCAGACATCTCTGCGCACCGGGAGAGACTCCGTGGGCTGGAGGGAAACTCCGGCAGGAAGCCGAAGAGAAGGCACCCTCGCTCCTCGCTTCGGGATTCCGTTCCTGTCCCCGTTCCAGTCCAGGAGTTCGCACCGCCCAGGGGTGATCCCCCAAGGAGTGAGATGTTCAGTCGGGATTCCCCCGGAGAAGTTACAACTGACAGCTGTTTCCATCCGGGACCCAGTGGCTGCAGCTCGCTCCGCCGTCCACCCCACGCAGATCACTAAGCATGTGACGGCAGCAGTCAGGCTGGTGGAGAGGAATCCTGAGCTATGTGATTATCCAGAGTACGCCGACCTGCTCGCCTCTGTTTCTGCGCAGGAGCAGCGTTTCTTTAACCTCTCCTTCGCCTCGCCCTCTGCCGGTAAACGTCATTACACTGCCACCGGTAAGCCTCAGTGAGAACCCCGTCTGGATCCAGTTCCAAGTCGTCGGAGGAACTCTGCCTCCCAGTCAGCTGCTTCTTCTGCGTCTCGTCAGGAGGGAATTCCCGCAGCCTCTCCCTCCGGGTCATCTGTCCCTGCTGTCCCGTCAGCTCCTCGTGCCTGGATCACCTCGGCTGTTGTCCTCTCCTCCTCGACGTCTTCCCCGGCTGCTGTGAGAGCCACGAGCCCTGCTTCAGCGAAGCCCGTCATCGATCCATCGCGAGTGACTCCTCCTCGTCCTCCCAGGGGGCCCTCCGTCACCATCCAGCGGGGAAAGGGAGGAACCAAGTCCACTGCAGCGGGTTCTATCAGGCCTCTACGGATCAGGCAAGTGACTTTTCATTCTGTTCCCTCATTGGGTGAATTGCCTTGCTTGATTCCTAGGGGTGGAGTTTGGGGTTCACAGTCCCCTGAGCTTCCTCCACCTGCTGCAGTAACTAATTATGGACCTGCTACCTTTGTGTCTCCTTCCCCTGAACGTTCCGCCGCACCAGGCCTACGCCGCCGGACGAGGAGGGAGCCTGCAGCCCTGAAGAGTCTGGTTCCAGCCCCGCAGCCATGTCACGGGCAGAGGAGAAGGTTGGACTGTAACTTGGAGTCTGCGCCAACGACGAAGCGTCCCCGGGTCTCCATGGAGGTGCGGTTTGATCCAGCAGGTCGAGGATCCCCTGCCACCACGCCGTGCGGGTCGTCGGCGTGGACGTCAGCGTTGGAGGGTCCTCAGACTGTGGAGAACATCATGCCGGCTGCGGAGCCCACCGTGGCCGAGTGGGAGCCAGAGGACGTCCTTCTTCGTCCTGAGCCCGGCTCGCCAAAGTCCCGGATGGTGACGGAACTCGAGATCAGGCAAGTGCTCTACTTTGTCTACTTTCTTTCTTCTCTGGAGCATTTTTGCCTGTCTCTCTGGAAGACGAGCCAGGTGCAGCCGTTCGCTGCATCTGAACTTGTCTCGCCGGGTTCTTTCGCTACCGGTGATCCTGATTCCGGTTCTGTTCCCTCTCCTGAGCCTTCTCCCAGGGTCGCCAGTGATGACTCGGTCCTGGTCTCAGCTCTGAAGGTTCCAGGTTCGGGGTTGGAGGTCATCCATGGTGCTGTTCCGACCCAGTCGGGGTCCATCGTGGGTGCAGCTGCGATCCGATCGGGGTCCATCGTGGGTGCAGCGCGGGCTCACCTGGGGTCCAACAGGAGGACAGCGCCTGTTCTGGTGACGTTCGGAGGTGGAGCTGCAGATCCTCTGCTGAGCGACGCCGAACTGGTCCCTCATCCCTTTCCCGTTCCCTCTTTTCCTCCATCGGGTGCTGCAGGGGTTTCCCGTAGTCGGCTCGGCTCTCTGTCGTCGCTCTTCACCATTAGGAGGCCGTCTCCGAACTCTCCCCTGTGGTCCTGTTGGCATGACGATGCGGGTCGGCCGCTTGGGAGACTTTTTCGCCAGTTTGGCGTTCTGGGTCGGCCACCCGACGTACTGAACATTCTACTGGGCAACCTGGTTCGGCCGCCGGAGGTCCCGTCTCTCTGGGCCTGGGACTGGGCTAGACCGCCCGAAAGAATCCTGTTTCCCCTATTGGCGATCTGGACGCTGGACGCAGGCAGACCGCCTGAACTTCTCTTTTTTTTCCTTCATTATGCTCTGCCTGTCGTCATCCCTGTTTTTCACCCCTCTGTATGATTGGGGTTGGACTTTTTGGACCTGTTGTCGCTGCTCTTCGTCGTATGTTATTTATTTCCACTCCTCTGTAGTCTGAGGGTTGTTTTCTGTGCCCGTTATTTGGCCTATATCGCCGCTCTGTGCGTGTTTTTTTGTACTCTGTACTTGGTAATGTGCCCATCTGTCTGTCCTTGTTGAACTGTTGTATATTACCGTCAGGTTGCATGTGGTTTTTTTTGTTTTTTTTCTCCTCCTCTCTTGTGTGGTATTTGTACCCTGAATTGTATGTATCGCTGCTCTGTGCCATGTGATTTTTTTTTCTCTCTCCCCCTGTTATTATGGGACATGCTGTAATTTTGTGCCTGCATTGAGTTTCTGTCTTCTGAGGTTCTGCTTGTCATTTTGAGTTTTTTTTCTTTTCTGTGATTAGGTTGGATTCTGGCCCTCCTTGGCCTTTTTCCCCCTCCTCCCTCCCTGGGGCGGTCCTGTGGACCTTCCAGGTGGGGGGGCGTGATGTTCCACCACGTCTAGAATCCGCGTTGTGAATGGGGGCAACTGTCACGGTCCGTGTGCTGACTCTGTCTGCACTCGGGTTGTGCGGTAGTTTCCCATTCTCTTCTCTAGCGCACCTCTTGGCCTCTGGGCTTTTATTTTGACAGCGTCTCGACGGTGTTTCTGGCTGTCAGAAGCCAAGCTCCACGGGACGGCTGGATCCCAATGAGCCGATGATTCCATCAGCTGATCAATCTATCAAAGACTATTTCAGGGAGCAGCTCTGTTTGCTCAGGGCTGCGACCTCATCGAAGGTTCCTTCTTCTACCTCCCGTTCCTGTAAGTGTATTTTCCAAGTATCTGTATTCCTGTATTCTGAGTTGAACCTTAGTTGTGTTTTTGCCCCCCATGGCTCGTTATTTTGTCATTTGTCCTTAATTAATAAATTATGCAAACTCATCGGCTGGCCTGCAGCGTCTCATTGATGACTCGTGAGGGCCATCCATGACAGTTTTATTTGATACAGTGACATAAACACGTGAAGAACATTTATGAATGAATGAATGAATGAATCTTTATTTTGGATAGAATAAAAGTACAGATTAAAAGAAACTGAATAATATAATTGGTACTATATAATTATATACTGTATATATACAGTATATATATATATATATATATATATATATATATATATATATAATTATAATTGGTAAAAGCAGCCTTGTTAATCATTAAAACTCTCATCTACAGTCAATACAACAAAAGTCAAATATTTCATCTGAAAGGTTGTATTATTGTACTGCTCAATAACACAATCAAATAATTCTTCCCTACAGTCAGGTTTCTCTGCTGCACTGCGCTTTCAAAGACTTGAAAATTTGTGCAAGGTACACAATCTCAGACCTGATTTGAGCATATCCTACAATCACGTCCAGATTGATGAATGTTTGTTTTTTCCATTCAGATACAGTGTACCTTAAGTTGGCAATAGTTCAAGTTTCTCATACTGTTGCAAACATGGGAGTGGACAAATATGCTTGCTTTCTTCACCTGCAGGTTTATTAAAGCTCTCAACATATCCAAAATGACAAAAACTATCAAGAATATTCTCCAGTAAATTCTCAAAAGTACTACTGCATGTGCAAACAACAGAATGCCAGTTATCAGTAATGTCACTGATCAACAACCAGCTAGCAGCCAAAGAAAGAGATTGCTCTTTCTCCCACACATCTAGCACACATCCACCGCTTTTAAGCAGCTCAACACAAAATAATGGACCTCGTGTGTCAAAGCAGAAACAATTTCTGTTTTAGCAGAAAAATAGTAAAAGCATAAGCAACTATCTCACCCATGACATCACCCACCACGCCGCAAAAACAGGGCGTGGGAGTGAGTGTTCATTACGAACACAGCTTGAGAGTTTTAGACTGCTATTCACTTGCGGACAGTTGGACCCAAACCTACGAGGACAAAACAGGCAGAGTGTCTGACTGTGTCAGCTGCTGGCAGTGAGCTACAACCGTAGCACATAGCTATTTATACTGCTAACTGACATCCAGGTGGTTTTGGAAGATGCTGTGATAATTATCCAGGTGAGAGCGCCGACAGATGACGTTGAAACTTAAACATGACAGCGTTTTGGGGATTTCCATGGCTATGATCCAGCTTGTTTGACTTCACAATGCCTGTATGCAGCGGCCAGTGTCTAAGGCTGTAGAGCGACTTCCGGTACAGAGGGCAGCAAGGCCAGAAAAGTACTGTTTGCACTTTCTGCCATTAACTGCCGTTAAACGTGATCACAAAATTTTTTACCATTAACGGGGGTGAAGCCATCCATCCATCCATCCATCTTCTACCACTTTTCCGGAGGTCCGGGTCGCGGAGGCAGCAGTTCAAGCAGAGAAGCCCAGACTTCCCTCTCCCCAGCCACCTGCTCCAGCTCTTCAGAGAGGATACCAAGGCGTTCCCAGACCAGCTGGGAGACATAGTCTCTCCACTGAGTCCTGGGTCTGCCCCGGGGCCTCCTCCTAGTGGGACGTGCCTGAAACACCTCAAGTGGGAGGCGTCCAGAAGGCATCCTGATCAGATGCCCATACCACCTCAACTGACTCCTTTCAATGTGGAGGAGCAGCGGTTCTACTCTGAGCCTCTCCTGGATGACTGAGCTCCTCACCCTATCTCTGAGGGTGAGTCCAGCAATCCTACGGAGAAAGTTCATTTCAGCCGCTTGTATCCGCGATCTTGTTCTTTCGGTCATTATCCAAAGCTCGTGATCATAGGTGACAGTAGGAATGGAGATTGACTGGTAAATCCACAGCTTAGAACTAAGCTCCCTCTTTACCACAACAGACCGGTACAATGTCCGCATCACTGCAGATGCTGCTCCAATCTGTCTGTCAATCTCTCGCTCCACTTTCCCCTCACTCGTGAACAAAATACTTAAACTCCTCCACTTGGGGCAGAAGCCTGTCCCCAAACCAGAGAGGACAATCCACTTTTTTCCGGCTGAGGACCATGGACTCGGACTTGGAGGTGCTGATTCTCATCCCAGCCACTTCACACTCAGCGGCAAACCGTCCCAGCAAGAGCTGTAGGTCATTGCTGGATGAAGCCAACAGGACAACATCATCTGCAAACAACAGAGATGAGATCCTGTGGTCACCAAGCATGACACCCTCCATTCCCTGGCTGCGCCTAGAAATCCTGTCCATAAAAATTATGAACAGGATCGGTGACAAAGGGCAGCCCTGGCAGAGTCCAACTCTCACTGGGAATGAGTCCGACCGAGTGTTGGCAATACGAACCAAACTCTCACAACGGTCGTACAGAGACTGAATAGCTCGTAACAACAAGCCCGATACCTCATACTCCCAAAGCACCCCCCACAAAAAACCACGAGGGACGCGGTCAAATGCCTTCTCCAAGTCTACAAAACACATGAAAACTGGTTGGGCAAACTCCCACAAACCCTCAAGAATTCTCAAGAGGGTAAAGAGCTGGTCCGATGTGCCACGGCCAGGACGAAAACCACATTGCTCCTCCTGAATCCGAGGTTCGACCAACGGCCGGACTCTCCTCTCCAGTACCTTGGCATAGACCTTCCCAGGGAGGCTGAGGAGTGTGATCCCTCTAAAGTTGGAGCACACCCTCCAGTCCCCTTTTTTGAAAAGAGGAACCACCACCCCGTCTTGCCATGCCAAAGGCACTGCCCCTGACCTCCACGCAATGTTGCAGAGGCGTGTCAACCATGACAGCCCAACAACATCCAGGGCCTTGAGGTACTCAGGGCGAATCTCGTCCACCCCCGGGGCCCGGCCACCAAGGAGATTTTTAACCACCTTGGCGACCTCAGCCCCTGTGATAGGCGAGTCATCCCCCTCGTTCCCAAACCCTGCTTCCTCTGTGGAAGGCGTATCAGTGGGATTGAGGAGATCCTCAAAGTATTCCTTCCACCACCTGATGATATCCCCAGTCGAAGTCAACAGTGTCCCAGCCGCACCATACACAGTGTGAACAGGGAGCTGCTTTCCCCTCCTGAGCCACCAGACAGTTTGCCAGAATCTCTTTGAAGCCGACCGAAAGTCTTGTTCCATGGCCTCACCGAACTCCTCCCATACCCGGGTTTTTTCTTCAGCAACCACCCGAGCTGCACTTCTCTTGGCCTGCCGGTACACCTCAGCTGCTTCGGGAGTCCCACAAGCCAACCAAGCTTGATAGGACTCCTTCTTCAGCTTAATGGCCCCCCTCACCACTGGTGTCCACCACTTGGTTCGGGGGTTGCCACCACGAGATGCACTGATCACCTTGCGGTGGCAGCTCTGGGCCACCGCTTCAACAACAGAGGTGGAGAACATGGCCCATTCAGACTCCATGTCTCCAGACTCCCTTGGAATGTGGTTGAAGTTCTTCCGGAGGTGGGAGTTGAAGACCTCCCGGACAGGGGCCTCAGCCAGACGTTCCCAGCACACCCTCACTATACGTTTGGGTCTACCAGGTCTGAATGGCATCCTCCCCTGCCATCGGATCCAACTCACCACCAGGTGGTGATCAGTTGACAGCTCTGCACCTCTCTTTACCCGGGTGTCCAAGACATACGGTCGCAGGTCTGATGACACGATAACAAAATCAATCAACGACCTACGACCTAGGGTGTTCTGGTGCCAGGTGCACATATGGACATCCTTATGCTTGAACATGGTGTTCGTTATGGACAAACTGTGGTTAGCACAGAAGTCCAATAACTGAACACCACTCGGGTTCAGATCGGGCAGGCTGTTCCTCCCAATCACCCCCCTCCAGGTTTCACTGTCATTGCCCATGTGCACATTGAAGTCCCCCAGTAGGACAATGGAGTCTCCAAGAGGAGCACCCTCCAGCACCCCAGTCACCGACTCCAAAAAGGGTGGGTACTCTGAAACATCATTTGGTGCATAGGCACAAATGATGGTCAGGACCCATTTCCCAACCCGAAGGCGCAGGGAAGCAACCCTTTCGTCCACCACGGAAAACTCCAATATAGAGGCAGCAAGGTGGGGGGATACAAGAATACTCACCCCTGCTCGTCGCCTCTTGCCCGGGGCAACTCCAGAAAAGGCCAAGCTCCAGCCTCTCTCCAGGAGACTGGTTCCGGAACCGGAGCTGTGTGTTGAGGTGATGCCGACTATATCTAACCGGTATCTCTCAACCTCGTACACCAGCTCAGGCTCCTTCCCCACCAGAGAGGTGACATTCCACGTACCAAAACCACGTACCAAAAGCCAGTTTAGAAAGTTTGGGATCAATCTGCCAAGGTCTCCACCTTTGACCGCCACCTAATCCACACAGCACCGGACCCCCATGATCCCTCCTGCAGGTGGTGAGCCCACTGGAGGGTGGACCCATGTAACTCCTTCGGGCTGAGCCCGGCCGGGTCCCATGGGTGGAAACCCGGCCACCAGACACTAGCCTTCAAGCCCCTCCCCCAGGCCTGGCTCCAGGGTGGGTCCCTGGTAACCCCATACCGGGCGGGGTACACTGAATCCTTGATCTAGAATTTATCATGAGAGTCTGTTGGATCGTTCTTAGTCTGGCCCTTCACCCAGGACCAGTTTGTCTTGGGTGACCCTTTCAGAGGCAAATTGCCCCGGACAACATAGCTCTTGGGATCACTGGGGCACGCAAACCCCCCCACCACGATAAGGTGACGATCCATGGGGGGGCGGGTGAAGCATTAACGGAAAATTAATGCGATCACGCCAACACCACTAATACATATACTGTATATACAGTGACATGAAAAAGTGTTTGCCCCTTTCCTGATTTCTCATTTTTTTGTATGTTTGTCACATTTAAATATTAGACAAAGATAGCGCAAGTAAATACAAAATGCAGTTTTATAGTGTCCCATTACATCCGTATTTCAGAAAAGGAACATCATACCAATAGTAAAATATGGTGGTGGTAGTGTGATGGTCTGGGGCTGTTTTGCTGCTTCAGGGTCTGGAAGACTTGCTGTGGTAAATGAAAACATGAATTCTGTTGTCTACCAAAAATTCGTGAAGGAGAATGTCCAGCCATCTGTTCGTGACCTCAAGCTGAAGCGCACTTGGGTTCTGCAGCAGGACAATGATCCAAAACACACCAGCAAGCCCACCTCTGAATAGCTGAAGAAAAACAAAATGAAGACTTTGAAGTGGCTTAGTCAAAGTCCTGACCTGAATCCAATTGAGATGCTGTGGCATGACCTTAAAAAGGTGGTTCATGCTCAAAAATCCAATGTGGCTGAATTAGCCAGAAGCCGTAATAACCAGAGTAGTCATAGTTATATTGGCCATATCCATAGCCTTGCTGTCCATAACCATAATTTTGGTTGTATCCCTGGTTCCAGTAGTTGTTGTAGCCTTGATTCCAGTTCTGCCCCTGACCTCCACGACCCCTACCACGTCCTCCATGAACACCATATTGCTGCTGGAGGTAGACCTCTTTAGGCTGGGCTATTTTGATTTCACACTTGCTTCCTCCAACAGTGTGGTACTTCTTCTCCATAACCTTCTTTACAGGAGCCTCCTCTTTATACGTGATGAAGACAAACCCCCTCCTTTTCTCCGTCTTTGGATCTTGCGGAAGCTCAATGGTCTCAATCTCTCCATAGTTCCCAAAGTACTCCTCAATGACTTCTTTTGAGGTCTCAGGGTTAAGGCCGCCAACAAAGATTTTCTTCACTGGATCTTTCTTCATGGCCATGGCTTTCTTGGGGTCAATCTGTCTTCCATCTAGCCTGTGCTCCTTCTGTTCAAGAACCTTATCTACACTGGCTGCCTCTTTGAAGAGAATGAAGCCAAATCCTCTTGATCGGCCTGTCTGCGGGTCTATCTTGATGGTGCAGTCCGTCACATCACCATATTTAGAGAAGTAATCTTTAAGATCCTTCTTGCTCGTGTCCCAGCTGAGACCACCAACAAACATTTTTCCGGCATCCTCCTCGCTTTTGCTGGCGTCGATCTGGCCGCCCTCCCCGGCACCCTCTCCGCAGTCGTTCATGGCGCTGCCGTCGTTTCCGTCTTCAGAACAATTCTGCAAACGTGAGTGAGCCAAAATTCCTCCACAGCGCTGTAAAAGACTCATTGCCAGTTATCGCAAACGCTTGATTGCAGTTGTTGCCGCTAAGGGTGGCACAACCAGTTATTAGGTTTACCACAGTTAATTTATGTTTTTTTTGGGGGGGTGGGGGTGATTGCTTTTTCACACAGGGCCATGTAGATTTCGATTTTTTTTTTTTTTACCCTTAATAATAAAAACCTTCATTTAAAAACTGCATTTTTCGTTTACAATGTATCCAGAAACTTATCACAGCACTTCACTTTTTCCACATTTTGTTATGGTACAGCCTTATTCCAAAAGGGATTAAATTCATTTTTTCCTCAAAATTCTACACACAATACCTCATAATCACAATGTGAAAAAGTTTTTTTTGAATTTTTTGCAAATTTATTAAAAATTTAAAAAACTCAGAAATCACACATACATTAGTATTCACAGCCTTTGCTCAATACTTTGCGGATGCAACTTTGGCAGCAATTACAACCTCGAGTCTTTTAGAATATGATGCCACAAGCTTGGTACACCTACAGTATTTTTGGGCAGTTTTGCCTCTTCCACTTTGCAGCACCTCTCAAGCTTCATCAGGTTGGATGGGAAGTGTCAGTGCATAGCCATTTTCAGATCGCTCCAGAGATATTCAATTGGATTCAAGTCTGGGCTCTGGCTGGGCCGCTCGAGGATATTCACAGAGTTGCCCTGAAGCCACTCCTTTGATATCTTGGCTGTGTGCTTAGGGTTGCTGTCCTGCTGAAAGATGAACCGTCGCCCCAGTCTGAGGTCAAGAGCACTCTGGAGCAGGTTTTCATCCAGGATGTCTCTGTACATTGCTGCATTCATCTTTCCCTCTATCCTGACTAGTCTCCCAGTTCCTGCCGCTAAAAAACATCCCCTCAGCATGATGCTGCCACCACCATTGGCGTAGTTATGGGCAGTGCCTGGTTTCCTCCAAACATGATGCCTGGCATTCACGCCAAAGTGTTCAATCTTTGTCTCATCAGACCAGAGAATTCTGTTTCTCATGGTCTGAGAGTCCTTCAGAAGTCTTTTATCAAACTCCAGGTGGGATGCCATGTGCATTTTTCTAAGGAGTGGCTTCCGTCTGGCCACTCTACCATACAGGACTGATTGGTGGATTGCTGCAGAAATGGTTGCCTTCTGGAAGGTTCTCCTCTCTTCACAGAGCAACCCTGGAGCTCTGGCAGAGTAACCATCGGGTTCTTTGTCACCTCCCTGACTAAGGCCCTTCTCCCCCGATCGCTCAGTTTAGACGGCCGGCCAGCTCTAGGAAGAGTCCTGGTGGTTCAGAACTTCTTCCATTTACGGATGATGGAGGCCACTGTGCTATTTGCGACCTTCAAAGCAGCTGAAATTTTTCTGTACCCTTCCACAGATTTTTGCTTCGAGACAACACTGTCTCTGAGGTCTGCAAACAATTCCTTTGACTTAATGCATGGTTTCTGCTCTAACATGCACTGTCAACTGTGGGACCTTATATAGACAGGTGTGTGCCTTTCCAAATTATGTCCAATCAACTGAATTTACTACAGATGGACTCCAATTAAGATGTAGAAACATTTCAAGGATGATCAGTGGAAACAGGATGCACCTGAGCTCAATTTTAAGCTTCATGGCAAAGGCTGTGAATACTTATGTACATGTGATTTCTTAGTTTTTTATTTTTAATAAATTTGCAAAAATATCCAAAAAAAACTTTTTTCACATTGTGATTAAGGGGTATTGTGTGTAGAATTTTGCTGAAAAAAATGAATTCAATCCCTTTTGGAATAAGGCTGTAACATAACAAAATGTGGAAAATGTGAAGCACCGTGAATACTTTCCGGATGCAATGTACTTGAGTTAACTTTGTCTAATATTTAAATTTCTCTGATGATCTGAAACATTTAAGTGTGACAAACATACAAAAAAATGAGAAATCAGGAAGTCGGCAACACTTTTCCACACCACTGTAACCCAAATACACAAATAAATCATGTCTGTACAGAGTTGCAGGCTTGACCCCCACCAAAACGTGGTTCTTTTGCATTGAATGAGACTTTTGACACTGCTACACAACGCAATTTTTTTCCTTCTCTTATGATAATGTTAATTTCTTTGATGGAGAAGTTTCTCTTTTGCTGTTTTTCATTCCACTGTGTTGCGGCGGCATGAAATAATGCGGCGTTGTTAGAGGTTTTAAGTAGAGTTTTATTATCATACCGCCGTCACAAGCTCCACTCCCGGCGCCGTGCATGAGCGCCGAGAGCGAGCCCACGGCTCTCAGAGAAGGAGGGACACAAAGTCTGTGTCCTGTAGCAGAGGTTGAAGTCAGATTGAGAGAGTCAGAGCATGGTTACAATGCAGTATATATACACCCAACTACAACAATACATCAAAGCATTCACAGCAGTTGGTCTGATCAAAGAGATAACAGGACGGGCATGAGACATTTGCATGAAAGGTAACATTAACATTACAGAAGTGAGCCAGACGAAACGAGTCTGCCTGTAGACATTAATACACATTTCCTGTTCTGTTATTTGCTCTAGCCGAGCGCTGTGTTTGACCAGTCTGTTTGTGGGGATTTACATCAAAGCACATCTACATATGTAAGATGCTCAGAAGAAGCACAGTAAGGACAAGACGCATGAACACTATACATGAATGGCGCATTAACATCACAAGGCATGAATGGCACATTACATCTCAGCAGTGTAGCGGAAAAAACCAGGAGTAGCGAGCTGTCTGTCCTTAGTCTGTTGTGGGGGTCAACCGAACCGCCACACGCTCCCCCCCAGAGGGCACGGCAGGGGGCCGAGACCTCGATAATCCATCTGTGTGAGCGAGCTGTGGGAGAAGCTCGCTGCAGGCGGAGGGGGAGGGAGGGGAGGGGTAGTAAGTGCCGGCAGGGGCTGTAAAATCGTCCCGAGCCGCGCAAAAATTGCTTGCTGCTCCGCGACGTCGAGGGGCTGTCCCGTTGCGCGTGCGGAGATCACAAGAAGAAAAATTAGTCTCTGACTCCTCTCGTGGCCATGAAGAAAAGCAGGAGCGGCTGTAAGAAAAAAAATAAACAAAAGCAGAGGGACTGGCGTGTTGGCTTTAGGTGCAGGAGCAACCCCAAAGCCCCCTGGGAACCGC
Source organism: Pholidichthys leucotaenia (assembly GCA_020510985.1). NCBI lineage: Eukaryota > Metazoa > Chordata > Actinopteri > Cichliformes > Pholidichthyidae > Pholidichthys > Pholidichthys leucotaenia. The sequence goes on from CM035839.1 coordinate 157,159,304, forward strand.
TGACGGCTGAAATCCCTTTGTGCTGTGGCTGAGACCATTAAAAAATCCAGTGGCGAGCTGCGTGCTTGCTTCAGGTGAACGGGCAGCCCTGAAGGTTCCGAGGGTGGCGACCGGCCGTTTTTCTCGGGCATGTGCAGCGGCGGAGGACGATGGCGGTCTCTTGTAGCCTTTATTGTCCCGTGCGTGATGCGCCATCCTCGTAACTCCCCGGTGCGCGCGCGGGGGTTCCGTGCTTGGGTGGGCCACTGGAGTGGCGAGTCAGGGTGCAGAATCTTGGCGGAGATCGGCGCAGACGGCGCCGATAAAAATCCAGGTTGAGCTGTGGCTGTAGATTGGCCATGGTGCGTTGGAGCGGTGAGAGGAAATAGACGATCTTTTGTCCCTCAGGCTCGTGCAGATGCGTTGGAGCGGTGAGCGGGAATAGACGATCTTTGTTCCTCAGGCTCAGGCGTGGTGCATTCAGGTCCACGCGTTGCGTTCTCCGCCGGCCATGGAGGACGCCGTCGTGGAGAAGGGACGAGGTGAAGGAGCTCTCGTGTGAAGGAGCTGCGAGCGCGGCCGGTCCAGCGTGGATGAGCAGATCTCAGACGTGCAGATCTCATCCTGAAGAACGGGTCACCAGTGCAGCTGTCCAGCTCAGAAGGTTGCTTCGCACAAAACGTGTGTGTGTTCAGAGGGGTCACCAGTGCAGCGGCATGAAATAAAGCGGCGTTGTTAGAGGTTTTAAGTAGAGTTTTATTATCATACCGCCGTCACAAGCTCCACTCCCGTCGCCGTGCATGAGCGCCGAGAGCGAGCCCACGGCTCTCAGAGAAGGAGGGACACAAAGTCTGTGTCCTGCAGCAGAGGTTGAAGTCAGATTGAGAGAGTCAGAGCATGGTTACAATGCAGTATATATACACCCAACTACAACAATACATCAAAGCATTCACAGCAGTTGGTCTGATCAAAGAGATAACAGGACGGGCATGAGACATTTGCATGAAAGGTAACATTAACATTACAGAAGTGAGCCAGACGAAACGAGTCTGCCTGTAGACATTAATACACATTTCCTGTTCTGTTATTTGCTCTAGCCGAGCGCTGTGTTTGACCAGTCTGTTTGTGGGGATTTACATCAAAGCACATCTACATATGTAAGATGCTCAGAAGAAGCACAGTAAGGACAAGACGCATGAACACTATACATGAATGGCGCATTAACATCACAAGGCATGAATGGCACATTACATCTCAGCAGTGTAGCGGAAAAAACTAGGAGTAGCGAGCTGTCTGTCCTTAGTCTGTTGTGGGGGTCAACCGAATCGCCACAGTGTCATAATTTCTGGGAGTGAAATGTGGGTATGGAATTCAAATGACGCTGATCCATCTGTGAGATTTATCAATGAGTGAACCATTGTACGATGATAGTGACCAGATACGTATGGTTCCGTAAATGGTTCCATATATTCATATATTTATTCCATCCAGCTACAATGCTCTGCACTGTGTGTCTGTGTGTGTGTGTATATATATATATATATTTTATAGTAATACGTACATATGTTTATTAGCTGCTCTTGCTTGCTTGTTTTTTTTCTTGCCTTCTGATTGTTGCTCTGAGTGTTGCTATCCCTGTGCTGTTGCAATCCTGGAATTTCCCCGTTGTGGGACTAATAAAGGCTTATCTTATCTTATCTTATCTTAAATACCACATAGACCTTTTCGTACCATCATATTTATACCCAAATTTGCACAGATTTGTATGTACTTTTGACAAATGAGGGCCAGTGTGTTTCCCTTGATTTTGGTTAACATTAGGAAGATCATTACCAAGAAGCTTCACATTCTCAGGAAGAATCATATTCTAGCCTTCCCACCTTAGACACCCCAATCTCATCTGATCTTAGAAGCTAATCAAGATTGGGCCTGGTGCGAACTTGATAAGGAGACTAACTGGGAATGGAGAAAACTGGTGCTTTGGTAATCTCCTCAATGAAAGATGAAGTTTTTTTCTAGGCCCCAGTGATCCCAGGAACTATGTCATTGAGTGCAACTTACCCCTGGCACAGTCTCCCAAGGCAGATTGGTCCTGGATAAATGGCCAGACCAAGAGTGGTTCAACAGATCCGTATGAAAAAGTGAAAAGCAAAAAAAGGATCCAGTGTAAAGTGGCTTGTATGGGGTTACTGAGGCCTGCGCTGGAGTCAGGCCAGTGGGAAGGGTTCAGCAACAAGTGCCTGGTGACCATTCTGCCCATTGGACTTGGCCAGGCTCAGCCTGATTAAACCACATGGGTCCATCGTCTAGTGGGTTCACTACCTACAGGGGCGATAACTGGATCATAGATTCCATGGATTCCTTCTCTGCTTGGTCTGCTGCCCCTGCAACCCAGATCCCTGGATCACTGGTGGAGGATGTATGTATGTATGTATGTATGTATGGATGGATGGATGGATGGATGGATGGATGGGTGGATGGATGCTATTCTAAGCCTCAAAAGTGTTTTGTTTTATGGATTATCTCACATTTGTCTTTTTTGAAAAAGGTTTGTGCATTTATTATTATTATTATTATTATTATTATTATTGCTTTTGCTGTTGGTGTACTGGTTTTTTATAATGCAGACAATCTCTAGATGAGTCACTAAAGTGAGAAAAGAAGTGTTCAGAGGAATATAAATGGAAAACGTCAGTGAGTAAGCTGCAAGGACAAGAGTCTTCAGTGCCTCTCCACCTGGCATTGCCTTGATTCTGATGTGTCACTAGATGATGCACATCTAACAATTACAGCTTGAACTCAATGCTGACAGAAAAAAAAGCACTTTCACTATTTCCACATGCGTGAAGGACTACACATACAAACAACTTGGCAGCCATTCGTCATGACATTTGCCAAGACCACTTGGACTCGCCCCCAACCTGTTGAACACAAAGCCAAGATAAGATGGATTTAGGCAAGCTGGTCTCTGTGTTTCCCAAGCAAAATGTCAACAATGCAATGTGCCTCGAGGAGTGGCTCAAACCAAACACCCCTCCTCTACCAGTCTGTCTGGCCTCTGATCCCCTTTGATGCCAGGTCATTCTATTAAAAGTCTAAAGGGATCTAGACTCCTTATCTTCCATCTGCTCTGTCAGTGACAAACTACACACAACTTTTGTTGCCTAAAGGTGCGTATGTGTGTGCAAATGCAAACTCAGGCATATTACCTGTTTGTCTTTTTTTGCACGTAACCACCTGTAGGTTGGTGTGTGTGTGTGTGTGTGTGTGTGTGTGTGTGTGTAGGTGTGCGTGCATGTGTGTGTGTGCAGGCAGATGAACTATTACGCAGGTAAGTGGCTGCTGATAGTCCTCCTGGCGTTGTGTGGAGAATCTTGAGTGACATGCAGTATTAAAAATGTCAGTGTGGGGGGTGACGTGACTGTGATAAGGAGCCTGTGAGAATCATCCTCATTAAGCATCAATCCTGCTTGACTTTCAAGCTTGTTGCCCCGGGCAACACCCTACACTGTGACACATGGAACAACAACTCAGGCAAAAAAAAACAAGCAAGGGAAAATGCATGCTGGCCTAGAATTTTCTCCCTTTTCAACCTGAGGGGTAATCTGATTCAAAGAGAAGCTTTCTCTCTTCTGACACTTCAACAGATAGCATATGAGCAGATTAAGCTTAATTAGAGGTGCATGTGTTTGCATATTGAGAGTCCTAAATTAAAGTCTGTTCATCTGTTAAGTATTATAGGATTAAAATAGTTTGTTACCAACTATTGTGTTGAATGGGGCTTTGTTTGTTTCTTGCCTCTCTTGCTTTCTTCTTTGAGAATGCACACAAAACACCCAGAAACAGTGGCACCACTACCCGAAGAGAGTAGTATGTACTGATGTTTGAATCATTCCGGTATGTCTCGGTGCTTATCAGCTGTCCTTGGAGCACTAAATTGAAGCACTGTGACAGGGGATGTCTGACTGACGATGCTGAATGCAGACCATGCATTGTGCCAGTATATTGAGAAAAGCATTCAGGATCCATCAGCTTTCGAGCCGCAAGTGTATAAGATTGGCTGAGTGTGTATTTGTTGAATGGTTCTCATTTAGAGGAAGAGCGCATATCTCTTATTTACTGCATCGCATGTCTGGTAGTGGTTGCTTTTCACATACTGCACATTTTGTCACAAACATGCATGCACAAAGCCTTTGATTAGAATTATAATCATATTATTTGACAACACATAAATATTCAAGGCTTTTTTTAAGTGAAAAAAGGATTTAACTTTCAGTGTATGAAGTGATATCCATGTTGCAAGGATGATTTGAACTTACATGGATTACTTATGCAGCTAATATTCTTTTCCATCCATCCATCCATCTTCTACCGCTTTTCTGGAAGTCCTGGTCATGGAGACAGCAGTTCAAGCAATTCAATTCAATTCAATTCAGCTTTATTTATATAGCACCATTTCACAACAACAGTCATCTCATAGCACTTTCAACTGTAGGGGAAACCCCCACAATTGCAGAAAGACCCCAGCAATTAGGCGATCTCCTATGAGCAAGCGCTTGGCGATGGTGGAGAGGAAAAACTCCCTTTTAACAGGAAGAAACCTCCAGCAGAACCATGCTCAGGGAGGGGCAGTCATCTGCTGTGACTGGCTGGGAGGTGAAGGGATCGAGAAGATGAAAAGAACAGACATGTAGAGAGCAAACAGCACGATGGGGACTCAATCTATGGGAGAGAACAAACAGATGTTAATGACCAGCAAAAAAAAAAATATATATATTTCATCGAGAGTGAAGAAAGGAGTGAAGCCCAGTGCAATTATTGGAGGTCCCCCGGCTGTCTAAACCTAATAACAGCATAACTAAGGGAGGGTCCAGAAACACATGATCCCTCCCTAATTGTAGGCTATATCAAAAAGGAAGGTTTTAACCCTATTCTTAAAAACAGAGATTGAGTCTGACTCCCGAATCCAGATTGGCAGCTGGTTCCACAAGAGAAGAGCTTGATAACTGAAGGCTCTGCCCCCCATTGTACTTTTGGAGATTCTAGGTGTTACAAGTAATCCAGCATTTTGGGAGCATAGTGCTCTGTTAGGATAATAGGGTAATATTAGATCTTTTAAATAAAAAGGGGCCTGATTGTTTAGAGCTTTAAAAGTGAGAAGAAGGATTTTAAACTTAATTCTAAACTCTATGGGAAGCCAATGAAGGGAGGCCAGAACTGGAGAGATATGATCTGTCTTTCTAGTACCTGTTAACTAATTCAGATGAATTCTAGTACCGTTCAACTAATTCAGATGAATTCTACTTGGCGTGGAGAAATCATCTCTTAATCTATAAAAAATCTCTTAGAAAAGCTAGATCAAGCTATTATTCTGCATTAATAGAAGCAAACAAGAATAACCCCAGGTTTCTCTTCAACACTGTAGCCAGGCTTACAAAGAGCCATGACTCAGTCAATCCTCGCATCCCCCCTGAGCTTTCTAGTCAGGACTTTCTGAACTATTTCAATCTTAAAATTTTATTTATTAGAGATGAAATCAGTCAGATTCTTCCTACCGTAAACTCTAGTACATTAACTACTGCAGCTCCCTCAACTGATATCTGCTTGGATAGGTTTACTCCAATCGACCTCTTGGAGTTGGATAGGGTAGTTTTCTCTTCTAAGCCTTCATCTTGCCTTCTGGACCCTATTGCTTCCAGGTTATTTAAAATTATTTTCCCAATTATTGGTAGCCGTATTCTTCTTATCATTAATTCTTCTTTAACTCTGGGTTATGTTCCACTGGCTTTTAAAACTGCTGTAATTAAACCTTTACTTTAAAAAAACGACGCTCGATCCTGGAGTTTTGGCCAATTATCGACCAATCTCTAATTTGTCTTTCATTTCAAAAATCTTGGAAAGAGTTGTTGCTGTGCAATTACCTGACCATTTGCAGGGAGTTGGTTTGTTTGAGGTGTTTCAATCTGGGTTCAGAGCTCATCACAGCACTGAAACTGCCTTAGTGAAGGTCTCTAATGACCTCCTGACTGCATCTGATAATGGACTTGTCTCTGTTCTTGTTCTTTTAGATCTCAGCGCAGCCTTTGACACTATCGATCACGCCATTCTACTTGATAGATTGGAACACTTTGTTGGACTCAGTGGAACTCTGTTGCAGTGGTTTAGATCTTATTTGTCTGATAGATTTCAGTTTGTCCATGTCAATGATGGATTTTCTTCCAGCTCTAGGCTCCGTCACGGAGTTCCACAGGGATCTGTGTTGGGCCCTACTCTTTTTAGTCTATATATGCTCCTGTTGGACAATATCATCAGAAAGCACTGTATACATTTTCATTGTTACACAGATGACACACAACTATACCTGTCAATGAAGCCAGATGATAGTAATGATTGTGATCAGTTGGCCAAGCTAGACGCCTGTCTTAAGGACATCAAAGGTTGGATGACTTGTAATTTTTTACTATTGAACTCTGATAAGAGTGAAGTCATTGTTATTGGCCCATAACATCTTAGAAATTCCTTTTCAGATTATGCCCTTAATTTAGATGCTGCCACTCTCACTCTGAACAGTTGTGTGAGGAACCTTGGAGTGATTTTTGACCAGGATTTGTCCTTTAATTCACATATTAAAACTGTTTCTTGGACCGCCTTATATCATCTGTGCAATATTGCTAAGATCAGGAGCATCTTGTCTCTGGGTGATGCTGAGAAACTGATTCACGCCTTTGTCAGTTCGCGATTAGATTATTGTAATTCGCTATTATCTGGTTGTCCTAGAGTATCTTTAAAAAGTCTTCAATTGATTCAAAATGCTGCTGCTAGAGTTTTAACTGGTTCTAGAAAAAGAGATTATATTTCCCCAGTTCTGTCCTCCCTCCATTGGCTTCCCATTGAATTCAGAATCAAGTTTAAAATCCTTCTTCTTACTTTCAAAGCTCTTAACAATCTGGTCCCCCGATATATAAAAGATCTGATATTACCTTACCATCCTAATAGAGCATTACGCTCCCAAAATGCTGGCTTACTTGTGGTGCCCAGAATCTCCAAAAGTACTGTGGGAGGCAGAGCCTTCTGCTACCAAGCCCCTTCTCTCTGGAACCAGTTACCACTCTGGGTCCGGGAGTCAGACTCGGCTTCTGTCTTTAAGAACAGGGTAAAATCCTTCCTTTTTAATATCGCTTTCGTTTAAGGAGGGTTTTTGTGTCTTTTAACCCCACTCTTGTTCTATTGTTATCTGATCCATACTGCTGGTTGACCTCCAATATTGTACTTGGAATCTTACTGCTTTGTTCTTTATGTCTGTCCTTTCCATCCTCCCTATCCCCTCATCCCCAGCCAGTCGCAGCAGACGACTGCCCCTCCCTGAGCCTAGTTCTGCTAGAGGTTTCTTCCTTCCAAATGTGAGTTTTTCCTCTCCACTGTTGCTTAGTGCTTGCTCATAGGGGATCGTCTGATTGCTGGGTCTTTCTGTGACTGTGTGTGTTTTTTTGTTTTTTTCTGCACTGTGGTGCCACAAAACAGCTTTTGTTGTGATGTGGCACATTATAAATAAAGCTGAATTGAATTGAATTGAATTGAATTAAAACTCTTGCAGCAGCATTGTGGATCAACTGAAGACTTTTTAGAGATGTTTTAGGACAACCTGATAAAGAGTTACAATAATCTAATCTAGAGCTAACAAAAGCGTGGATCTGTTTCTCAGCATCACTCTGAGACAAGATGCTCCTAATTTTGGCAATATTATGCAAATGATAGAAGGCAGTCTTTGAAATGAATTTAATATGTGAATTAAAAAACAGATCTTGATCAAAAATAACTCCAAGGTTCCTCACAGAGCTATTAAGAGAAAGAGTAACTGCATCCAAACTAAAAGTTTGATTTGGAAAGGTATTTCTAAGTTTTTTTGGACCAACAAGAATGACTTCAGTCTTATCTGAATTTAATAGCAGGAAATTACAAGTCATCCAAGCTTTGATTTCCTTAAGACAGGCTTCTAACTTGGCTAATTGATTACTATCATCTGGCTTCATTGTGAGGTATAATTGTGTGTCATCTGCATAACAATGAAAATGTATACAGTGCTTCCTAATAATGTTGCCTAACGGAAGCATATATAAACTAAAAAGAGTAGGGCCTAGCACAGATCCCTGTGGAACTCCATGACTGAGCTTTGAGCTGAAAGAAAACTCATTATTGACATGAACAAATTGGAACCTATCAGATAAATAAGATCTAAACCACTGCAATGAAGTTCCATTAAGTCCAACATAGTGTTCTAATCTATCCAGTAGAATATTATGATCGATAGTATCAAAAGCTGCACTAAGGTCTAAAAGGACAAGTATAGAAACAAGTCCATTATCAGTTGTGATCAGGAGGTCATTAGTGACCTTCACTAAGGCTGTTTCAGTACTATGATGGATTCTAAACCCAGATTGAAACTCTTCAAATAAACCATTTCCCTGCAAGTGGTCAAATAATTGCATAGCAACAACTCTTTCTGTCACGCCGCGCCATTCATCAGCGGCGCCACCTGCTCACGCACCTGCCAATCATCAGCGGCGAGGGATAAAGGCCGTCTCGCCCGGAGGCTCGGCCTGAAGCCGTCAGACTTCGTCCCTCACCGTTGTGAGCATACTTCCCTTCAGCGTAACCATTTTGGTAAGAAGATCGCTTACCTTTTCTCTTCAGTCTTCTCCCCTGTGCACAGGTGGATTTCCCAGCGGCGGACATCTCCTCTCCATCGCCCAATCCTCGCTGCTGCACGGAGCTCTCCAGGTGGCTGTCTTCCGGGCTTCACCCCCTTGTTGTGCCAGCTGTCCTGACCCACCAAGTAAGTCCTTCTCTCGCCATAAATTCCTCCTGTGTTGGTGTATGCCCGTCACCCTCTCCCTGTGCTCTCTCCATAGGGTTGCTCGGCTGTACGGTCACCTGCCTCTGTGCCTGGAGCAGACACCATCACCAACACATTTACATCCCGCAGACACGCACTCATTCACTCCTGTTGTTAATAAACTCTTTGAACTACTCTAAGCCTGTGTGTGTGCGTCTCCTGAGCCGTGCGTTATGTCAGTACGGCTTCAGCAGAGCGGCTCGGCGGACGGCGGGCTCGCACACCGGTTTTCCACTCTCGAGGCTAGAGTGGATCAAATAGCTTATCAACAACAGGTGATCTTTAATCAATTATTGAATTTAACTAACCGGTTGGGCCGCTTGGATCCTCAACAGCCGTTCCCCCCGGCTCGCCAGGGTGGCGCGGCTCCTGCTGTTCCAGCGGCCGTCCAGCCGGCTCCAGTGGCACCGGTTCGGCTCACACCGATTCCGACCCCCGCCCGCTTTAGCGGTAAGCTCGGCGGAGCGCGGGGGTTCATTATGCAGTGTGAGTCCGTGTTCCACCGTGTGCCCGGAGATTTTCCCTCGGATCACAGTCGGATTGGTTACATAGGGAATCTTCTGGAGGGGCGTGCGTTAACTTGGACCTACGCCGTAATGGCGAGGCCCAGTTATGCCACCCTCACCTATGACCAGTTCGTGAGGCGCTTCCTGGAGGTCTTTGACCATTCTCAAACCGAGACGGTCCAGGTCGATCGGCTCCTCGCTCTCCAGCAGGGAGGCCGGTCGGCAGCGGACTACTCGGTCGACTTCCGGGTAGCGGCGGAGGAATTGGGCTGGGAGGATCGCTCCCTCTGTGGCCTGTTCCTCCGCAGCCTCAATAGTGATCTGAGGGATGAACTGGCTGGACGGGATATCCCTGGGACGCTAGCGGAGCTGACATCCTTAGCGATAAGTTTGGATAACAGGCTGCGCGAGCGCTCCTCGGGGCGGAAGTCTTCTTCTTCTCGCCCTCGTGGAGTCTCGCCGCACCTGTTCCAAGCTCGCCCCCTGGCGGCGCCGCCAGCATTGTGCCCCGAGGAGTCGGAGCCGATGGTGACGGGCTGGACCAAGCTTTCCCCTGCGGAGAAACAACGCCGCCGTGAGTTGGGCCTCTGCATGTATTGCGGAGGTGACCAACACACTGTGGAGCGTTGCCCGCGGAAAGCCAGTCGGCGGGGTCCGCGAATCGCTGTAGGGAGCCTCGCGGATCCCAACCGGTTAGACTCTCTCACCCAATTAAAGCTGCCCATCCGTTTTTGCCACAATCCCACTGGGCACCTCACCCACGCACTGGTGGATTCGGGCGCAGAGGGCAGCTTCATTTCACAAGGCCTGGCAACCCGATTGGGCATCCGCTGTCAGGCATTAAAACACCCCATCTCCCTGGTCCATCTCTCCCGTGCCTCCCTTGGGAGAGTTTCTCACCAGACCATGCCTGTCCCAGTCATCATCTCAGGGAACCACCGGGAGGAGATGGTATTTTACGTCCTGCCCAACTCTGTGTCGCCCGTCATCCTGGGGTATCCCTGGCTACGCCTCCACAACCCTGTCCTGGACTGGAGGTCCGCTGGGGTATCGGCATGGAGTACCTTCTGTATGGGCACCTGCCTTCAGTCCGCTGCCTGCTCCCCATCCGCGGCTCCCCCTGTGGCGGATACAGCACCTCCGGACCTGTCACTGGTGCCTCCAGAATTTCACGACCTGGGTATGGTATTTAGCAAATCGAAAGCTATGTCTCTTCCCCCGCATCGACCATATGACTGTGCCATCAACCTCCGCCAGGGGGCTCCCCTGCCATCTGGTCGGCTCTACAGCCTGTCGGCGCCGGAGAAGGAGACCATGAATACATACCTAAAGGAATCTCTGAGCGCTGGGATTATTCGCCCATCGTCGTCACCCGTGGGGGCAGGGTTTTTCTTTGTCGGGAAAAAGGACGGATCCCTCCGCCCCTGCATAGACTACCGAGCGCTGAATGACATCACTGAGAGGGACCGTTACACCCTGCCCCTCATGGACACTGCCTTTCACTCCCTCCAGGGGGCGACCTGGTTTACCAAGCTGGATTTACGCAGCGCTTACCACCTCGTCCGGATCCGGGAGGGAGATGAATGGAAGACAGCCTTCCGTACCCCGAACGGCCACTTTGAGTATCTCGTCATGCCGTTCGGGCTGACCAACGCTCCTGCCGTCTTTCAGCGCCTCATTAATGACGTCCTCCGGGATTTCATCGGCCTTTTTGTGTTCGTCTACCTGGATGACATCCTTATCTTCTCCAGGTCCAGGGACGAGCACCAGGTCCATGTGAGGCGGGTCCTCCAAAGACTGCTGGAGAATCGTCTGTACGTGAAGGCTGAGAAATGCGAATTCTACGCTAGGACCACATCCTTCCTGGGATTCATCATCGCTCAAGATCAGGTGCTCCCAGACCCAGAGAAGGTGAAGGCGGTGGTGGAGTGGCCTACTCCCGCATCCCGGAAGCAGGTGCAACAGTTTGTTGGCTTCGCCAATTTTTACCGCCGCTTTGTCCCAAATTTCAGCTCGATCGTCGGACCGCTGACCCGCCTCACGTCCCCGAAGGTCCCGTTCCGGTGGACTGAAGAGGTCGCTGCTGCCTTTAGGGCGCTGAAGGCGGAGTTCTCCTCCTCCCGGGTCCTTCGCCAGGTCGACCCCGCGCTGCAGTGCATTGTGGAGGTGGACGCATCGGACACGGGAGTGGGAGCAGTGTTATCCCAGCGGTCACCTGACGATGGCGCCAAGCGGCCGTGCGCCTTCTTCTCCCGGCGCCTGTCCCCGGCGGAGAGGAACTACGATGTGGGGGACAGAGAGCTCCTGGCCATTAAACTCGCCTTACAGGAGTGGCGCCACTGGCTAGAGGGGGCGGACCTGCCGTTTGTGGTCCTGACGGACCACAAGAACTTAGAGTATTTACGATCTGCCAAGCGCCTGAATGCCCGCCAGGCGCGCTGGTCTTTGTTCTTCGCCAGGTTCCGCTTCTCGATCACCTTCAGGCCGGGCTCCAAAAACGGCCTGCCTGACGCCCTCTCTAGGCAGTTCACCCCCGTGGAGGCTGAGGAGACGCCCCACACTATCCTGCCCAGGTCGTGCGTCCTCGGTGCCATCTCTTGGGACATTGAAGACAAGATCCGGAAGGCGCAGGAGGTGGAACCTGATCCTGGCGGCGGACCGGAGGGAAGACTGTTCGTCCCATCTGCGGTCCGAGGAGAGGTCATCCACTGGCTCCACACCTCCCGGCTCACCTGTCATCCCGGCACCTCTCGGATGATCAGCCTCCTCCAGCGGTCCTTTTGGTGGCCAGGCCTGCGGAGGGATGCAGCCCGCTACGCCCGGGCTTGCCCAATCTGTGCCACCAGCAAGTCGGGAAATGCCCCCCCAGCGGGTCTGCTCCAGCCTCTGCCCGTCCCCGGCAGGCCCTGGTCGCACATCGCACTGGACTTCGTCACCGGACTCCCCGTTTCCAGCTCCTTTGACACCGTCCTGACCATTGTGGACCGTTTCTCCAAGGCGGCGCATTTCATTCCCCTGCGGGGTCTCCCTACTGCCCTGGAGACGGCGGGCCTCCTCGTCCAACACGTGGTCAGGCTGCACGGGATTCCGGTGGACGTGGTCTCGGACCGGGGCCCCCAATTTTCGTCCGAGGTTTGGAGATCCTTCTGTAACGCCATCGGAGCCAAGGTGAGCCTCTCCTCCGGCCATCACCCCCAGTCTAACGGGCAGTGTGAGAGGACCAATCAGGAGCTGGAGGCTGCGCTCCGCTGTGTTACCAGATCCAAGCCGACGTCCTGGAGCAACCATCTCGCCTGGGTGGAGTATGCCCACAACACCGCCCGCTCTTCTGCAACGGGGATGTCCCCCTTCAAGGCGTCCCTGGGTTACGACCCCCCGCTGTTTCCAGCGCAGGAGAACGAGGTGACTGTCCCCTCCGTTAGGGCGCACCTTAGGCAGTTCCGCTCCACCTGGGCTGCCGCGCGTCATGCGCTTTTACGCACAGCGGAGCGCAACAGGACCGTGGCGGACCGGCACAGAAGACCTGCCCCGGCGTACAGAGTTGGGCAACTCGTGTATGTGTCTACCCAGGACGTCACATTAAAAGGCGAGAGGAGGAAGCTGGCACAGCGATTCATGGGTCCCTTTCCCGTCACCCGGATCATCAACCCGGTGGCTGTGCGCGTGGCTATCCCCCCCTCCCTCCGCATCCATCCCACTTTCCATGTGTCGAGGGTGAAACTGGCAGTCACTGACCCCCTTTGCCCTCCTCCTGCAGCGCAACCCGCGCCCCGGATGGTTGGTGGCCATCCGGCCTGGTCCGTCTCCTCCATCCTGGACTCCCGGCGCCGAGGCCGTGGGTTGCAATACCTGGTGGACTGGGAGGGCTATGGGCCCGAGCATCGGCAATGGGTGCCCCCGTCGTTTGTGTTGGACCCATCGCTCATCGCGGACTTCCACCGAGCGCACCCGGATAAGCCATCGCCAGGAGGCGCTGCTAGAGGGGGGAGTACTGTCACGCCGCGCCATTCATCAGCGGCGCCACCTGCTCACGCACCTGCCAATCATCAGCGGCGAGGGATAAAGGCCGTCTCGCCCGGAGGCTCGGCCTGAAGCCGTCAGACTTCGTCCCTCACCGTTGTGAGCATACTTCCCTTCAGCGTAACCATTTTGGTAAGAAGATCGCTTACCTTTTCTCTTCAGTCTTCTCCCCTGTGCACAGGTGGATTTCCCAGCGGCGGACATCTCCTCTCCATCGCCCAATCCTCGCTGCTGCACGGAGCTCTCCAGGTGGCTGTCTTCCGGGCTTCACCCCCTTGTTGTGCCAGCTGTCCTGACCCACCAAGTAAGTCCTTCTCTCGCCATAAATTCCTCCTGTGTTGGTGTATGCCCGTCACCCTCTCCCTGTGCTCTCTCCATAGGGTTGCTCGGCTGTACGGTCACCTGCCTCTGTGCCTGGAGCAGACACCATCACCAACACATTTACATCCCGCAGACACGCACTCATTCACTCCTGTTGTTAATAAACTCTTTGAACTACTCTAAGCCTGTGTGTGTGCGTCTCCTGAGCCGTGCGTTATGTCACTTTCTAAGATTTTTGAAATGAAAGGGAGATTAGAGATTGGTCTATAGTTAGCTAAAACTCCTGGATCCAGCGTTGGCTTTTTGAGTAAGGGTTTAATTACAGCAGTTTTAAAAGCCTGCGGTACATGGCCTAAAGTTAATGAAGAACTGATTATTTGAAGAATAAAGCTACCAATAAATGGGAAGACTTCTTTAAATAACCTGGTAGGAATAGGGTCTAAAAGAGAAGTTGAAGGTTTGGATGAGGAAACTATTTTGTCTAACTCTAAAAGGTCAATTGGAGTAAACTGGTCCAAACAGATGTCAATTGAAGGAGTTGTAGTAGTTACTGAATTTAAGTTAACGGTGGGAAGAATCTGACTGATTTTGTCTCTGATAGATGAAATTTTATGGTTGAAAAAGTTCGTAAAGTCCTGATTAGTAAGCTCTAAGGGAATGCTAGGATTGACAGAGTCCTGACTCTTTGTCAGCCTGGCTACAGTGTTGAAAAGAAACCTGGGATTATTCTCGCTCTCTTCTATTAATGCAGAATAATAACTCGTTCTAGCTTTTCTCAGAGATTTTTTATAAATTAAAAGATGATTTCTCCAAGCTAAATAGATTTCATAAATTAGTGGAGCGCCATTTTCTTTCTAATTGACGAGTCTTCTGTTTTAAGCTACGAGTTTCTGTGTTGAACCAAGGAGTTAGAAATCTCTGATTAGACTTTTTCTTTTTTAAAGGGGCTACCACGTCCAGAGTCTGATGCAGAGAAGCTGTAACACTATCTACCATGCTATCAATTACAGAAGGAGTAAGCTGTCTATAACTTATTTACGTTGTGTTGACACATGGCATAGGGGAAACAATCTGCATAAATTTGGTAACAACATCATCTGAGAGGCATCTACTGTAGTAATATTTTTCCTTAGGAGCCAAATAGTCAGAAATAGTAAAATCAAAGGTTAACAGACAATGGTCTGACAGTACAGGGTTATGAGTCTGGATGTGTCTGGATTATGTGCAATCAGCCATTGTTTATGATCGCCAAGTGCTGCTGGATATTCGATCTTCCATGGTGGGGTTTGGCTGTCATAATCAGGAGGGAAGATTCTTACATCGGTCTCTGCGTTTGCAACTTCCCGTTGGTACCTGGAATCCCCGCTGTGGTTATACCGGCAGAAAGCGATCCAAACCTCGGGGAAGACGTGCAGGTGCCGCGATGAAATCCAGAAGGCTTGCTCGGCTTCACCGTCTCGCTCACTCCACCTCATCTTCTCCTAATTCTGCAGCTGGCCTCTTTCCTGGATCCTGGCCCTCGGGTGTGCCCGGAGTGAGGCCATCATTTCTCCGGCCTGTTTTCCCTGTTCTACCCTGCCAACCGGCCTTCTCCCAGGTCCAAGCCAGCAAATCCCCCGCAGGTAGCGGGTGCCTACGTCAACATTCACCGGCCCCCATTCCTGGCGAGACTGCTGCTGTTACAGAGCCCATCCAGCTGGCGTTGCTTAACGCACGTTCCATCTCAAATAAATCATTCTTTTTGAACGATTTATTCATTACTGCAGGGCTGGACTTTTTATTTCTTGTTGAGACTTGGCAGAAAAGTGAGGAATTTACCTCCTTAACTGAACTTTGTCCACCGGATTGTACCTTCTCCTATGCGCCGAGATTGACAGGCCGCGGCGGTCTGGCCATCGTGAATCGGCGCCGCTTCGTTACACGGACGGTGAGCCATGGAACTTTTTCATCATTTGAAGTGATGATTTTAAAAATTGGCTCCTCAAACCCATTTTATTGTGTTTTAATTTACCGCCCTTCAGGAGTTTATGCCTCATTTTTATCTGAGTTTAGCGATTTTTTTAACTTCTATTATTAAATTTGAACGGATTTTATTACTTGGAAATTTTAATTTGCATATTAACTATTCCAATGACAGTTTTGCAGTTAATTTCTTGGGTATTATTGAATCATTTAATTTTGTTTTGTGTCTATCTGGCCCTATGCATATAAAAGGAAATACACTTGATCTTGTTTTTACACTTGGTCTTAATGTGAATAATGTTCAGACTAAGGAGCTTCTTGTGTCAGACCATTTTTGTGTTCTTTTTAATTTATCAGTTAAATCAGTCTGTTACACTGGCAAGCGGGTAAAATGCTTTTGTGTCATTGACCAGTTTTTAGCTGTGAAATTTTCTGCTGCCTTTGACAGCAGTGTGGTTTTATCCTCTGATGACGACACTGAGAGCTTGGTCTGCTCTTTTAACTCACATTGTTCAAGCATCTTAGATGTAGTTGCTCCCTTTACAACCAGGACTGTCCATGCTGTTAATTCATCCCCCTGGTTAAATGATGATCTCTGTTGTTTTAGACGTAAATGTCTGAGGGTGGAAAGACTGTTGAAGTCCACTAAACTTGAGGTGCATTGATTGTACCTTAAGGAACTGTTAATTGAATTTAACAATAGGATTAAAATGGCAAGAACTTATTTTTCCAACATCATCTCCTCCAATAGTAACAATCCAAAGATCCTCTTCAGCACAATAGACAGTATAATTAATCCTGTCAGTTCTGCTCCCCCTGTTTATTCAATTAATGACTGTAACAAGTTTCTTTCTTTCTTTGTTTACAAGGTCACTGCTGTCAGGGCTGGTTTTACTCATTCCTTTCCCCTAATCCTTGATTGTCCTAATAGACAGGCCTTTTTAAGTGTTTTTACCCCAATTTCTTTTGAGGATTTGTTAGTGTTGGTGAGTTCCATGAAATCCTCCTCCTGCGTTTTAGATATTTTGCCTTCCTCAATGTTAAAAGAGGTAATTGGCTCAGTGGGTACATCTTTGGTTAATATCATTAATAGTTCACTTGAATCTGGTTGTGTACCCTCGTATTTTAAACATGCAGTTGTGCAGCCACTTTTAAAAAAACCTAACCTTGATCCATCTGTTTTTAAAATCTTTAGGCCAATTTCTAAGCTTCCTTTTATTTCTAAGCTTTTAGAAAAAGTTGTTGCCAAGCAGCTCACTGACTTTCTGATTGAACACAATATTTTCGACAAATTTCAGTCAGGTTTTCGTCAGAAACACTCGACAGGGACCGCTCTTCACAGGGTGTCAAATGATATTTTAATGTCATCAGACTCTGGCAGATGCTCTGTTTTAGTGTTATTAGATCTTACTGCAGCATTTGATACTATTGATCATTGTATTTTGTTACAAAGGCTCAGAGATTGTGTAGGTATTTCTGGAAAAGCTCTGGATTGGTTTTTCTCCTACCTTTATGGTAGGAGTTTTTCCGTGGCTGTTGGTTCTTATTCATCTGACTCTGCTCCTTTAACCTGTGGGGTGCCTCAGGGTTCTATTCTGGGTCCACTTTTATTTGCCCTATATATGCTGCCACTTGGTTCTATCATCAGCAAATTTAAAGGTGTGTCTTATCACTGCTACACTGACGATTTACAGCTACTTTTCTCTTTTAAGCCTGACCATGTTGACAATTTAAAAATTATTCATGATTGTCTGTCTGCAATTAAGGACTGGATGTCTGGTAACTTTTTGTAACTTAATGCTGATAAAACTGAAGTCCTTATTGTAGCACCTGATAATCTAATTCCTAAGTTGGTTAATAGCATTGGTTCATTAAGCTCTAACGTACGGTCTAATCTAAAAAATCTTGGTGTCATTTTCGATCATTCGATGAGTTTTGATCAGCATGTCAAATCTCTGACCCGGAGTTGTTTTTTCCACCTTAGGAATATATCCAAAATTAGGTCATTGGTTTCCTACAGTCAGTTAGAAATCATTATTCATGCCTTTGTTTCTTCACGTTTGGACTACTGTAATGCTCTTTTCACATGTCTTAGCAAATCCTCTTTACACCGCCTACAGTTAGTCCAGAATGCTGCTGCAAGATTACTAACTAGGTCCAGTAGATTCTGTCATATCACTCCTGTTTTGGCCTCCTTGCATTGGCTTGCTGTAAATTATAGAATTGATTTTAAAGTTCTTGTTCTCACTTATAAAGCCATTCATGAAGAGGCGCCTTTTTATATTAGTGACCTGCTCTTTCTACACCAGCCCAGCAGGTCTCTCAGGTCTTCTCATCAAAATCTATTGGCAGTCCCTAACACTAGGCTCAGAACCAAAGGCGATAGAGCCTTTGCTGCTGTTGCTCCCAGACTGTGGAACTCCTTACCTTTTGAACTTAGATCTGCACCTTCCATTGGTGTTTTTAAGAAGCAACTAAAAACCCACCTTTTTAGCCTGGCTTTTTAATTAACTATGTGTTAATTGTATTTTTATGTGCTTTTACTGTCTACTTTGTTTTTTGTTTTTTGTTTTTTTACTGTTTTATGTGCCTGTGTTTTTATTTTGTTTTTTTACAATGTTAAGCACTTTGTGACTCTGTCTGGGAAAAGTGCTCTATAAATAAACTTATTATTATTATTATTATTATTATTATTATTATTATTATTATGAGGAGACACTACCAGCTTTTCTATTTCTATGCCATATGTCAGAACAAGGTCCAACGTATGGTGGAGATAATGGGTAGAATTTCCTACTTTCTGAGAAAACCCCATTGAGTCTAAAATTGAATTAAATACCAAATTAAGGCAATCACTATCTACATCTACATGTATATTACAGTCCCCTACTATAATTATTCTATCTGATTTCAGCACTAAATCAGCTAAGAATTCGGCAAATTCAGATAAAAATTCTGAGTAGGTTGATGGGGGACGATAAACTATGGCAAATAAAATTGGGTTTAGCCTAAAATTGCTAAAGTGCCCAATACTGAGGACCAGGCCCTCAAAGGAATTATAACGTGTTTTTTGCTTTACATTAACTAGTAATTTGGAATGGTAAATTGTTGCTACTCCTCCTCCACGACCAGAACTTCTGGGATTTTGACAGTTTAAATAACCAGAGGGAGTTGATTCATTCAAACCAACATAATCCTCTTGCCCTAACCAAGTCTCTGTAAGGGATATTAAATCAATCTGATGATCAATTAACAGATCATGGACTAGCAGAGACTTGGGAGTTAAAGACCTAATATTTAACAAACCACATTTAATTTTTAAATTATGAGGAGGAACAGAGGCCAAATCATTCAATTTAGAGGATTCATGTTTAATTTGAGTTTTACCAACTTTTTGTTTAATCACTTTGGGATGCTTATACACTATATTTTTATTTACTTTGGAGGGGGCAGACAATGATTCTCTGATGGGGAAGACAGGGGCTAAGTTGAGAGGTGGCGGATGAAGATTTGCTGTAGAGAGGCGTGTAAGACTGCGACTGTGCTTCCTGGTCCCAACTCTGAGTAGTCAAGGTTTTGGAATTTTGGATAAAAATGATGCCAGATTGTTAGATAAATGAGACACACCATCCAAAGTGGGATGGACGCCGTCCCGTCTAATAAGACCAGGTTTTCCCCAAAATGAGCTCCAATTGTCAATGTAGCCCACATCATTTGCAGGACACCACACAGACAGCCAGCGGATGAAGGATGACAAGCGGCTAAACATGTCATCACTGGTCAGATTGGGGAGGGGTCCAGAGAATACTACAGAGGCAGACGTTGTTTTGGCAAAGTCACACACCAATTCCACAGTAATTTTTGTGACTTCCAACTGCCGGAGTCGGACGTCATTAATGCCAGCATGGATAACAGTTGTGGAGTATTTACAGTTACTTTTAGCCAGCATTTTCAAATTTGACTCGATGTCACCTGCTCTGGCCCCAGGAATGCATTTGACTATGGCCACTGGAGTCTCTAGGTTCACGTTTCTGACTACAGAGTCGCCAGTGATCAGAGTTTTTTCCTCAGCGTGTGTGTCGCTGAGCGGGGAAAAACGATTAGAAACATGAACAGGTTAGTGGTTAACCGGGGCTTTGCGACTAGGCTTCCTTCTCACCATCACCCACCCAGTCTCCTTGCTGCTGAGGAGGACCGGAGGACCGTTAACAGGCCCTATGCTAGGGAGCTCCGCTGCAGCTAGGGGACGTCCGTCAAGATTAACTGGCGCAGATGGTGTTTCAATGCAGCGGATCCGGGATTCCAAATCAGACAACCTCGCCTCGAGCGCCTCAAAAAGACAACATTTATTACATTTACCATTATCACTAAAAGAGGCAGAGGTGTAGCTAAACATCTGACAGAGAGAGCACACCAGAGGAGAAGGGGAAGGAGAGCTAGTAGCCATAGCAAGTGGTTAACCCGAAGCTAACAAAAACACAGATGAAAGGTGAACAGAAGGCTAAAGAGGGTGATTAGATGACACTGAGTGCACACACAGGTGCAAGAGGCTTGATAAACAGAAGTGAGAGCTAACGGTAGATGGAAAAAAGTGATTAAAATACAATTAAAGGCAAAATCCTCGGGAGAATGAGGAGCGCAAACCACAGTCAGCAACACAGGAAGTGACGATACGTTACCACAGGAAGGTCCCACCAAGGAAGGTCCCACCAATTCCAGTCTCTAACCCAGTGATTACCAAAAGTTGCTCCATAACACAAAAACTGGAGTCCACTCAGTGGATGAAAACTGACAGCCGGGCAGTAGCAGTTGTGTCGCTCTGTAGCAGTTGTGTCGCTACCCAGACTTCCCTCTCCCCAGCTACCTGCTCCAGCTCTTCAGAGAGGATACAAAGGCGTTCCCAGACCAGCTGGGAGACATAGTCTCTCCAGCGAGTTCTGGGTCTGCCCAGGGGTCTCCTTCCAGTGGGACGTGCCCAAAACACCTCAAGTGGGAGGTGTCCAGGAGGCATCCTGATCAGATGCCCAAACCACCTCAACTGGCTCCTTTCAATGTGGAGGAGCAGCGGTTCCACTCTGAGCCTCTCACAGATGACTGAGCTCCTCACCCTATCTCTGAGGGTGAGTCCGGCGATCCTACAGGGAAAGCTCATTTCAGCCGCTTGTATCCGCGATCTCGTTCTTTTGGTAATTACTCAAAGCTCGTGGCCATAGGTGAGAGTAGGGACATAGATTGACTGGTAAATCAACAGCTTTCCTTAGAATTCAACTCTCTCTTCACCACAACAGACCGGTACAATGTCCGCATCACTGCAGATGCTGTTCCGATCCGTCTGTCAATCTCTCACTCCATTTTCCCCTCACTCATGAATAAGACCCCAAGATACTTAAACTCCTCCACTTGGGGCAGGAGCCTGTCCCCAACCCAGAGAGGACAATCCACCTTTTTCCGGCTTAGAACCATGGACTCAGACTTGGAGGTGCTAATTCTCATCCCAGCCACTTCACACTTCAGCGACAAACCGTCCCAGCAAGAATTGTAGGTCATTGCTGGATGAAGCCAACAGGACAACATCATCTGCAAACAACAGAGATGAAATCCTGTGGTCACCAAGCATGACACCCTCCATTCCCTGGCTGTGCCTAGAAATCCTGTCCATAAAAATTATGAACAGGATCGGTGACAAAGGGCAGCCCTGGCGGAGTCCAACTCTATCTGGGAATGATTCCGATCGAGTGTTGGCAATACGAACCAAACTCTCACAACGGTCGTACAGAGACTGAATAGCTTGTAACAACAAGCCCGATACCCCATACTCCCAAAGCACCCCCACAAAAAACCACAAGGGACGCGGTCAAATGCCTTCTTCAAGTCCACAAAACACATGTAAACTGGTTGGGCAAACTCCCACGAACCCTCAAGGATTCTTGAGAGCGTAAACAGCTGGTCCGATGTGCCACGTCCAGGATGAAAACCACATTGCTCCTCCTAAATCCGAGGTTCGACCAACGGCCAGACTCTCCTCTCCAGTACCTTGGCATAGACCTTCCCAGGGAGGCTGAGGAGTGTGATCCCTCTAAAGTTGGAGCACACCCTCCGGTCCCCTTTTTTGAAGAGAGGAACCACCACCCCGGTTTGCCATGCCAAAGGCACTTTTCTTTTATACTGCAAATATTCATACAGTCATATGAAAAAATTAGGACACCCTGTATAAGTCTGTGTTTTTTTAACATATGTGGACATATGGATATTTAATATCAAAGTTAAAAATACTGGTAGATTCATGTAATACAACTAAACAATTAAAATGAATTAAAGATTTTTTCAAATTTTCTGTAAAATGTAATTCTAAACAAATGGTGAGGAATAAATTAGGACACCCCCCCATCTTAATAATAATAGTTAGTTAGTTAGTTAATAATAGTTTTTTGACTGCAAAAGATGCAATAGACTTACACAATGGTCCCCTCCGGCATACAACTAGGAAAATACCGGTCGCTATGGAGGGTGAGAATATGTATGGGCACATAATCATACCATGTAGGATAACTAAGTAGATGGTTGTGCTGTTTCATCCCATCTAGCAACAATGCTCTGCACTGTGTGTGTTTATACATTTACATATTTATTCCATCTAGCTACAATGCTCTGCACTGTGTGTGTTTATACATTTACATATTTATTCCATCTAGCAACAATGCTCTGCACTGTGTGTGTTTATACATTTACATATTTATTCCATCTAGCTACAATGCTCCGCACTGGGTGTGTTTATGTTTATATTTATATATCTATATATTCATTCCATCTAGCTACAATGCTCCGCACTGTGTGTTTATATATCTACATATTATTCCATCTAGCTACATTGCTCCGCACTGTGTGTGTTTATATATTTACATATTTATTCCATCTAGCTACAATGCTCCGCACTGTGTGCTTATATACTCATGTATTTATCCCATCCAGCTACAATGCTCTGCACTGTGTGTCTGTGTGTATATATATATATATTTATAGTAATATGTACATATGTATATTAGCTGCTCTTGCTTGCTTGCTTTTTTTTTCTTGCCTTCTGATTGTTGCTCTGAGTGTTGCTATCCCTGTGCTGTTGCAATCCTGGAATTTCCCCGTTGTGGGACTAATAAAGGCTTATCTTATCTTTTTTAGGACACCCCCACATTCATTCCCTTTTAAAATGGTTAGAATAAATGTTAAAAAATGCAAATAAAAACAAAAACAAGGTTAGACATACAGTAGATATGTGAACATTTCTTAATAAAGAACTGAATATTTAATGGGGTGAACATGCAGGTTAGGTTAATTGGAGACTCTAAAGTGGCACTAGGTGTGAATGTGTGTGTGAATGGTAAAGGGATAGCGTCGTACAGTGGCTGCTTCATCCATCCAGGTGGATGCCCTCAATTTCCCCTCTGGGGATCAATAAAGTATACAAAATCAAAAAAAAAAAATAATGTTTCTGTGGCTGGGTTTTCAAACAAATAACCTTTATGATCATGTGCTTTTGAGTGAAACTGATGCCAAGAAATTCTGGATGTCATCAGGACAAAATTGAAATTTAAAAAAATGAATACTTTGCACGTACCACGTAGCAATCCTACGTACTCCGTAGGATTGCTGGACTCACCCTCAGAGATAGGGTGAGGAGCTCAGTCATCCGGGAGAGGCTCAGAGTAGAACCGCTGCTCCTCCACATTGAAAGGAGTCAGTTGAGGTGGTATGGGCATCTGATTAGGATGCCTCCTGGACGCCTCCCACTTGAGGTGTTTCAGGCACGTCCCACTGGGAGGAGACCCCGGGGCAGACCCAGGACTCGGTGGAGAGACTATGTCTCCCAGCTAGTCTGGGAACGCCTTGGTATCCCCTCTGAAGAGCTGGAGCAGGTGGCTGGGGAGAGGGAAGTCTGGGCTTCTCTGCTTGAACTGCTGCCTCCGCGACCCGGACCTCCGGAAAAGCGGTAGAAGATGGATGGATGGATGGATGGATGGAATACTTTGCAATTAAAATCTCTTTTTAATTTATATTTTGCTTTTCATACAGTGTATGTGGGATGTACCTGGAAACACTTAAAAGAGGTTTTTTTTTCAGATAATAAATAATAAATTATCATACATACTTAAAATATGAAAAGAGCATTTATGGCAATTTTCCAATGATTTCTTTTGTCTGTGAAGGGCAATGCTAGAGCTGAGTAGTAGTCTATTCAGGGGTAATGTTTTTTACACCTGAGTTGCTTGTTCCTAAACACAACTTATGGTGCTGCTTGCACATGTCATCAGTGCATGAATCCAGAATCATTGGGTGTTGCAGGTCTTTGATCAAGACAACCTCCCCCAAGTGATGCAACCGGAGGTCATCAGTCCCCGACTTGTGTCCAAGTGTGCACAGTGCACCACGGATACTCCGCAACCACAGGGAGGCCTTTTCTGAAGCCTCCAGGATGGTTTTTGATGGGTCTTCTGTTTTGCAGTCCTCTCACCCCAAGGAGTCTGAGTGTCCCTAAAAGTGAGTGGCCAGTGAAACCTCAGAAGACATCTTCCAATGGCTCGCAGTTGGCTCTCCAGCCATCCCCTCGCATTCAGCCATGAACTCTGCATACTTTGGGTTTTCCATTCATTGGCTTTCCTAATCCTGTCTTCCCAAGATATGGAAAGTTCTATCATTAGCACTTGCTTTGTGGATTCTGATGTTAATACCACATTTGAAAAAAAAACATTGACTACAGTGTGTTCAGGGAACTTGTGTTGCCTCCCTAGGTGGGCATGAAGCTGTCAGTCTTGCGGGCTATCCAGAAGCCCTCCAGAGGCACATGACTGCTGGTATGCCTTCCTCTCAGCTTTAATGAAGGTTATGAACTCTTTGGCAGCAGGCTGGTCTTTGCTGGTCCCGATCACGGTGTGGAGAGTAGTAGAATTGAAGAAAATTGCAACATGTCTTATGTACAGATGAAATCAGAGGCACTTTAAATGGTGGCAGGTGTGCACTGACTCCCATTTAACATTAATGTGACTGGTTAATTCTGAACATAGCCACATCCCCAGTTATAACAGGGTGTGCATATTTATGGACCAGGTTATTGTAAGGTTTTTATTGTTTTTATTTTTCCCCTTAAAATATTTCAGTTTGTTTTTCAATTGGATTGTACAGGTTCTAGGTCACATTAATGGAGGAAAAAGTTTTGAAATGATTTATTTTGGTGTCATTTTTTTACATCACAAAAACCTGGCATTTGAACAGGGGTGAGTAGACTTTTTATATCTACTGTAGATCCATTACACACAGAGTGATATATTTCAAGTATTTTTTTTTTCTTTTAATTTTGATGACTATGGCTTGCAGCTAATAAAATGTGCTGACTTTTGACACAGTGGACCAACACCAGCAGATGGGCATGGCTCCTCAAATCATCACCGACTGTGAAAACTTCACTCTGGACCTCAAGTAACTTGGATCCTGTGCCTCTCCATTCTTCCTCCAGACTCTGGGACCTTGATTTCCAAATGACAGGACTTGGCAACTGATTTGGGGAGCCATGCCATTTGCTAGTGTGGGTCCACTGTGTTTTATTAAGTCAAAAGTCAGCACATGTCAATAGCTGCAAGCAATAATCATCCAAAATAAAAGAAATAAATACTTGGAACATATCACTCAGTGCAGCTGTCTACCAGGAAAGTTTTAGAGCACGTCATGCTTTCTTCTGCTGACAAGCTTTATGGAGATGCTGATTTCATTTTCCAGAAGGACTCGGCACCTGCCCTCAGTGCCAGAAGTACAAATACCTGGTTTATTGACCATCATTGTGCTTGAGTGACCAGCAAACTCTCCTAACCTAAATGGGGTATTGTCAAGAGGAAAATGAGAGACAGCAGAACCAACAATGAAGACGAGCTGAACGCTACTATCAAAGCAACCTAGGCTTCCATAACACCTCAGCAATACCACAGGCTGATTGCCTCCATGCTACACCGCTTTGATGCAGTATTAATTCATGCAAAAGGAGCTCTGACAAAGTATTGAGTGTATACATGGAGATGCTTTTCATTCGGCCGATATTTTTATTAAAAAAACTATTTTTTAAAATTGATCTTAAATATTCAATTTTTTTGAGAAACTGAATTTGGGGTTTTCGTTAGCTGTTATCCATAATCAGCTAAATTAAAAGAAATAAATGTTTGAAATATATCACTCTATGTGGAATGAATCTACAGCGGGGAAAATAAGTATTGAACAAGTCAACATTTTTCTCATTAAACATATTTCTGATGGAACCATTGACCTGAGATTTTCACCAGATATCGGTAACAACCCAAGTAATCCATACATCAAAAGAAATCAAGGCAACTGTGTTCACAAAACAAGTTATATTTAACTAGAGGGCACCCGGAGAGCACGTACCTCCACCAAGGCTATGTCCCTATCTCCCTTTGTCCTCCCCTCCATCCCTTTATCCGTCCATATCACCATCCATCTGTACATTGCGAGATAGGGCCTTGGCAGAGGTATGCACTCATGGATCACCTTCAACATCTAATGAGATCATCTTTGGGCCAAGGGTCACCTCTGATGAAAATGTCATCCAAATCCATCCAGTACTTTTGGAGTATTGTTGCTAACACCCTGTGAGAAGATAAAAGCCTTGGCAGAGGTATGCATTTTGAGATCATCACCAAAATCTAATTATGTGTTCAGTGTGCCATGACACAGCTTTCCTGAAAATTTGAATGAAAGGTAGTATATAAATGCAATCGATTATTATTATGAAGAAGCCATCTCTGTTGTCATTCAGTCCATACAGCTAATCATGTTTCTCCTATTTACAATGTTAATCACATGTAGAATCAGAGGGGTTGCTGCCATAAACAACTTCTCCTATTCTATTACGCTGAGCGCCAAGCTAGAAAGTAATTTTTATATGATCTTAGGTATAACCAAGCTGGGATTTGAACCCACAACCTCCCAGTTGTGGGGCAGACGCTCAATCAACTAAGCCACCACTCCAGTACAAGTCTACCACTCTGGTGGTAGCAGACAGAGAAACGACAACAAAAACAATATGACTACATTATGTGACTACATAATAACAATAATAATAATAATAACATGACTGTCATAATTGTATTGACCATACGTTGGGGCTGGGCAATTCCACCTTAAATCAAAATCATGCTTTATTGAATCTTTCAGGTCAGTTTTCTTCTTTTTTTTTTCTCTTCCTGTCTTCTCCATTACAGTTTGCTGACAAAGTTCACAATTATTAAGCAATAATACACAACAGTGCGGTATCATATCATTTTTTGTTTGCAGTTATCAACTACAAATTCATGATGCAGCGAAGTTCAGCCTCCACCTCCTCCACCATCACCTCCCGTTCTCATCTTCCTGTACCGGCGTCTTATGTCCCGCCCTTCCTTAATTCTGATTGGCTATGTAGAAAGGTCTGATATTGATGAGCGCAGCTGTACAGTGGTCTGACAAGTTAAGCTTTTTTCAGCCCTGAGCACAGTGACAAAAAGCGCCCACTGCTCAACGCGTTTCAGCGTCAAGGGCGCTTAACACTCTAAACACTGGACTACATGGAGAATGAATAGAAAATAGTCACCCACAGCTGAAAAAATGAGTTTGGTGGACACACCCTTTAATACTTTTTCTGCCATGTTTGGCTTCCGGGTTGCCAAAGCGCGTGGCCCTATGGCATGACCATGCACATAACTCAGTGAACACGTCTTAAAAGAGCAGTGCAGGAGAAGTGCCAGATTAATGTATAAAATAATATTCAAAAAATTCCTGCATCCATACCGTGATCCAAATCGCCACCAAAATATAATCATCTGTTCCCCATGCCATTACACACCTTTCCTGGAAATTTCATCAAAATCCACTCATAACTTTTTTGAGTTATGTTTCTAACAGACAAACCAACCAACCAACAGACAAACCAACCAATGCCACTAAAAACATTACCTCCGACTTCCGGTTATGGCGGCCACGTAGAAGGACACGTCTCACTCTGCTCTGCTCCTAGAGAAAAAAAATCGGCAAATAACTCTCTCATTTGGAACAGAACCTATCCCAGCGTTTGGGCGAGGATATGCCGGTGAAGCCTAAGGCTGGGAAATCAGGTGGAGGAAAAATTGAACCGCCGAAACAGTCCAAATTAACGGACTTTCACGTCCGTGACGCAGCAGATAAAGCTCCAGATATGGCGGAAGAAGCTAGCAGCGGTGCAGTGACTGCGGACGACGGCACAGGTGCAGTGCTCGCTGCCATTAGTTCAATGAGAGCAGACTTTTCCGTTAAATTTGATGGGATTATGGCAGCATTGGAAGGAATGAGAAAGGAATTGGGTGACTGTGTGGAACGAGTGGCGCAGGTGGAGCTTCGAGTTTCCAGTTCTGAAGATGACGTCGCCGGCCTTCAATTAAAGGTGCGCACTTTGGAAAAAAAAAATAAATGTCTGGAAGATAATGTCCTGGACTTGGAGTCCCGGTCGAGACGGAACAACCTGAGGCTGGTGGGTCTACCGGAGGGAACCGAGGGTCGGGACCCGTGTTCCTTTTTGGAAAAGTGGATTCCAGAAGCGCTGAATAACGCGGAGCTGCAATCATCAGTTGTTTTAGAAAGCGCCCACCAAATTGGACCACAGAGAGATAATAAGGCAGCACCGAGGACGTTAATTATGAAGTTCCTCAGCTACAGAGACAGGATGACGATCTCCAACGTGGCGCAAGCCAAAGAAGAAATTAAATACCAGGATCAACAGGTGCGGTTCTATCCAGATTTGGCCACAGGAATTCAACGGTTGAGGAAGCAGTTTGACCCCGTCCGTAAAGAGCTGCGCAACATTGGGATTCGTCATGGAGTAATTCACCCTGCAAGACTGCTGGTCACGTATAAGGGCAGAACACACATCTTCAAGACCCCTGAGGAGGCGCAGGAGTTCATCAAGAAGATCCAAGAGGAGACTGGTGGGAGCTAAACATGAATAAAATATAAGGTAGAATATTTAAGCATTTGCACAGGCATCTAACTGATCTGAAGCATATAGCAAGTTTACAAAATATAGATTGTATTACAAAAAAAAAAAAAAAACCTATGATGTACAAAGTTGCTATAAAATTTTGGAGTTAAGTTGGAAAACTACAGAAGAGAGTTAATGTTACGTCATTTAAAGCAGTAGAGTTAGGGTGATTGGGAGGATGAAGAAGGAGTGGCTTTGGCTGGTCCTCGTGGGTGTGGAGCGGTCGATGGCTATATCGGGAGACAGAATTTTTTTTTTTGATTTTGGGGGGATCACCACGAATGTGGGAAGGGGGAATTTGTTTGTGTGTAGTTTGTAGGATGAATGTTCAACCACTCATGTTTTTGCTTCTCTGTATGAGCATGTTTATATTGCGAGGTAATCCCAAACTCCCTATTGATCATAGACCAAAGCGTTAATCTTAATTTAACTTCATGGAATTGCAGAGGTCTACAAAATTTAAAAAAACTAAAACAAGTTATGAATAAAATAAAAGACATAGGTTCAAAAATTGTGTTTTTACAAGAAACTCATCTAATAGAGGAGGATGTAAAAAGAATTAGGAGTAGATGGCGAGGAAGTGTATTCACCTCATCATTTTCATCCCGAGCCAGGGGAGTTATGACTCTCATACATAAATCAGTCCCATTTCAAGTGAAAAATGTAATTGGAGACAAATTTGGAAGATATCTAATTATTCAAGGATCTTTGCTATTAGAAAATATAAATCTGGTGAACTTATACGGTCCCAATATAGATGATCAAAAGTTCTTTGCTAATTTATTTCTTATCATCACTTACAGGGCAACATATAATAGCAGGGGATTTTAACTGTACATTGAACCCCTGTATAGCTAGATCAACAGGACTGGACTGTACGCACAATGGATGCAGGATGATCATTAAGCATTTTATGAAAGAATTGAGATTGCTAGATATATGGAGAGAAATGAAACCACAAGTTAAAGCCTACTCTTGTTATTCTAATACCTACAAGACATTCTCACGTATTGACTATTTTTTGATCTCCACAGAATTAAGGTCCAAGATTCAAAACTGCTTTTATGATAATATTGTGATCTCTGATCATGCACCCTGTTGTCTCATATATGTAGATAAGAAATTGACAAAGGAACCAGGTAGGTGGCAATTTCAGCATAAATGGCTTCAGGATGAGGAATTTGTTAAGTACATAGAAAAACAGATAGATGAGTTCTTTGATATCAATACTACACAAATATCAGCATGTATAAAGTGGGAGGCTTCCAAAGCTTTTATTAGGGGACATATTATTAGTTATACAGGTTCAAAATCTAAGAAGACTCGAGAGGAGAGAGTCCAATTGGAACATAAACTAAAAATTCTTCAAGAAAAAGTGTATGCAGGAAGTGACCCAAAGTTAGAGAACAAATTACTGATTCTGAGAGCTGAATATGACAAAAAATCAGCAAATAGAGCTGCCTCGAGTCTTCTAAGATTGAAGCAATCTTTTTATGAACAAGGTGAAAAATCGGGAAAATTATTGGCATGGCAGATTAAACAATTAGAATTTAAAACACCAATTACCAGTATTATAAGTAACGGACAGGTAGTTGTAGATCCTTTAGAAATTAATAGAGCCTTTAGAGATTACTATGAAAAATTATATGATACAAAAAATGAAACTGACTTAACAAAACTAAATGGGTTTTTGGATGGACTATCTATACTGTGTATTCCAAATGAAAACAGGGAGATACTGGAATCTAAAATTAGTCAAGAGGAAGTTGGGCTAGCCATTGATAATATGAAATCAGGAAAAAGTGCAGGACCAGATGGTCTTCCAGTTGACCTTTATAAAAAATTTAAGAATAAATTAATAAAACCTTTTTTTGGAAATGGTTTTAGAAGCATTTCAAAATAGTAATTTACCACCATACATGAATAATGCCTTAATTATACTGTTGCCAAAACCAGGTAAACCCTCTAATAAATGTGAAAATATGAGACCAATAGGTCTATTAAATGTTGACCTTAAGATAATCTGTAAAAGTTTAGCAAGACGAATACAAGAAATATTACCAAATATTATTAACCGAGATCAGAATGGCTTTAAAAGGGAAGACAAGGCTTCCATAATGTAAGAAGACTACTTGATATTATTTATTCTAATAAAGAAGCACCGGATACAGCTCTCCTATCACTGGACGCCGAAAAGGCCTTTGATAGGGTCGAATGGCCCTTTCTTTTTGAAGTCTTACAAAGGTTTGGACTTGGAAATAATTTCATAAAATGGGTTCAGATAATATATAATAATGCTACAGCAGAAATCCTAACAAACAGCAATATCTCAAAATCAATAAAGATCAATAGAGGATGTCGACAAGGCTTTCCACTTTCACCTTTATTGTTTACTATGGCAATTGAACCTTTAGCGATGGCAGTACGTTCACATCCACAAATATATGGAATTAAAGTTGGCCCAACAGAACATAAAATCTCCCTGTATGCCGATGACATAATTTTGTTTATGTCGAATCTTAAAAAATCAATTCCGACCTTGTTGAATTTAATAAAGAATTTTGGGGAAATATCAGGATATAAAATAAATAAAACTAAATCTTCAATATTAATGCTAAATGAGACCCAGAGAAATCACCCAGCTCCTGAGGTAAATCAATTCAATGTTGTAAATCAGTTTAAATATTTAGGAATTCAAATTGTGCCGAAGCTAGAATTAGTCGCCAGTGCCAACTATGAAGCCTTAATGACAGACATTAATGAGTTAATTCAGAGATGGATGTCACTACCAATGTCGATGATAGGGAGAATCAATATACTTAAAAGTAATATCTTACCTAAAATACTTTATTTATTTCAGTACATTCCTTTACCACCACCTTCAGATCTATTCTCAAAAATTAAAAAAAAGTTAGTGGAATTTATATGGAACAACAGGAAGGCTAGATTACGTCTGTCCTTACTATATTTACCATTTGATTGTGGAGGTCTGAAATGTCCAAACTTTATGTTGTATTACTGGTCAGCACAACTGAGGTCTATGACATATTATTTTTCATCAAATGATCTCCCTCACTGGACTGAAATGGAATCATACAATTTACCTTTACCTCTTCCCATATTCATATACTCAGACTCGGCAAAAAAATTACAGAAACAAGTTAAAAATCCATTTGTAAAGCATATGATCAAAATACGGTGTGAAACTAAAAAAATATTTAAAAGAACCACATTTACTGTCACAATTTAGCCCAATATGGAGTAATTAATATTTTAAACCAGGGAGAGCGGATGCTGTATTTAAAGTATGGAATTTAAAAGGGATTCAGAAGATTCAAGATTTATATCTGTCATCTTCAGATAACACAATGTCTTTTGAAGAGCTGAGGATCAAATTTCATCTTAATAGAACACATTTTTTTAAATATCTTCAGCTGAGGAACTTTATTCGATCAAATCAAAACAATGCTCTCACTCGACCTATTTATTCATCCTTGGAAAAAATTTTGACGAAAGATGGTAAGAGAAAGGGTATTATTTCAGAGTTTTATAATTCATTGACACTATCTTCAAGTGAAAACTCACAGAAAAGATTGAATTATTGGAAAGAAGACCTGCAAATTGAAATTTCAGAGGAACAATGGGAATTGGCTTGTACAGAAGCTCAAACCAAATCAATAAATGTACGTCTTAAATTGATACATTTTA
This sequence comes from Pholidichthys leucotaenia, assembly GCA_020510985.1. Taxonomy (NCBI): domain Eukaryota; kingdom Metazoa; phylum Chordata; class Actinopteri; order Cichliformes; family Pholidichthyidae; genus Pholidichthys; species Pholidichthys leucotaenia. The sequence goes on from CM035839.1 coordinate 157,191,735, forward strand.
AATGGTTAATGCGGATGTATGTTACACCGGTGGAATTAAATAGATATAACAAAAACATACCAGATACGTGCACAAAATGTATGGAAAGTAAAGGAACCTTATTTCATTGTGTATGGGAATGTAGGAAAATTAGAATGTTTTGGGAAGAGGTAAGGGCAACAATTGAAAAAATAATTTCAAAACAAATCATATTGAATCCTAAATTGTTTTTGTTGGGTCTGTATCCAGAAAAGCATAATTTTAATAAAAGTGAAAGAGCATTCATAGACCTCAGTTTGCTTAATGCCAAAAAATGTATTGCACTATTGTGGAAAAAGACTCATAGACCAGTTGTGACTCAGTGGTTAAAACAGATGTTAACAAACCTTCCACTAGAAAGAATAGCATATATACTGAAATCAAAGGAAATTGTGTTTGAGAATATATGGAGACCTTTCATTGATTATGTAAAGAATTTAAACATAACTTTTGAAGAAGAAGGTAAATGATGTGTGTGGACCTTGTAAATTCCAAACTGGTGAATGTATAATATGTATACTTATGTAATGGATTGCCTAGACTAAACAGAGGAGCATTGTTGAAGACCTGTTCTTGTTAGTGGTTGTTGGTGTTTTTTTAGTATTTTTTTTATTACTTTAGTGTTAGTGTCTGATTGTTTGTGTTATGTTTGTAAAAAAAGGTTCAATAAAAATATTGTGGGGAAAAAAAAAAAACATCACCTCCGTCCTCCCTTGGTTGATGTAATAAAGTGGAATGACACAGTGAATAAGTACTGAACACGCATGGTGGACTTCATTTAGTATTTAGTAGAAAAGCCTTTGTTGGTAATAGCAGTTTCCAGACACCTCCTGTATGGAGAAACTAGGCACAGGCATTGCTCAGGAGTGATTTTAGCCCATTCTTCCACACAAACTCTCTTCAAATCTTGAAGGTTCCATGGGTGTCTTCTATGAACTCTGATCTTCAGTTTGTTCCATAGATTTTCAATTGGATTCAGGTCAGGTGACTGACTGGGCCATTCTAGCAGCTTTGTTTTCCTTCTCTGGAGCCAGTTGAGAGTTTCCTTAGCTTGTGGGAATGTAGAAATGACGAGACGGGGTTCTCTCAAGTCAGCTTTATTCACATTCACCAACATCTCAAAGAAGAAAGAGGACAACACAGGAAACTCTCGTCCTTAAATATCAGGACTCTCACAGTTCACAAGTCAAATTGCATCACCAGTCACATTGCATTATAATCACCCGTAACAATGCATCTCCTCTTTAATCCCCTGAAATCACCCCCACAGTCTCAGGCCTTGCATCCCAAAGCTAAAACCTTCACAGCTTCCTGTCATCTCCCAGGAAGCTCTGCCTTTGTTCTTGTCTAAAATGTGAGGCCTTACATCAGTCACAAAGTAGGTCACATAAGTGTGGCCACACCAGCCCCCCCAAAAACATTTTAGACAAACCAGAGAATACAGTATGCATGCCGTGATAGAATCAATACACATCAGTCCGCATGCTGTCTAGGCTTCAGTCTCCTGCCGTATCTGCTGTAGCTGGGATTCAACTTCTCCACTGCACTGTCACGCTGGGGGTTTGCCGTCTGGGGGTGAAAACCTTTTGTCAGTCCCTGCGGGTGTTCTGGGGAAACATTACTCTGTGAAGCCCCCCGTGGGGGTCTACCTCGCCGCGGGGTCCTTGCCAACAGCACTTGCTCATCCGCCACCACAAAAGCAGGTTTGAGTCTGTTTATGCCAACTTTTTCTTTCCTACCCCCCAAATCTAGCAAAAACTGCTAGTCCCCTGTTTCCAGCACTCTGAACGGCCCGTCATAAGGTGGTCGCAACGGGGGTCGATGCGCATCGTGTCTGACAAAAACAAAGTCTGTGTTCTTCATCGCTTTAGGCACAAAAACGCGCGGAAAACTGTGGTGCACGGGGCCAGGCAGTGTGCTTGATTCTATGTTACTCCGCAACAGCTGCAACGGGGAGGTGTCTGGCGCCGGGTTATCTGGGAGAAACTTCCCAGGCAGCCAAAGTGGTTGCACAAACACGAGCTCCGCTGGGGAGGCTTCTAAGTCCTCTTTAGGCGCAGAACGCAACCCCAATAAAATCCACGGTAACTTGTCTACCCAATTTGCATCCGTCAGTGACGCTCTGAGAGCCGCTTTCAATGACCTATGAAAACGTTCGCATAACCCGTTAGCCTGCGGATTGTACGCGGTTGTGCGGTGAACTGTGACACCCAGGCTGCGGGCCATAGTCGACCAAAGTTCGGACACAAATTGAGGGCCTCTGTCGGACGTAATGTCCAACAGAACTCCGAAACGCGCCACCCAAGCTGTTAAAAACGCGCACGCTACCTCCTCGGCCGTGGTTGATGCCATCGAAACCACTTCAGGCTAGCGCGTGGTGCGGTCCACCATTGTCAGAAGGTGTGTGTACCCCTGCGATGGCGGGAGGGGTCCCACGAGGTCCACATGAACGTGATCGAACCTCTTGGCCGGAATGTGAAACGGCTCCAAAGGAACCCTCGTGTGCCTGTGTACTTTGGCTCGTTGACACGCCGTGCAGGCTGCTGCCCACTCCTTAACTTGTTTGCGAAGACTCGGCCACACAAATTTCTCCCCTACCATTTTGACCGATGCGTGCACTCCCGGGTGCGCCAAAGAATGAATCGAGTCAAAAACGCGGCGGCGCCACGCGGCCGGTACTACTGGACGCGGCCGTCCAGTGGAGACATCACAGATTAGGGGGGGCATACCGTCTTGCAGCACCCTGCTCTCCAGCCTTAACCCTGTGGGTCCAGACTGGAGCGCGCGCACATCCGCGTCGCTAACCTGCTCCACAGCCATGGTTGCGTAATCTACTCCTACGCTGACTGGGGCCGCCACGGCGCGCGAGAGGCAATCTGCCACTACATTCAGTTTGCCCGCCACATGCTGAATATCAGTGGTAAACTCTGATATCGCGGCCAGCTGTCTCTGCTGCCGGCCTGACCATGGTTCGGAAACCTTGGCCATCGCGAATGTTAGCGGTTTGTGGTCAACGAATGTGGTGAAACGGCGTCCTTCCAGCCAGAACTGAAAGTGGCGGATGGCCAAATGGACAGCCAGCAGCTCCCTGTCGAACGCACTGTATTTACGTTCGCTATCGCGCAAGGTCCTGCTGAAAAAGGCGAGGGGCTGCCAAATCCCGGCTACATGTTGCTCCACGACCGCCCCTATGGCCACATCTGACGCGTCAGTAATGAGCGCTATGCGGGCCGTTGGGTCTGGGTGTGTCAACAACGCAGCCTTTGCCAAGGCTGCTTTCACCTCCGAGAACGCTTGGTCCCGCTCCAGGGACCACTCGACCTTATCCGCAGGTTTCTTTTTTTTGAGCACGGCATACAGCAGCTGCATGAGTTGCGCCGCGCGGGGGAGAAAACGGTTATAAAAATTTACCATTCCCAAAAACTCCTGTAACGCCCTGACCGTCTGCGGCCGGGGGAAATCTGCCACCGCACGCACTTTGTCAGGAAGCGGAACTGCTCCTTCGGGGGAGACGCGGTGTCCTAAAAAATCGATCTGTGCCACCCCAAACTGACACTTCGCTGGGTTGATTATTAACCCGTGATCTCCCAACCTTCAGAAAACTGTGGCCAGGTGTTTTTCGTGTTCGTATTCGGACGCGCTGGCTACCAAAATATCGTCCAAGTAGACGAACACGAAAGGGAGATCGCGAAGCACCACGTCCATCATGCGTTGGAACATCTGTGCAGCCCCTTTAAGCCCGAATGGCATGCGTAAAAACTCAAATAGGCCAAATGGAGTTATTACCGCTGTTTTGGGTATGTCCTCAGTGCGCACTGGGACTTGGTGGTAACCGCGGACCAAATCTATCTTAGAAAAAACACGAGCCCCTGCCAAATGAACGGAAAAATCTTGGATATGTGGGATTGGGTAGCGGTCGTGCGCTGTAGCGTTGTTTAACCTGCGGAAATCCCCACAAGGTCGCCATGCTCCGTTAGCTTTCAGGACCATGTGTAGCGGGGAAGCCCACGGACTGTTTGAATGCCTGATAATGCCCAACCTCTCCAGGTTGGCGAACTCCTCGCGTGCTATGGCCAGTTTAACTGCGTCCAAGCGCCGAGCTTTTGCAAAAACGGGCGGTCCGGTAGTGGTAATAAAATGTTCCACCCCGTGTTTAGCGACTGTTGCCGAAAATGTGGGGACCGTGAGTGCTGGGAACTGAGTGAGCAGTGTGTGGAACTTACCGCTTGCAGCTGTGACGTTGGCTTGTGCTGTTGGCGGGGCCACTCGCGCTGTACAGGGGATAGAATCAAAAGAAAGTGCATTAACCAGGCGCCTGTTAGCGAGATCAACCAACAAACCATGTGAGCACAAAAAATCAGCCCCCAATATATTGAAATTCACTGCTGCTACAACAAAAGTCCACTCAAATGTACGGCCGTGTAGAGACAGAAGAAGAGTCTTCTCACCAAAGGTCTTAATCTCCGAGCCGTTCGCTGCTGCCACCCCGGGACCTCTGGAACCTGCTAGCCTGTCCGCGTAGGAAGGTGTGATGAAACTCAACTGGGAGCCTGTGTCCACGAGGAAATGCCTCCCAGAGCGTGCGTCCCACAAGTAGAGCAGCTTGTTCTCCTCCCCAAGGGCCACGGCTGCTACCACCCCCTGGTCTTGGCATTTCCTGAACGCCTGAACTGACACGGTGGTACACATTTGCGTGCCCTCTCTGCGAAGTGGCGATGGTAGAAACAAAGGACGTCTGCTCCTCGTTCCCTGGTCCGCGTTCCCTGAGTCTGGTACTGCTGCCCCTGGCCCCCTGCCATCTCCGGTCGTCGCGCCGAGTTCCGCTGCAGTGGCCGTGGCCTCGCGCTGTCTGCTGGTGTTGACAATTCGCTGTGCATCCCGTGCCAGCACGCGGTAGTCCCGTTGGGCCAACAGTGGCGAACTGGCCAGGGTCGCTCTTGCCGCTGACGGTAGGGTCCTGAGGAAGAGGTGGGTCAAAATGAAGTGATCGTCGTCAGAGTCTTTCAACCTCAACAACTTCTCCATAAGGTTCACGGGCATGTCATTTTCCAACTCGGTAAGCGGCAGGAGCCTCTCTGCTCGCTCCTCGACCGAGGGGGTGAAGTGTTGGATGAGTGCAGCCTTCACCGTATTTGTCGCTGTCCGGTGGCTGGTCGATCAGGCTCTCCACTTGCTGGGCCGTGTTGTTGTCCAGTTTTGCGACTACGTGGTAGAATTTTGTGGCTTCTACCGATATCCCCCGGAGGTTGAACTGTGCCTCAATCGCATTGAACCAGGAGCACGGATTGTTCTGCCAAAAGTCCAGTAGCTGGACTGTAGCGGCATTCGCTTGGCTGGGGGCTCCTGACGAGGCTGGCCCGGGGGAAATCTCCTCTCGCTGCATGCTCGTCTTGGGTCACCAGTGTGGGAATGTAGAAATGACGAGACGGGGTTCTCTCAAGTCAGCTTTATTCACATTCACCAACATCTCAAAGAAGAAAGAGGACAACACAGGAACCTCTCGTCCTTAAATACCAGGACTCTCACAGTTCACAAGTCAAATTGCATCACCAGTCACATTGCATTATAATCGCCCATAACAATGCATCTCCTCTTTAATCCCCTGAAATCACCCCCACAGTCTCAGGCCTTTCATCCCAAAGCTAAAACCTTCACAGCTTCCTGTCATCTCCCAGGAAGCTCTGCCTTTGTTCTTGTCTAAAATGTGAGGCCTTACATCAGTCACAAAGTAGGTCACATAAGTGCGGCCACAAGCTTTGTTTTTGGGATCATTGTCTTGCTGAAGTATCCACCCTCGTTTCATCTTCAGGATCTTGGCAGATGGTAACAGATTTTTATAAAGGATGTCTCTGTACATTAGTCCATTTATCTTTCCTTCAATTATATGAAGTCTGCCTGTACCATTTGTTGAAAACAGCCCCCACACAATTATGGGATGTGCAGTGCCATTTCTCCTCCAAACATGCTGTGTTGTGGCATCCAAAAAGTTCAATTTTGGTCTCATCTAACCAGACAATATTTTCCCAGTATTTTACTGGCTTGCCCAAATGTGCAGCAAACTTAAAACAAGCTTCAACATGCTTTTTCTTCAGCAATGGAGTCTTGAGAGGTGAACGGGCATAGGGCCAGTGTTGGCTGAGTGCATCACTTATTGCTTTCTTTGAAACAGCAGTACCTGCTAACTCCAAGTCTTTCTGGAGTGCTCCACGAGTGGTCTTTGGCTCTTGGATAGCTCTTCTGATAATTCTTTTGACTCCTCTGTCAGAAATCTTGCAAGGAGCTCCTGGTCGTGACCGGTTTATGATAAAATAATGTTACCTCCGCTTCCAAATGATGGCTCCAACAGTACTCACTGGAACATTCAGCAGTTTAAAACTGTTTCTGTAACCAATGCCATCATCATGTTTTGCAACAATAAGGTTGTGAAGGTTGAGAGAACTTTTTGCTTCTACTCATCATGAGTTCTTTGTGGTGTTACAATCTGATATTCACAAACCCTTTTAAAGGCTATTGGTCAGGACTTAACCAGCTGAAATTAATTTGCACTGATGGGGGATGGAATGGCTTCCTAAATTCTGATGGATTTCAGCTGGTTTATTGGCTTTCTATGCCTTTTTGCACCTCTTTTTCTGCATGTGTTCAATACTTATTCCCTTGGCCATTCTACTTTATTAAATAAAACTTACTTTGTGAACACAGTTGCCTTGATTTCTTTGTATATATGGATTACTTGGGTTGTTACTGATATCCGGTGAAAATCTTCGGTCAATGGCTCCATCAGAAACATGTTTGAGAAAAATGTTGACATGTTCAATACTTATTTTCCCCGCTGTAATATAATATACAAGTTTCACTTTTTGAATTGAATTAATGAAATAAATCAACTTTTCAATGACATTCTAATTTATTGAGATGCACCTCTGTGTGTGTAGATTTGCTTCACTTTTTGAATTGAATTATTGTAGTAAATTAACATTTTTCAGTGATATTCTAATTTACTGAGATGCAACTGTACTTATGCTACCCTGTGACAACAAACAAAACCACATCAATTACATTTCAAAGTCTATGCTTTACTATTTCATGAGTTTCACTTTTATGACAAATCTTATGGAGTAGAGAAGAAGGAAACCAGAAGCATACTGTATCAACCTGTTTTCCCACCTCAAAGGGTCCTCTCAATTTTAGAGACTGCTTGGTATCATTTCTTTTCATGCTGATTTCTCTTGTTTTTACAGATCCCACAGAGTCTCCCTAAAGAAATAACACCACCACCACTCCTCCCTGGGACCTTTCTGTGTCTATTTAACAGGTAACCACATCTCTCAGAGACTAGTTTTGTGCTAATTATCATAAGATTTCAGTGGCTGACTGTTTCAGTTCAAAGGCCAGAGTGTTGATGATGAGTAACTGGCTAAATGCCCAGCACCAGTGTGGGTTATGTCTTGTGGCTGAATAATTTGCATAAACCAGTGAGATTTGGCTTTAAAACATTAGGGTCAGTGGTAAAATGGAGAGATTCACTTTTCTTTTTGATCAATATGGTGTCCTGGGGCCAGTGCTAGGCTGTTCTAGAAGAGTTATTAGGAAGGCTTTGCTTTATGTACTGTGCTCATGCTGAACATTTCGCTGACAATCAGCAGTATTGGATCAGTGGTGGATTCACTCACCCCTATGGGCAAATATTACATGCTGTGGCTTCTTCTCCCATTGCCCAATGGCACTTTTGTCCTTTTATCCTGTCTATACATCAATGACAGCCCACCTTCTTTCTTTAGTTGGCCATTCAACTGATGTATGTATAAATCAAGTATTCATAAATGTGTGGAATAGATCTTTTTTTTATAATCTAGAATGTAAACAATACAGTTAAGAAGTGAGGGAAATCATTTTAACATGAGGTCCTTTTTAATAATAATTGGACAGGAAACATCTTACAGTAATGTCCACTTATCCATTTGCTTAACCACTTAATCATTTAATTGGCCATGGGAGTAGCTGGAACCAATCCCAGCTGTCTTCAGGCAAGAAGTAGCTTTAGTCACACACTGTGATGTCACTATGTGTGACCAACTCTGCACTAAAAGGTTTAATCAAATGAAAAGATATAGCAAGAACATGCAACCGCCACAGAAAAAATGCCCTTGTCAAGTTGGAGATCAAACCAGGGACATTCTTGCTATGAGACAAGAATACCAGCCGCATACCATTGTGGCACCATGCAATAATATCATCCATAAACACATTTTAAAACTTACCATATTTCATGTGCTGTGCCATATTTGGTTTCGTGCAAGGCAAGGGCGACACAAACTCAATATTCATGTTAATATTATGGATTATTATCAAAATTACAGTGGGACTCTGTGCCTCTGCCCCCACACTTTCTGCAGCTTTCACATCATTAGTGTTTAAGCTCCATTACTGTGTGGTCCATACATAAGCAGTTTGCCATTAATAACCCTGCAGCAATGTTTAAAGAGGAATGACAGCATCATGCCTGCCACTGGCCCACATTAATACTTATGTTTTCATGTTTGAACTTGGGGAGGACCCAAGAGCAGAATGAAACTGTTATGTCTGAAAATAGCGAGACGTGAGTCGTCATACTGCAAGCAACGAATAACTTTATTATTCTGCACAATCAACTACATATACAGAACAGTAGCCTGTCTGATGTCATCCGTCCTGGCATCAGACGTCGGCTACAGAAAGCCCCAGTGTCCAAACGCCCCCAAACTCACATACTACATTTACCCCCCCACCCCCAACATAAAAACAAAACCAGAATACACACACACACACACACCTTTTAGCATTACCTATTATCCCTTTATTTATATTTTATAACATATAAACAAAACCTTTCTGAGCACTTGGGTGGCTACCAAGGTGCCCACATGTTGAGGTGGATTATTCTGTTACCTTTTGAGTCAACACGCCCTAGCTAACCAAAACCCACAGTAAAGTCATTCAGATATTGTGGCCTCTGCCAAACCCTGGATGAGCATCTCACAGGCTGTGGTCCTGCTACCAGTCCTGTCACCTGCTTCCGAAGGTCTTCTTGCCCTATGTCAGCAAAGTCCCAATTTGCGTCCATTACGCCTGTTTACGCCCTCTGACTCTGGATCGGCTGTGATTTCCTGAGGCATCTAGCGTGCCACTGTGACCCGTCAGAGAGGCGTAATGTGGCAGAACCTAGCTGCGCCATGATCCGTAGTGGCTTCATCCAGAATGTCTGTAGCTTGTGTGTGCAGTTGGGGCGCCTAATTCTGACCCAGTCTGACACTGCAAGCCTGTGCTCTTTCAACCAATGCTTCCTGTCAAACCACCTCTTCATTCAATGTTGGTGTTCGACCAGCCGCCCCCTGGGTGATGGTCCGTCCACCTGACTGGTCATTGTGGGGGCCTCAAACGGTCCAGAGGAAGATGCAATTCACGCCTAACATTAACATCGGCGAGTGCCCCGTCCTGGCGTGAAGAGTTGCCCAGTAATGAAGCAGTGTACTCTGAAGACCATCGGAGAATTGAAGCCCATCCGCCAAGTGTGCCCTCAGCCCATTCTTCAGGGTCTTATTGAATCGTTCCATCCCCCCATTCGCCTGTGGGTGGTAAAAAGCAGTCTTTATATGTTCAATGCCCCTGTCACTTGACCGATCGGACGGAGGCACCAGAGAAAGAGCGGAATCTTCCAAACTGTTTGCGTTCAGCAATTTTTCCTTTATTCCAGTAATCTTCATAGGCAATAATTCCCATTCACATCCCACACCCCACACAAACCAAATGAAAACACCTGTTAATATACTCAGTGAGATAATTCGCCTAATTGGCACATACCAAAACCCCAAGTAAGACAATAAATATTTTCATATTTTCCACATACCCAATAATATCTAAAAGAGTCATAAATACAGAAATAATTCCCCACAATATTTACAGAATAAATTAGACTCCATAAATACACCATAAATAATACAATAAATACTTCAATCCCCTATTTACATATTAAATTCCCCTCTACTCAACCATCATATAATTTCTTCCTGCTGGAATCCTTTAAAAGGCCCTCAAACCCCTGAGGAGTCTTTTGTCGGGATGCCTCCAGGAAGCATGCTGGCAAAGGTGCGTGGTTTTAAGATTAATTAATTGCCTCACCCATCCATCCATCCATTACCTCACCCAATTAACATAATTAATCCACAGTTAGCTCACAAAAGGATTCAATTAGTCAGAACACATTGTACAGTTATATGTGCATTTTTACCATCAAATACAAATTTACATTTACAAATATAAATCCTTTACACATATTAATATAATCATTCAATACACAGACCATACAGTGGCGCCACTCCGTTGTCACATTTCCTCCCCCCCCTCTCCCGAGAGTGCAGTACTCTATGAGTCATGTACTCTGGCGAGGCTGTCTGCCACAAGGTTGGTCTTCCCTGCCACATACTGAACTGTAAAGTTATAAGGCTGTAGGGACAGATACCACCCTGTAAGATGAGTGTTCGTGTCCTTCATTCTATTAAGCCATTGTAAGGCCCGATGAGCCGTCTCTAATGTGAACTGACGTCCAAGTAGATAATATCTAAGAGACCCTATAGCCCATTTCATGGCCAGACATTCCTTTTCCACCGTAGAGTATCTGGTCTCTCGGTCCAGCAATTACAGCTCAGAAACAGTACTGGGTGTCTCTCTCCCCTCACCTCCTGGAGAAGTACTGCTCCAATGCCAAATCCTGAAGCATCTGTCTGCAAGATAAATGGACGGGTGAAATCCGGACTGTAGAGAACCTTATCCCCAGAAATTGCACCCTTCAAATCCTCAAAAGCCCTCTCACACTCCTCTGTCCATTTCACCCTATTTGATGCTGACGCTTTCGTGAGATCAGTCAGGATTGCTGCTCTTTCAGCAAAATGGGGAATGAACTTACTATACCACCCTACCAGACCCAAAAACGATCGCACCTTCTTTTTGGTGGTAGGGACAGGATAGGCTTTAATAGCATCCACCTTGCCCATTCGTGGTCTAAGAACCCCCTGACCAACCACATGACCCAGGTATTCCACCTGCTGCTGCCCAAATGCACACTTGCGAGGGTTAATAGTCAGACCTGCCTCCTTGATTAAATACAGGACCTGCCGAAGATGTAGCACGTGACCCTTCTAGGTCTGACTATAGATGACTACGTCATCTAGATAGGCAGCCGCAAAATCTGACACTCCACCTAATACCTGGTCCATGAGTCGCTGGAATGTTGCCGGTGCCCCCTGGAGGCCAAATGGCATGACCTTAAACTGGAAAGAGCCATAAGGTGTTTTAAAGGCTGTCAATTCCTTTGTCTCAGGTACCAAGGCCACTTGCCAATACCCCTTGCTTAGGTCTAATGTTGAAATAAACCTAGCCTTGCCCACTTTCTCTAGCAACTCATCAATTCGGGGCATGGGGTATGACTCAAACTTGGAAACTTCATTCAAGTATCTGAAGTCAATGCAGAATCTCAAGGAACCATCCTTTTTGGGGACCAACACAACTGGACTGCACCATTCACTAACCGACTCATCGATCACTCCCAGCTGCAACATCAAATTAATCTCCTGCCTCAGTTTTGGGACCAACTGTTCCGGAACCCTATAGGACTTCCTACAGGGGACAGCCTCTTTCTTTAAATGTACCTTATGGTGGACTAATGTGGTGAAACTAGGTCTCTACTGAAACAAATCTGGATCCACTAGTGCCTCTAATTGTCTCTGCTGATCATCCTGTAAATAAGACACATGAAAAGAACACAACTCCGTCACATTTGTGGGAAAAGATTGTTCTCTCTCCTCATCCACTTCTGTTGCACAGATGAGGAGCTGATGATGCATCTGCTGATGCACAGGTTGCTGAAACTCCTTTAGCAAGTTAACATGAAAGCACTGATGTTTTGTCTTTCTGTCAGGCATACATAGTCCATATGTCATTGAGCTTAACTTTCTAGAAATTTCATAAGGCCCCTGCCATCGAGACAACAGCTTACTGTCACAAGAGGGCAGCAGTAACAACACCTGCTGACCTGGGTGAAAAACCCTCTTCCTGGCCTTCTTGTCATACCATGTCTTTTGTTTATTTTGCACCATCCTCATGTGTTCCTGAGCCAAAGCAGTCATCTGATCCAGTTTTTGTCTCATTTTAATGCCATAAGAGACCACATTGTCTTGATCAATCGGAGGCCTCTCCCAGTGCTCCTTTAATAAATCCAGTTGGCCCCTCACCTGATGACCATAAAGTAGTTCAAAAGGTGAGAACCCTGTTGAAGCCTGGGGCACCTCCCGATATGCAGACAGCAAATACGGTACCCGCTGGTCCCAATCCGAGCCCGTACTAGAAACAAATTTCCACAGCATGTTCTTTAAAGTCTGGTTAAATCGTTCCACCAGTCCATCAGTCTGAGGGTGATATGGGGTGGTCTTAATTCCCTTAATACCCAACAGTTTGTAAACCTGCTGCAGAAGTTTTGACAGGAAATTTGTCCCACAGTCTGTCAGGACCTCTTTGGGTCAATCAATTTCAATCCCCTTGAAAATAACTGAATAAGGCAATTAGCCACCTGCCTAGCCTTAATAGATTTCAACGGGAAGGCTTCTGGGTACTAAGTAGCATAGTCACATATGACAAGAATGTATTTATTACCCGAGGAGCTTCTTTCTAGGGGGCCAACTATATCCATCCCTATCTTATCAAATGGTGTTCCAATGATTGGTAATGGATGAAGATGGGCCCGGGGTACTCCCCTAGATGATGTAATTTGACATGTGTCACATGTTGCACAAAACTCCTTCACCTGGGTATACATTCCTGTCCACACAAACCTTCTAGCAATTCTCTGTAATGTTTTCTGGAACGCTAGATGACTTGCCCAAGGGATAACATGTCCCAGTTCCATCACTTTCTGTATGAGGCCTTGTGGCAAAGCTATGGCTCTAACTTCACCCTGCTGTTGGTACAGAATGCCATCTCTAATGACATACTCGGCCTCAGCCAAACAGTCCACTCTGCCCTGTTTCACACCGTCAATCTCAGAGACCTTCTCAAACCAAGGTTTTAGCGATGGGTCAGCTTTCTGCAGCGCAGCTATGTCAGAAGGAATGACAAAATCTACTGACTGGCTTAGCTGTGATGTTTCCTCCCCCACGTTCTTTGCTGTAGCTAAAACCTTGTCTCTTCTCCTCTGAGCCTTGGATTTTGGTTGCTTAACCGGACCTGTCTCTATCCCAGAATCATAAAAAGGCAGCTCCTGAAGAACATTGGCAGCCCTCTGTGCCCTGGTTGTCACTATATTATCACTATATTATAATATATATCCATCCCTATCTTATCAAATGGTGTTCTAATGATTGGTAATGGATGAAGATGGGCCCGGGGTACTCCCCTAGATGATGTAATTTGACATGTGTCACATGTTGCACAAAACTCCTTCACCTGGGTATACATTCCTGTCCACACAAACCTTCTAGCAATTCTCTGTAATGTTTTCTGGAACGCTAGATGACTTGCCCAAGGGATAACATGTCCCAGTTCCATCACTCACACCGGCGGAGTGAAGAAGCCTCACCGTTACAGGCCCGTGGCTCCAAGAGAGATCCGTCGCTGCCAGAAATCCACGGAGCTGCTCATCCGTAAGCTGCCCATCCAGCGTCTGGTGAGGGAGATCGCTCAGGACTTCCAAGACCGACCTGCGCTTCCTGAGCTTCGCCGTCGTGGCTCTGCAGGAGGCCAGCGAGGCCTACCTGGTGGTCTCTTCTTCGCTAAGGGGGTCACCATCATGCCCAAAGACTTCCAGCTGGCCCGCCGCATCCGCGGAGAGAGAGCTTGGACTTTCTGCTGCACATTCACCAACCATAATGCTCCACACTGTGTGTCTATATATATATATATATATATATATATATATATATATATATATATATATATATATATATATATACTATATATATAGTAATATGTACATATGTTTACTAGCTGTTCTTGTTTTTTTTCTTGCCTTCTCATTGTTGCTCTGAGTGTTGCTATCCCTGTGCTGTTGCAATCCTGAAATTTCCCCATTGTGGGACTAATAAAGGCTTATCTTATCTTATCTTATCTTATATTACAATTTTTCACCACAGGTACCTTTACTCCCTGCTGCACCACCTGCCTGTCTCTCCTCAGTTTGGTGTTTGTCCCTAACCTGTTGTATGACGTCCAACAAAGTTGGAACATCATTGCCAAGAATAACTGAGTATGGCAAATCAGGCACCAGCGCTACAGAAAGGAGATTAGTCTGACCCCCCACTGTTGAATAAACCTCAGCGGTCAGATACAGCTTTTTATCCCCATGGACACAACTGATATTTATTTCAGACTCACTCCACAAATCCCTAGGAACCAAACTGGGCAGCACAACAGTTTGAAAACAACCTGAGTCTAACAGGGCCTCTTCACACTGACCATTAAGCAACACAGTTGTTTTATACATTCACTGTGCACTGGGACTGAAAGAGTGGGTCTAGGAACTGAACATAACAATGATGGTTTACTGTTCTTTGTGGCAGGACATGAATATTGTGTGTGGCCAATTTTGTTACACTAGTAACAGCGTATATCCTGACTTGAAACAAAATGTGACTTTCTACTCCCATTATGTTTGCTAACAGTGACCTGACTGGAGCTGGAATACAGTCTATTTTGAGCTTGACCACCACTTTCATCCCCATCAAATTTACTCTGTGTGGTGAAAGAGCTGTCACGGCTGAGAGTAGGTCTCCTGCTCCCAGACCTGGATGACAGGAAGACTTCCGCAAGACGAGTCGCGTCCTCCGCCGTCTTCGGGTGCCGCTCTCGTATCCAGACTCCCAATTCCGGGTCCACCATCCGGAGAGACAGCTCCAAAAGCAACAGCTCTGCGATGTCTTTCACCGTTGAGGTCTCTGGTTTAATCCATTTATTAAAGAGGTCTTTTAAACGAACATACAGTTCACGGGGGGTTTCGTCCTGATGAACGTCCAGGGCACGAAACGTTCTCCTATAGGTGTTGGGTGTTATTTCATACTTATTTAAAATTACTTCCTTCACTTTATCATAATTGTATGTGTCAACGATGTCCATGAGCACATATGTACTACGTGCTTTACCCAGTGAGCAGAGGAACCAACTAGATAGCCCACTGCTCCTTACGCCAGCAGCAAACCGAAGTAATCCTCTCAAATGTCACCAGATAGTGCTTGATGTCATCATCGGGAGAGAGCGGATTCAGCCTAGGCTCGCGGTGTATCTGCGCTGTCCTCGCCTGCACCTGCAGCGGTAGCTCCTCTTCCTGCGGGCCAACCCAACTGGCCGCCACCCTGGGATCTTCCCCCGAAGCGCCGTTGTCACCACTGCGTTCAGCCTGGCTCCCATACTCCTCTCTCAGCTCCGTCATTTGTGACTGCATCCGGCTAAATTGATGTTGCACAGTCTGCCACCTTTGTTTTTGCAGGGCGGCTTCTTCCTCCATCTGACCGTCTCTGACTGTCAGTGAACGCACCAGGGACTTCACCAAGCTCGTCAATTCTCACAGCTCATCTAGTCCACTGGTCCCCTGCTCCTTGATTGCCATGCTAATGTTCAAATCATCTAATTGCTCCTGTTCATTCTTCATGTTCCTTTTAGCCATCGCTTCTCTTGTCCCGTGTTATCACTCCTTTTTTTGACAACACCTTTTTTTTTTGACCAAACGTCACACAGTCCGCTTAATTCGACATCGTCATACCTTCCGCTGTCTTTCTTCGTAGCCATGGTGAAAGTGGAAAATTCCTGACACCACTCATCCGGCTGCACTTTCCTCCTCACCACAGCCGTGAAACCGGACCACTTCTCTGTCACCAATTAGCGGGTACGAACCATTCCTGACGCCAAATGTCGAGAAACGGACCACTTCTGACACCAATTGTCACTATGACCGATCGGACGGAGGCACCAGAGAAAGAGCAGAGGCTTCCAAACCGTTTGCATTCAGCAGTTTTTCTTTTATTCCGATAATCTTCACAGGCAATAATTCCCATGCACACCCAACACCCCACACAAACCAAATGAAAACACCTGTTAATATACTCAGTGAGATAATTTGCCTAATTGGCGCATACCAAAACCCCAAGTAAGACAATAAATATTTTCATATTTTCCACATACCCAATAATATCTAAAAGAGTCATAAATACAGAAATAATTCCCCACAATATTTACAGAATAAATTAGACACCATAAATACACCATAAATAATGCAATAAATACTTCAATCCCCTATTTACATATTAAATTCCCCTCTACTCAACCATCATATAATTTCTTCCTGCTGGCATCCTTTAAAAGGCCCTCAAACCCCTGAGGAGTCTTTTGTCCAGATACCTCTAGGAAGCATGCTGGCAAAGGTACGTGGTTTTAAGATTAATTAATTGCCTCACCCAATTAACATAATTAATCCACAATTATCTCACAAAAGGATTCAATTAGTCAGAACACATTGTACAGTTATATGTGCATTTTTACCATCAAATACAAATTAACATTTACAAATATAAATCCTTTACACATATAATATAATCATTCAATACACAGACCATACAGTGGCGACACTCCGTCGTCACAGCCCCCTCACTCAAAAACGTCTCAAAACCCCCGAGATGAATTGTGGGTCGTTGTCTGTCGTAATGGCGTCTGACACACCCCAACAACTGAAGACTGAGGTGAGGAAGCCAATGACTACATCGGTTGTTACTGAGTCATCAGTTCCGGCCATTTTGAGGGCAGATCGTAGGCTACCAGCAAGAATCGTCCATTTGCAGGGGCCGTATGTAGTTCGCCGCAGATGTCCAGTTAAATGTGTTTCCAGGGCCCCTCTGGGTACTGTAGTGGCTGCAGTGTTGGGGATGGGGGTGTCCCAGTTTTTCCGCTCTCCAGACAGGGCACACAGTCTTTTACCATGTTTTCTATATCCTTGTTGATGCTCAGCCACCAGACCAAGTCCCTGCAGCACTGTTTCACTTGGACCACCCCCAGATGTGACCCTCATGTAGCATGGACAAAACTCAGGCCCTCAACAACTCCAGAACTATTGTACAATGTCCTGTCGCCACACAGACATCATTCCAGTGGCTCAGGTCATCCTTTACCCTGTGGAAAAGCACCAGTTCTCTCGGTGCCTTTGAGGGCCATCCCTCCCAGATGAACAAATGCAGTTGTGTTAGGGTCGGATCCTGCTCTGACGCCTCCTGGAGTTCCTGGAGAGACAGTATTCTGCAGGGAGTTGTGTAGCACGTTGATCAGCTCCACCTCCAGGGGGTCGCAGTCAACATTTTGTCCGGTACTGGGCGTGGCATGGGACAGGAGGTCTGCCACTACATTTTCTCTGCCCGGAGTAAACTGGGTGGTAAAGCTATATGTTTGTAGCCTTTCGGTCCACCTGTGGATGCATAGAGGTTTGTGGCCTGACCCAGACGTTTCCAGCAGTGTTGTCAGGGCTCTGTGGTCCGTCCGTAGTGTGAAGTGCCGCCCATAGAGATATATGTGCCAGTGTTCGCATGCCCAACGCATGCAAGAACCTCCCTTACATACCTCTGTTCCGCCGATGAGAGGGACTTTGATGTAAACGCCACTAGGCATTCCGTTCCATCTTGAAGCTGGAACATGACAGCACCCCCCGCAGAGCCGGACGCGTCATATGTCATGAAGATAGGACATCGTGGATCAAAGTGGGCCAGCACCGATGGAGAAGTCGGTTGGGACTTCAGTTTAGAAATGGCGGCTGAGCAGGCTGGAGTTCATTCCCATGGTCCATCCTGCTTCAGGAGGGTGTGCAGTGGCTCTGTTGTTTCAGAATAGCGGGGAATGAAACACCCATAGAAATTCGCCATGCCCAGAAAAGATGAAATTTGTGCTGGGGTTGTAGGATCTGGAAGTTTCAGGATGCCTCCACATTTGGGTGCAGGAGGCTCGGGCCCTCAGCAGACAGTCCAAACCCCACAAACTCAATGGTTTCTGCTGCAAAGATGCATTTTCTTTGTTGAGCATGATGCCTTGGTTCATCAGCACCTCCATCACCCTGCCAAGACGTTCACTGTGGGCGGCTCATGACGCGCTGTGTACCACAGTGCCATCCAGATACACTACCACACCCTTGAGGCCTGCGAGAATTGTGGCCATGATTTTCTGGAAGCAGCTTGGGGCAGAGCTGAGGCCAAAAGGCATATGTGTGTATCTGAAAACCCCCATGTGTGTTACAAACACTGTCAGGTTCCGACTAGCTGGGTGAAGGGGTACCTGAAGGTAGCCTTGGCAGAGGTCCAGCTTTGAAAACACCTTTGAACCACTGAAAGCCACTGTGAGCTCTTCCATCGTGGGCAGAGGGTATTTGTTCAGGATGATCGCCTTGTTAACCATCCTGAGATCAATGTATGGTTGTATTCCACCTGACTTTTTCCTTGCCATCACTATGTTGGAGATCCATGGTGCCGGCGTCTACTCTCTCAATGATGCCGGCATCCAGTAGTCTTTTAAGCTCGGCCGTGACGTTGTCCCACAGCGCAAGGGGTAGCGGGCGAAGAGGTTGAATTTTTGGTGTCACTTTTGGGTCGATGAGCGGCCATTGGTTAAAAGCAGTTATACAACCCAGGCCCACGAATAGCGCCAGCCAGCGGTACTGCCATGCTGATGAAACAGTTGGCAGGGCAGAGCCCGTTGGGTCTGTAATGGAAAACCCCATCTCGCCCAATAAGTCTATACCCAACAAGTCGGCCCCCTGGCGTTACACTTGGAAAGTGAATGCTGGAATTTTCTTCAGGCCACAAGTCACTGAAAAGCTAGTTGTTCTCACCATGTCAATTCTCACATGTCCATAGTCAAACATATTTTCAGCCTTTGTAACAATAGTCTTTCTGGGGAAAAGTTTTCTTACCATGGCCACGCTCAGTAACGACCGTGCAGCCCCCGAGTCCACTAGAAGTGGTACGTTGACTCCATACAACTGGACGATGTGCCATTTTAGCAGCCACTTTTTGCCGCCTGCTATACACACCAAAGTCTGTTGAGTGTGTATCAATTTTCACAGGGGCAGAGTGGCAAACTCTGGCTAAATGGTTAGTACATTTGCAGCAGTGGCATTTTCTTCCTCTGGCAGGGCAGATGAGTGAGCATGTCCTGTGTTTAGGTGAACCACAGCCACCGCACAGTGCCTGTGCCATGTACCGTTCCCGTGGGGAAGTCTTCCCGGAGCAGATTGCAGCGTTGCTATCGGCCTGTCATTGTGGGGTTGCCTGATGGACTAGTCGTTTGGTAGCTGTTAGCTGTTCAGCTAGCTGGTGGCAGATTCCATCTGGATTGTCATCTGTGTTTCCTGTCTTAGAACCAAAATTGTCCGTGGTTAGCAATAGCTTTTCCCTTAGCCAGTCATTGTTCGTGCCATACGCTAGCTTGTCACGGATTAGCTCATCTTCCAAAGGCCCAAAGGCACACATGCTCGTTAAGTTTCAGCGCTCCGTAGCATAATGCTGGGTCGTCTCACCCGCTCTTTTGTAGTAACCGAAGAATCTGCATCTCCGCACCGTCACGTTGCACTTTTCACCATAAAATTTGTCCATCAGGCTCACACAGTTGTCGAGAGAGTACGTTTGGTCCAGAGCGCGGAGCACCCGTTGTCCTTCCTCACCCAGACTGTGGATCAGAATATTCTTCCATCTCTCATCATCAGTGTCACTCAGGCCAACCACATCGAGAAAGTTGGTTAACAAGTCAAGCCAGCGGTGCCACGGTGTAGGTGGCTCGCCTGGTGCTTCCAGAAATGGATGTAGTGGTCCCACGCAAGCTCCTGTGGTTTTACTTCTCATCGCCAAATGTTATGTTTGAAAACACCGAGACGTGATCTGTCATACTGTAAACAATGAACAGCTTTATCATTCTGCACACTCAACTATATATACAGAACAGTAGCCCGCCTGATGTCATCCAACCTGGCATCAGACGTCAGCTACGACAAGCCCCTGTGTCCAAACCTCCCCAAACTCACATACTACAGCAACCACATGAAATGAGAATTGAGGCAAGCCAAGTATGATCTTTATTTGAACTATATACACTTGTTCTTCTGGCCTGCAGTACGGGAAGATAAACTCCTGTAGGGAAGAACAGAGAAGGCAGGTGACAGGACCTCAGTAAGAATGGTGGATATTGCAGGTGTTCGTTATAGGGAATTTAATCACTCAGCATCCTTACTTGGGGGTTTTCCAGTAGGTAAGGTGTCCAGATAACAAGGGGAGCATGACAAGCAAGAAGTCCAGAGATCCTGAAGCACACATTAGGAGAATATTGGCATTTTTCGGAGTTCTTAAATGGGATTCTAAGGAGGAAGCTTGAGTCCAGGGAGAGGGCTCCAGCCAAGAGGAGAGGGAGTAGTTGCTTGGCAGTTTGTTGGGTGATAGCACCAGAACCCAGGAGGGTTGGCAGCAGGCAGAGTGGCAGATAAGGTTTGACCCGGACAGCAAAGAGCAGAGGTAAGTGGGGGTCAGACTATTAGGGAAAAACACTTTTGTACTTTTGTACTTTTGGTGATGACAAGATTTACCAGTGTGATGGACCCGTGTCACAAGCTTAAGCTTTAGTACCCCCTTGACTGTGATCACAAGCAGGTAAAGATGATCACACAGCAGCTGCCACTTACTCTCTTGAGCTCCTGATGAGAAATGTTGTATAACCCAACAAAGTTGATCCGGAATCTCTCTTACATACTACTGCACCTTATGGACATTATGTACGGTATAGTATTTGTATATTATAGTTCTGGTTGTTTTTCAAGTACGTCTCAGGGATGTGTGAATGGCTGTGTTGGGGTGGGGGTGAGGGTGTGTGTAAGTGTGTCTTAAAATATGTTCTTTTTACTTATATTGATGCCGAGAGAAACGCAATTTCATCTTGCCTGCGCTACAGTTGTATGTACAGCAATATGACAATAAAGGTTGATTTGATTTGATTTAATTTGAAAGAGTAGAACAAGACAAGATAGTGCAGCCCTTACCCAGATCCATGACATATTTGGCCACAATTGCAGTGGGGCAAAAAAGTATTTAGTCAGCCACCAACTGTGCAAGTTTTCCCACTTAAAAGATGAGAGAGGTCTCCAATTTTCATCATAGGTATACTTCAACTATGAGAGACAAAATGAGAAAAAAAAATCCAGAAAATCACATTGAAGGATTTTTAATGAATTAATTGGTAAATTCCTTGGTAAAATAAGTATTTGGTCACCTACAAACAAGCAAGATTTCTGACTCTCACAGACCCGGAACTTCTTCTTTAAGAGGCTCCTCTGTCCTCCACTCGTTACCTGTATTAATGGCACCTGTTTGAACTCATTATCAGTATAAAAGACATCTGTCCACAACCTCAAACAGTCGGACTCCAAACTCCACTATGGCCAAGACCAAAGAGCTGTCAAAGGACACCAGAAACAAAATTGTAGACCTGCACCAGGCTGGGAAGACTGAATCTGCAATAGGTAAGCAGTTTGGTGTGAAGAAATCAACTGTGGGAGCAATTATTAGAAAATGAAAGACATACAAGACCACTGATAATCTCCCTCAATCTGGGGCTCCACACAAGATCTCACCCCGTGGGGTCAAAATTATCACGAGAACGGTGAGCAAAAATCCCAGAACCACATGGGGGGACCTAGTGAATGACCTGCAGAGAGCTGGGACCAAAGTAACAAAGGCTACATCAGAAACACACTACGCCACCAGGGACTCAAATCCTGCAGTGCCAGACGTGTCCCCCTGCTTAAGCCAGTACATGTCCAGGCCCGTCTGAAGTTTGCTAGAGAGCATTTGGATGATCCAGAAGAGGATTGGGAGAATGTCATATGGTCAGATGAAACCAAAATAGAACTTTTTGGTAAAAACTCAACTTGTCGTGTTTGGAGGAGAAAGAACACTATACCTACTGTGAAGCATGGGAGTGGAAACATCATACTTTGGGGATGTTTTTCTGCAAAGGGACCAGGACGATTGATCTGTGTAAAGGAAAGAATGAATGGGGCCATGTATCGTGAGATTTTGAGTGAAAACCTCCTTCCACCAACAAGGGCATTGAAGATGAAACGTGGCTGGGTCTTTCAGCATGACAATGATCCTAAACACACCACCCGGGCAACAAAGGAGTGGCTTCGTAAGAAGCATTTCAAGGTCCTGGAGTGGCCTAGCCAGTCTCCAGATGTCAACCCCATAGAAAATCTTTGGAGGGAGTTGAAAGTCTGTGTTGCCCAGCGACAGCCCCAAAACATCACTGCTCTAGAGGAGATCTGCATGGAGGAATGGGCCAAAATACCAGCAACAGTGTGTGAAAACCTTGTGAAAACTTACAGAAAACGTTTGACCTCTGTCATTACCAACAAAGGGTATATAACAAAGTATTAAGATGAACTTTTGTTATTGACCAAATACTTATTTTAGCAAGGAATTTACCAATTAATTCATTAAAAATCCTTCAATGTGATTTTCTGGATTTTTTTTTCTTATTTTGTCTCTCATAGTTGAAGTATACCTATGATGAAAATTGGAGACCTCTCTCATCTTTTAAGTGGGAGAACTTGCACAATTGGTGGCTGACTAAATACTTTTTTACCCCACTGTAAATGCAATATGATGGGCTAAATAACAAAGAATGCTTTACTTTTTGCTTTAGTCAGTCCAAACAGTGCAAGGAATATCAGGTCTGAAAAGATCTTTCAAAGTAGTTGCTTTTCTAAAAATACACCAGTGCAAAAATACCTTAAATGTAAATTGTCTTCATAGAATACAGGGACCTGATTTCCCCTTCCATATATATATATATATATATATATATGTGTGTGTGTGTGTGTGTGTGTGTGTGTGTGTGTGTGTGTGTGTGTGTGTGTGTGTGTGTGTGTGTGTGTGGTATTTGATGCTGTATTTGTGTCAGGTTCCTGTGCACAGGATCTCTTATGATCTTTTGTTTCTGGTGTCTGTTTACTGATGAGTTGTTGTATTCTTAGTTGTGTTCTTATAGTCTTGTTTAGTCATGGGATTGTTTATCTTTTGGGGATTGTGTTATCTTATTTTGCATTATTGAGTTCCGGTCTGTACTTTTATTTTGACAGTGCTGTGCAGCTTCTGGCTCTCAAACTGTTTCGTGGGCTGCGCAGCTGTCACCTGTTGTTTTGATTACATTCTCACTCATGTACCCACACCTGATTGTCATCTGTAGAAGTGCTATTTAAGCAGATCGCTGTAGTTGTTTCATTGCAGCAGTCTTGCGAGTCCAGACATTGTTGGCACGTCTGTGTTATCTTCCCCGGGTGTTCCCTGGCATTATCTGTAAGTGTAAGTGTTTGTGTATTTTTGTTGTATTCATCTTTCAGTCAATAAATGTGCAAACTTACCACCTGCGATTGGCGTCCTCTCTGGTCTTAGTCTAGGCATTTTATGACAATTTGATATTTATATTTGATATTTATATCAAACACAGGCAAGTGTCTTTTCATTCCTTATCACCAACACATGAATTACCTTGCCTGATTCCTGGTGGTGGGGCTCAGTTACTGTAGTCCACTGACTCTTCACTACCTGCTGCAGATTTCTCGACCTCACCTGTTCTCTCTGTGTCTCCTCCTATTCCTCCTGAGTGTCCACTGGTCCCAGAATCGAGCCGCCGGATGATGGAGGAGCCTGCGGCCCTGGAGGACTTGATTCCAGCCCCGCAGCCATGGTCTGGGCGGATTGAGAGCACTGCCAGTGATCTGGAGCCTGCGCTGATGACTGAGCGTCTCCAGGTTTCAGCTGAGCAGGATCCAGCACCAGCAGGGAGCGGACCACCTGTTGCAACATTGGGCGAGCCACCTGCGTGGGTCACTTTGCTCAGGGGTCCCAGGACTGCATTGACAACCATGTCTGCTGCTGGTGCCACCACAGCAGAGTCAGAGCTGGACCTCGAGAGGGCCAAGAAAAAGATGTTGTCGTTTGGATTAACAGAGTCCTGGATGGCGGTGGTGCTTGAGCTCAAGCAAGTTCTCTCCTTTGTTTTTGTTGTTTCTATGTTAGAGAGATCTTGTCTGGGCCTTGGTGGGGAGAATCAAGTGCAGTTGTCAGCTGCACCTGAGCTCACCTTGCCTGGCTCCACTGCCGCCGGTGACCCTCTGATCCTGTTTCTCTACCTCTCCTGTCTGAGCCTTTCCCCAGGGTCATCGAGATTCACCCAACTTCACCAGAGGTCTCTATGGGTCCAGCCTCGCCACCTGAGATCTCCATGGGTCCAGCTCCCCCTGCCAAGGTCATTGCGGGTGCTCCGTTCCAGCCCGGGGCCTCCGTGGGTGCTGCGCCCCATCCAGATGAGGTCTTAGCAGGTATTCTTTTCCAGCCCGGGGCTCCCAACGGTGCTGCTTCCCAGCTAAGTGAGGTTGGTGCAGGTGCTCCATCCTAGCCCAGGACCTCCATGTGTGCTGCTTCCCTGTCAGCCGAGGTCATTGCGGGTGCTCTATCCCAGCCCAGGATCTCCATGTGTGCAGCTCCTTCTCAGTCCGGGTCTCTGTGGGTGCTGTGTCCCAGTCGGGGACCATTGTGGGTGCTGTGCCCCAGCCTGAAACTAACATGGGTGCTGCACTCCAGTGTGGGCCTGCCATGGATATTACACTCCAGCCCGGGGGCCACCATGGGTGCAGCGCTGGCCCAGTCTAGGTCCACCATGGGTGCAGCTCTTGCCCAGTCTGGGTCCATTATGGATGCAGCTCTGGCCCAGTCCGGGTCCACCATGGGCGCAGCTCTGGACCAGTCTGTGTCCACCATATGTGCGGCTTTGCTCCAAGCTGGAGCCATCACAGGTGCAGCTCTGCTCCATCTCAGAGCCACTGCAGATGCTGCCTTGCTCCAACCCCGAGCCCCCGCGGGTGCTGCCTTGCTCCATCCCGGAGCCACCGCGGGTGCTGCCTTGCTCCAGCCTGGAGCCACTGCAGATCCTGCCTTGCTCCAACCCCGAGCCACCACGGGTGCTGCTTTGCCCCAGCCCGGAGCCACTGCGGGTGCTGCCTTGCTCCAGCCCGGAGCCACTGTGGGTGCAGCTTTGCTCCAGCTTGGAGCCACTGCAGGCGCTGCAATGTCCCAGTCCGGAAGCGTTGTGGTCCCTTCTCCTCTGCCAGACGTCATCGTGGTGCCCTCTCCTCTGCCAGGCACCATCAGGGTCCTCTCTCCTCTGCCAGACACCATCGTGGTTCCCTCTCCTCTGCCCGAGGCCGTCATGGTTCCCTCCATTCTTGGTCCTTTACTTTTCAGCATTTTTATTAATGACTTGCCGTTACACTGCTCAGCTGCAACATGCCAACTTTATGCAGATGATGCAGTTATTTACACAGCTGCCAAGACTCCAGCACAGGCTGCAGATGTACTGTCTACAAGTATGGTTGATGTCCAAGAGTGGCTCCTCAAGAACCATCTATTGCTGAACCTTCAGAAAACAGTCTCAATGTGCTTTTCAATCAAAAAATGTAACCTGCAACATTTTAAAGTTAATATACATGATCATGACATCAGTTTAGCTACAGAATTCAAATACCTTGGCATTGTACTAGATCCTCAACTCAAATTTAATCTTCATATAAAGAAAATTTCAAAAACAGTAAAAAAAAATCTGAACTGCTTTAAATTAATTAGATATTACATACCTTACGAAGCAGCTGCACTGTATATGCATTCTATGGTTTTTTCTCATATATCATACTGTTTGACAGTCTGGGCTCAAGCAGCCCCTTCCACAATAAGACATATAGGTTCATTATATAATCAAACCCTAAAAATCTTGGACAAAAAGCCCATTAGGTGGCATCACTGTAATGTTTTAAAAAAATACAACCTATTGAGTTTTGAGAGCTTCATTGACCTCTGTCTTCTGAAATTAACGTTCAAATGTTTCCATAAATCAGCACCCGAGCCACTTGCTGGTTTCGTCCAAAGACAGGACAGCAGCAGAGCCACCAGGAGTTCTGTTAACAATAACTGTAAAATATTCCACCGCAGAACCACATTTGGGCAAACAGCTTTCTCTATAAAGGGCAGTCACATCTGGAACACAATGCCAAATGAAATTAAAATAATAACGGACTTTAAAACATTCACTAAAAATGTTAAAAACTGGCTGAAAAATAAACAAGAATGTACTCATGTATGAATTAATTGTCTGCAAAGTGAGAGTGAATGAAGGGAAGGAATAAATGTGTTTGTTTATAGTGAGTGACGGAGGGAGGAAGGCCTGAAATAGGCAAATGTGAGTTATGTTATATGTGTTAAATGTGAGTCAGGCTGTTATATTTGTGTATTTATAATATTTATAATATTTATGTTAAATGTGAGTCAGGCTGTTACATTTGTGTATTTATAATATTTATAATATTTATAATTGTGTATTTATAATTTTTCTGCATTGATGTATGTGGTTATTGTGTATATTTTTTATCTTGATTCTTTTTTCTAAAGCCCATCCAGGGACAAGAGTTGCGAATTAGCTAATAGCTATACACTCTATGTGCAACACATCAGATTGATTGTCTTTGATTAATTGTCTATGTTTATTGCACTGTCCCTGTCAAATAAACTAATCTACTACTACTCCTCTGCCCGAGACTGTTGTGGTCAATCTCTCCTCTGCCCGAGGCCATCGTGGTTCCCTTTCCTCTGCGGAAGGCCCTCATGGTTCCCTCTCCTCTGCCCGAGGCCATTGTGGTTCCCTCTCCTCTACCCAAGGTCATTGTGATTCCATCTCATTCACCCGAGGCCGTCATGGGACCCTCTCCTCCACCTGACATCGTTGTGGTTTCCCCAACTCCTCTGTCCCCTCCTTCATTGGGCCTCCCCGTGTGGCAGCCTCCTCCTGGGCCACCCCTTCTGTTTAGGTGGCTGAAGAACCCTGGCCAGCCGTGTGATAGACTGTGCCACTGGGTTGGGTGGTCCACGTTCTCCAGCAGGCCACCTGATTCATACCACCACCACCCCATCTGCCAGGTCTGGGACTTTAGCCAGCCACCTGAACTGTCTAGCTCTTTGGTCCAGGGGGCCTAGGTGCCTGATTCTGCGTGGGTGTGGGTCCTAAGCGAGGTTTTTGTTTTTTGTTTCCTCCTGGTCTGGGTTTTGCTGGGGGGTGAGTTATGAGAGGTTTTTTTTTTTATTTCATCTGGTTTGCTTTGGTCCCTCTGTGCCTGGGTCCCCGTCCTCCCGCCCGGAGTGGGGTTGTTTTCTTGTTTTTGGTGGGGTGGATCCTTTGTGTGGGTGGGTCCTTTTCTTTCGATGTTGCTCGGGGTGTCTGGTATCCACCTCTTGAAGAGGGGGGGGGGTTTCTGTCATGATCTGAGCATGGGGGGATCCTGCTGTGACCTGTCTCCTTGCCTTTTTTCTTTATTTGTATGGTGTTGTATTTTTGAGTTCTGATTCCTGTCATTTTATCCATGGTTGATTTTCATATATCTTGTATTGTTCCTTATCCCCCAGTTTATGTTATCATTGTTTTGCTACTTATTTTGGTATTTGGTTGTCTATATTCCCCAGTCCTTATTTATTTGTATTTAGCTCTTTATCTTTGTACTGTTGTATTTTCTTTCTCTCTGTCCCTCTCCAGAGTGACAGCTGTCAGTGGCACTTCTGGGTTTTTGCTCCGTTGTGGGCGGTGTCCCTATCAGCTGCCAGTCCCGTCTTCTCCCTCTCATTACTCCTAGCTGATCCCTATTGCAATTACTGTCACCTCTTGCCCGCTCATGTGAGCCAAATCTGCAGTCACTTTTATCATTTGTTTCTGGCCCTATTTAAGGGCCAGGACGCTCCCTCTTTCGCTCCCTCTTTGCCGGAGTCTAAGAGATACTCATCTCCACCAGAACCCTTCTGTTGTTCTGGTGAACTCTATTTCCTCAACTCGTAAATTTGCTTTGTTTTCAGTTTGGACTTTTGTGTTGTGCACCGTTTGGTCTTGTTGTGTTTTTCTGTTAATAAATATCACGAACTACAGTTCAGCGCATGGGTCTCCATTCCTGCCTCAAGGGGCAATTCATGACACCTCCGTGCTGCCCTTCACCAGTCATAACTCTGTGGTAGAGATACAAGATTGACACAATGAAAGACACATGAGTGCAGCATGGGGTTTGCATTGCAGCTTTGTGATAGTAGCATTATCTGAATACAAACAAAATTCCCTGGTCTGAGTAAACATGTTCTGCCACAAGAAGATGTGTGAAAGAAATAAAACCAAAACATGTCATTACAAACATCAAAGGTGGTCACATCAAGATTAAGAAAGAGAAAGACATAATTTATGCATTTTTTTCTTTTTCTACTAATGTTCAAATTCGCAGGTTTTTGAAAATGTACATTTTGAGCTAAAGCTTGTTAGCAGCAAAACACAAAAGCAGTTTAAAAATGTCAGTTAAAGTCTGAGACCTGAGTACACTGTAAGAGGTTGATACAGAACAATAAGAGGCAGGCACAAATAATAAGGATGTCACAAGCAATAGGGAGGGGTTAACTTCATTAGATAGTCAGTGCTTTACTGAAGCATGTTTGCAAGCAGCTCCCTGTCACAACCATTTTTGCAACAAACAATCTCTGCTTGTTTGATGGTCCCCGCAGTTTACCACATTGGGACACTACAGGTTTAGGATTGATTTTAATCAGGTCTGTCATAGGATCAATGGAAGTTTATTACCCCCAGAAGGAGCACTGGCAATGAAGCTCTGCCCCTTGGGAGGTATAGTTTCACCAGCCTTCATCATCCAAGCTGCTAACATCCCTTAGGGAGCATCTGATATGGGGATTGCAGTGTTTTATTGTGTGCACTCAATCTAATTGTTATTCTTCCAAAATATGACATTTTCAAATGCTGGTGCCATGAAGTAAAATTGAAAGAAATGCCACTGTAGCTTATATGTTATAAATGCATTAGTTGACAGTGCATTTGTTGTTTGTCAAATGCAAAGTGATGTGGCCAGAATTGGATAGAGAAGAGAGAACAGTGCAACAGATCGAGGTTGTTTATTTATGCTCATGTCCCGTCAACATGATGAAAAAGTCTGTTTCTCATCTAATATCTGGCATGTGTGTGCACCAGGCATTTTTTTGACAAACAACCGAGCAGCGATGCTTACAGCACAGCATGTTATATTAGAGCCATTTAGAGAGATTGGAGGAGTCCACTCCCCGCTGCTCTCAATAGTCTCTAGTCTCCAGTTGCCCAGGTGACCAGTAAGTACATGGTTGTGATTAATTGCACTTTGTTAATAAGCAATTCCTCAAACAACTTTACAGTAGTGCAAAAAAGCTGTGTTTGTGCATTGGCATGTGTGTTGTACAGTAGCATAGGATTTCTCCATGCACGCATACACACATTTATGTGCATTCTTTGTTGCTCCAAACTGTTGTACATGATCATATTCACTTAGGAGTTAAACAATTACATTGTCCTCATCCCTCATTGTCCCCACCACCAGAATTTGTCCCATGATATATGAGGTGAACCTAATACTGTTCTCACTAACCCAGTGTCCTGATTACAAACAATTATTCATTGTTACTTACAGTAATAAAAGGGTAATGGGTCCTCATAAATCTGCTTGCTGGTACTTCCATTTATTCCCAAAGGATGTTGCCTGTACACCCTCTTGGAGGATGGAAGAGTGGGTGAATGTGATGTCAACACCGGTGACGAGCATTTAACCCACTTCATTGATTTGGGTCTGTGGCATTGTATTTGGCTAATGATAAATCTCTGATGCATCTAATGTTGCACAACAAAGGAAACTGACATGTTATAAACTCTCTGAGTTAAGTGTGATAGCCTGTTCGGATTGGATGCACTTAATGACTTGCTGGAAGAATGCACTGTATGTGGAATCAGATAATCATCTGTGGAAAGGTTAATGCTTTCAATTGCATGCAAGTGCTGATTCTGTAGAAACATATGATCAGCACATGTGAGAAGAAAACCTTGTGATGTGCAATGCTGGGTAATTAAAAGAGAGAAAATGCATGGGGTATGGAAGAGTTAAAAATCTTTACCGTCTGAGCACATGGTTTATGAACTTTTGTTAATTTAAATGTGAATGCTATCTTGTGATAAAATACATCAAACACACAGTGTGAAACACTGAATTTCTGGACTAGTCTGCTACAGAATGGCAGTGTGACCATGGCACGGTCAGTCATCAAGGACAGCTCGTTGAAATTCTGCTCATCTCTTTCCTTTCTCTCTTGGTTTCCCTCTGTCCTCCCAACCTTCTCCCCTTCCTTGGACAGGGTGAACTAGACTTGCTTTTGTTAACGACATTACATGAGTGCCCAGAGATACAGACAGAGAGAGAATGGGAGGCACAAACACAAAGAGAGGCTAAGATTCCATGTATATACTGTATTACCCAGATAATCCTTTGTAAATCACTTATTATGAGCCTTTGTAAAAACAGGGATAAAATGATTTGAAGGATATTTGAACAAAACTCTTCCTGTACACACACACACACACACACACACACACACACACACACACCAACAGTGACTGCCAGAAAGCACGTAGCATTGCACTAACCTTAGTGTTCATAGTAAGGACAGGAAGGGAGGATTATAGAAAACATATAGGAGAGCAGATGAAGGGAGATGTTGTGGGGCATATAAGGATAGAGGAATGCTTATGGTTAAGTGATATGCAAAGGCAGACTCACAGAGGGATTCTCTGTTGATAGAATGCATGTCCAGTGTTTCAAGGATGAGTTGGAGCACAGTGAGACAGATGTGGTCCGTGTGAGTGGGATGAAGAAAAGGTTATGAGGAGTTAGCAGATATGGGGTGGTTGGAGGTGTAATGTGAGACGTGGGCTATTGGATTCAGCCACATTCCACATAAAAACATACGTTTCATTGTGCTTCATTGAGCTCATCCAAGGCCAACCACTTGGACTTCCACATGTACCAAAACGCACCACTGATACATTCCAGGTAGCTCCCATTCACATAGTCAATATGCCATATGGCAACAATAGCATTAATCCATCAATATTATGCAATGCTCATAAAATAACTGAGCTGATTTTTCTGTCTGTGACACCCTCAAACACACACTCAATCCACACACATGCAACCAAAGACAGAGCTGCACCTGCATTTGTCTGGCCCATTAACCATGCTGAGAGGGAGGAAAGTCACGGGCAGTGGAGTGTTTCTTAGACCAACAATCAATCATACATTAGCCAGACGGTAAATTCAACTGAGCTGTCATGTCTAGAAATGGAGAATGTGAGGAGGAAATCACTTTCACAAACTAGGAGCCAGATAGAAAAAAATTCTGCATAGGTTTAACATATGTGCTCTAAAAGAGAAAAAAAAAAGTATATTAATGTACAATATGTGCATGGTTCTATCAGTATGACTCACATTCTACAAGTCTTTCATATGTCAGTCAAAAGATAGCAATATCAAAATTTACTAAAGAAGCCTTTTTGTCTTATACACCACACCCAAACTTAATAATTGGTTGTGTGTGTGTGCGCGCGCGTGCGCACGCGCGCACATGGCTACATTGACCTTGATTTCCACTCTACCACATATTTTTTCAAATAGACTGCAATAAGAAATCGGAATCAATTTTGTGCTATTCATCTGATTTTAATGCAGTTTCCTTTATATTTGTTTTGTTTTTAGCCATGCTTTTCTCTCCCTTAGTGACAGGGCCCTACCATTGAGCTAGCCTGCATTGTCTAATTTGTTGGGGTTTGATGGATAATAGTGACGGTTCACAATCTCAGGATGATGAATCCCACTGAAAGTATTCATCCTCTGACTGTTAGTCCAGCAGCATCTTCAGGAGTACATCTGACAGTCAAAAATGAAATTCCTCATCTTGAAAATGACGCAAAACAATACACAGACATAGGAATAGGAATCACTGGAAGGCTCAGATTTGCAGTTTTAGACTGAAAGCTCTCGCTGGGTATTGCTAAGATGTTTGATATGATACTGGTTAACTTTAGTTTTTTATGTCTGCCTAAAAACAAAATTATGCTTTTAGTTACATGCTTGAAAAAAGCAACCTCTAGTGGTTGTGATTAAAACTGCATGTAGTGAGCTACAGAAGTGTCATGATTTGCCCCTCGTAGCAGAGAGGAGAGACTCAGATGCTGAACCGTAGTTTGCGGTATTTAATAAGAAAACATAAAAGTCCAAACAGTGCACAAAACATCTTCCAAATTGAGTTGGCAAGGAGTGTTGAATCCACCCTCTCCGTGGCTGCCATTGTAGCAGACCCCTCCGAGGAATGTAGAGGAGCCGCCCCAGCAGACGTAGTGACGGGCAGAGCTGGAAAGGAGGTAACTGGTCCTTCAGCAGCGGGAGGAATCGCCGAGGAGGGACAGGCAGCAGCAGCAAAGGAGGAGGCTGACGGGACAGCCGGAGAAGTAAAACCAGGGAAAGGGACTGCTGCAGGAGTTTTCAGCCTCAGTGAAGGAGGATCTGCTGACAAGGAGGTGGAGGCGTTCCTCCGGCGGTCCAAAGCTGGATGGTGATGTTTTCAAGGCTGCGGAGCAGGAGCAGGAACAGGACGAGGAAGAGGAGCAGGACGTCTGCCGCGGAGTGCACTTTCGCGTCTGCTTCGATCTTGCTGGAAGCGGCCCCCACATCAACCCGGGGAACGACTGCTGGAGTGAGGAGACCATAGACAGCAACCCTGCTAACTGGGGGTACCTCCTTAAACTGGGATGTGCCTTCACTATCTCCACCGCTCCATGTACACTCTCCCAGACCTTCTTCGGCCCGCGGGAGGTGAGAGCTTCATCCGCGAAGCTCTGGATGAATTCTGCACCCAATTCCTCCTCCAGTCTCGGAGTCCCGACCACCAATCTTCCTTTGTTGGTTAAGGTCTGGCGGGCTGGGGACATGATGATGGCTCCGGATAGAACAGGTGAGTGGAAAAACAAAAACCATAAACTACAGCAGCTGAGTCTCTAAATGGTTGGAGCCTACTGCTATGATTTGCCCCTCGGGGCAGACAGGAGAGACTCAGACTCTGAAATGTAGTTTGCAGTATTTAATAAGGAAACATAAAAATCCAAACAGTGCACAAAATAACTTGCAAATTGTGTCAGCAAGGAGTAGGTAGGGAAAACCCAGGTGGAAGCACCAGAACGGAGAAAGGGTTCTGGTGCAGGTTAGCTGAGGCTCCAACAAACAATGAAAGAAACAATGGTCTTTAAATAGAGCATGAGACAAATGAGCACAAATGATTTCAGGTGTGGATCACATGAGCGGGCAGGAGATGACAACGATTACCAACTGGGATCATCTGAGTGAAATGAGAGGGGAGAAGACGAGACTGACAGCTGACAGGGACACTGCCCACAACAGAGCAAAAACCCCAAAGTGCCACTGACAGCTGTCACTCCGGAGAAAGAGAGAACAGCAGTTCCATAAAAAGAACTAAATGCAAAAAAATAAGGATTGCGGAATAAATACAAACAAATGCCAAATAAATGAGTAGCAAACTAGGATAACATAAACAAGGGGATGAGAAGAATAAGAAACAATACAAGATATACAGAAACCAACCACAGATAAAATGACTGGAACCAAGGAACAAGAAATGCAACAAAAATACAAATATAGAGAAAGTCCATGAGACTGAGCATGGCAGAAACCCTCATTGCTCAGCCCATGACAAGAAAGGCGCTTTTCCACTAGGGTTAGTACGGTACAATTCGGTACGGCACGGTTCAGTACGGGGCAGGACGGTTTGTCTGCTTTTCCATTAGGGACCGCAACTGCTTTCAGTTCTGTTTTTTTCGGAACTGTTCCTATTTTTTCAGAACCCCTCGATTGAGGTTCCAAGGGTACCATCCTGGTTACGTAAAAACACTGCAGGCCGCTGATTGGTCCAGGCGTAACGTCATGAGAGTGGGCATAACGCTGACTTTCCAGAATCGATGGCGAGCCGCCATTTGCAATGATTCGTCCGTGAGCCAGCCAACAAGTGATATTATAAACAACGATAGAATGGCTTCACAGAAATCAGCAGAAATCAACATTGTGGTCCAGCAGAGTTTTCTGTGCGTTTCAGCTGATGAGAGAATCCAGAGAGAAGCAGACAGAGCTGCACTGGGAAGTAGACGGAGCCGCCCGAACTGAATTGAATGTACGGCCACGGGAGCACCCAACTTCAGCAGTTGAAGCCATGATATTGGGATATAGAGGACGGTGAGTGATGTACTATGCATATTTTACGTTATTTATCCGAGCAGTGGAAAGTTCACATGGACAGATGAAAACTTGTTCATGTTTAAATGATGACCTAGCTTGTTAGCCGTCAATGCTACATCCGTCCTTGTATTTTGCGCTTGTGTTGACAATATCTGATGAAATAAACTAGTTGTAATCCTGTGTCACGACTCGCCGCTCATCAGCGGCTTCAGCTGTGCGCACACCTGTGCCTCGTCAGCAGCGGGCTATTTAGCCCGCTCGGCCCAGTGCTGCGGTCTGGAGCCGTCTGTTCGCATCGGCACTTCGTAGCTCGTGAATCAACCTCTGATCACCAGCAAGACTTCAACTACGCGTAAGCATCCCTTACCTTTCTCCAAGTTCTTCACCCCTGTGCACAGGTGGATTCCCCGGCGGCGGATTTCCCCTGTCATGGCCGACTCATCTTCACCATCTACGCAGGCTCTGCAGTACGCTGTCTCCTGGGCTCTCCCCTTGCCAACGCCAGCCACCTGTACCCACAAGTAAGCAACACTCAGACTCATTATCCCTGTCCAGGTGTGGTGCCCGTTACCCTTGTCCTCTGCTCTCTCTTCATAGGGTTGTCCGGCTGTACGGCGCGCTGCTCTGCTTCCTGCACATCGGCGTTCACCCCAACACATACACATACTGCATACATCCATTCAGACACACCTGCTTGTTGAATAAAGCTGTTAAATCTATCCTGAGCCTGCGTGCGTGTTTCCTGGGCCAGACATTATGTCAGTACGACTCCAGCAAAGCGGCTCAGCAGACAGCGGGCTCGCATGCCGTCTTTCCACCCTCGAGGCTCAGGTGGATTTAATAGCCCATCAACAGCAGGTGATTTTAAACCAGTTGGTTAACATAACTCACCGGTTAGACCGCTTGAGCAGAGGAGAGCTTCATTTCAAAGAGCCTGGCAACCCGATTGGGCATTCCCTGCCACCCTCTGGCCGCTTCTCTCAGCCTGATCTCCCTTTCCCGTGCGCCCCTCGGACAAGTGACTCATCGCACGCAACCAGTCCCAGTCATAATCTCGGGTAACCACCGAGAGGATCTCACCCTTTACGTCCTGTCTTCCTCTGTGACGCCTCTCATCCTTGGGTACCCCGGTTGCATCTGCACAACCCCGTGCTGGATTGGCAGACAGGAAAGATCGCCGCCTGGAGTTCATTCTGCATGGGCACCTGCTTACAATCTGCAGCCTGCGTCCCGTCTTCTCCTCTCCCGGTTAAGGACGCCGCGACTCCGGATCTCACCCTGGTGCCCTCGGAGTTCCATGATCTGGGTCTCGTTTTCAGCAAGTCCAGGGCGATGTCGCTTCCTCCTCACCAGCCCTACGACTGTGCCATCAACCTCCGCCCAGGGGCGCCCCTGCCGTCGGGACGTCTTTACAGCCTGTCAGCACCGGAGCGGGAAGCGATGGACAGTTATATCAAGGAGTCACTCAACGCAGGTATCATCTGCCCCTCCTCGTCTCCGCTCGGCGCAGGGTTCTTCTTCGTGTCGAAGAAGGATGGGTCTCTCCGCCCATGTATCAACTTCTGAGCCTTGAATGACATCACAGAGAAGGACTGTTACACCCTACCACTGATGGGCACTGCCTTCCACTCCCTGCAGGGGGCGACCTGGTTCACCAAATTGGATCTTCACAGTGCATACCATCTCGTCCGGATCAGGGAGGGGGATGAGTGGAAGACAGCCTTTAGAACGCCTAGTGGGCATTTTGAGTACCTGGTGATGCCCTTTGGACTGACCAATGCCCCTGCCGTATTTCAACGCCTAATCAATGACATCCTGCGTGATTTCCTCGGCCTCTTCATGTTCGTGTACCTGGATGACATCCTCATCTTCTCCAGGTCACGAGAGGAACATCAGGTGCATGTGAGGCGGGTCTTGCAGTGGCTGCTGGAAAACAGGTTGTATGTCAAAGCCGAGAAGGGTGAGTTTTACGCCAAGACCACCTCCTTCTTAGGGTTTGTTATCTCACACAACCAGGTCCTACCTGACCCCGCGAAGGTTAAAGCGGTGGTTGAATGGCCCACGCCGACCTCCAGGAAGCAGGTCCAGCAATTCATTGGGTTTGCCAATTTCTACCGCCGTTTTGTGCCTAACTTCGGTGCCATCGTTGCCCCGCTGACCCGTCTCACTTCCCCCAAGAACACCTTCCACTGGACCGAAGAGGTCGCTGCGGCGTTCCAGACGTTGAAGACAGAGTTCTCATCCTCCCGGGTCCTGACCCAGGTCGACCCCGCTCTGCAGTGTCTGGTGGAAGTCGACGCGTCTGATACGGGAGTGGGGGTGGTGCTATCCCAGCGATCACCCACCGATGGGGTCAAGCGACCCTGCGCCTTCTTCCCACGGCGTCTGTCCCCGGCCGAGCGGAATTAAGACGTCGGGGACAGGGAGCTTCTCGCCATCAAGCTCGCCCTGCAGGAGTGGCGCCACTGGCTGGAGGGGGCTGCATTACCATTCGTGGTGCTGACGGACCATAAGAACTTGGAGTATCTTCGATCTGCTAGACGTCTGAATGTCCGCCAGGCACGCTGGTCCCTGTTCTTCACCCGGTTCCGCTTCACCATTACCTATCGCCCTGGCTCTAAGAATGGCCTACCCGATGCCCTCTCCAGGCAGTTCGCCCCTGAGACGTCAGAGGAGCTGGGCCAAATCATCCTGCCCAGCTCGTGTGTGGTAGGGGCAATTTTCTGGTCCATCAGGGACAAGATCCGGAGGGCGCAGGAGACCAAACCGGACCCTGGCGGCGGACCGGAGGGAAGGCTGTTCCTTCCATCTTCTGTCCGGGGGGAGGTCATCCATTGGGTTCACACCTCCAAACTCGCCTGTCACCCTGGCGTATCCCGGCTAGTGGATCTCCTCCAGCATTCCTTCTGGTGGCCAGGTCTGCAGAAGGATGCCGCCAACTACGTCCGGGCGTGCCCTGTGTGTGAGTCAGGAAATTCTCCCCCCGCGGGTTTGCTCCAGCCCCTGCTGACCCCTGGCAGACCCTGGTCCCACATAGCCCTCGACTTCGTCACCGGTCTCCCAACCTCTAACTCCTATAACGCCGTGTTGACCATCGTGGATTGATTCTCCAAGGCCGCCCACTTCGTGCCACTTCGGGGTCTTCCAACGGTGCGGGAGACAGCGGACCTCCTGGTTCAGCATGTGGTCAGGCTACACGGGATACCGGTGGACGTCGCCTCCGATCAGGGGCCCCAGTTTGTCTCAGAGGTGTGGAAGTGTTTTTGCAACGCCCTGGGGGCCACAGTTAGCCTCTCCTCCGGTCACCACCCGTAATCCAACGGGCAGTGCGAACGGGCCAACCAGGAGCTGGAAGGTGCCCTACGCTACGTCACTTCCTCTAAACTGTCCTACTGGAGCACGCACCTGTCTTGGGTAGAGTACTCCCACAACACAGCTCGGTCTTCTGCCACAGGGATGTCCCCCTTCAAGGCATCCTTGGGTTATGATCCACCTTTGTTCCCGGAGCAGGAGGCGGAGCTGGCGATTCCTTCCATCCAGGCGCACCTGAGACGGTGTCGGGCTCTGTGGACCAAGACACGCGACGCGCTCTTACGCACGGCGGCGCACAACAGCACCACGGCTAATCGCCACAGGAGACCGGCCCCTGCCTATCAGGTGGGTCAACAGGTCTGGCTGGCCGCTCAAGATATCTACCTTAAGGGAGAAAAGAGGAAGTTGGCCCCACGCTTCGTTGGCCCCCACACCATTTCTAAAATTGTTAACCCGGTGGCTGTGCGTCTGGCCCTCCCCCCTTCCCTCCGCATTTGTCCCACCTTCCACGTTTCCAAAATTAAGCCCTATGTCTCCGACTCTCTCTGCCCCCCGCCCGCAGCGCCACCCGTGCCTATGATGATCGATGGCCACCCGGCCTGGAGAGTCGCCTCCATCCTGGACTCCTGGCGCCGAGGTCGCGGGCTGCAGTACTTGGTGGACTGGGAGGGATTCGGTCCTGAGTGGAGGTCCTGGGTGCGCTCATCTTTGGTGTTGGACAGGAGTCTCATCATGGAGTTCCACCGGGCGCATCCGGACAAACCAGCGCCAGGAGGCGCTGCTGGGGGGGGGGGGGAGTACTGTCACGACTCGCCGCTCATCATCGGCTTCAGCTGCGCGCACACCTGCGCCTCGCCAGCAGCGGGCTATTTAGCCCACTCGGCCCAGTGCTGCAGTCTGGAGCCGTCTGTTCGCATCGGTACTTTGTAGCTCGTGAATCAACCTTTGATCACCAGCAAGACTTCAACTGCACGTAAACATCCCTTACCTTTCTCCAAGTTCTTCATCCCTGTGCACAGGTGGATTCCCTGGCGGCAGATTTCCCCCGTCATCGTCGACCCATCTTCACCATCTACGCAGGCTCTGCAGTATGCTGTCTCCCGGGCTCTCCCCTTGCCAATGCCAGCCACCTGTAGCCACAAGTAAGCAACACTCAGACTCATTATCCCTGTCCAGGTGTGGTGCCTGTTACCCTTGTCCTCTGCTCTCTCTCCATAGGGTTGTCCGGCTGTACGGCGCGCTGCTCTGCTTCCTGCACATCGGCGTT
This sequence comes from Pholidichthys leucotaenia, assembly GCA_020510985.1. Lineage (NCBI taxonomy): Eukaryota > Metazoa > Chordata > Actinopteri > Cichliformes > Pholidichthyidae > Pholidichthys > Pholidichthys leucotaenia. The sequence goes on from CM035839.1 coordinate 157,230,605, forward strand.
CACCCTCAACACATACACATACCGCATACATCCATTCAGACACACCTGCTTGTTGAATAAAGCTGTTAAATCTCTCCTGAGCCTGCATGCGTGTTTTCTGGGCCAGACATTATGTAATCCTGGTTAAAAAGGTGGGTTTTTTTACATGTTGCACTTTCGTGCTGTGCATGTACTTAAGTTGTGTGTATTTTCGTTGTAGAGTCCAAACAGGATCTGCTCTAAATGGCTACGTTTTGACAGCAATGTATTCTGACAGGTCAGCTACACATCTTGTTATTTATAGTCAAATCTTTTGCTTTTTAAGTTAAAGTATAGGTAAAGTGCCAAATTTAAAGTAGCATAATTTCCACTTAATATGAAAGGGACTGAACTGAGATTTATTTGATTGTGTGAATATCAATTACAGAGTAATTGAAAGTGAATGGCACATCCAATAATAGCCACCGTAAAATAAACTGCTTGTTTATTTATTTTTTATCAGATTATTTCTGTGATCCTTTATGAGTTATAGTCATAATGGTGTATCTTGCACTTTGGGGAATGGGAGTTGTTGAGTCACCATTAGAATTTAGTTTATATGTGTAGTTTATAGTATTTCATCGTTAAACTCATCCAGTAAAACAACACATTAAAAATATTTGAGACCCACCGTAGTGCTTCCTTTTATATTTTGGCAATACAAGCACAAAACACCACCCACACTTGAAACCAGGGCGACACAGCGGTGGCTAAACGTTTATTGATAACGTTATTTCACAACATCACCACAACTCATTATCTAAACTTAGTGTAAATGGTGTAGAGATTGAAAGGGTATCCAAAATTAAATTCCTTGGAGTAATAATTGATAATAAACTGTGTTGGAAGTCACATATTAATTATATTAAAGGTAAAATATGCAAATCAATCACAATACTACACAGAGTGAAATATTTGCTGAATCAACCCACATTATATACTTTGTATCATTCATTAATACAACCATACATGACATATTGTACTGAAGTATGGGGAAATACATATAAAACATATATCCAGTCTTTATGCTTCAGAAGAGAGCTATTAGAATAATAAAAGCTGCTTACAGGGAATCAACAAACCCACTTTTTCTTAAATTAAAAGCTCTCAAGTTGAAAGATCTGGTTGATTTTAAAACTGCAGTAATAATGTTTAAAGCGAAGAATCTATCACTGCCCACAAATATTCAAAAGTTGCTCCAAATAAGGGAGAAACAATATCTTTTCAGAGGAACATGTATATTTCAAAAACCTTCAGTGAGAACTACCACCAAGCAACCCTGTGTCTCAGTGCAAGGAGTCAGATTATGGAACACTTTTGGACCTGAATTAAAATCATGTACAACGCTTGGACAATTTAAACAAAAACTAAAGGAAGAAATACTCCAAACATATATACAAAACGACATGTAAAATCACATAAGGATTATCATATCCAGTCTGTGTTGTGCTTGCTTTTTTTTTTTTTGCTTTTTTTGTCACGTTTTGTCTTAGCTTTGATCTGATTTGTAATCACTTTTATTTTACTTTCCTTTTGAATTCTTAGATGGAACATGGGTGGGCAATATAAGCTGCGGCTTCAGCCATCACCCATTTTGGATAACTTATGTTGAACTGTATAATCTGAGGAGTTATTGTTTAATTTGAACTTGTTGGATTTTTTTCCCTTTGTTATATTATTCTGTTCCTTTCTTTTAATCTAATCTATCCGAAATAAAGATATATTTTTTTTTTTTGTTACTTATTTGTACCCGTAGGTAGATTTGGTTTGCAGTCTGGTGACAAGCCACCGGCTGCTGGTCGCTGCGTGCGCGAGCACCCTAAACCTACATGTTTTTTGGTGTGCGAGAGGAAACTGGAGAAATCCCGGAGTAAACCCGCGCAACACGGGGAGAACATGCAAACTCCACACAGCTCACTGTTGGTCAGGGGCTGGGATCGAACCCACGATCTCATGATCCCTGCGGTCCCCCGGCCGAGGGTAAAACTGTGCTGCCACAGTGTTAAACCACTGCGCCACCGTGCAGCAGATTCATTCATTCATTCATTTCTTAAATATGTTTTAAACTTGCTTTAATTATCCACCACCCATTTCTGTCTTTCATCTAGGCAAGAGGAAAATGATCCACCCAAACCAGGCCTTGCCTCACTATTTACAGAGATGCAGGCTGAAGATCTGCTGAACCAGGACCAGTACAAGGGACCGATCCAGTTGCTGCTCAGTGAGGCAGCATGGCTGGCATGTGTGACCCATTGCAATTTCTTTTTTTTTTTTACAGTTTGAATTTTGCACATTCTAAATAATCTGGAATTTGCTGCTGATTGTAATAAACAATTTAGTGACTTATGTGTTTGCATCATGATTTTATATTTTGTCTGTTAAGACACCGGTGGGAAAAGAGTCAACAGTACAAACCATTTATCAGTAACTTTGAAAATCATGGCTCATTTTTAAGAAAAGTAACCAAAACAATTATTTGCTGAAGACTGTATTCTTGAATGTGCCAGTGCGGAAGACACTGCACACTTTAGTGATAGTACCAGTATATGGAGGAATTCTGGCCCATATTAGCATCTGTATTTTCTAATAATGGGATAGAAGAGAGAACCTGCAGGGTCTTGGCCTTCCATGGCACATGATTGGACACCCCTGAGTTAGGGTTTAATGGGATTTAACATTTTAACACAAACTGCTTTATGGGTCATAATTCTGTTAGCAGACTTACACCAAACCAAAAGTGATTTATCAAACTGCTGGATTGTTCTTAGACAGCTTTTTCCAGTCTTTTAGTATTTATGTCACTTGGTGGTAACCTTCACACATAAAACAAAAGTAGAGACACATCTGCAAAAGTACAAAGGTTTATTGTCAAAATTCCCAGGGCAATACTACATGAATATATGTATAGGTCTCTGTTGATGCAGAGAATATATTTTTATACAGTATCTACATGTAGTCAGCAATACTCAATATGATATATTTCCAGTTAATCCATGTATTTCTCCATGTAACCTTGTGATTGCAATATTTTAATTACTTTTAATCCTAGATCCATTTGTTTTGGCTTAAAATGCATCATAACTGTTAAATATATCTTAAGCCTAACTCAGCACTGTTTACCTGTTGAAATATTTAGTTTACGGCTCATATACTACAATATGGCACCAAGCTGATCCATGTTTTGCCACAACACCACTGGCTGGAGCAGGTAAATCCCATGACATCTCAACAGTCTCTCCATGATTTTGACACAGATCAGAGCAATTTGTTGCACAGGAAGCTAAACATTTCTACAGACATTCTGCAGTTCTGCAACCACTTTGCGTTCCTGAAGCTGGAGTGACATCTCATCACTGGGAGCCTGTGTTGAATGCCCAGACCCATTGTTTGAAGCGATATTTTTGCCACAAGAGAGCCATCTGAAACACACACACAGAGAATACATATTTTAGTACCTAATATCGATAACTTGCCGACATTACAATGTTGTACGGCGGACTTAAAAGCAAAGTAGCATTAGCAATCATTAGCTTACCGTCATACGTGATGTAGTTTGTATCCTTATGTCTTCCCTTTTATACTGCTCTATGGTTCCCTAAATGCTCCAGTACTTTTCCAGAGTGTGCTGTATCACTTTATTCTAGCAAAAAAAGCCAGAGAACACAGACGCCTCTTATCCTGCCAGCTTGTGTTTTGCATAACGTTACGCTTGTTTTACGCCAGTTACGCTTGTTTTACGTAATGGGAGGGAGAGTGTTGCGCCGCCTCCTCGTAACTATTCTCATCCACTTCAAGTGGGACCTAGTGCAGTGGAAACACAAAGCGGGCCGAACTGTACGTCCCATCCCGTACCGAACCGTATCGTACTGACCCTAGTGGAAAAGCGTTTGAAGAGTGACAGGTGCAATCTGTTAAAAATAGAACCTCACAATCTCTTAACTATAAATTTCACCAACCATAACAAACAAGTTTTAGTGGCAAAACTTGTTTGTTTTGCCACTAAAACTTTTGCCGTGGACAAAATTGTTGGTACCCCTCTGTTAATGAAAGAAAAACCCACAATGGTCACAGAAATACCTTGAATCTGACAAAAGTGGTAATAAATAAAAATTCTATGAAAATTAACCAGTGAAAATCAGACAATGCTTTTGAATTGTGGCTCTACAGAATTACTTTAAAAACAAACTCATGAAACAGGCCTGGACAAAAATGATGGTACCACTAGAAAAGACTGAAAATAATGTGACCATAGAGACATGTTCAACCAAGATGTGTCCTCTAATTAACATCACAGGTGTCTACAAACTTGTAATCAGTCAGTCGGCCTATTTAAAGGGTGACAAGTAGTCGCTGTGCTGTTTGATGACATGGTGTGTACCACACTAAACATGGACCAGAGGAAGCAAAGGAGAGAGTTGTCTCAGGAGATTAGAAAGAAAATTATAGATAAGCATGTTAAAGGTAAAGGCTATAAGACCATCTCCAAGCAGCTTGATGTTCCTGTGACTACAGTTGCACATATTATTCAGAAATTTAAGATCCACGGGACTGTAGCCAACCTCCCTGGACGTGGCTGCAGGAGGAGACGGATAATATGAATGGTAACAAAAGAGCCCAGAACGACCTCTAAACACATTCATGGTGAACTCCAAGGTCAAGGTACATCAGTGTCAGATCGCACCGTCCGTCATTGTTTGAGCCAAAGTGGACTTCATGGGAGACGACCAAGGAGGACACCACTGTTGAAAACAAATCATAAAAAAGCCAGACTGGAATTTGCCAAACTGCATGTTGACAAGCCACAAAGCTTCTGGGAGAATGTCCTATGGACAGACAAGACAAAACTGCAACTTTTTGGCAAGGTACATCAGTTCTATGTTCACAGACGCAAAAATGAAGCATACCAAGAAAAGAACACTGTCCCTACTGTGAAACATGGAGGAGGTTCTGTTATGTTCTGGGGCTGTTTTGCTGCATCTGGCACAGGGAGTCTTGAATCTGTGCAGGATACAATGAAATCTCAAGACTATCAAGGTATTCTAGAGAGAAATGTGCTGCCCAGTGTCAGACAGCTTGGTCTCAGTCGCAGGTCATGGGTCTTGCAACAGGATAATGACCCAAAACACACAGCTAAAAACACCCAAGAATGGCTAAGAGCGAAACATTGGACTATTCTAAAGTGGCCTTCTATGAGCCCTGATCTAAATCCTATTGAACATCTATGGAAGGAGCTGAAACATGCCGTCTGGAGAAGGCACCCTTCAAACCTGAGACAACTAGAGCAGTTTGCTAATGAGGAGTGGGCCAAAATACCTGCTGAGAGGTGCAGAAGTCTCATTGACAGTTACAGAAATCGTTTACTTGCAGTGATTGCAGTGATTGCCTCAAAAGGTTGTGCAACAAAATATTAAGTTAAGGGTACCATCATTTTTGTCCAGGCCTGTTTCATGAGTTTGTTTTTTAAAATAATTCTGCTGAACCACAATTCAAAAGCATTGTCTGATTTTCATTGGTTAATTTTCATAGAATTTTTATTTATTACCATATTTATTACCATTTTTGTCAGATTGAAGTTATTTCTGTGACCATTGTGGGTTTTTCTTTCATTAACAGAGGGGTACCAACAATTTTGTCCACATGTGTAAATGTTAATTTAATGAGTAAAATAAATGACCTACAGAAGCTCTCATCAAGAGGAGGGAGCATGATGATTTGAACTCCAGTTGCCTGCAGAAGAACACAATTTTTGGCACCATCTGAGCTTTGATTTTGTTGCTTTTGAAATGGGGAAACAGCATAAAATTTAATAATATTATCTTGTTTGACATTGTACGTTTGGTTGTATTCTGAGCTGGGTGACTTCCCATTTATGTATCATAGTTGCAGGTTTTCTTAATTTTATCCACTGTTATTATGAGATCACAGTTCGCATATCTCTTGACTTTGAAAAAACACAAAATATATATTCCTTAACGGGAGTGCCTGAAACAACATACAGTATGGAGAGCAGCCATATAGTACTTCTGAATGCTGCAATGCAAAGTCTGTTTGTTGTAAAGGTCCAGAGTTAAAGAAACAAAAAGAAAAAAGTTTAAGATACAACCCACGGTTATTATATGAGTTGGAACACCTCAGAAGCCAGAAATACTACCATATACAATACAAATTAACCAATCCAAACTGTAGTAATAACATAAAGGACTGTTATGAAAGAACCATTTTGTCAATATGTAGTCAGCGCTTCATTTGGCATATATCTGCAGGCCAGTAAATACGTCGCGATAAATATGAGGACTGGATATTTTATGTATGGCAGACTGCATTGTTGTTTTGACAATTGCTCTTCTTCTTTTGTTTTGATTTGCACCCTTCTTCCCAGCCTCATGTCAGGTCAGGCATTGGTTTGCTGACCTGACCATGAAAACTGGTACTACCTGTCTCATGGGTCGGGCCGTCGGCGACTCAACCGGCAACTCAACCGGCAACTCCGCCATTCTGAGAGTGCGGAGGGTGAAACTGGGCATCCTGGCAGAACTAAAAACAATATCTGTCACAGGTCTGTGGCGGACCACTCTCAGTTACACAGGGTGAGACTGAGCATCCTGGCAGATAAGCACATCTGTCGCAAGGTCTGTGGTGGACTTTTGCCAGTCGATGCATCGTGACATGCACTACACAAAGAGCAGAGATAAACAAACCTATCATCTGGTCAGTCACTGCAACAGATACTGGAGTTAGTTTGTCGTGGCCTGTCTTTGCCACTGATAATACCTCTATCTGCCAAGAATGTGCCACTAGTCCAGCAAAAGCTAGCAGTACTCAAATACTTTGCAAGCAGTTTTATGAAATGGTCAGTCAGAAAGCAACTTATACCGGCTCGGACATCGCCCGGGTTAACAAGGTCAGGAGTTCCTGGCAGCAGAGGGTGAAGGACAGAGCTGCGTGGAGGAATCTGATCAGACCTAAATGAAACAGTCATTGTCGCCCCCGACAGACTGCTATGATGATGATTCCCTGCCAGTCAAATCTGACCTGTGGCCACGATTGTTTCTGTCAGATGACCACACTCAGCCATGTGCCAGTAAATAAAAAAGATGTAAATTTGAAAATATGCAAACAAGTGAACAAAATAAAGCTGGATTGATGCTGCACCTCTGCTGTCTGCGTACGTGTAACCGGAAACCTCGTGTGACGAAATTTACGTCACTGTCTCCACTCCGCTAGTGTCCACAGTGCTCGACTGTGAACAACCGCGTGCAGCCCAAATTTTGTGACTGCGCTGCCTGCCCACGACCTGAACAAGTGGAATAGCGCATGCGCAAGACTGAACATCCCATTCACGAGGTGGCGATATGGGCACAGCATACCAAGACAAAGAGGCAAAGAAGACAACGAGGAAGCAGAAGATGAGAATAAACATACATGAGTCATACATAAATACTTCAGCAGCAGCATCTTTGTGGAAAACGTAGTGAAAACTGGGAAGTCAAGCAGCAGAAAGCAAGCAGTGTTTCTTTGTTGGTGAAAATCCTGGTGCGTCAGCACATTGGCGCTACCTATTGGGCAGGAGTGAAACTACAAATGATGGTTGTGCGCATGCGTCAACCGCTTGGCCTGAGTAGATGAAAAACATGAGCATGAACAGCGCCACGTGCGTGCCGGGCTCGTCCAAAGCGCACGCAGACCAAAGCGGACTAGAGGGGAAATGCAGCATGAATAAGGCTTTACTGAGAAGCACAGAGTGCAAACCTCTGCCAAGGTGGCTAGTTTTCTTCATCTTCTTATTTGTCCCAGCTCGCTTTTAGCTGTGAGCAGACAGTGCCCTCAGTTGATAACCCTCAAAATACAGTATCAGAAAAGTTATGATTCCCCCCTAAGGAATCTCTTGTTTTAAAAAATCCTGCAGACAGATGAGAGATTATTGCCAAAATGTAAGTGACTGATTCTTGGTCTATGTCTAGTCTCCCTGAAAATTTCTTCAAAATGCATTAACACCTTTTTGAATAATGTTAAGACACAAACACAAATAGATTTTAAAAAAAAAACATTAACCTCGCTGGTGGAGGTCAACTGATATAGTACATAGCATACATACGTTGCACACATTTGAAATGTGATTAATCAAGAATGAAATATAGTGAACTACAGTACTTTGGTGATCTAATATAAGCACCTATTAAAACACAGCTCCCTTTTTTCACAGGGTATCGTACCAATATCTTATCTTTGATATTTTTAAAGAAACATTTCCACCACTGGTTGACAGTCTGCAGGGGAAATAGGATCACAGTAAATCCTTCAGTGGTGTAATGTTCAGAACAGTGAGTGTTTTCTGTCCTTAAAGGCCAGCTTTAAGAATTTGAGAGGGTGTACAGAAGACCATGCCAGGAAAATATTTTCACATTATTTTATTTTTTACTCAATACTTTTCATTTGCTCAGCTGCTAGTTTGATTTTGCATTTGTGTCCATTTCAGCAGAAACATCTGAGTCTGCATTGTAGACATCAATACCTACTCTATTGCAAAGATTTAGGATTCATGTTTTCTCTCCTGATTTTGGACATTTGTTAGTCTTAATAATGCATGAATTTGTCTCTTCTTCTCTAAACAGCACAGTTGCCACTGCTGCATCAGCAAACTCCACAAGGACAAATAAAACACAATTTGAAAGCCATAAAACTCAATTGAATGTCACAAAACAGATGTTTTTTTCTCACATCAGTGGGTAAACAAAATGTGTACGACTGAGGTGAACAGGTGGAGCTCGTCTAATTGACAGATGAAACCATCAAATTTATTGTGCATATAAAAATGATTGAAATTTAAATCTGGCAACAAGTTTACTTCAAGAAAGAGCAAATTTAAATGTGTGTTGCACACTACCCTGTCTTTGTATGATAGTACAAGACTGACTGATCCAACATGATCATTAAAAAATTAAGTCTATAGTGGGATGAATGTTTTGCATTTCACGTTTCTGGCTGCGTTCACACCTACGTGCTTTAGTCCATTTCAGTCAGACTCTAGTTTCTTCTCTCCTGTAGTCTGCGACGTTTGCTTTGGTGAGAACACAGTAATCACACTCAGGTGTCCACCAAAATAATTGGAGCAAGACACCACACACACACACACACACACACACACACACACACACACACACACACACACACACACACACACACACACAAAGAAAAGAAAAAAGAAGTTGATCAGAATAATCTGGTGAATTCTGGTGCAGTCCTTTGGAAAAGATCATGCCAAGCCAAAGCAGGACCAAAACTGATTGACATGTGATTTTAGGGCAATTGATTTTGGGTAGGTTTTCATTTCTTACATTTGAAGACCTAAACCCTATTGCAGGAAGAATTGCACACAAATGTGGAGTCTTTGGGATGTGGACAGTCCCAGTTTGGGATCAATAAAGTACATCTATCTATCTGTGACACACAAAAATACAGAAGTACCCTCCAATAAATGGCTTGGGGAAAGGGGGATTCAGAGATCTACTGCACAATGCCACAAAAGGGTAAAAAGCTTTGTCAGGAGTACATAAAAGTGTGAAATGTGCTGGATAAAAACTGGAGCGCTAGTGTCACATCAAAATCGATCCTAATCTGGTACTTTATCACGTCATCTGCATAATTATTTCCATTCCATCCATCCATCCTTGCCATCCATCATCCATCCATCCATCTTCTTTTGTTTATCTGTGGGTCTGCAGGCATCAGTCCAAACAGAGTAGCCCAGACTGCTGCCCAGTGAACAAAGCACCATGACCCCTCCTGCAGGTGATGAACCCACTAGAAGATGGACCCATGTGGCTCACTCGGGACAGAAACCAGTGCCCACGTGCTTGCCCTCTAGCACTGGTAACCATACTAGATCCTTGTTTTAACTTCTCCATGGGCATCTAGTGGACCATTTTTAGTCTGGCCCAGTTTGGCTTGCATGGGAGACCTTACCATGGGCAAATGGTACATTGTTTCTGGGATCATTAGGGCATGTGAAACCCTCCATCATGATAACAGGGTAATCCATGGAGGGGACTTTTTTTGTTCTCAAAGCTAAATCATCTGGCCAGTAAGCAGAGAGGAAGTGATGTGAAGTGACACATTTTGGTTCACTTCACCAGGATTGTTTTGCCGCTTTGCAAATACTCCTGACCATACAATCAGGAGTGAATCCATTCAAGTTGCTGGGAGTTATGTTGGATAAACATTTGTCATGGTCACACCATATTGACAGCATTGTTAAAAAAAATGGAAAGATGAATTTTTGTCATTTGCAGATGTTTGGTTATCGTTGCTTCAGCCATTATGGAAAAAGTCATTTACTCACTTGTGCTGTCACATCTTGATTATTGCTCAATTATTTGGTCCACTGCTAATACAAAGGATCTTAATAAATTACAAAGTAGTTCAAAATAAAGCAGCTAGATTAGTTTTAAAATATTCATACGTACACTACCGTTCAAAAGTTTGGGGTCACCCAGACAATTATTTTGTGTTTTCCATGAAAAGTCACACTTATTTACCACCATGAGTTGTAAAATGAATAGAAAATATAGTCAAGACATTGACAAGGTTAGAAATAATTATTTGTATTTGAAATAATAATTTTTTCCAGATACTCAACCTGCTCAAAGGAAGGTCAGTTTTGTAGCTTCTCTAACCAGCTAAACTGTTTTCAGCTGTGCTAACTTGATTGCACAAGGGTTTTCTAATCATCCATTAGCCTTCTGACGCAATGAGCAAACACATTGTACCATTAGAACACTGGAGTGATAGTTGCTGGAAATGGGCCTCTATACACCTATGTAGATATTGCACCAAAACCCAGACATTTGCAGCTAGAATAGTCATTTACCACATTAGCAATGTATATTAGATATTAGAGTGTATTTCTGATTAGTTTAAAGTTATCTTCATTGAAAAAAACAGTGCTTTTCTTTCAAAAATAAGGACATTTCTAAGTGACCCCAAACTTTTGAATGGTAGTGTACAAGTATTCTTAGCATGTACAATAGATTATCCTAGTGTTTGGTTAAAACTAGATTTCTATTCAACATGTTGTTTTTGTATGGAAAGTTTTATTTTTAGGTCCACCTATTTTTTTAAGTGATGCATTGGAATAGTCAAATCAAGTACATATGCATATCATCCATCCATCCATCCATCCATCTTCTACCGCTTTTCCGGAGGTCCGGGTCGCGGAGGCAGCAGTTCAAGCAGAGAAGCCCAGACTTCCCTCTCCCCAGCCACCTGCTCCAGCTCTTCAGAGAGGATACCAAGGCGTTCCCAGACCAGCTGGGAAACATAGTCTCTCCACCGAGTCCTGGGTCTGCCCCGGGGTCTCCTCCTAGTGGGACGTGCCCGAAACACCTCAAGTGGGAGGTGTCCAGGAGGCATCCTAATCAGATGCCCATACCACCTCAACTGACTCCTTTCAATGTGGAGGAGCAGCGGTTCTACTCTGAGCCTCTCCCGGATGACTGAGCTCCTCACCCTATCTCTGAGGGTGAGTCCAGCAATCCTATGGAGAAAGCTCATTTCAGCCGCTTGTATCCGCGATCTTCTTCTTTCGGTCATTACCCAAAGCTCGTGACCATAGGTGAGAGTAGGAACGTAGATTGACTGGTAAATCAATAGCTTTGCCTTAGAACTAAGCTCCCTCTTCACCACAACAGACCGGTACAACGTCCGCATCACTGCAGATGCTGCTCCAATCCATCTGTCAATCTCTCGCTCCATTTTCCCCTCATTCGTGAATAAGACCCCAAGATACTTAAACTCCTCCACTTGGGGCAGGAGCCTGTCCCCAACCCAGTGAGGACAATCCACCTTTTTCCGGCTGAGAACCATGGACTCGGACTTGGAGGTGCTGATTCTCATCCCAGCCACTTCACACTCAGCGGCAAACCGTCCCAGCAAGAGCTGGAGGTCATTGCTGGATGAAGCCAACAGGACAACATCATCTGCAAACAACAGAGATGAGATCCTGTGGTCACCAAGCATGACACCCTCCATTCCCTGGCTGCGCCTAGAAATCCTGTCCATAAAAATTATGAACAGAATCGGTGACAAAGGGCAGCCCTGGCGGAGTCCAACTCTCACTAGGAATGAGTCCGACCGAGTGTTGGCAATGCAAACCAAACTCTCACAACGGTCATACAGAGACCGAATAGCTCGTAACAACAAGCCCGATACCCCATACTCCCGAAGCACCCCCCACAAAAAATCACGAGGGACACAGTCAAATGCCTTCTCCAAGTCCACAAAACACATGTAAACTGGTTGGGCAAACTCCCACGAACCCTCGAGAATTCTCGAGAGGGTAAAGAGCTGGTCTGATGTGCCACGGCCAGGACGAAAACCACATTGCTCCTCCTGAATCCGAGGTTCGACCAACAGCTGGACTCTCCTCTCCAGTACCTTGGCATAGACCTTTCCAGGGAGGCTGAGGAGTGTGATCCCTCTAAAGTTGGAGCACACCCTCCGGTCCCCTTTTTTGAAAAGAGGAACCACCACGCCGGTTTGCCATGCCAAAGGCACTGCTCCCAACCTCCACACAATGTTGCAGAGGTGTGTCAACCATGCCCAACAACATCCAGGGCCTTGAGGTACTCAGGGCCAATCTCGTCCACCTCCGGGGCCCAGCCACCAAGGAGATTTTTAACCACCTTGGCGACCTCAGCCCTTGTGATAGGCGAATCGTCCCCCTCGTCCACAAACCCTGCTTCCTCTGTGGAAGGCGTATCACTGGGATTGAGGAGATCCTCGAAGTATTCCTTCCACCGCCTGACGATATCCCCAGTCGAAGTCAACAGTGCCCCATCCGCACCATACACAGTGTGGACAGGGAGCTGCTTTCCCCTCCTGAGCCGCCGGACAGTTTGCCACAATCTCTTCGAGGCCAACCGAAAGTCTTGTTCCACCCCTTGGGATGCATATCATTATAGTTATAAACTTAATTTAGTGCTTCCTCGGCCTAAAACAACTTTTCTGGAGACTTAATTTTTTTATGTCTTTTAAGTTGTGGAATGAATTACCAGATTAAATTAAAAAACAGCAAAGTATACTGAATATACTTTTAAAAATCAAGTAAAAATATATTTAAAACACAATATGCTAGCTAATTATCTAGTGTTTTGTTTCTATGATTGTGCTATGATTCTATTGATTTTTTGGGGGGGGCGGGGTAATTGTGATTTTATGAAATTAAAGGGTTTTCTTTTGTGCGTTGTGTATTATTCTGTTAAAGTTTGTATTGCTTTTGTATTGATTTTAACTGTGAATTTTATACTGTGGTTTCCAGGAAGATAAGTGACCGCCAATGAGGAAGCTACTGAGTACCAATCAATAATAAACAATAAACAATACAATGGCAAGAATAAAGTCTTTTAGAGGTGTGTGTGTAAACTTAATTGCTCATTGACCATACAAAAAAAAAGCCAAAACCAAAGTTTTTTGCTCAGCCTCTCAAGCATTGCCTGCTGTTCACTTGAGCTGCACTTAAATATATGGGAAAGTAAATATTTAGAAATGGATTACAGATAAAAAAGGTATGTAGCCTATAGATAGGTGGACCAGGTAAAGATATATGATAAAGAAGTTGTGTCAAGGTACTAGTGAACCAAGGTGACCACAATGAAGTTATATTCTAGGTGGGCTGAAGAGATCTATTAGAGAACCTGTGATATTGCTTTGTCATTTGAAGGAAAGGATTTCCTTTCCCAGATAATGTAAGAGTTCAACACTGGAGCTAAATGTAAGGTGGACTTGTGTGGGCATGTGAAAATGCTGTACTCAGTAGTAGTTACCCTGTATGGAAAAGATTTATAATCTAGCTTTATGATGAGCCCGGCTTTTTGACTCAACATCACACATCCAGCCAACCATATACAATCAGAATAAAAAAGAAATGGAAGAGAAGAGGCAGAGCTGATTAGGCATAGAAATGTAAAAATCCAAAGACTACATTGTGTGAATATACTGTATGTTATACTGTATATGATATGCGAATATATGAATTGCGTGAACCCTACATGCAGTCAAGTCATGGTGAATATAAGACTGGAAAAATGCTATTACTTGTCACCTTGGTGGCGCAGTGGTTAGCATTGTGGCAGCACAGCAAGAAGGTCAAGGGATCGATCCCACCCCCTGACCATCAGTGTGTGATGGTGGCACTTATTGTTAAGTGCAGTGTGGTGATGCCGACTTCCTGTCGCATCACTGCATTGCCCTATATAGCAGGGTGAGCCGCCATGGTACTTCCTCTTGTGCCGGATGCCCACGCTAGGTGCTTGCCGTGTACTGCAACTCTTTATATTCAATAAAGCTGTGTTCAACATTACCACTGTCTTCGCCTCATCCATCACCAGGTTTCTGGACATAACATTTGGCGACAGAGGATTAACTCATGGAGGCTTGCATTACACCACTCCATCCCTTCCTTGAGCTCCCAGGCAAACCGCGGGTGCCTTGGCCGCACTGGTTCGAGGCTTTTCAGACCTGCATAACCGCGCTGGACCTCGGGAAGCTCAATAAGGTGAGGGCGTGTGCGCTTCTCGTCCACAACCTGATTATCGAAGGTCAGTGAGTCCTACGGATGCTTGGTGTATCGGATTTGTTTGAGGATGCTGTGAGCTGCTAGCTAGCCATTTTACCATGCCAGACAGTGTGACTGTGCCAAAAATCCGTTTTTGCCAGCGACATCAACGTGTAGGTAAACCCATCCACCTGTTTGTTGCTGACTTAAGGCAGCTAGCTAGTGAGTGCCATTTTGGACTGCTTGAAGATGAAATGGTGCATGACCAACTGGCAGAGCACACGTGCAACGCTGTGTTGCAAGCTAGGCTACTCATGACGCCAAATGACTTAACATTAGCCAAAGCTGTCGAACTAGCTCTCCAGTTGGAGGCCATAGATAAGCTGGCTTTGGAGCTAAACTGGCGCTAGTCACAGAGGCCGCCAGAGCCACCTGCCACAGCAAATGTTGTGGACTCAGAAAGCAAGGATAGCTTGGATGACAACGTTACGGAAACCAATGCTGCCAGCCAAAGGTCTGTCCCGGGAAGAGCCCTGTGCAAAGGCTGTGGGTCCACGACGCACCAACATAAGGTGAAGGAATGCCCGCAAGAGGAAAGTGTTGTAGCACATGTGGACGCTTGAAGCATTATGCCAGAGTGTGCCGCTTATCTGAGCCAGAGACCCCACGGAAGAAATCGCTCCGCCCGGCCCTGACAACCATCCATACGGTGAGCCCCAGTGCAAAAGCGTACATGTATTGCTCAGTGGAGTTAGACGGCATGGAGGTTCCACTGTTGCTTGACACGGCGGCAGTGCAGTTGATGCTGAACTGGGCCACGGTGAAGAAGTTCTTTCCCCACTACAGGATAAAGAGTAACCTGGCATTGTTGTAGGGCTACAGAGGTAACAGGCTGTGCACGGTTGGGACTTTGGAGTTAACGGTTCATAACAAGTCTGTGAAGATAGTTGACTTCACATTTCAAGTGGCGGCGCGCAGCAATAACATCATGGGTTGTGACCTGTTCCATGGATTGGGTTTCGCCATTAAAGATGGTGCTGGGAATGACTGGTCAGCTTGTAGTTGCTGGAACCCGCTGGTTCTGGCGGTCGAAGAGGACATTTGTCATGATCTGAGCATGGGGGGATCCCGCCATGTTCTGTCTCCTTTGCCTTTTTTCTATATTTGTATGGTGTTGTATTTTTGAGTTCTTATTCCTGTTATTTTATCTTTGGTTAATTTTCACATATGGCCCTAAACCAAGAGGATTGATCCAACTATAGGCTATAGATGGTGAAACGGTTTTGCGGGAGAAAGACAAGATCCTGGACAGATTTGCAGACCACTTTGACCAACTACTAAACAACCATGGAGATATCACTGAAGAGGCTAAAGAAGCTCTAATGCAGCGACCAGCTGTATCAAGTCTGGATGAACCAACAAATTTGGATGAACTAATGGCAGCTATCAGGACAACACAGGATGGTAAGGCTCCAGGAAGGGATGGAATTCCAGCAGAAGTGTGGAAATTTGGTGGTGTTCAACTGACCAACTGCCTGCACAAGCTCATCCAAGAGATAAGGGATGCTCAGAAAGTACCTCAAGACTGGAAGGATGCAAGTATTGTGCCTTTGTTCAAGAAAGGTGACAGGAAAGATTGTGGAAATTACCGAGGTATGTCACTGCTAGCCACTGTTGGTAAGATTCTATCACATGTACTACTTAACAGACTCAATGAACACATCTCGCAGACTGTACTACCAGAAACCCAGTGCAGCTTTAGAAGTGGAAGAAGCACAATTGACATGATTTTCTGCTTGAAACAGGTTCAAGAAAAGTGTATCGAACAGAACATGCCACTTTATGTAGTCTTCATAGACTTCAGTAAAGCCTTCAATACTGTTTCGCAACAAGGACTTTGGCAGGTACTCAAGAAATATGGTTGTACAGAGAAGTTTGTCAACCTGATTGAGGCACTCCATACAGGTATGTAAGCAAACGTGGCAATGAGTGGTTCAGTATCTAAAGACTTTTCAGTAAGCAACGGGGTGAAACAAGGGTGTGTGCTGGCACCTACACTCTTCTCGCTATATCTGGCAGCCATGCTTGAGGTGGCCTTCAAAGACACTTCAGAAGATGTATACATTCAAACAAGGAAAGAAGCAGACTTGTTCAGTGTGGCACAGTTTAAAGCCAAGAGTAAGACATCGATAAAGGTAGTAAGAGAAATGCTCTTTGCCGACGACAGTGCTCTAGTTCCACACAGCGTGGAAGATATGCAATCTTTAGTGGAGAAATTTTCAAGAGCAGCTAGCCAATTCAGCCTCCAAATCAACATCAAGAAGACAGAATACCTTTATCAACCACCAAAGTTCCAGTTCTCAACATCACTACCAGAAGAGATCAGCATTGGTACAGAGCCACTAGTCAAGTGCAAGACTTTCAAGTATCTAGGGAGTACTGTTTCAGAGAATGCTAGGCTGGAGGATGAACTATCTCTCAGAATGGGAAGAGCGAGTGCTGTGTTTGGAAACTTGAGGGAGAGACTGTGGAACAATCGACGTGTGTCTATCCATGTGAAATGCAAAGTGTACAGAGCGACAGTACTGGCTACTCTATTGTATGGTGCTGTAACTTGGACTGTCTACAGAGTGCAGGTGAAGAAACTCCACGCATACATGATGAGACACCTTCGAGCCATAATGAACATCTCATGGAAAGACAAGATAACCAACATACAGTAGAAGTGATGAAACGGGCTGGTGTACCATCAGTGGAGGACATGCTAATACAGATGAACCTGAGATGGCTCAGACATGTTGAGAGGATGGACCACCAGCGTCTCCCTCGGCAGTTACTCTACTCACAGTTATGCAAGGGCAAACACAATCAGGGTAGACCAAGGCTCAGATTTAAAGACACTGTAAAAAGAAACTTGAAGAAGATGGACATAGACAGGAGTTCCTGGCAGCGTAAGGCTAAGGACAGAGCTGTGTGGAGGAATCTGATCAGACCTAAATGAAACAGTCATTGTCGCCCACGACAGACTGCTATGATGATGATGAATTTTCACATATTCTCTATTATTTCTTAGTATGATTTATTTTCCTGTTTACGTTCATTATAGTTTTGTTATTTACATATTTGGATTTACTTGTCTATATTTGCCATCATATTATATTCATATCCTGTTGTGTTTTCTCTCTCTCGCTCCCTCTTTGGGGCTGCAGCTGTCAGTGGCATTTCCGGGTTTTTTGCTCTGATGTGGGCGGTGCTCCTGTCAGCTGTCAGTCCCGTCTTCTCCCTCTCATTACTCCCAACTGATTTCTGTTGTAATCATTGTCACCTCTTGCCCGCTCATGTGATCCACGCCTGCCGCCACTTGTTATCAGTTGTTTTTGGCCTTATTTAAGGACTGTTATTTTCTTCTCCCATTGCTGGAGTCTCTTCTTCTCGTCTCCACCTGAACCCTGCCCTGTTCGGGTGTGCTCTAGTCGTAAGTTTGTTTTTTATTTGTTTGGATTTTCTGTTGGTGCACTGTTTGGACTTTGTGTTTTTGTTTTCAATAAATATCACAAACTGCAGTTCTGCATCTGGGTCTCTACTCTTTGCCATTTGGGCAATTCATGACAACGTTGTGTGGGACGAGCAGCTACCAGACACTCTAGCAGTCAAGCAGGACCAGCCTCACTCAGGTTCGGCAAGGGAAACTCTCAGTGCCGGCACTCAGGACATGGTAGAGGGGGGTACTGAGCGTGGCGGTGGGGCATTCACATTGGCAAGTGACACCGTGCTAGATCCAGATGCCTCCGGATCTTGGCCGCAGTGGGATGGGAGTCTGCAGCTACGACGGTGACCGCTACAACGTTTTTAGAAGAGAACGGGGCCAGACCAACGAACATGGAGTTACTGCATGCTCAGCAGCAGTACACCAGACCAAACAGGGCCCCACTTCAGGTTATGGACTTGGTTCGGGTTCGTGGTGATGAACGACCACAGCGAAGATGGGCCAGATGACAACCAGCGAAACACCAAGCATGTCTGCGGATAGTGGCGAAGTTGGATGCAGCGTAGTTCCAGTTGTCGGATGGCTCGTCGAGGCATGCCAATCAGCTCCCATGTGTCCAGGAGGATGCTTCAGGTGGTGAGGCTGGTCAGTGATGGCACTTACTGTGAAGTGCAGTGTGGTGACACTGACTTCTTGTTGCATCACCGCATTGCCCTATATTGAGGGGTGAACTGCCATCACACTTCCTCTTGTGCTGGATGGCCATGCTAGGTGCTTGCTGTGTACTGCCAACCTTTATATTCAATAAAGCTATGTTCAGCATTACCACTCTCTTCACTTTCTCCATCACCAGGTTTGTGGACATAATACAGTGACTCTTCTGTGTGGAGTTTGCATGTTTTCCCCGTGTCTACTCCGGTTTCCTCCCACATGCAAAAAACATACACGTTAGGCTAATGGGAGACTCTAAAGTGGCCCTAGGGTGAATGTGTGTATGAATGGTGAAGGGATTGGCGCCGTACCATGGCTGCCTCATCCATCCAAGTGGATGTCCAGAATTTCCCTCTGAGATTAATAAAGTATACAAAATTTTAAAAAATTGTGTATGCTCAGAAAGCTACAGTATTCCTATATGTTCTGTTACGACTATCTTCTTGACAGAAAGCCTCTTTTTTAAGGGACATGCTGTGTGATTAAACTTGTCTCAGTACTCATTTTTTGTCCTGCATTGTCTCAGTTTTGATTGGCTCAGGTTGTGAGGTGAGAACTGGAGCTTACTTGAATGATACAACCCTTAAGCACAAATTATGCACCTGTGTCGACACAGTGTTGATGCAGCAGCAATGTGCATTCCTGTTACATTACCCGACATGCACCTCTCCAGAGAAGGAGAGGTACATGTCGGCGACACAGTCTGTAAGAGCTGTGATGGGTCCACTTTGTCTCCTCCTTCACATTTCCTCGTTCTTGCCTGCTCCGCTCCACCTGTTCACGGTGGCACAGCTTCCAAGGCGAGTCAGTTAAACAACAGTCTAAAATCAAAAGAATTTTGAGGAAGGAAGCACATACAGAACATCTGTGGCTTGTTATAACCCCAGTAATTACAAAGATCAAATAACAGCAGCGGCGGTGGTCGCATGCATCGTTTTCTCCGACTTCTTCTCTATGCAACAATCGTATAAAAAGGTACTTTTTCTTCAGTTATTAGCTCCAACTCCATCACAGTCTGCTCTTGTCCATCGTCATTTCATAAACAAAAACACATGACAAACACAAATCACTCTATAAATCGCCTGAAACCCGTTTTGGCAATAGAACAATGCATGTCACCCAACACACAAGAACAAATTGCCAATCACTGCTTCAGCACCGAACGTCGGTAATGGCTCGTGACATGTTTAGTCAGATATAGTAAGATATGTCAAAAAACTTAATTAATATTGGCTTGGTGACATTGAACTGCTATGTCCAGCAGGATGTTAGTGCTAAGAAAAAGAAAAGGGAAATTAAAAACACAGGTAGAGGTGCCTTACAGTCATATGACTACAGTGATGGGTGGGTGACCATTCCTGTTATCTGTTAAGGAAAGGGCTGAAATGCAAAGCAACAATGCACAGCACAGGAAAAAAGGACAAGGACATGCATTTATGTAGCACTTTTCCTAATCTCAAAGACTACTCAAAGACAAGGCAAGGCAAAGCAAGTTTATTTGTATGGTACATTTTGTGTACAAGACAATTCAAAGTGCTTTACATAAAAACATTAAACTATTACAGCAAGTTGCAAAAGGAATAAATAAGAATTTAAAAGCAAGCTAAAAAGTAAATTAAAGAGAAACAATAACAAGCTAAAATAGAATACGACAAAGAAAATTTAGGTTAACAGTTGTTCTATTGAAAGGCTACGACAAATAGGAAAGTTTTTAATGTCAATTTAATGCAGCTGAGAGTTTGAGAAGCCCTGATGCTTTCTGGGAGTTTGTTCCAGATGTGTGGGCATAAAAACTAAACGTGTCATAAATGCCCTTCAGGGCAGTATGTAGACCCAAACGCTAGCTGTGAGTTTGCTGGAAGTTTAATAATAAAAACATAAAATATAACAAAAACACAAACTTCTGAGGCAGGGAATTACAGGGAAGAACAGCGCTAAGGCTGAGACGTGGGATGCACGTCAGGATATAAAATGAAGTGTGGAGCACACGCAGGATACAAGGAAGAAATAAGCCAGGGAACTCCCGACTGAGCATAGAGAACGACGCTGCACCAAGAAGCGGTGCAGCGGTCTTTCAATAGAACAACAGTAAATCAAAAAATGAGAACAGGTGTGGGTGATTACAGGTGTGGCTAACATGAGCGAGAGTGATCAGATAACCAGTGACAGCTGAAGCAGCCCACAAACATGAGCTACAAAGGAAGTAACCACAGAGCGCTGTCAAAATAAAACTACAGGAGGAACGATTACAAAAAGTTAATAATGAATATGGAATATACAAGAATGGGACTGGAACCAAATAATACACAAGGAGAAAATAATCACAGACACCCAAGGCAAGAATAAAAAGAAAATACAAAACTGGAATCAAAATACAAGGATAGGCTAAGAGCAACGGTGAGAGTAGACTCATGTCTACACAGGTGAATAATAATTAAAATAGAAAACTGAATGAAGTGACTGCAAAATATTAATGACCAAATAATAGAAACTAAACTAAGAATGCAAATTTTCATACACAAAATAAACAGAAAACTCCAATAACATAATACATCCAAAACCCAAACACAAAGTCAATAATATGACAGCAATGAGGAAATACAGAAAATAACCTAACAAAACTTGAAAGCATGAGCACGGTGCTCCTCTCCTGTGCTCAGCATCATGGCACAGCCCCTCCCTCAAGGGGTGGAATCCAGGCACCCCAAGATAACATCAAAAAAGAAAAAAAAAGACCCCCCCCCCAACAGGAATAGGAAAAATAACCCACCTTGGGAGGGTGGTGGGGGAACCAGGCTAGGAGAGACAAAACAAAAGCTCGCATAAGACACACAAAACAGAACAGAAAAGGTGTAAACAGAACTCTAGGAATACTGGGTAAAAAAAAAAAAAAAAAAAAAAAAAGGCAGTTCAGGTGGTCTACAAAAGTCCCAGAACCACCCGATCACATGGTGGAATAAATCGGGTGGCCTCCCAGAGTTCCAGAGCCACCCAAGCAGACGACATGGTCCTTTGGATGGTCTCCTCACATCCCTGAGCCAATGGGCCACAGGGCACAAAGTGCCCCCACCTGGAGGCCACAGCTGGAAACCGTGCCTCCTACGGACCGCAGGAACTGTGGCGTGGAAACCAGACGAGGATAACTGATCAGACGAAACCAGACAAAGTGACAGCTGACCTGCGGGGAAATCAAACGAAGAAGATGGCTGACCACTGAAGAAGCCAGGTGATGAGGATTGCTGACCAGGATCGCTGACCAGTGAGGACACCAGGCGATAGGAAAGACTGATCAGTGCGGAAACCAAATGAAGACAACAGCTGATCAGTGAGGAAACCAGGCGGCAAAGACTGCTGACCAGAGGTGGCCTCAGGCGACGACTGATGACCAGTGACAACCTTAGGTGAAGACGGATGATCTTCTGTGAACTCAGGTGAAGATGGATGACCCTCGACGACCTCAGACAAAGACGGATGACCTTCAACGACCTCAGGCAAAGACGGATGACCCTCAGCAACCTTAGGCGAAGGCGGAAGACCCTCAGCAGCCACAGGCAAAAACAGATGACCTTCATCAGCCTCAGGCAAAGACGGATGGCCCTCGGCGACCTTAGGCGAAGGCGGAAGACCCTCAGCGACCTCAGGTGAAGGCTGGAAACTCTCAGTAACCTCAGAAGAAAACGAATGACCTTCAGTGGACCCAGTCTTGGATTCGGACAGGGAAACAGAAAAAACCACCGGATCAACATCACCGGCAGCAGTGGAGCCCAACGAGGAAAACTCAGAAGCAGTTGGCAGCTGCAACTGGTTCTCTTCAAGAGCAGAGCAAGACCTCTCTAAAACAGATAATGCAAAGACAAAAAAGAGGATTTGCCTCAGCTCATGCTCCACCTCAGTCCAGGACTCCGGCGACTCAGGTTGGAACATCTCGAATCCCTCCATCTGGGAATCCATCCCCGACATGGCCACCTCAGACGGGGAAGAAGAGACAGACACCTGAACACAGTTACTAGCAGCAGTGGAGCACGGCGAGGAGAACTCAGGAGCAGAGAGCAACTGCAACTGATTCTCCTTGTCATGAGCAAGACAAGAGTTCTTTAGATCTGATGATGTAGAAACAGAACAAAGTACTTGCCTTTACTTGACCTCCACCACCATCCAGAACTCCAGCGACTCTGTTGCGGTGGCCCAAGCAGCAGGCATAATGGCAGGCAAAGCTGTCGAAACCCCAGGCATGGCAGCTGACGCTGGTGGAACTCCAGGCATTGCGGTGGATGCTGGCGGAACCCCAGATGAGACAACTGACGCTGGTGAAACTCCATACGTTGTGGCTGATGCTGGCGGACCCCCAGACGTGATAGCTGAAGAAGGTGGAACCCCAGATGTGGTGGCTTAATCTGGGGGTTATCTCACCAAAGGTGCCAAGTTATGCGATGCCGAAACCAGAGGGCACTTGGCTGCGGGAGTGGATCAGGACCCTCTGGAGCCGTAGGCCCCTCCGTCGTCTGGTGGCTCCCTCCCAAGATCGGTGGACATACAGGAGAAACAGAGGGGAACACGGGAGAAGCAGGTGAGGATAAGGTTGTAATTGCAGCAGCCGGTAGTGAGGGCTCAGCTGAAGTGGAGAACTGCTAATGAGCCCCCACGCCAGGAATAGGAAAAGACACTTCATTTTTGGATGGTAAAAAATGAAAGGAAACTTGCCTTAATTGCCAGGGACTGGTGGTTGCTGATGCAGGTCCAGACAAGGCTCCTCTGGGGACTGCGGAGGTTGTTTGGCGAAGAGGCGGAGGCACGGGCTCACAGCGAGTTGGGTGAGGCACCAGGGCCAGGGGACGTTTCCCCGTCGGCTCAGACCTCGGCTTTTTAGGGAAACTCCTCACCAGCCCGTGAAACATCATTTGGAGGGTGGAGACAGTCGTCAGGAGCTCCGCATACCTGGGGTAATTCCTCAAACCCAGATGCGCCTCCAGTATCACAGCCACCGCCTCCATGTTCTTCAGAACCTCCTTTGATGTACAAGAGGTGAGAGCTTCAGTGATGAAATCCTGGATGAACTGTGCCACCCATTATTCATCCACGCTGGAGCCTCCAGCCTCCAATCTTCTCTGCTGGCGGAGCCCCGGCACACTGCTGACATAATGTCCACCCTCCCTCCAGTAAACACAAAATAGGATAGTCAAACAGAAAAAACAGCAACTCAGGCAGTGTCGTTCTGTCATAAATGCTCTTCATGGTAGGATGAAGACCCAAACACTTGCTGTGAGTTTGCAAGGTTTAATAACAAAAAACACAAAATAACACATAAACACAAAAACTTACGAGGCAGGGAACAGCGCTAAGGGTGAGACGTGGGATGCACGTCAGGATACAAAATGAAGCATGGAGCACACGCAGGATACAAGGAAGAAATAAGCCAGGGAACTCCCGACTGAGCATAGAGAACGACGCTGCACCAAGAAGCGGTGCAGCGGTCTTTCAATAGAACAACAGTAAATCAAAAAATGAGAACAGGTGTGGTTGATTACAGGTGTGGGCAACATGAGCAAGAGTGATCAGATAACCAGTGAGAGCTGAGACAGCGCGCAAACATGAGCTACAAAGGAAGTAACCACAGAGCACTGTCAAAATAAAACTACAGGAGGAACAATGGCTAAGTTTACATGGACAAAAGCCTGATTGGAATAAAAATGCTTCATGTAAACATGGCAATCTGAATATTCTAACCCGATCACGCTCATTCAGATCAAAATTTCATTCCGATTGAGAGGGGTGGGTTATGCCGATTGTTAATCGGAATGGTGCGCATGAAAACACTTATTCCGAACGTAGGGCAGAAAATATGTTTACTGCGGATGTCTGTACACCAGCCGTACGTCGAAGTGACGTATTTCCGCCTTAGCAGCAGCTAGCGGAAAACATAGCGAGAGTAAAACAAAACTGGTCTGTATCGTCCTGCTGTCTCCCTCTGTTCGTCATATGCAAAAGTATGTACTTGTAGCTTCATTATGGAGACCAGCAGAAGCAAAAGTACAGTCTGAATAACACAATACAGGTCAATTTCGACACGAAGCGGGGCTTGCTAACACCGGAAGTTATGAATGAATGAATGAATGAATGAATTTTATTTATTTCGGATAGTACATTACAGGTTAAAAGAAACTGTATAATATAACAACAAGGTCAAATTAGACAAAGACTCCTTCTACTATACAATTCCACGTGAGTTATCCGAAATGGGTGATGGCTGAAGCCGCAGCTTATATTGCCCACCCATATTCCATCCAAGAATTCAAAGGAGAAAAAAGAGAAAACAAGACAAGAGCGATTACAATTTAAAACAAGTTGCTTCTTCTTCTACTATTTTCGAAATGTCGATGTGCGCATGTCAAAATGATTTATTCCGTTCAGACGTGTGACACATGGAAACGCACGTCCTAATCAGATCAGCTTTTTCAGGATCCATGTAAACAGTAAAATTCTGATCTGAATAGTAATCAGATTGAAGATATTTTGCCCATGTAACTGTGGCCAATGACAAAAACTAATTATGAATATGGAATACACAAGAACGGGACTGCAACCAAATAATACACAAGGAGAAAATAATCATAGAAACCCAAGGCAAGGACAAGAGAAAATACAAAACTGGAATCAAAATACAAGGATAGGTTAAGAGTAAAGGTGAGAGTAGACTTATGTCTACACAAGTGAATAATAATTAAAAAAGAAAACTGAATGAAGTTGCTGCATAATGTTAATGACCAAATAATAGTAATTAAACTAAGAACAAAAACTTTCATACACAAAAACAAACGACAACCTCCAATAACATAATACATCCACAACCCAAACACAAAGTCAATAACATGACAGCAATGAGGAAACACAGAAAATAACCTAACAAAACCTGAAAACGTGAGCACGGTGCCCCCACCCCCCAACCTAAACCATCCATCCATCCATCCATCTTCTTCTGCTTAATCCTTTTCGGGTCGCTTTTTGGGTTCACTATTTTTTAAGTGATAATAGGATGACTTCACTCCTGTCTTAATATGGCTGTTAAAATTCAGGTCTGAGTCCAGAATCACACCCAGATTTCTGGCTTGGCTGTTGGTTTTTGGCTTCAATTGAAGCTGAGTAGTAAATTGTGAGTTTTTCTTCTTTGGCTCTGAAAACTATTATTTCGGTTTTGTCTTTGTTTAACTGAAGAAAATTCTGGCACATTCACTCTTTAATATGACCAATGCATTTGATCAGGATTTTAATTGGGCCATAGTGTCATGAACTGCCCACAGGGCGGAATAGAGACCCAAACGCTGGACTGTGAGTTTGCAAAGGTTTAATCCATAATACAAAAATATAATAAGGCACAAAACTTACAAGGCAGGCAGGACGACAAAAAGGTTGAGTAGCCCAACAGGTTAAGATGTAGGACACACATCGGAAACAAAGTGGCTGAAGCGTGGGACACATGCCGGTTAGATCAGGTAGCCAAATTGGAACAAAGCATGGGATACACACCGATAGACAAAGTGATGAAGCATGGGACACACGCTAGGATACAATGATGAAGCTTCCCTTAAAGGCACAGACAAATGAAGAACAGGTGTGGATTACAGGAGCGAGGATCATAAGTCCAAAATAATGACAGCTGGGACAAACCGCGAACTGAACTTGAAAAGGAAGTAAACAAAGAACCTTATCAAAATAAAAACACAGGAGGAATAATGTCAAAGGTAACTAAATATGAAATGATTACCAAAACAAGATTCAAACCAAAATACAAAAGGAGAAAATAATAATAACCCATCCAGGCAAGAACAAGATAGAATACAAAAACCAAGAGCTGCTAATAATACAATACTAATAAATACCGATGTTACAAAAGGAGAACTGAAAGCAAAGGCGGAGAAGGCTCAAATATAAACACAGGAAGATATCATATATAATACAAAACAAGATGGCCATAGACTCAGAATAAAAGCAGACAAAACTACAATAACTAATCTAAGAAAACGATAACAGCACAAGTCAAACCAACCAGAACCAAAGGGCAAACTCAGTAAACATAATACAAGCAAAACCATACTCAAATACAACAATAAAACTGAGATAAGGAAAGTACAGAAAATAATCAGAAATAACTGAAAGTGTGAGCACGGTTCTCCCACCGTGCTCAGCATCATGACACATAATCTCCTGGTGAGATGGTTATGTGGATTTGAGTATCATCTGCATAATTATGGTAATATATTTTGTTATTTTTATATGATTTGAGCTAGTGGGAGTATATAGATGTTGAAAAGCAAAGGTTCCAAAATGGAACCTTGGGGAACTCCACAGGTTATTTTTGTTCGCTCAGATTTGTAGTTACCTATAGACACAAAATAGTCCCTGTCTTTTAAATAGGACTCAAACCAGCTAAGTACTGTACCAGAAAGTCCCACCCAGTTTTTCAGCCAGTCTAGTAAGATGTTATGGTCGACCGTGCCAAATTCGCCACTGAGGTCCAGTAGAACCAAGACTGAAATGTTGCCACTATCTGTATTGGAGTGGATGTCATTAAGGACCTTAACTAGAGCTGTCTCAGTGCTGTGGTGTGACCGAAAACCTTACTGGAACATATCAAAACAGTTATTTAATGTCAGGAAGTTGTACAATTGTTGAAAAACAAAAACAAAACAGGTAGTACCTAGAACTTAGTACTTAACTTACAACTACAAGAGGGGGCTGAAAAGTTCATCAGCTGAAAAGTTCATAGTGGTCAAATTTGACCAAATGTGGTTTATTTTTCAGCTGCAGGGATCCAAGAACTGCAACACCAATAGAAGTGCGTGGCCCAAATGGGAGACTATGTTGAAAAATAAACCACATTTGGTCAAATTTGACCACTATGAACTTTTCAGCCACCCTTCGTACATTGACCCTCTATTTAAAGGCTTTTTATTAGAGACAGGTTCCTATGGCCAATTTAGAATCACCAATTAAGCTAGCAAAATCCCCTTTTCCACTAGTCAGTACGGTACGGTACAGTATGGTTTGTGCACTTTTCCATTAGGGACTGTAACTGTAATAGTTCCGATTTTTCAGAACAGTTCCCATTTTTTCAGAACCGCAAGATTGAGGTTCCATGGGTACGGTTCTGGTGATGTAAAAACACTGCAGGCCACTGATTGGTCCGGGCATAACGTCATGAGAGTGAGCGTAACGCTGACTTTTCAGAATCGCGAGCTACCATTTGCAAAGATTCATCCGTGAGCTAGCCAGCAAGTGATATAATATAAACAACAACGATAGAATGGATTCACAGAAATCAACACTGCAGTCCAGCAGAGTTTTCTGTGCATTTCAGCTGATGAGAGTATCCAGAGGGAAGCAGACGGAGCCGCCCGAACTGAACTGAATGTACGGCCACAGGAGCAGCCAACTTCAGCAGTTGAAGCCGTGATGTTAAGATATAGAGGACGGTGAGTAATGTGATATGCATCTTTTACATTATTTATCCCAGCAGAGGAAAGTTCACTTTGGACAGACAACCACATTGTTGTTCGTGTTCAAACGATGAGCTAGCTAGTTAGTCGTCAATGATACGTCCTTCCTTGTATGTTGCCTTTTTTGCGTTGACAATATCTGATGAAATAAGCTAGTTGTAATCCTGATTAAAAAGGTGTTTTTTTGCATGTTGCACTTTCGTGCTGTGCATGTACTTAAATTGTGTGTATTTTCGTTGTAGAGTCCGACCAGGATCTGCTCTGACAATGGCTACGTTTGGCAGTACACAGTTATGACTGGTAAGTTGCACATCTTGTTATTTATAGTCAAATCTTTTGCTTTTTAAGGTAAAGTATAGGTAAAGTGCCAAATTTAAAGTAGCACAGTTTCCACTTAATATGAAAGGGACTGAACTGAGATTTATTTGATTGTGTGGATATTAATTATAGAGTAATTGTTAATGAATAGCACATCCAATAGTACCCACCATAAAATAAACTGCTTGTTTATTTATTTATTTTTTTATCAGATCACTTCTGTGATCCTTTATGAGTTATAGTCATAATAGTGTATCTTGCACTTTGGGGAATGGGAGCCGTTGAGTCACCATTAGAATTTAGTTTATATGTGTAGTTTTTAGTATTTTGTCTTTAAACTCATCCAGTAAAACAACACATTACAAATATTTAAGACCCATTGTAGTGCTTCCTTTTATATGTTAGCAATACAAGCACAAAACACCACCCGCACTTGAAACCAGGGTGACACAGCGATGGCTAAACTTTTATTGATAACAATGTTATTTCTCAAATATGTTTAAAACTTGCTTTAATTATCCACCACCCATTTCTGTCTTTCATCTAGGCAAGAGGAAAACGATCCACCCAAACCGGACCTTGCCTCACTATTTACAGAGATGCAGGCTGAAGAGCTGCTGAACCAGGACCAGTGCGAGGGGCAGATCCAGTTGCTGCTCAGTGAGGCAGCGTGGCCGGCATGTGTGACCCATTCTAATTTCTTTTCTTTTTTTACAGTTTGAATTTTGCACATTCTAAATAATCTGGAATTTGCTGCTGATTGTAATAAACAATTTAGTGACTTATGTGTTTGCATCATGATTTTCTATTTTGTCTGTTAAGACACTGGTATGAAAAGAGTCAACAGTACAAACCATTTACCAGTGACTTTGAAAATAATGGCTCTTTTTTAAGAAAAGTAACCAAAAACAATTATTTGCTGAAGACTATATTGTTGGATGTGCCAGTGCAGAAGACACTGCACACTTTTGTGATAGTACCAGTGTATGGAGGAATTCTGGGCCATATTAGCATCTGCATTTCCTAATAATGGGATAGAAGAGAGAACCTGCAGGGTCTTGGCCCTCCATGGCACATGATAGGACACATTTTAACACAAACTGCTTTATGGATCATAATTTGTTGGCAGACTTACACCAAACCAAAAATGATTTCTCAAACTGCTGGATTGTTCTTAGACAGCTTTTCCAATCTCTGTATTTAATTTATGTCACTTGGGGGTAACAACACATAAGTCGAGACAGATCTGCAAAACGTACAAAAGTTTATTGTCAAAATTCCCAGTGCAATACTACATGAATACATGTATAGTTCACTGTTGATGCTGAGAATATATATTTATACAGTATCTACATGTAGTCAGCAATACTCAATATGATACTGTATATATCCAGTTAATCCATGTATTTCTCCATGTAACCTTGTGACTGTGTTATTTTAATTGCTTTTAATCCTAGATCCATTTGTTTTGGCTTAAAATGCTTCATAATTGTTAAATATATCTTATTATACCTAACTCAGTACTGTTTACCTGTTGAAATATATATTTTACGGCTCATATACTACAATATGGCACCTGGCGATCAAGTTTGGCAGCTGATTGTTATGTATTTTGGTTTACTACGGCACCCGTCGTAGTGTCTTGCAAAAAAAAGTATTATGGGTAATCTGTAATGTCAGAGTGTGTTGTCGTTGGCTGTGTGCTATGAGTTGCTGCTATGCTAATAAACCGTGAACATTACGTCGATGGTCCGAGTTATTATTGTTATATTAAGTAGCGTAAAGGGTGAAAGATATAACAAAAAATGAGCTCCAACAGTGAGCTGTGTGGAATTTGCATGTTCTCCCCGTGTTGCGTGGGTTTACTCCGGGATTTCTCCGGTTTCCTCCCGCATACCAAAAACATGTAGGTTTAGGGCGCTCGCGCACGCAGCGACCAGCAACCGGTGGCTTGTCACCAGACTGCAAACCAAGTCTACCTACGGGTACAAATAAGTAACAAAAAAAAAAAAAAAAAAAGTGGCGACGAGGACGTCTGGACCGACGCTGCAGTCCGCGACGGAGGAGAGGTTTTTTTGTCGTTTTGTTCCCGCCACTACTTCGTGCTGACAGGGTGATACACCGCGCCACTGTGCTGAGGTGGATGCTGCGGGCTGCCTGCTAAGCGGGGAGGAGCGGAGCAGTGGAAATCGTTAAGGACAAAAAAACTCCGTGAGTAACGCCGGAGGGAAGAAACGACGTTACAGAAAGGAGCCGCGAGGGAAAGAGCGACATTCAACCAGGAGTGTTAAAATGGCTGGAGTCATTGGCTCTATCGGGCTCTTTGATGAGAGCGCGGAACAATGGAGCTCCTATACTGAGCGCGTTGACTATTTCGTCGCGGCCAATGGAATAACGGATAAAAAGTTAGTGCCCACTTTTCTGAGTGTGATGGGTCCCAAGACATTTAACCTACTACGTAACCTCCTACAGCCAGTAAAGCCAGGCTCTAAAACCTACAAAGAACTGGTGGACACACTGACCCACCACTTCTCACCCAAGCCGCTAGTGATTGCAGAAAGATACAGGTTTCACAGACGTAACCAAGAAGAGGGTGAGTCTGTTAACATGTTTGTTGCAGCGCTACGCAAGTTATCCGAACACTGTGAATTTAAAGATGTTTTAAATGACACATTAAGAGACAGGCTTGTGTGTGGACTACGGAATGAAGCAGCACAGAAGAAGTTACTCACAGAAAGTGATTTGACGCTTGAAAGAGCCATTAACATTAGTGTGATGATGGAGATGGCTTCCAAAGAAGCACACCAACTGCATGCTACAGGCAGAGTACATAAGCTCAACAGTGGTAAAACCAATGCAACAGGTCCATGTTTCCGCTGTGGCAAGGTGGGACACCTTCCTAATGACTGTTGGTACAAAGAGATGGACTGTAACAACTGTGGAAAAAAAGGCCACGTGGAGCGGGTATGTAGAAGCAAAAGGAGCAAAGACAAAGGCCCAAAGACAAGGAATAAAAGTGACATGGTAAAATACAAAAAGAAAAGAAATGTTCACACAGTTAAACATGGCGAGGACAGAGTGAGCGACTCCTCAGAGGAAGAGGTGTCAACTGCAATAAATACTGTCCGGATTATGAATGTGAATGAAGGCTCAGAAGGCTTTTGGACTAAACCAAAAGTGGAGGGACATTTTATTAAAATGCAGATAGACACCGGATCAAAGGCATCACTTGTGTCGCATGGCATTTACAAGAAGTTTCTGAAACATCTTCCACTCCGACCTTCAGACACCGTCTTCAGGGCGTACACTGGACACCGAGTGCCCATGAAAGGGATGACAGAGGTAACTGTTCAGTACAATGGCCAAACTGCTGAGCTTCCAGTTTATGTTACCAAGAACAACTGTCCAGCTATAATGGGGCGTGTGTGGCTAAAGAAAATCCAACTTGACTGGCAAGAAGTAAGGAAGCTGTCACACAGTTCCACTCAGCTGCAGGCCATACTGGAAAAGCACAAAAAGGTTTTTCGTGATGAACTAGGCAGTATGAAAAAAATTATAGTGAAGCTGCATGTCAAACCTGACAGTAAACCAGTGTTCATGAAAGCCAGACCAGTGCCGTACGCCATCAGACCAAAGGTGGAGGCTGACTTGGATGCTCTGGTCAAGAATGGAGTTCTGGAGCCTGTGACAACCAGTGAGTGGGCCACGCCCATAGTTCCAGTACCCAAAAAGGACGGAGGAATCCGGACCTGTGGAGACTTTAAGGTAACAGTAAACCCTGTACTAACAGCAGAGCAGTATCCCCTTCCACTGATTGATGACTTATTTGCGGGGCTGAGTGGGGGACAAAAGTTCAGCAAAATAGATCTCAACCAGGCTTACTTACAAATGCATGTAGACGAGCAGTCACGTGAAATGCTGACTATCAACACCCATAAAGGACTCTTCAGATACTGCAGACTGCCTTTTGGCATCACATCTGCTCCAGCACTTTTTCAGCGAGCTATGGATCAAATCCTGGGTGGATTATCAGGAGTGCAGTGCTACCTGGATGATATCCTGTGTACAGGAGCAGATGATGAAGAGCATCTGCACAACTTGGATGCAACTCTCAAGAGACTGGAGGAATATGGATTGAGAATCCGCAAGGATAAATGCGAGTTTTTCCAGTCATCCGTGGAATACTTAGGTCATGTGATCGATGCTAAGGGACTACACACTGCACCATCGAAAATCACAGCCATTGTGGATGCACCTCCACCCCAAAATGTCAGTCAGCTGAAGTCTTTCTTGGGACTGCTGAACTATTATGGACGTTTCATACCAAACTTGGCATCACTATTAAAACTGCTGCATAACCTGCTGCGCAAAGAGGAAGCATGGAAGTGGACAGCAAGCTGTCAGGAGGCTTTTCAGAAGGCAAAAGATGCGTTGACGGCATCAGAGGTTCTGACCGACTTCAACCCATCACTTCCGATCCAGCTTGCCTGCGACGCCTCTCCTTATGGCGTAGGGGCGGTGATTTCCCACGTAATGCTAGACGGTGAGGAAAAGCCAATCGCTTTTGCGTCAAGGACATTAAACAAGGCAGAAGCTAACTATGCTCAGCTGGAAAGAGAGGCTCTGAGCATTGTGTTTGGTGTCAGAAAATTCCACCAGTACTTGTATGGACGGAAGTTTACACTTTTTACTGACCACCGACCTCTCACAACCATCCTTGGACCATACACAGGAATACCATCTCTTGCAGCGTCCCGACTGCAGAGGTGGGCGTTGCTGTTGTCAGGACACTCCTATGACATCAGGTATCGAAAGTCAGACTGTCATGGTAATGCAGATGGGTTATCCAGATTGCCACTTCCTGTCATGAAGCCAGAGTCAAGCACTGTGGACATCTTCTACTTCACAGAGGTAGAAAACGCACCTGTTTCAGCTGTGCAGGTGAAAAAGGGGACTAGAAATGACCCTGTGTTGTCTGCAGTCATGGACTTGATCATTAAAGGACAACCTGCGGGTGATGACGCAACCTTGAAGCCCTTCCTTGGGAAGTGGACAGAATTGTCTGTTCAGTCAGGTTGTTTGCTGTGGGGGAGGAGAGTGATTATTCCCCTGTCATGTCGAACAAAAGTGTTACAGCAACTTCATGCAGGACATAGTGGAATCGTGAGAATGAAAGAAATAGCGAGAAGCTATTTTTGGTGGCCAAACATTGACAAGCAGATTGAAGAAATAGCCAAAAGCTGTTCATCTTGTCACAAGGTACGGAACAACCCACCATTGGCTCCTCTCCATCCCTGGGAGTTCCCACAGGAGCCATGGCATCGTGTGCACGTTGACTTTGCAGGTCCGTTTGAGGACAGAATGTTTCTCGTTGCTGTGGATGCACACAGTAAATGGCCTGAAGTGGCTATTATGAGGTCAACCACCACAGAGAAGACCACAGAGGCATTAGGAGAAATGTTTAGTCGTTTTGGGTCTCCTGCACAACTAGTTTCTGACAATGGACCTCAGTTGGTTTCACAAGAAATGGATGCTTTTCTACAAGCTAATGGAGTGCAGCACATTAAATCAGCTCCATACCATCCTGCGACGAACGGCCTTGCAGAAAGGTTTGTGCAGACAATGAAACATGCATTGAAAGCATCACAAGGTCAAGGAACACTGCATCAGAGGCTGCACAAGTTCCTGCTAAATTACCGCAACACTCCACATGCAATCACAAAGACAACCCCTGCTAGTCTGATGTTCAAGAGAGATCTGCGCACTACCTTTGACCTTTTGAAACCCTCAGGATTAAAGGACACTGTGCAAAAGCAACAAGAGAAACAAATTATGCACAGAGAACATCGGGCAAAGGACAGAGCGTTCACGTCAGGAGAATCTGTGCTGGCCAGGAACTACAGAGGTGAACCTAAGTGGGTTCCTGCAACTGTTATTGCACAAACTGGACCAGTCTCATATACAGTTCAAACCACTGCCAGTGTTTGGAAAAGGCACGTGGATCAACTCCTGCAGACACCGCCAGCGCCTGCAGAACTGTCTCTTGGATATCCTAACGATGCACTCACCAACTCACCACTTTGTCCACCTACACCAGTACAGAACTCAACCACTTCAGAGACCAGAGTTCCAGCTGGAGATGTGACATCTTCTTCTGCATCAGCACCAGAAGCAACCTCCACATTAGAAAGAACACAGACTCATGTTCCTGCAGAGCGCCGATATCCCACCAGGGAGCGACGGCCTCCTGTCCGTCTGAGTTATTAGACTAGATAGCAACTGACCCACATTTATGGGGCAGAATAATCCCCAGGGGTACAGTTATGGGATGAGGTAGTCTACCCTCACTCCTAAGGTAGAATAATAATTTTTTTTAAAAAATAGAGACAAAACAAAGACATTTGGTATCTCCTGTAGGACATCTATTGTAAGGGGGGAGGAGATGTTATGTGTTTTGGTTTACTACGGCACCCGTCGTAGTGTCTTGCAAAAAAAAGTATTATGGGTAATCTGTAATGTCAGAGTGTGTTGTCGTTGGCTGTGTGCTATGAGTTGCTGCTACGCTAATAAACCGTGAACATTACATCGATGGTCCGAGTTATTATTGTTATATTAAGTAACGTAAAGGGTGAAAGATATAACACTGATCATGTTTTGCCACGATACCACCAGCTGGAGCAGGTAAATCCCATGACGTCTCAACAGTCTCTCCATGATTTTGACACAGATCAGAGCAGTTTGTTGCACAGGAAGCTAAACATTTCTACAGACATTCTGCAGTTCTGTAACCACTTTGCGTTCGTGAAGCTGGGGTGACATCACGGTGTTGAACGTCCAGCCCGACGGTTTGAAGCAATATTTTTGCCACAAGAGAGCCATCTGAAACGCACACACAGAGAATATATATTTTAGTACCTAATAGCGATAACTTGCCGACATTACAATGTAGTATGGCAGACTTAAAAGCAAAGTAACATTAGCAATCATTAACTTACCATCATACGTGATGTAGTTCGTATTCTCATGTCTTCCGCTTTCTGCTGCTCTATATGGTTTCCTAAATGCTCCAGTACTTTTCCAGAGTGTATCGTCTTGCCGCCTTTTGCCTTCTGTTCTCCTTTTTTGGCTTTATTCTGGAAAAAAAAAAAAAAAAGCCAGAGAACACAGACGCCTCGTATCCTGCCAGCTTGTGTTTTGCCTGTATAGCTTGTTTTGCGTAACGTTACGTTTGTTTTACGCCAGTTACACTTGTTTTATGTAACAGGAGGGTTGCGCCGCCTCCCTGTAACTATTCCCACCCACATCAAATGGGACTCCATGTGCAGTGGAAACACAAGCAGGCCGAACTGTACCATACCGTACCAAAATGGGCCGAAGTGTCACTAGTGGAAAAGGGCCTATACACTTACTGGAGCGGTGGGCTAGGGGTAGAACATCCGCCCCACAGCCAGGAGGCCGGGGGTCAAATCCTGGCCGGGTCATGCCAAAGACCATGTAAAAGTGTATAAGTGTATAAGTGCAGGTTAGTAGTTAGTTAGTTAGTTAGTTAGTAAAAGTGGAACTTCCCGCCATCCAGCTTGGTGCTCAGCAAAAATAGAACGGAGGAGGGAAATGTTGGTTACCCAGCCATAGTGGGTGTACAAGTCAAGTGTACTCCCTGTGCCGGTCCCAAGTCTGGATAAAATGGGCAGAGTTGCTTCAAGAAGGGCATCCGGCGTAAAAACTTACCTTCAACTGTAAGAGGACCCACCCCAACTGTGGGGCTAATTGTGTCCTGTCAAAATAAATATGAATGATGATGATGACAACTGTATGTATCCTTGGATTTTGACATGAAACCAGTGAACCCAAAATAAACTCACACGGCACAGGGAGAACATGCAAACTCATACCCCTGGAAGCCTGGGGATTTAAGAATAGAATAGAATAGACTTTATTGTCATTGTACAGTTGTCCAGTACAACTCCACAGTACAAAGGAGCTTCCTTTAAACCAGGAACATCCCAGTTGTGAGGCAACAGTGCTAATCACTGGTCTATTGCACTTCCACGAATGTGATGAGGGAAAAATGTGAGTTTGAAAAGCTAGAATATACAGCGGGTAAAATAAGTATTGAACACGTCAACATTTTTCTCATCAAACATATTTCTGATGGAGCCATTGACCTGAGATTTTAACCAGATATCAGTAATAACCAAAGTTATTACTGACGGCAGACAGGGGGCCTGGAGGGTGCATGATGCTGTGATCGCGAAATGTTCCCAGACTGTTGTGCAATAATCCAAAAGGGCAAATCACATCAACCGAGCATAAACAGACTTTTCTACAGGTAGCGTTTCATTTTTGTTTGTTTTTTTGTTTGTTTTTTTGTAATTATTCTGCTAATTGACTGTCTTTTCCAATCCTTGTTTTGTTAGTATATCATTTCGCCATCTTCTCAACGGAGCTGGAGGAACTTGAAAATTATATAGACAAGTTTTATTATCGCTACTCTAACATGGAAGACAACGTAGCTCCGGTTCTTCCTTCTCCTCTGTGTCCAAATGCCGTAGACCTGCGAACTCTCCAAAATTAGCATCCGAGAAATCACAGGAGGGCTCAGAGGTTAGTGATATCAATTTTTGTATTGAAAATAAACCTACCAGCATGGATGGTAGACTAGCGTTGATCGAGCTGCTCCATAAAGAATTCCAGAACGTATGGAAGAGTCTGTAATACAGCCAGGTGCAGCTTGTGGTGTTGTTGAAAAAGAGAACAGTTCTCAATTTGGAGTCACGCAGCATAAGAGATAACCTGGTTTCTTACGGAATTGCTGAAAAAAATAATGAAAATCCAGAACAGCTGGTCCGTGAATTCATGTCTACGCAGCTGAAACTGTCCCCTGAAGTTACAAAATCAGTTACCTTCCCTGAGTCCACCGCACTTGGCAAAAAAATCCCCAAAATAAATGTCCCAGACCCATTGTTGCCAAATTTGACCATTTCAAGCAAAAAATTCTGGTACAGAGGCAGGGTGGACAGCTTAAAAACACCAATTATTGTCTAATTGATCAAAATTTCTCCACATGTACTCAGCCTACTTTAATTCCAAACAAAGGGGGGTAGCTTTATTGGTAAACAGAAGAATACACTTTGTTGTGAATAATACCATAGCAGATCCAGAAGGTAGATTTAAAATACTATAAATCTCAGTTCAAAATTTGGATCTATGAATTGCAAGTGTTTACAGCGCAAATGTTGCCGACCCATCCTATTTTCACACTTTCTTCACTTCTCTTTCTGAGCACTTGGACACTACACTCATAACAGGAGGAGCCTTCAACCTGGTATTCAACCCTGCAATCAACAGGCTCAGTACATCAGGGAATTATCGAAAATGGTAGGCTATTGACACTCTCAAACAATACATGAATGATTTTGGTATTTGCGATGATTGGCATTCTCTTCACCCAACTCTTAGGGAATACACTTTTTTTTCATCAGTTCATAGTTCACATTCCCGTTTAGACTTTTTCTTGGCCAGTAACTATTGTGAGGGATATCACAGACACTGAAATCTGTTCAAATCAAGCTAGTATCTCTTACACTAGTAAATAGAAAAGCTATCAGGAAAACTAGGGGCTGGAAATTTAATATATCACTACTAAAAGACAAAGACTTTATTGCATATGTTAATAAAGAGTGGGAATCATATCTGGAATATAATGATGTGCCAGGAATATCCCTGCGTGTTTTTTGGGAAACAGCAAAAACAGTCATGCAAGGTAAAATAATCTCTTACTGTTCGTATAAGAATAAAAAAAGAAAAAGCACTGGTACTGGAGTTAGAACAGAAAATTAAATCACTCGAGATGACGTGTGCCATTTCTCCACAGGAACGGGCACTTAACAATCTGAGAAAATAAAAGCTGGAATTAAAAGAAATTACAAGCAAAAGAACACAGTTTTTAAAACAAAGACTGCGTCTTTAGAAGTTTGAACACAGTAATAAATTGTGGCAATATCTTTCAAGCCAGCTCAGATTGAGCAAAGAAAAACAGCTATCCACTCTATTAAGGATATGACTGAAAATATTACTCATGAGCCTGAAGAAACAAATAACTCCTTTAGAAAGTTTTGTGAAAACCTCTACTTATCTCGGGTTTACCCATCTGACTCAGCGATAAATACATTTTTGAAGGATATTAACTTACCACGATTAAAAAAGGAACAGATTGCAGCTCTGGATGCACCTCTTCTGGTATCTGAACTCCAGGAAGCACTTAAGCACATCCCAAACAACAAGGCTCCGGGACCAGATGGGTTTTCCAATAGAATTTTATAAAGAATTCTGGCCTGTGATGACAACCTACTTTCTTTAAAACGGTGAACCAAATTAAAGAAGATAATGTAATCCCTCCAAATATAAATTTGGCTAATATTATCCTGCTCCTTAAACCTGGAAAAGAACCTACACTTCCATCCAGCGACTGTCCCATCTTACTTATGAATGTCGATCTTAAAATAATTTGCAAAGCTCTCGCCAAAAGGCTGGAAAGGATAATTCCGGTGATTATACATCCAGATCAAACAGGTTTCATCAAGGGTAGGCACTTGGCTAATAATACACGCAGGCTATTTAATTTAATAGACTACTGTAAGATCAATAACTTAGAAACTACAATTTTATCTCTGGATGCAGAGAAAGCCTTTCACCGAGTTAATTGGAAATTTCTTTTTATGGTGTTAAATAAGTTTGGGTTTGGTTCATCTTTCATAAACTGTATTAAAACACTATATAGCTGTCCAACTGCATCTGTCTGAACAAATGATCAGACCTCCTGAAGCTTTAATCTCCAGAGAGGTACTAGGCAGGGTTGTCCACTCTCTCCCTCACTTTTTACCATCTTTATCGAACGATTAGCATCAGCCATACAACAGAATGTTGATATCAGAGGTATTCAAATTGAAGAAAAAGAACACAAGATAAGTCTTTATGCTGATGATATATTGATTTTCCTTGAAAACTCAAAGATCTCTTCTTCAGACAGTGGTGCTCATTGTTCAATTTTTATCGTTATCAGACTACTCTATTAACTGGGGTAAATCAACAGTTTTACCTATAAATTGTAATTTCTCAAATACATCCATTATTCCAATACAATCAGGTAATATTAAATACTTAGGAATAGATATCTCCCCAGGCTCTCAGAGTTATTACGACTAAATCACACTCCCCTTTTTAAAACAATACAAGACGACCTTACGCGCTGGAGGGCACTACTTATATCACTAATGGGAAGAGTCGCAACCGTTAAAATGGTGGTCCTTCCTAAAATCAACTATTTGTTCTCAATGATTCCTACCCAACCATCTATGGCCTGGCATAAGTCTTTACACTCAAACATAAGTAAATTTTTATGGAAGGATAAACCATCACGAATCAGTCTAAAAATTCTTCAAAAAGCAAAAGAGTGTGGAGGTTTCAATCTACCAATTTTTTTAATAACTTCTTAGCCAATAGATTACAGTTTGTTTCTAAATGGACAAAATCAACCCCACTAAGAAACCCATAGTTAGATACTGAACAGGGTTTAGAGTTACCTCAAAACTGATTAGTCTAAACCTCTACCTCAAATATGAACAATAATTTTTGCACTTCTGTTTTTGATCTTGAGTCCTAGAATTTTTGAGTATTTGCATGCATATATATAAATATATATATTCTTTGCATTCTATTTTGATTTTTGTGCACTTCAAACTAGTTTTGAATGATTTTAATAGCTGTTTATAGTAAACCCAAAACATTTATCTCAGGTATGTCAAAACTACATACTTTCAGTTTTATACTTTTGTAATCAGAATTTTTGAGTCTTTATAGGCATACACATTATATTTTAGTATATTTTAGACAATTTTACAATGTTTATATTTGTCCATATTCAAATTATTTTTGAAAATTTGTAGAAGTTTTTTTTTTTTTTTTTTTGTAACCCAAACCCAAAGATCTGTACTCAGGAATAGATTCTGTTTACAAGCTATTTGCTTATGGACATCAGAACTGTTAGCTCAGTAGTTGAGTCAAGAACCGCCTATTGGAACTAGCTGCCAAGGATATGGACCAAAGCTGACCAAAGCTCACCATTGCTACAGAGGGGGAAATATGTAGCGTGACCTTGAGTTCCAATTTATAAAATTATTCTATGCTGAAGAATTTTTTTTTTCAACTCAAAAGTCTGGCTTTTGAGACTGCTTCTCTCACCCAAGAACTAGAGCTGTAACCCTATCCATCAGCCATAAAGTGGAAGTTAATCCCTTTCTCCAAGACTCTTTGGCAAAGGAATGTTCTTATTGACAGTTTTATGAATGACATAGTCAAGACTTTGGAAGCCAAGACTCTCCAGTAAACAGCTTGTTTCACTGTGCCATCTGGTGGATGAATCAGGAATATTTAACTTTTTCCTTTGCAGTGGAATTTATGCCTTATGGACTATGAGCTAACTCATATTCTTTCTCTTAAGACAGTATCTGCCAACAAAGACCTGATTGAACTCTGGGGCGGAAAATGGGTTTCAAATGCTTTTACTGATATGATTCGATTTGATATGATTGTGATATGTTCTGCTATTTTCAGGAAGAAATTATTGTTTGAATGCTTATTATCACAAGTTAATTACAGTAGATGCATTTATGCTCCTTTATTGAGTAGAATATCTTAGTCACTAAAGTTTAAGGAATTTATGCTTTTTTCAGCAACATGTGTCTTAAAAGGGGGTGTCACTTTTCAGATCAAATGTCTCTTCCCCTCCTCATTCTTCATCAGACTATAGCTGCATTTTAACTGACCAATAGAGTTCAAAGCTTCATTGCATTTCCCTTTTTAGGTCAAGTTTATGATCCTTGTTGGAAGAAGCTCAAATATAATTGGTCCACCTCAGGTCTCATGAAGTTTTGGGACCACCCTGCAACACTAGAGAAAACTTAAGTTTTATTGCTCTTTGTTCAGAGTCTGCTCGGGTGTGGTTGGCCAAAGCTGTGAGCAGCTTTCTCTGCTTCTCCAATTTTTCTCCTATCTTTTTAAAAAAAAGGGCCCAAGAGCCTGCCATGCTCTGTGTAAATCTTTCTTTTCTTTAAAATTCATTTTTCTTATTTTATTCCTCTTTTTCTTTAAATTATCGTGCAAGAAGATTCTGTTTGTTTTTTTAAAGCTTAAACCAACTCATTTAAACCACCAACATCGGAAGAAACGAGTTTGTGATGTAATTTGACTTTCTGATGAGACTTTGCACAATAAACCGAGTCCTTCTTCAGTGCATAAGAGAGGATCTCACCCAGTTTGCTGGAACAGGCTTTGTGATCCCGGGAGGACACCATAACAGTGGTGAGCTGTTTGCCAGCCTCCCCACAGACCCACGCTGGTCCAGTAAAACAGAATCTGGTGGACCCACCTACTACCCACGGGGACGCAAAGTTTCTGCGGCTGATGGTCTGTTATGTTATTTACACTTGTCTTCAGAATATTCCTAGTATAAGTTCTTTGAACCTAATTTTATGCAAACACTCATCAGAATCTCAAAATGCATGTAGTCTTTTATTAATCTACGTTCTATGACAGAGTAAAACAAATTTTCTAATTTTTTTTTATAAAGTTAATTATCATTTTCTCCATAAAATCGCATCCACTTTTCTCAACCAACGCTATTTTATGGTTTTCCAATTTCCAGTATACTGACAAATTTTAACTATGCTTCAAGTGGTTCCACAAATGCTTGATTCATAAGTAACTCAGTAACAGTCTATGATGCCCATGATACATTAATAAAATTAATAATATTATTAATAATAATTAATAAATTCTCTGTTTTAAAGTTATGCAAATACCTTAACCTGTTCTGACATTCCTTATTAAATCATTGAAAGACATGGGAGTTATTGTTTGATTTCATGTCCATCTTCTTGATCATCAGAGACAAGAACTCACACAAGGGTTTATTATGAGACTGATCAAATATTTTCAATAGGATTATTAACTAAAGCTTAACTTACCAGTTGCTAAATTCCTAAGCTTAAGTCTTAGTGCGTAAGAGTTTCCACCTCTATAAAACGTGGATGGTGCCCTAACGAGGAATTGAGTGTGATGAAAGTAAATCTTCATTCCTACTCACATTTATATTTACACTAATACGTGTACCAACATTAAATTACCTATAAAACCCTTTAATTTCACTACATATGTTACAGCCTTATTCCAAAATGGATTAAATTCATTTTTTCCTCAAAATTCTACATAATACCCCATAATGACAACATTAAAAAAGTTTGAGATTCTTGCAAGTTTATTAAAAATAAAAAAAAACTAAGAAATCACACGTACATAAGTATTCACAGCCTTTGCCATGAAGCTCAAAATTGAACTCAGGTGCATCCTGTTTCCACTGATCATCCTTGAGATGTTTCTACAGCTTAATTGGAGTGTACCTGTGGTAAATTCAGTTGATTGGACATGATTTGGAAAGGCACACGTCTGTCTATATAAGGTCCCACAGTTGACAGTGCATGTCAGAGCACAAACCAAGCATGAAGTCAAAGGAATTGTCTGTAGA
This sequence comes from Pholidichthys leucotaenia, assembly GCA_020510985.1. NCBI lineage: Eukaryota > Metazoa > Chordata > Actinopteri > Cichliformes > Pholidichthyidae > Pholidichthys > Pholidichthys leucotaenia. The sequence continues at coordinate 157,273,762 of CM035839.1, forward strand.
CCTCTGAGACAGGATTGTCTCGAGGCACAAATCTGGGGAAGGGTACAGAAAAATTTCTGTGACTTTGAAGGTCCCAGTGAGCACAGTGGCCTCCATCATCTGTATATGGAAGAAGTTCAGAACCACCAGGACTCTTCCTAGAGCTGGCTGGCCATCTAAACTGAGCAATCAGGAAGAAGAGCCTTAGTCAGGGGGGTGACCAAGAACCCGACGATCACTCTGTCAGAGCTCCAGTGTTCCTCTGTGGAGAGAAGAGAACCTTCCAGAAGGACAACCATCTCTGCAGCAATTCACCAATCAGGCCTGTATGGTAGAGTGACCAGATGGAAGCCACTCCTTTGTAAAAGGCACATGGCAGCCCGCCTGGAGTTGCCATGTGAACTCATGGCAACTCATGGACCAGGCCGCCTGAAGCCCGCCTGGTCTTCAGGTGGGACTATCAGACCATGAGAAACAAAATTCTCTGGTCTGATGAGGCAAAGATTGAACTCCTTGGTGTGAATACCAGGTGTCATGTTTGGAGGAAACCAGGCACCGCTCATCACCATGACAATACCATCCCTACAGTGAAGCATGGTGGTGGCAGCATCATGCTGTGTGGATGTTTTTCAGCAGCAGGAACTTTGACACTAGTAAGGATAGAGGGAAAGATGAATTCAGCAATGTACAGAGACATCCTGGATGAAAACCTGCTCCAGAGTGCTCTTGATTTCAGACTGGGGTAACAATTCATTTTTCAGCAGGACAACGGCCCTAAGCACACAGCCAAGATATCAAAGAAGTGGCTTCAGGACAGCTTTGTGAATGTCCTCAAGTGGCCCAGCCAGAGCCCAGACTTAGATGCAATTGAAAATCACTGAAGAGATCTGAAAATGGCTGTGCACCAACGCTTTCCATCCAACCTGATTGGAGCTTGAGAGGTGCTACAAAGAGGAATGGGCGAAACTGCCCAAAGATAGGTGTGCCAAGCTTGTGGCATCATATTCAAAAAAACTTGAGACTGTAATTGCTGCCAAATGGGCATCAACTAAGTACTGAGCAAAGGCTGTGAATACTTGTGTACATGTGATTTCTTAGATTTTTATTTTTAATAAATTTTCAAAAATCTCAAAAAAACAAACTTTTTTCACATTGTCATTATGCGGTATTTGTAGAATTTTGAGGGGAAAAAATGAATTTAATCCCTTTTGGAATAAGGCTGTAACATAACAAAATGTGGAAAAAATGAAGCACTGTGAATACTTTCTGGATGCGCTGTAATCACAGCCAGATGCAGGACAAGACTACTCACCTGGAGACTACAGTACATCAGCCGGGACAGGACACCAGATCAATAAGAAGAAGACGTAGCTAATGAAGATTAACATCACTGCCAACACACCAGTCACAGTTGGAGGACAGCCCATCAGAGAGGTGGAGCCCTTTGTCTACCTGGGAAGTGTGTTGGATTGAAAGGGGGCCACAGACCGAGACGTCACAGCCAGGATCAGCAAGGCAAGAGCAGCTTTTGTTATACTGAAGAATATCTGGGCATCAAAAGAGATCTGCACGAGAACAAAACTTTGCATCTTCAACTCTAATGTCAAGTCAGTTCTACTTTATGGATGTGAGACCTGGAGGATGACAAAGATGATGCAGCAGAAGGTCCAGACTTTCTTTAACACATGCCTGAGGTGCATCTTTAACATCAGGTGGCCAGAGAAGATCAAGAATGAAGACCTGTTGGAGCGAGCAGGACAGAAACCAGTGACAGAACAGATTCTGCGGAGGAAGTGGGACTGGATTGGACACACCCTCAGGAAACCAGCATCCAGCATCACACACCAAGTCCTGACCTCGAACCCGCAGGGGAAGAGAAAGAGAGGCCGGCCTTGAAACAGCTGGAGATGAGACACTGAGGCGGAGCTGAAACAGCAGGGAACCAACTGGAGGGGAATAGAGAGAGCAGCCCAGAACCGAGTGCGATGGCGAGGGGTTGTCAATGGCCTATGCTCCATGGCGAGCTATGGGCTTAATTAACTACTAACTACTGATTCACAGGTACAGGAGCAGAGTCAGTGTCAGTAGATTAGGGAAATTCAACACTTTGTAAAACAGGAAAAAAATGAAACAGCTTTCATTGTGTACTAATTTATTGTATTTAGTAAATACTATATTTGCATTATGTCTTATATTTATTAATGTCTCCTTTTTTAAACAAGAAAAGTCCAGTGATGAGCTTGATCTCCTGTTTTAACATTCAAGCACATCCTGGTATTCAGAAGAATTGGTGATGAAGTAACGAGGAGAGAACAGCATCTGCTACTGGAGGAAGTTCAACATTATTATTAATGATTTGAGCATTATGAGCTATAAGCAGCCTGGGAATTGGAAATATTAGATGGCTAATAAATTCTTATGGGGTCATTTCTTCTAAATCTCATAGCATCATTCATTTTTTACACATTTCAACACTTTTAGCATATTTTACTATTGTGGAAGATGTGTTCAATGACGAGACATGAGTGTATTTCTCAGGTTCGGCTTTATTGCAGAACACAATCATCCAACATTCTCAAAAGCAAGAAGAGGCAGAATAATATTACAGCACACTCTTATACCTCTGGGGGATTAAGAACTCAAGTCACATGGTGCTTCTGCAAACATTCAATCACAATGCAAGTCTCTGAAGATTCACCATTGTCTCTTATTCTCTGGTGTTCCAGGAAACCCCCCAGGGCCTCCTCTGAGACAAGGGCCCGACTTCACACCTCCTCGCCATCTCCTGTCGGCCCCCGTCGATCCAGACACTTGTTCCTCCAGACGTGAAGCCCCAATCCACATAAGCCATACATTTGTGGGAGATATGAACCAGACATATGTGCCACACTCTTGTGGGAAATATGAACCAAACATATGTGCCACACTATGATTTTTTTTTTATTTCAAATACTTGTAGTTTTTTTAAGCTATCCATTTAATCTTATCCAATCCAATAAGTCATTGGATTTATTTTTTTAAACCTTTATACAGTTCCCATTGAATTAATGAGATTTGTTCTGAAAAGTGTTGTTTAAATACAGCTTCACTGCTCTATACATTGATAGTATCACAGAAATTGGCTCAGACTTTGCTTTTGGTAAACTCCTGTGAGGGACTGTATGTTGCTTTAAATGAGACACCCCACAATATTTTTTTTGAATTTGTTTTGACATCTTATTTGTTCTGCAGATTATAATGGAGTTCTCATCTGTAAGTACAAACATGTTGTTGCACCTTTTGCCCACATGGTGTCATTTTTGCTCTGATTGTGAGCTAAGGAATATTGAATTTGCCAGTGGACTGTGGAAGTTGTAGTTGAAAGTAGCAATATACCTCAGCAGCGGCTCAGGAGGTAGAGCAAGTCGTCCAATAACCAGAGGGTTGGCGGTTTGAATCCCACTTTCCCCAGCCATCCTGCTGCTGTGTCCCTGGGCAAGATACTTTACCAACCTTGCCTCCAGTGCCCATGGCACTGATATGAATGTGTATAAATATTTGGTAGTGGTTGGAGAGGCCGTTGGCATGGATTGGCAGCCATGTTTCCATCAGTCTGCCCCAGGGCAGCTGTGGCTACACATGGACCTTACCATTGTTTACCATTGTCTGTGGAGTGAATGATGGTTTACAATGTATCCATTGTAAACCATCTTTGAGTGTTCATAAAAAGCACTATATAAATTTGATGCATTATTATTATTATTATTATTATTATTATTATTATCATTATTATTATTATTATTATTATTATTATTATTATTATTACCTCTAAAAAAATGTCTGTATGTAAGAAAATGGAGAGTTTAATATCTGTAAAAGTCCTTTATTAAAAGGAGCAAAAAACTTTGTACTGTGAGAATTCAACTGTACAACACTGGATTTGATTCAAATATTTAAAATAATCTAATCCATTTAGCTGCCTAGAAGTTACAAGTTCATGTTGAAATTATTACTTTTCATTAGGAGAAAGACCATAAGTGTCATGAACCTGGATTTGGTGGTCCCAAACCCAGTTCTGACCTGTGGCCTTTTGGCCGTCTCCCTAATTATTTTCCATCAGGCACGTCAGGGAGCCCTTTGGGTCCTTCGCTCCCTGACAGCTCGGGCACGACCCCTCCTTCTGTCAGTGCCATCAGCTGTGTCTCATTAATGGGTGTTTCACACACATACATGCACACACTTCATTCATTCTCATTCACACGCTCATACACTCACTCATGCACACATGCTTTCAATTATGTTCAACCTACGCATCCTCACACCGGCGGTCTCTTCCCTCGTTAGTATTATTATTACTTAAATGCTGTGTTAGTAGGAAGAGACCATCGGAGCACTGACATTCATACACGGCAGCGTGTCCCTCCATGTATGCTTGTATCCACTCCCTACAGATGATCTACAGCCTGTTTTTCCCTCATCCACTGGACTGCACTGACAGCCGCGGATTGCTCCTGCATCGTAAGTTAATTTCAGCCTTTCTCCCTGTGCCGACAGCAGCCCTGCGGCACTAGGCTTTCCCTCCCTAGGGCAGTTGAGCATCCAGGAGGCCTCCCTGTATGTCTGGTGGCCTCTATTGTCATTACTGCATCTGCTCAACTCACTGTTCTGCATGTTTGTCTGCTGGACTTGTTATTTTTGGGGATTATGTTTAATAAAGTGCAGGTTCTACTCCCACAACTGGGTTTTTCATTCCTTCCTTCGTGTGCCACGTAATGGCGCACGGGGAATCATAACAGAATGCTCCGACCATCAAGAAAAAACCCAGCGGAGTAGACGTGCGTGTTTTTTTCTTTTTCACCGTCTTTTTTCTTTCTTCCCCTCCTAATTTACACCATGGTGCCTTGGACGGACGAGGAGCTGAGAGCCCAGGACCTGCTGGAAGAGGCAGTCTTCTCCGCTCAGTGGCTGCAATTCCCTGAAGATGTTGTGTGGATGTGGCTCATTGCTGAAGACATCAAGCAGCTCCATCCTAATCTCCGGATAATTCCAAGGGTGGACACCATTCTCTCTGTCGTTCTTCCCCCGCCAGACGTGGAGCCGGAGTGGGCCTCTCCGACATCGGAGCCAGCCACCCACCAGAAGAAGTGTTCCTGGAGGAAGAAGACCTCCTCCTCCCGCAGTTCCCCCTCCTGCATCATCCCCCGGGCTGGTGCCCACCCAATCCTCGGACGTTATGACGGAGGAGGAGAGATTGGGTCTGCTGGCCTTAATGGACCATCGGATCGAGGAAGAGCGCCACGAGAGGGAGGTCCGAGGACACGCTTCCCCAGCTGTGACGGTTCCATCCTCTGCGCCTGCTCAGTCCACGGGCTTGATGATGGAGGAGGAGAGGTTGAACCTGTTCGCAGTAATCGACCATTGGATCAAGGAGGAACGCCGGGAGAGGAAAGAAGATGCCTCGGAGGCCACTGGGGACGTCCAGTGCCAGGAGAACAGGCAAGTTTTTCCTCATTTAACTTTCTCTATTGATGAACAATTTTGCCATCCGCCATCCTCCTGGCAAGGAGACTCGGGATGGGCAGTCCCCAGAGTGCTCCGCCCCAGTAGCATATCGTGCTCCCTCACCCGACTTCACCAAACCTTTTTTGTGTGCCCCTACGAGCTTGCCGGCTCTGGAACCAGGTTGCTCGAGGGGAGAGGAACCGGAGGCCTTACCCTGGACGGCGGTAGAGCTCGAGCACAGGCAAGTCATCTCTCCTGTAGTTCATTTGTCAATTATTGAGAGATCTTGTCTGGCTCTTGGGGAGAAGAGTCAGGTGCAGCCCCCAGCTGCATCTGGACTCCCCTCGCCGGGCTCTGCCGCTGCCGGCAACCCTAACCGTTTCTCATCTCCCGTCTCCTTTGAGCTCCTTCCTAGGGTCGCCGGAGAGGAGCCGCCACAACCTGGGTTGCCCACGGATGATGACACGGGGCTAGCTGTCCCAGAGCAGGTCGATGAGGGTATAACACCTGGCAGACCAACGGTACCCAGGCACCCCAAGTCGTCGGAGCCCTGGACGGCAGTGAAGCCGGAGTGCAGGCAACTGTGCTCCATAATGGCTGTCATGTCTATGTCAATGTCACACTGCCTGATTCATGGTGAGGGGGGCCTGGGGCAGCTCGCAGTAGCCCTCGGGGCCACCTCACCAAGCTCTGCCACTGCCAGCAACCCTGACTTGGTCTGTTTTTCTCTCCCTTTGGGTTCGGAGCCCCCTGCCAGGGTTGCCGGAGAACAGCTGATCCCACCAGAAGCCACTGAGGATCTGGGTCCAGCACCAGGGGTCATGGAGAGCCCTACCTCTCTCGCTGGAGAGGCCACTGCAGGAGCAATGAGGCCTCTGATGGGGACCACCGCCGGTGCAGCTGAGCTCCAGCCGGAGTCCACCACCGGTACAGCAGAGCTCCAGCCAGAGTCCTCTGCCGGTGCAACCACATCCCAGGCCGGGACCATCGCGGGTGCAGCCACGTCCCAGACTGGGACAATGGTGGGTGCTATGGTCCCCCTGCTCTGAGCTTCAGAGGGCAGGGGGGCTGCTGTCCCTCGGTTTGGCCACCGAGGTTCCCAGGTGGGTAGGCTGCCTCTCCGTCTTCCCCTCCAGTTCTGGTGGCTCCACCACGCTGGTTGGCCACTCGAAAGACTTGGTCTTCGGGTCAGGTGGCCCATCGGCCCGGGCAGGCCACCAGATGCTGTTCACCAGCATCTGATGCTGGTGAATAGCATCAGATGCTGGTGAACCAGCATCTGATGCAGGCCACCAGATGCTGTTCAGTAGGCAGGCTACCTACTGGACGTGGGACTTGGGCAGGCCACCCGATCAGTCACCCCTTGCCATGCCGGGGGGCTGGGACTCTGGTCGACTCCCTGAACTTTGGACTTCTGGGGAGGGGGTTAGTGTCCTAGGTGGGGGCTGTTAGCAGGGTCACTGCTCTACATTTGCATATTATTTGTGGTATTTTTCACTTGTTGCTTCCCTCCTAACCTGTTTTCCCTCATCTCCCACCCTGGGTAATTGTTTGTTTCTGGGGGGGGGGGTCCCTTGTGTGGGTTTTGGGTTTCAGCTGGTGGTACGGGGGTGTCTAGTATCCACTCCTGGGGAGGAGCTGTCATGAACCTGGGTTTGGTGGTCCTAAACCCAGTTCTGACCCATGGCCTTTTGGCCGTCTCCTTATTTATTTTCCATCAGGTGCGTCAAGGATCCCTTTTGGTCCTTCGCTCCCTGACAGCTTCGGCACGCCCCCTCCTCCTGTCAGTGCCATCAGCTATGTCTCGTTAATGGGTGTTTCACACACGTACACGCACACACTTCATTCATTCTCATTCACACGTTCTTACACTCACTCATGCACACATGCTTTCAATTATGTTCAGCCTACACATCCACACACCGGCGGTCTCTTCCCTCGTTAGTATTATTATTACTTAAACGTTGTGTTAGTAGGAAGAGACCGTCGGAGCATTGAGATTCATACACGGCAGCGTGTCCCTTCATGTATGCTTGTATCCACTCCCTACGGATGATCCACAGCCTGTTTTTCCCTCATCCACCGGACTGCATGGACAGCCCCGGATTGCTCCTGCACCATAAGTTAATTTCAGCCTTTCTCCCCGTGCCGACAGCAGCCCTGCGGCACTAGGCTTTCCCTCTCTAGGGCAGTTGAGCATCCAGGAGGCCTCCCTGTATGTCTGGTGGCCTCTATTGTCATTACTGCATCTGCTCAACTCACTGTTCTGCATGTTTGTCTGCTGGACTTGTTATTTTTGGGGATTATGTTTAATAAAGTGCAGGTTCTACTCCCACAACTGGGTTTTTCATTCCTTCCTTCGTGCGCTGCGTAATGGTGCACGGGGAATCATAACAGTAAGCTCTTTAACTTCTAAAGAGATGTGATGGTGTTAAGGATGCAAAAACTTAACCCAATGACTGCCACAGGCACTCTATGGTACCATAAGCCCCTAGTGGTCAAGGTTTTTTCAAGAAAATATTCAGTTCAGATGTCAGAGATTTCCAAGGCTTTAAAGTAGAACTGAACTGAACAGCATTGAACGGCACTGGGTGATAGTACATACAATTATAAAGATAATTTATCATTGGCACCCCCTCCACAAATCCCGGAATCTTGGAGAAAATCGCGATTTTGAATTTCCCGCCCTGAAAAATCAGACAAATCCGCCGAAGTGCAGCCAGAGTTCCGCGTGACGTCACGAGTGTGACACAGTCCTCCATGTTTACCATTGCGAGCACATCGACACTGGTTGTTTTTGGTGCATTTTGTCGTGATAGTCGACTACAAAACACTTCCAACACCTGGGAAGATCTGTTCAGTGGCCAAGGAAAGCTGTCATGGCGACGAAAGAAAAGAAAGGGGGAGGAAAAGCGACTGGGAAGCGATGCGTTTCTAGATATAGTGATCCCTCACTTATCGCGTTTAATGGGGACCAGAACCGACCGCGAAAAGTGAAAAACCGCGAAGTAGCGTCACCCCCCCCCCCCAAGGGCATCACAAGCGCTATTTTGCACAAAAAGGCACAAGAGAACAGCGAAAAGTGCCACTAAGCAACACGAGCGATAAAGAACAATGAATGCGGTCTTCCTTCGCTGGGTAAAACGTCTCGGCCAATCAGCTTGCGAGGTAAAACGTCTCGGCCAATCAGCTTGCGAGATTCCCGAGCGGTGAAGAGGTGGGCGGAGAGGAGTGGAGCGGTGGTCAGAGAGGTAGATTTTCAGTTGTGCGGGCTCTCCGTGTTGATACCTGATGTTCTAATGTAGTCTCCCTGCCTTCTCCCTGCCTTCTACATTAGAACATCAGGTATCAACACGGAGAGCCCGCACAACTCAAAATCTACCTCTCTGACCACCGCTCCACTCCTCTCCGCCCACCTCTTCACCGCTCGGGAATCTCGCAAGCTGATTGGCTGAGACGTTTTACCTCGCAAGCTGATTGACCGAGACGTTTTACCCAGCTTCGCTCCCTGCCGAGCGCCTATACCCAGCGAAGGAAGACCGCATTCATTGTTCTTTATCGCTCGTGTTGCTTAGTGGCACTTTTCGCTGTTCTCTTGTGCCTTTTTGTGCAAAATAGTGCTTGTGACGCCCTTGGGGGGGGTGACGCTACTTTGTGGTTTTTCACTTTTCGCGGTCGGTTCTAGTCCCCATTAAACGTGATAAGTGAGGGATCACTGTAATAAGTTGGAAAAATGCTGATGGTTTTTTTTCCCCTTTCTTTTTTATTGTTAATTTTCCTTATCCTGACACCCCAAACATGCCAAAGTAAAGACTCACCATTCTGTATTCAATAAGCGACTCTCCTCCCCATCACTGCTGCGGTCTGAGTCGGTGCCGGAATCCCCCGAAAATTCTGGCTCTAATCTGTACGGTTCGATGCCTCCCTCGCTCTCTTCCTGTTCACTTGACACTCCTGCATCCTCCTCTGTCTCGTCATCAATCCTGAATGCCTCTTCACTCTGAAAACTCTGGTGTTCTTGACTGCTGGAACTGCTATCATCTGCCATTGTTGTTTTGATAAGGGTCACACTCGTGACGTCACGCAGCGTCGTCTGCACTACTTCCAGTTTGTTTGGCACTGCCAGCCAGAGGCAAACGTTTATCGGCTTATAGCTTGGCCATCGCACGGCCTAAAAATTTCTTTTATGTGTTGAAAAATACAATAGGTAATAAGGAATTAATCTGCTATTCTACTTTTTTGGCAAAAAGGTGAGTTCAGTTCTACTTTAACTTGAAAATGGTAAGAGATAATGGCTTACCGTCAATCAGAAAGATATAGAATATGATCCAAAGTTTGAGATAGGAGTAAATTTATGCACCTAATTTGCATAATGCGACACAGCCACATCAAATTACATAACTTTTGGTCAAAAATTGACTTTTGGACATATTTACACAGAATGGTTTTGCTTTTTGTCACAGTTTCTTGTTTTGGATTTTTTGTTATCTTCTCTTCAAAGTATATGAACCAGAACATTAGTAGAATGTCAACAAACAAAGAAATTTGTCAGACTTACTGCTGGCCAGGGGGGGTTACTCACTTCATCCTTTTGCAGCGTCCTGGTCGTTATTTTCTCTTCTGTCTGTCATTTTTTTCCCCCCTCACATCTAGAAACTGTTTTGTTTATTCCACCTCAATTTCGCTTTTATTCCGCTGCTGTTTATCGTATATGATGACATGGAAACCAGCGCGATTGTTCTACACATGGCGATGGCATTGATAGCAGATGAACATCAACCAGCTTTGCCCATCCTCTGTTACAACAAAATGTATATATTTACCTTCATAAGCTAAATAATATCTTTTTAGAATCATAGTTGGTAAATTTGGGAGCAAATGCTTCCTCAGTCTGCTTCCTCAACCTTGCGATCAAGTAAGATCTAGATTTGTTTACAAACTCTTCTTATCTAGTGAGGTTTCCGGATGGTTCTATATCCGCCATAAGTCCTCCAAGGCAAGAGCAGTAAGTTATACATGTCTGCCACCTTGTGAGGTGGAATCCTTTGTACAACTTAAATCAACTGGGGAGTTTTTGGCCACGTCATATGACATCACATGACAGGCGCAGCGCTGCGCCTGTGGCAGTGAGGGTGCTATCTGTCCATGAAATCTTGCCACAAGAAGGGTTAACTCCTATTGGCACTTATGTGAACTATGTGACTCCAGAAACATCTCGTTTACAGATGTGGATAGAATAGCTAAAATATGTACTTAAGTAAAAGCAGCATGACCTTATATGTCTTGCTTCCATACATACAAGAGTAGTCCCCTAAAAAAAACTACATCAGTAAGAAAGTATTGGTGTATAACACCTTCACTCTTGCTTAACGTTTTTATCTACATTTAACTGTTTTAATAAGTTTGCGAATCTTTTTTATAATTTTGCAGCTTTGCGATTTGACAAGTGTTTTCTGTTTCTAAACCTAAAATATGAACTACCTACATGTTCCCTCTATTATAGTAAAATCAGATGTAGAAACAGTAAGTATTCACTGAGCCAGAACATACAAGCAATTAGAAAATAATTTCACATATGATGAGAAAAACTTTGCTCCCATTTATATAAAATCAGTGAACTCAAGATACTGGAAGAGTACAGTCATGTCTACTTGAGTAAAATCATCAGGATTTTTTTGTAATTGTTTTTCTTTTTTGGCTGAGTGAACACTTATTACTGTTATTTAGTTAATTAAATTTAGTATATCAAGTAATGTTGAGGGATCACTGGTTTACTACATTTCCTTTAAATAACTTCTTGAGTTGGATCTGCTGAATACTGATAGTATGGATAGACTTGATCCCAAAATAAGTTTACATTAATATTAAGAAAAATTAAGAGTTTGGTTTGTATTGCCAACATTCAGTCGGACTCATTCCCAGTGAGAGTTGGACTCCACCAGGGCTGCCCTTTGTCACCGATTCTGTTCATAATTTTTATGGACAGGATTTCTAGGCGCAGCCAGGGAACAGAGGGTGTCATGCTTGGTGACCACAGGATCTCATCTGTTGTTTGCAGATGATGTTGTCCTGTTGGCTTCATCCAGCAATGACCTACAGGTCTTACTGAGACAGTTTGCTACTGAGTGTGAATCAGCTGGGATGAAAATCAGCACCTCCAAGTCCGAGTCCATGGTTCTCAGCCGGAAAAAAGTGGATTGTCCTCTCTGGATTGGGGACAAGCTCCTGCCCCCAAGAGGAGGAGTTTAAGAATCTCAGGGTCTTATTCACGAGTGAGGGGAGAATGGAGTGAGAGATTGGCAGACAGATCGGAGTAGCATCTGCAGTGATGCAGACATTGTACCAGTCCGTTGTGGTGAAGAGGGAGCTAAGCTCTAAGGCAAAGCTGTCGATTTACCGATCAGTCTACATTCCTACTCTCACCTATGGTCATGAGCTTTGGGTAATGACCGAAAGAATGAGATCGTGGATACAAGCAGATGAAGTGAGCTTTTTCGTAAGATTGCTGGACTCACCCTTAGAGATAGGGTGAGGAGCTCAGTCATCCGGGAGAGGCTCAGAGTAGAACCGCTGCTCCTCCACATCGAAAGGAGTCAGTTGAGGTGGTATTGGCATCTGATCAGGATGCCTCCTGGACGCCTCCCACTTGAGGTGTTCCGGACATGTCCCACTGGGAGGAGACCCCAGAGCAGACCCAGGACTCGCTGGAGAGACTACGTCTCCCAGTTGGTCTGGGAATATCTTGGCATTCCCTCTGAAGAGCTGGAGCAGGTGTTCGAGGAGAGGGAAGTCTGGGCTTCTCTGCTTGAACTGCTGCCTCCAGGACCAGGACCTCCGGAAAAGTGGTAGAAGATGGATGGATGGATGGATGGATGGATGGATGGATGGATGGATGGATGGATGGATTTTAAGGGTTTTAGTGACACTATATGACCTACAGCACACATCAAACAATCTCAGAATTAAATGAAATAAATATGGTTGCATTTTCCAAAAGTTCCTTATTTTTAAATTCAAGTTGAACAAGAATTTACATGATTTTATATCACTCATTATCACTATCATTATCATTATCACTCTTTAAATGTTGGGTACTTTTTCATCAGCCACCCCTCCAACAGCTATGAACTGGGACTGTAGTTATTCCTCCTGTTCATTCTCTCTTTAGAGGTAAAGGTCCATTCATTCCAGTCTGATGTTGATGTTCTCCTCTGCCTGGTAGGAGGTCTGTCATGTTGGAAAAGAGAACAGCAAAGACACTGAGAACTGGAGCAGATCTGTTCAGGTGTGCTTGAGTTGATAAAGTCAAGGGGGAAACTGACACATGTGGTCAGGAAAAAGAGCAGCAGGATCCTGATAGTCATCTTCTCCCTGCCAGAGGAGACAGAGGTGAAGTTAGGGGTTTTTATAGTGAAATAATTCAGTCACATGATGGCATCAAACAGGAACCTGTTTGGAGTCTACAGTCTTCCACACTGTCACGGTGGCCCTTGCGAGCCACCATAAGACGCCAGCAGTCACCAGTGAGTTGCAGTGATGTTTTATTGGGGAGTGAAGGAACAGAGGAAAATATACACGACAATGAGGGCAGGATAAACACAGGGTAACTTACAAGACTGACGATGAATGAACAGTGTCTGAGCCGGGGACGCCCGAAGCATCAGACGATGAGACGCTCTGTCAACGGAAGTATAACAGATGGTAGTATAACAGAGACTGCTGCATCGGGGTGCATTCAGCGTCCGCTTTTAACACCGGTCACTAATGACCCCGAATGCAGCACAGCTGTTGACTTTGACAGCAGGAGGCTCCACCGGGCGCTGTCACAATAAGAGCCCGGGGAGCTAGAAGGGACCCACTGCTGTCAAAGCCTGGAAAAGATAATGTATGACCCGAGCGCGGACGAGACCGGCACTTGGGTGGTGACACACACCTTGTACCTGCACGCTCTTGAGGCCCCTTAATACAGCATGGAGATCTTTAAGATGGACCAATTTTTGATCTTAGGGATCATTTAGGAGATCCGTGTGTGTTTTGGACTGAGTCAAAAGTCTGAGGACACTGTGGAGAGTGTGGAAATCATTAAATGTCATTGAAAAAAAAAAAAAAATTGGCCAGATCTGCACCTCTGTGTAAAGGGGGTATTACACTCATATCTATGTTCCAGGGTCTGATCTAAATGGTTTGTGGATTTGCAGTAAAATGTATTGGAACAAACAACCTCTGTTGTCTTACTGGTGGAGGACTTGCTGACTTCTCATAAAATCATATACTAGTGGTTCCCAACTGGCGGATGTGGACCCCGAGAGTCCTCAGTCCAGACCCCAAAGCCTTTTGATATAATTTGGGGAAAAGGAAGACCGTTTTATTTTGGTGGGAAAAAAGTTGAACTAAACTGCTGCATCAGCAACTGCCGGACAGATTTTTTTTTTTTTTTTTTTTTTTTTTTTTGTTACTTATTTGTACCCGTAGGTAGATTTGGTTTGCAGTCTGGTGACAAGCCACCGGCTGCCGGTCGCTGCGTGAGCGAGCGCCCTAAACCTACATGTTTTTGGTATGCAGGAGGAAACCGGAGAAATCCCGGAGTGGCACGGGCCCTTCGGCACTCTCCTCCTGCTGCAAACTGCCCTCTTCGCTGTCCCATGAACGCCACTCTCTGCAGAGACTCTGTGGCTCCAACCACCCCAGAGAGTATGCAGCGGGTTGCAAAAGGCAGGCAGGTTCGCTGCTGCCCTCCACCCCCCCCCCCCCCCACACACACACGCACATGACTCTATGTGTTACTGAACATAAAACATTCCACCTCCCATCTCCCTGTAACCATGGAGTTACAGCTCCATCCATGCTGTAACAGCGTTTACTGTTGAGATTTTCAAAAAATGTCGAGGAATTCTGTCCTGCGGAATTATATTTTGTGTCCATTTTTTTTGTCTTAGTTTGAAACAGTTTTTCTGCAATGAAAATATTGTATAGAGGTGGACTTTTTGTGAAATTTAGTTTTTTTTTTTAGATATTAATCTTTTTATAAAATGCAATTTAGTTTGCATTCTCCTGTCAAACATTTTTAGGATTTTATTTGTAGATTTTAGAATTTTAGACCTATTTATTTGGATCAACAAACACATTTAGTGTTCTCCTGTATTATAAAATTTTATATTACGTTTTGTTTGAAATTGAACAAAGAATTCATTTTAATATGGTTTTTTTTTTGTTTAAAAATTAATATAGAGCTAAAAGCAGCTAAAACATGAGATTAACAAAATAATGGGTGAAAGCAAGTTAAATGAACCTGGCCTGTCTGGAGACAGCTGTGGTCTTCTGAAAGAATGTCCATGAAAAGATGACAGTTCTTAAAAGCACATTTTGAGATAAATTTGTCCATGTTTATTTTATCTTCATTTGTACAGGGTAGTTCCACTGAGAGACAACCTCTCTCTTTTTCAAGGATGCTGTAACGTAGCTGGACGAGGCGGCTGTCAATCATCAATTTTCAAATTTTATTTCAAAAGACTTCACAGGTAATAACTTCAGCGAACATACCATATCTTCACACCGACACGACTCTCTCAACAATCCATCAATCGATGACCACCTTGATTCTTAACGATAACCACACCAACACCTGTTATATACTATCTGAGATAATCAAAGTCAATTAGCACATACCATATCCCCAGGTAAGACAATAACATTTTCATTTTCCACACATACCCACTAACATCTAAAAAGTCCATAAATAATTCCCCACCTATTTACAAAATAAATATACATCACACAAAATAAATAATACCATAAATAATTCGCTAAATAATTTAATCCCCTATTTACATATTTTTAAATCACCCCTCAACTCGCCATCACCTGCTCCCTTCCTGCTGGTATCCTTTAAAAGGCGTTCAACCCCTGAAGAGTCTTTTGACCGGACACCATCAGGAAGCGTGTTGGCAAAGGTATGTGGAATTAAAAATCACCAATTGTTTTACCCAAATAATCAAACATAACAATTATCTCACAAAAAGGCAATCCAAATAGTCAAAAACAGATCCTAAAAATAATATGTGCACATTCAACAAACAATCATTAACATTTACAAATATTACACAAATAATATAGTTAAACATACAATAAACCATAACAGTGGTGACACTCCGTCGTCACAGATGCTCTGTTCAGACTCACACCAGGAAGCTGCCCAGTACAATCGCAGACTGACCTGTGACCACTGAGCAGCTCCAGTTGGGGTTAAGGGTCTTGCTCAAGGGCACCACAGTGGGGTTAAGGAGGGTGGGGCAAACATTGCTATGTTATCTGTCCCACCCACATCTAATCCTGCCAGATGAGGGATCGAACCTGCAACCCTCCACTCACCAGTCCATATCCCTAACCAGTAGGCCACCACTGCTCACCATGTGTCAGGTTTCTCTTCTATTTGTTTTAATAAAAGATGTTGGCTGTAAATACTTTGCTTTAAAAGGGCCAACTTGTCACACAGTGGGAGGGAAAAATCTTGAATAGAAAAAAAAAATGTGTCAAGATGCATTGAGAATTGTTTTAGAATCAAGTCGGAGTTCTGAACCATAATCGAATCATGAGGTGCCTAAAGATTCCCACATCTAGTTCAGACCTCGGCTTGGGAGGAGGACCGACATATCAGACCTTTTGCAGTTTTATTTGATGACCCCTGGCATATAAGAAATGGTAAAAAGAAATGCATATTTCCTGAGCCTGAGATGACAATGATATAAACTCTGATTTATATTAGATACAATTATAAATTCACTTAAAGACTCATAAGCCAGGTTCTTCTCTTTTCAGAAATTAATATTCAAAAAAATAATTACTTATGGCTGAAACTTTACCACAGCAGTCTACTCTACACATGTACCAACCACTGGTTGAAAAAAATAAAATACAGTAAACATGTCACATATTTTTGCTTATGTTTAGTGAGATTTACTCACCTGACATGAAGATATAGAATAATTTATTCTGATTAAGCTCTGAATATGCTCATCATGTTAATACAGTCGTGTTTCTGTACATCATGTGATATGTTACAGATTATAAAATACCATGCAATCAATATTGCACTGTTACTGTAAATGAGCTCTGTGTAGTTAATGAAACAGACAAAACTGGACAGTTATTGATCATTTGCTGTCACACAGCAATACGTTTTATGACAGTGGTTTTTATCAATACAGTAAATGTAATATTAGACTGTTTCAAATCTAAAGCGTGGCAGTTTTGATGGAAAATCTATAGATTATATCTAAAGTCATTTTTATGTGCTGATTTCTGACGTTAGCATCTTACCAGCTGACTGCGGCTAGTTATCAAGCTAATGACACTATTAATTTACTTGCTAACCTACTAACAGCATTATTAGTTTGAAATCTAATTTTAAGGGACAGAGAACCACTGTAACTACAGTCTCCATCCTCTTAGTAACTCAGGGAAGGCAGAATGCTTCATTCTTATTATCATTTCATAATTATGTCTTCTATGATGCTAAATAGCCAATATTAACACAAGTTACTGACCTTTGTCCACTTTCTGACTCCACTGAACTTTGTGTAGAAGAAACATGTCTCTCAGAAAGCCTCTGGTTTTTGACAGATCAGTGTCCTGACAGCAGAATCACCTGGGCTGCTACACCTCCAACACCTGAATGGAGGCTCTGCTGTTAATCTCTGCAATCTGTTGCCCTGGATAATAATGTTTTGTATGCATACATGATGCCTCTTCTCATACATGACATCATTATTATTATTTTTACAAACCTGGCGTGTGGCTGCTGGACATCATTTTTGAATTAATCACTCAAGTCCGCGCGGGTGTTTAACAGATAAAACGCACGTAAAGCGAGAGTTGCAGGCGTAAAGCAGAGTTCGTTCTAGCTGCATCTGACTAGTTTTGACTGAGGCTAGGTCCCAGATGTGTGTCACAAAAACCTGAAATAAAAACTGAATTTGTATGACAAGAAGTGAAACTGAACTCTGATAATGAATTAGGAAGCCGAATTTTTCAACTAAATGATATACAGCTTCAATTTTATTGCAATACACATTCAAACCAAGAGATTCAATTTCAAATTAGGCAATTCAGACACAAATTTTAAAAGCACTTATCCAAGCTAATTAATTCAGGTTCGTATTCAGTTATTCAAATAATTCAAATTCACATTCAGTTCCTGCTGGCTCAAGCCTTATTCCATACAAATGGCCTTCAAAGCCTTTCAGGCATACAACTGATTTTCAAAGCAGAAAAACACTCCTTGTAAATAACGATTTTTTTTAATTGACTATGTGACAGTGATGTTTTTTTTTTCTTGTTTGTGAGGTCATAAAAGCCTTCCATCTGTAGCAACAGCGTGTGATCTACAACAAATTCATATGCTTTTGCCAAAGAGTGTGCAATATATTTTATGAGCCACTCAACACTTAATATACGTAGACTGCATTCAGTGCCTGCACTTCTAGGAAAAATAATATTTTTATTAAACTGGCTGTGTTTACATTTGGCTTTTGGTGGCCACCATTTTGAATCTCACACCAATCTTGTGAAATCTCGCAATCATTCACATCCTCCTCCTCCTCTTCCCCAAAATAAATAAAAATAAAAAATATAGAAATGTGAAATTAAAAAAAAAATGTAATGTATATTTTTTGACCACACACTATGGGAAGCAGTGCACCAAAAAGAAAAGTTAAGAAATAAAGAGAATAGACTATTGGGAGTAATTTAGTACAGCCTCCTAGCACAGATATAAGAATGTAAGGTGTTAATGTAGGTCAGTGATTGTGATACTGTTTAGGCCAGCAGGGAAGGCCTTGACGGCCCTGACGGCCTACGACTGAGTAAATGCATACAGTATATTATGGATAAAATGTTAGAAGCTAAAATTGAGACAAAATTAAAGATTATTTCTTGGAGTCAAAGTAAAGGTCTTTATGCAGACCAACTGTATATTTTTCACTACAGCAGTAAGCATTAATTGCCCCAATGCCTTATTGCTTTTTTTACACCATCTAAAAGAGAAACAAAAAGCTGGACATAATATATGCAAGGGTACATATTTGTTACAGTGTGGCGGGATGTTGCGAACTGAATTTGAAAAGAACAACTGCAACATTATTGATAATGGTGTGTGTGTGTGTGTGTGTGTGTGTGTGTGTGTGTGTGTGTGTGTGTGTGTGTGTGTGTGTGTGTGTGTGTGTGTGTGTGTGTGTGTGTGTGTGTTTCTATCTCTTTTCCTTCACTTTCTTTCCATCTCATACAATCACAAATAGACTTGGGACTAAGGACCATGGCCTTTACCTTTTAGTGTTTGCTGTGCTTATTGGAGCATACTGTCTAAGACATGGCCCAGCTCTCAACAATGGCCTCAGCAAAGATCCCATTTAGTTAAGAGCCCGTAGATGACCTGTCTTGAGGCTAAACACAGAATAGCAATGAGTCTAGAGAAAGCAAAATAGAGAGGAGGGGAGGGGGACTTTAAAACAGTGGCAAGAAAACAAAATCATGTACAAAGATTATCACATGGATTTCTGTCCTGTTTGGTTCTGAAACTTCACACATTTTTTGAAAACACATCTCTCCTTGAACCCGTTTTCAAACTTCTATCTTCTGCAATAGAAAGTTTAACCAAGGGGAAACTTTCTCACTCACCATCAGTATCAGTTACTTAACACCTCTGATACACCAGGCTCACATGGATCCAGCTTTTGTCAATTACCCCACTTGAAAGTCCGACTCTCTCTATTCCAGCAGACTGGGCAATCTCACTCTCATCTTGATTCCCTTGTGGCATTGTCAAAATGATGGAAATAGCAGCAATTCCTCAGTGAGTGTAGCTCTCTAATGGTGATGGGTGTTTTCTGCTGGCATGAAATTGCTAACTTATCTCCTAGAGGGCAAGATCAACCATCATCACTGCTGTCACACAAGGTTTTATTCATTGCCTCACTCAGCCTACCCCATGGTGATGGAGTGCAGAAAAGTCTCGTATTTCTTGTGCTGTAATTAGGATCATGTCAGGGAAGGAGAGCAGTCACAGGTACATGGAATGCCACAATCATAATTCAGAAACTGTTTCGTAAGCTTTGGTGGGTGTCATGTTTTTCTTAGATTTTCACCTTCCAGAGATGTGTTAGTAATGTTTTAAATATGGATACATCCATTTCATAAATGTAATGAATTGCATCACAGTCTCTTGGTCATAAATTCAACTGATCCTGATTAACTGGATTGGAAGTTACCTTTTATTAATGATTAAGGATTAATTTTGTCCAATAAATCGTCAAGATTTCCTCAACAATATCCTTGGCTGTTGAACCAGCGGAAACCTTGCTGACCAAATATACTTTTTCTTGGTCTTTGCTTGCTTTAGAAAACATGGTTTCTGTCTGAAGTGGGCAAAGTACCCGCAAAGTTACAAAAGATACAGCTATGAAAAAATAGGTGGAGAAGAGACATAATATGCACGAACTGAACATATTCTTCATTTAGACAGGCCATAATCCTGCACAATTCCAAAAGCTGATATGATGGTTAAGCTCCCTAGTCCTGGAGGAGATCACAGGAGGAGGAAATTATCTGCGCTAAGGTCACAGGGATTTGTGCATCTTAAATTAAACCATAATATATGTTGGAATGAGCTGAACAGGACACCATTATTTAAATAAGATATAGAAAGCTCAAACAAGTGTGTGTGTGGGGGGCATTAGTAGGTACAAGAAGGGAAGGTTTTAAGGAAATATACAGCTGTGGACAAAATTGTTGGTACCCCTCTGTTAATGAAAGAAAAACCCATAATGGTCACAGAAATAACTTGAATCTGACAAAAGTGGTAATAAATAAAAATTCTATGAAAATTAAATAAATGAAAATCAGACAGTGCTTTTGAATTGTGGTTCAACAGAATTACTTTAAAAATAGTAAACTCATGAAACAGGCCTGGACAAAATGATGGTACCCCTAGAAAAGACTGAAAATAATGTGACCATAGGGACATGTTCAACCAAGATGTGTCCTCTAATTAACATCACAGGTGTCTACAAATTTGTAATCAGTCAGTCGGCCTATTTAAAGGGTGACAAGTAGTCACTGTGCTGTTTGGTGACATCGTGTGTACCACACCAAACAGGGACCAGAGGAAGCAAAGGAGAGAGTTGTCTCAGGAGATTAGAAAGAAAATTATAGACAAGCATGTTAAAGGTAAAGGCTATAAGACCATCTCCAAGCATCTTGATGTTCCTGTGACTACAGTTGCACATATTATTCAGAAATTTAAGATCCACGGGACTGTAGCCAACCTCCCTGGACGTGGCCGCAGGAAGAGACAGATAATACGAATGGTAACAAAAGAGCCCAGAACAACATCTAAACACATTCATGGTGAACTTCAAGGTCAAGGTACATCAGTGTCAGATCGCACCATCCGTCATCGTTTGAGCCAAAGTGGACTTCATGGGAGACAACCAAGGAGGACACCATTGTTGAAAACAAATCATAAAAAAAGCCAGACTGGAATTTGCCAAACTGCATGTTGACAAGCCACAAAGCTTCTGGGAGAATGTCCTATGGACAGACGAGACAAAACTGCAACTTTTTGGCAAGGCACATCAGCTCTATGTTCACAGATGCAAAAATGAAGCATACCAAGAAAAGAACACTGTCCCTGCTGTGAAACATGGAGGAGGTTCTGTTATGTTCTGGGGCTGCTTTGCTGCATCTGGCACAGGGTGTCTTGAATCTGTGCAGGGTACAATGAAATCTCAAGACTATCAAGGTATTCTAGAGAGAAATGTGCTGCCCAGTGTCAGACAGCTTGGTCTCAGTCGCAGGTCAATGGTCTTGCAACAGGATAATGACCCAAAACACACAGCTAAAAACACCCAAGAATGGCTAACAGCCAAACATTGGACTATTCTAAAGTAGCCTTCTATGAGCCCTGATCTAAATCCTATTGAATATCTGTGGAAGGAGCTGAAACATGCTGTCTGGAGAAGGCACCCTTCAAACCTGAGACAACTGGAGCAGTTTGCTCATGAGGAGTGGGCCAGAATAACTGCTGAGAGGTGCAGAAGTCTCATTGACAGTTACAGAAATCACTTGATAGCAACGATTGCCTCAAAAGGTTGTGCAACAAAATATTAAGTTAAGGGTACCATCATTTTTGTCCAGGCGTGTTTCATGAGTTTGTTTTTTAAAATAATTCTGTTGAACCACAATTCAAAAGTATTGTCTGATTTTCATTGGTTAATTTTCATAGAATTTTTATTTATTACCACTTTTGTCAGATTCAAGTTATTTCTGTGACCATTGTGGGTTTTTCTTTCATTAACAGAGGGATACCAACAATTTTGTCCACGTGTGTAGTTGACAACCACTTATTTTCTCCTCGACAGCAAATAAAAACTCTTCACTCTCTATGTTTACTGCAGCCATTATTTTTTTTAGCATTGTTTTAATTTATGAAAATTCAATATATTATTAGGTCTGTGCATCTAATATTACTTTTGTGCCTCATATCGCTGTTTTCTTGCTGCTTTACAAAATTACATTCCATGGTTTAGTGTTTCATACACAGTGAATTATTTAAATGAAGTGAGAATCTTCTGTCAACTAAAGACCAATGGCTATATCGTAAAAGAAACTGAGATTTCAGTTCTGTATGATAGCGATGTCTAAGACTATTAGGGATAAAATAGTTAATTGTGGAGGAAGAAAATAGCCAACACTTGCTTACTAGTAAAACACTGAGGATGATATTAACAATCTTGTATAACAGGGATACATAAAATAGGGAGGCTGGGAAAATTAATAAAGTGTAAAATTTTGATACTCTGCTGCAACATTATTGTACTGATTTTAGGACACCATTATTGCAATATGCTGAAAAAAGTCATTTAAACTCTAAGTGAGTTTTAAGTGCTCACTGTCTGGTGAGCTCAGCACAGCAAAAGTATGACTATTGGAATAAGCTTAATGTTGAATCCGGCAAAGACGCTGCATGGGAAATGGTGATTTTTGATTCTGCATGTCATGAATCGGCAGTTTCACGGGCAAAAGTAGGACACCAGACGCTCTTTGTGAGTTTGCACATTTATTAACATAAAAACAGACAAGAACGTTAACAGGCAAAAACTAAATCATGAAGTGCAAGGCACTAACAAACAAGTACAAATGACGAATGCTGGAGGAGAGTGGGGCTCAACATCCAGGGACTTCCGTTGCACTGACAAACCCCAGAGGTTTGCTGTGCATACTTATATGCAGTACATAATTAGTCACATGTGTGAACACATGAGTGGAAAAAATAACAGAATGAATAACAGGTGTGCAGCTCCTTCCAGTTTGACAGCCGGAAGCTGCACAGCGCTCTCAAAATAAAACATAACCGGAACCATAACAACACAACTCCAGCATGTGAGCATAACTACAAATGCACAATGACAATAACTGGACAAAATAACAATGGAACAGACAGAAAATGACTGAACTAAACGAAAGACTGGGCACGGCACCCAACCATGCCCCACGATAATGATAGTTCCCCCCACCTCAAGGGGTGGAACCCAGACACCCCAGGACAACATAAAAAGGAAAACGAACCCCCCCACACACACAAAAAACCCTCCCAACAAAAAAACAACCCACCCCAGGGGCGAGGAGGGGGAATCCAGGCACAGAGGGACCGAGACAAAACAAACAACTAAAAAAAAAACAAAAGAAAACACTCATGATCCACAACCTGAACACTACGGTGGCCCAGACTCCAGGGACCTCAGACGGAGAATAAGGCAGTTCAGGTGGCCTACCAGAGTCCCAGAACCACCGGACCATATGGCAGAACACGTCCGGTGGCCGCCTAGAGTACCAGAACCACCTTACCGAACAGCAAAACCCATCAGGTGGCCTCATGCTTCCAGCGACTTGCCTGGTCACCAGCATGGGGAAGGAGGGACCGGTGCTGTGACAGATTGGCCCTCAACAATAACTGCTGGCCAACAGTAGGGCCCGGCGATGGAGGTAGTCGACCAGCGAGGAGGTCAAACAAGGGAAGAGGCTGTGCCATGGAGGCTTCCAGCGAGGACGGGCGGGTCCCTGACGACCTCAGACTACGGTGCTGCACCCACTGCAACCCCGGACGGGGGTGTAGCACCCCCCGCGGCCCTGGGCTGGGGTGTAGCACCCACGGTGGCCCCAGGCTGGGGCATAGCACCCACAGTGACCCTGGACTGGAGCATGGTACCCACGACGGCCAGGCTGGCCCATGAGAGCACCAGGCCAAGGAGGCAGTCAAACAACAGGGCCCTAGGCTGAGGTGCTGCATCCACGGTGGCCCCGGAGTGAGGCATGCCTCACTGGGGCATAGCTGCACCCTCAAAGGCCTCGTACTGGAGCGTAGCTGTATCTGCGGAAGCCCCAGACTGGCATGTAGCTGTACCCGCAGATGCCCAAGACTGGTGCGTTGCTGCACCCGTGAAGGGCCCGGACTAGGACATAGCTGCACCCGCGGAGGCCCCAGGCTGGGGTGTAGCTGCACTCGTGGAGACCTTGAGTGGAGGGGAAGCAGCACTCACAGAGGCCTTGAACGGAGGGGGAGCAGCACCCATGAAAACCTCAGGCAAAAGAGAAGCAGCACCCACGGAGACCTCAAATGGAGGAAGAGCAGCACCCACGGAGACCTACAGTCCGGTGGTTTTGGGACTCTGGTAGGCCGCCTGAACTGCCTTATTCTCCGTCCAAGGTCCCTGGCGTCTGGGCCACTGTAGTGTTCAGGTTGTGGATCATGAGTGTTTCCTTCTTTTTTTTTTAGTTGTTGTTTGTTTTGTCTCAGTCCCTCTGTGCCTGGGTTCCCCCTCCTCGCCCCCGGGGTGGGTTGTTTTTCTTGTTGGGAGGGTTTTTTGTGTGGGGGGGATTCGTTTTCCTTTTTGTGTTGCCCTGGGGTGTCTGGGTTCCACCCCTTGAGGTGGAGGGCACTGTCATTATCGTGAGGCACAGTTGGGTGCAGTGCCCAGTCTTTCGTTTAGTTCAGTCTTTTTCTGTCTGTTCCATTATTATTTTGTCCATTTATTGTCATTGTGCTTTTGTAGTTATGTTCACAAGTTGGGGTTGTGTTGTTATGGTTCTGGTTATGTTTTATTTTGAGAGCGCTGTGCAACTTTCGGCTGTCAAACTGGTCAGAGCTGCACACCTGTTATTCATTCTGTTATTTTCTCCACTCATGCGTCCACATCTGTGACTAATTATGTACTGCATATAAGGGCATGGCAAACCTCTGTGGTTTGTCATGTCCCTCTACCATGTGTACCTGTCCTCAGGAACTGTCTACTGAGTGTGTTTGGGTCCAGCTGTCGAGGAGAGTAGGAGAGCTCCATCCAGGTATGTTTGCCCCTCATTTCCAGTCATGAGCCCTGCTGCCTCTGGGAGAGCTCCGGCTGGATTCCGCCCCGGCCAGGCGTTCACTGGATTCCATTCCCCTGGATGTCGAGCCTCACTCTCCTCCAGCGTTTGTCATTTTGTACTTGTTTGTTAGCACCTTGCACTTCATGATTTAGTTTTTGTTTGTTACTGTTGTTGTCTGCTTTTATGTTAATAAATGTGCAAACTCACAGAGAGCAAAAAGGAATGACAACCCACCTGCCTTATTTCCCAGCGCCTGATGGTTTCTGCTGCTGAGGTGGGACCAGACGAGGCTCTTCTGCCTACTATTGACTTTGCCTGGGAAGGAGGCGGAAGCTTGGGTCTCTGATGACAGAGGTGGAACGCTGGAGCTCGGGGGTGGGGAGGAGCCGATGGTGCCAAGGTCCGGGACCTCGGCTGGCACGGACCTCGATTCATGGACAGAGCTCCTCCTGTGATACTCTCGCTGCAGATCCTCCAACAGAAAAACCCTCTTCCTTCCTTCGGGGTGCAGTACGAGCCGGGGGTGACGCTGCAGAGTCAGTAAAGTCTGACTCTGCCAGACTTTAGCTTCTCAAAGCATCTTTTGGGGTGGAAGATGCGTGTGCGTCAGTGATGAGTCCATCCATTTCCTGGAGCGCAGCGCAGAGCTCCCACCCCAACCTCTGTAAAAACTGTCTTTCTCCTGCTGACATCTCAGCAGGCGAAGGATGGCAAGAGAAAAAGAAAAGGTAATCACGGGGGAAAAAAAACTGCAAAACTCACAGAGGCTGGTGTCCAAGTGGTTGTGTCCTTCTGTCTTGAATCGCCCATGAAACGGGCGAAAGTAAGACACCAGATGCTCTCTGTGAGTTCACACATTTATCAACATAAAAACAGACAACAACAGTAACAAACAAAAACTAAATCATGAAGTGCAAGGTGCTAACAAACAAGTACAAAATGACAAACACTGGAGGAGAGTGGGGCTCAACATCCAAGGGAATGGAGGCCAGTGAACGCCTGGCCAGGGGCAGAATCCAGCCGGAGCTCTTCCAAAGGCAGCAGGGCTCACGACTGGAAATGAGGGGCAAACATACCTGGATGGAGCTCTCCTACTGTCCTCGACAGCTGGACCCAAGCACACTCAGTAGACAGTTCCTGAGGACAGGTACACGTGGTAGAGGGACATGACAAACCCCAGAGGTTTGCCGTGCCCTTATATGCAGTACATAATTAGTCACAGGTGTGGACCCATGAGTGGAGAAAATAACAGAATGAATAACAGGTGTGCAGCTCCTTCCAGTTTGACAGCCAGAATCTGCACAGCGCTCTCAAAATAAAACATAACTGGAACCATAACAACACAACTCCAACTTGTGAACATAACTACAAAAGCACAATGACAATAAATGGACAAAATAATAATTGAGCGGACAGAGAAAGACTGAACTAAACTAAAGACTGGGTATGGCACCCGTGCCGCAGGATCATGACACTGCAACACTTTTCTGTAACACTTGATGTACCACAAGGTCATGCTAATATTGTATTATAGCTTAAATATCAGGGTAATATTGTATTGTGGGTCATGTACCAGTTCCACCCCTCTAATATTGTGGTTTGCAGAAAGTATTAATTTAAAGACAACTATTTACTGGCCAGCCTGTTAAATCACTTGACCAGATTCTATACATGCACTACATCATGAAGCAAATGATTTTGCCATCAGGGTAATCGGAATTGATTCTTCCTGTGAAGGCTGAAGTGATAACCAATGGTTGAACACTATCCCTTTCACTGTATATGCAGTCATATGAAAACATTAGGACACCCTGTATAAGCCTGTGTTTTTTAACATATTTGGACATATGGATATTTAATATCAATATTAAAAATACTGGGAGATTCATGTAATACAGATAAACAATTAAAAATAAATTAAAGACTTTTTTTTTAAATTTTCTGTAAAACGTAATTCTAAACAAATAGTGAGGAATAAATTAGGACATCCCCATCTTTTTTTAGGACACCCCTACATTCATTCCCACTTAAAATGGCTAAAATTAATGTTTAAAATGCAAATAAAAAACAAAAACAAGGTTTTTTGTGATAGACTCATACAGATGAGTCTATCACAGGTTTTGCACACAGCTGCTTCCAGTATGCCATTGCCAAGAAGTGGCCCTTGTACATGAGCACAATAAACACCATTCTGAAAGCACATGATGGGAGATTTAAAGACATCATCCAGGACATCTTTGAAAAAAATTACAAGCCAGAATTTGACAAGCTGAAGATCTGGTATGAGCACATACATATATGAACATTTCTTGATAAAGAACTGAATATTTAATGGGGTGTCCTAATTTTTTTCACATGACTGTACATCTACTAGGAATGAGCTTGCACAATGCAATACACTGTCCACTCCACATATTTACAAAGCAAGCAATATTTCATTATTTTCCTTTCCTTTCCTTTCAAAATCAAATGAGCACAATCAATTTCGTTTTCAGTCTCTATATACATTTTCAGAATATGGCCTCAGTAAACATGGTTATTCTCACAGTAAAATGGGAAGAAGTCCAAATTATACACACCGTGATCAGGTAATGACAAAAAAATACATTTTTTAATAAATGAACTCCAAAATTATGTATTTAAACCATTTTAGATTTAAGAAACTGCTGAGGCACCAGAAAGTAGCCCTCACACCTGAGAGTAAGGTAGACTTAAATCATAGCTTCTTTTTTTTATGTGGATGTGTCTGGCCTACAGTCTGTCATGATGGATGGTGCAACAAAGTGTGATCTGCTGTGGGCTACAGCTGCTCTTAATTATATGGGCAGGGGTTTAGAGAGATGGACAGTAGACAGAGGAATGAGGTGGAGGCACCAGGAGAGATATATGAGAAGAAGGCCAGGTTGAGGTGATCGATGTCTACGGAGAGGCGCAAAAGGAAAGGCATAGATGGACCAAGGTGACCACAGAGGAGTTATGCTGTAGGTGGACTTAGTGGGGCTTTGTGTAGCTTGCAATCTGTCTCTGTCAGTTGAAGGAAATAATTTTTCTCCTCAGTTCTGAAATTTATCACCAAGTTATAAAAGGTGGCTGAGTGTTGGCATGCAGAAACACACTATACATACTGCCATGTAGAACCTGCTGTTTCTTTAGTGACCCTGACTTTGTTTACTTACCGTGATGCGAGCAGAAATTCTGCATACTCAGAAGAGTGATGAGACATTAGATAAGAGACAGAGTTTATTAGGTAGAGAACAGTAGAGAGCCAAAAGACTGTGCAGTGTGACTAAAGCTGTATATTTATTGCATGAGTAGGTATTCCCAATGGCTCACTGCAGTTTTGTGTTCTTTCATGTCCTCAGATGATTGCTGTACTAAATTCACCATATTGTAAGACTGTTCTTATTTTCATAGCTTATAAGAACAGTTACCTGGACTCAAAATAAAAGGATGTATGACTGGTGAAACAGAAATAATTTCAATTTGACTTATCCAGAACTAAAAACAAACAAATCACAATGTAAATATTGAAACTATCTACAGACGTGGACAAAATTGTTGGTATCCTTCTGTTAATGAAAGAAAAACCCACAATGGTCACAGAAATAACTTCAATCTGACAAAAGTGGTAAAAATAAAAATTCTATGAAAATTAACCAATGAAAATCAGACAATGCTTTTGAATTGTGGTTCAACAGAATTATTTTAAAAAACAAGCTCATGAAGCAGGCCTGGACAAAAATGATGGTACCCCTAGAAAAGATTGAAAATAATGTGACCATAGGGACATGTTCAACCAAGATGTGTCCTCTAATTAACATCACAGGCGTCTACAAACTTGTAATCAGTCAGTCGGCCTATTTAAAGGGTGACAAGTAGTCACTGAGCTGTTTGGTGACATGGAGTGTACCACACTAAACATGGACCAGAGGAAGCAAAGGAGAGAGTTGTCTCAGGAGATTAGAAAGAAAATTATAGACAAGCATGTTAAAGGTAAAGGCTATAAGACCATCTCCAAGCAGCTTGATGTTCCTGTGACTACAGTTGCACATATTATTCAGAAATTTAAGATCCACGGGACTGTAGCCAACCTCCCTGGACGTGGCCGCAGGAGGAAATTTGATGAAAAATGGAAGAGACAGATAATATGAATGGTAACAAAAGAGCCCAGAACAACCTCTAAACATATTCATGGTGAACTCCAAGGTCAAGGTACATCAGTGTCAGATCGCACCATCCGTCGTCGTTTGAGCCAAAGTGGACTTCATGGGAGACGACCAAGGAGGACACCATTGTTGAAAACAAATCATAAAAGAACCAGACTGGAATTTGCCAAACTGCATGTTGACAAGCCACAAAGCTTCTGGGAGAATGTCCTATGGACAGACAAGACAAAACTGCAACTTTTTGGCAAGGCACATCAGCTCTATGTTCACAGACGCAAAAATGAAGCATACCAAGAAAAGGACACTGTCCCTGCTGTGAAACATGGAGGAGGTTCTGTTATGTTCTGGGGCTGCTTTGCTGCATCTGGCAAAGGGTGTCTTGAATCTGTGCAGGGTACAATGAAATCTCAAGACTATCAAGGTATTCTAGAGAGAAATGTGCTGCCCAGTGTCAGACAGCTTGGTCTCAGTCGCAGGTCAATGGTCTTGCAACAGGATAATGACCCAAAACACACAGCTAAAAACACCCAAGAATGGCTAACAGCCAAACATTGGACTATTCTAAAGTGGCCTTCTATGAGCCCTGATCTAAATCCTATTGAATATCTGTGGAAGGAGCTGAAACATGCTGTCTGGAGAAGGCACCCTTCAAACCGGAGACAACTGGAGCAGTTTGCTCATAAGGAGTGGGCCAAAATACCTGCTGAGAGGTGCAGAAGTCTCATTGACAGTTACAGAAATCATTTGATTGCAGTAATTGCCTCAAAAGGTTGTGCAACAAAACATTAAGTTAAGGGTACCATCATTTTTGTCCAGGCGTGTTTCATGAGTTTGTTTTTTAAAATAATTCTGTTGAACCACAATTCAAAAGTATTGTCTGATTTTCATTGGTTAATTTTCATAGAATTTTTATTTATTACTACTTTTGTCAGATTCAAGTTATTTCTGTGACCATTGTGGGTTTCTCTTTCATTAACAGAGGGGTACCAACAATTTTGTCCACGTCTGTACACCTCCATTTACTTGGAAACTGTGAAAATACATTAAGATTTAGTGTTATGACTGAATTCATTGTGGATAAAGCCCAGCAGCAGCTCTAGCTCCTTGAAGTAGATGAGACACTATCAAGCATTTTACTGAAAATACTGTATTTAAACCAATTTTAGTGCATTAAAGTTGTTAGATGGGCTGATCATTTTGGCAAAAGAGCTATCCTAAAAACTATTCAGCCATTTCATTTGTTAAAAGATGTTATTGATCCATGGAAACTTTTTTAATTTTGGTAACCCCAGACATTGTCAATAGCTTTCACACGAGGTTCTCATTTGTGGTTTAGAGTGAATTGTTTCTACACCACAATAAGGAATCATAATCTCTTCAAAGTCCATCTACTTAGTCTTTTATTTCAACATAGCCAGACTCATAGTACATTTAGAGAGAAATTACAGAATACTTACTATCTATCTATCTATCTATCTATCTATCTATCTATCTTAGTCAAAGTTTTCTCAATGAATATCAGTCAGCATCCTGTGTCACATTTTCCTTTGATCTCTATGGAATCATGAAAGAAAGGTCTCTCTACAGAACAAGTACAACCTCTAAACTGTTGGAGCTGAGTATCAAAAATATAACACCATGCTTAGTTGGTAGAGCATCCCACTATGAGAGGTGTTTCTGGTGACATATAAGGTAGACACACTTAAAACTTAAATGCACCTCTGACATTGGGACAATGTCTTGGTTTAGTGCTGGACTCTGTTGCAAGAGGTTACTGGTTCAGGCCCGTGTTTCAGCATCACCGGTTGGGCTTCACCTCCCATCTGTGACCAAGGGGATGGGTGGTGAAGCCAGCAAATAGTTAATGAAGCCCAACTGGTGACGTCCAATTGAGCTTTGATGAGCTGATGAATCAAGAAAATGAGAGAGAGAGAGAGAGAGAGAGAGAGAGAGAGAGAGAGAGAGAGGAGGGTGGATGAAGGAAAGATAGTGAATCAGTAAGTTCTAAGGATTAGTAAGGCAGAAGTGAGGGCAGCTATGAAGAGGATGAAGCGTGGAAAGGTGGTTGGCCCAGATGACATACAATCATGTGAAAAAATTAGGACACCCTGCATAAGCCTGTGTGTTTTGTTACATATCTGGACATATGGATATTTAATAGCCATGTTAAAAATACTGGGAGATTCATGTAACACAACTAAACAATTAAAAATGAATTAAAGTCTTTTTTTCTAATTTTCTGTAAAATGTAATTCTAAGCAAATAGCGAGGAATAAATTAGGATACCCCCCATCTTTTTTAGGACACCGCCACAGTTATTCCCACTTAAAATAGCTAAAATAAATTTTAAGCAATACAAATAAAAACAAAAACAAAGGTTAGACATAGATATGTGAACATTTCTTAATAAAGAACTGAATATTTAAAGGGGTGCCCAATTTTTTTCACCTGACTGTACCTGTGGAGGTATGGAGATGTTTAGTAGAGATGACAGTGGACTTTTTTTCTTGAGAGTTTTACACAAACTTGGAGAGTCAAAGAATGCCTGAGGAGTGTACAAGTATAGTGATACCAATTTTCAAGAACAGGGCTGTAGTAACTACAGAAGCATAAAATTGATCAGCCCCAATATGAAGATATGGAAAGAGTTCTTGAAGCCAGGTTAAGAAGAGAGCTCAGAATCAATGAATAATAGTATGGTTTCATACCAAGAAAGAATACTACAGATGCAGTGACTGCTTTAAAAGTGTTGATGGAGAAGTAGAGAGAAGGTCAGGAGTCGCAGCGTGTCTTTGTGGATCTACAGAAAGCATATGATAGGGTGCCAAGAGAGGAAGTGTGGTACTGTATGAGGAAGTCAGGAGTGACAGAGAAGTATGTGAGGATGGTACAGGAAATGTATGAGGACAGTGAGATGGTGGTGAGGTGTGCTGTAGAAGTGACAGATGGATTTAAAGTCGGGGTGGGATTACATCAGGGATCAGCTGAGTCCCTTATTGTTTGCTATGGGGATGGACCATGAGGTTTGCAGATGACATTGTGATCTTAGTGAGAGTAGAGAGCAGGTGGAAGAGAACCTGGAGAGGTGGAGGTATGCACTGGAGAGAAGAGGAATGTAAGTCAGCAGAAGCAAGACAGAATACATGTGTGTGAATGAGAGGGAGGCAGGTGTAAAGGTGAAGATGCAAGGGGTAGAGGTAGTGAAGGTAGATGTGTTTAAATACCTAGGGTCAACCATCCAAACCAATTGACAGTGCACAAGAGAGGTGAAGAAGAGAGTGTAGGCAGGGTGAAGTGGGTGGAGACAGTGTCAGAAATGATTTGTGACAGAAGGATAGAAGCTAGAGTGAAATGGAAAATTGACAAGATGGTGGTGAGATTTCTTTGAGGTATTATTTGGAGACAGTGGCATTGACAAAAAGACACTAGAGAGAAACAAAGTCCACAGAGAAAATTCATGGATGTAGTAAAAGAGGACATGAGAGGGTTGGTGTGAGAGAAGAGGATGCAAAGAAGATGGTGAGATGGAGGCAGATGAAACAGTGTAGCAACAGCTAAAGGGAAAGAAGGTTTTTTGCTCCTGTGCAGCTCTTTAAGTTTGCATTTCAGTATTTAAGTGGTGAATCATTCTCTGGCCCTTGTACCTTGGGTTTTGTTTGAATAAATATTTCAATTTTACCACTGTACACCAAGATTTTTTAGGCTTTTTTATGGTTGCACGGCTCAGTCTGAAGCCTTTGCCAGTTTTCTTGCTGTTTTGGCTTTATTTTTGCTCTTCTGTGAACTGTCAAGGTCAGCTCATGATCTTTCTTTTTCTTCTTCCTTTCCCAATGTCCATCCCTAATATGCATACTGTAACTTAAATGTTTTTAATGGAAAAATGTTCAGCTTTGTGCGGCTGCTTCCTGTTGTGTTGCATTAAACTAGAGATGATAGATAGATAGATAGATAGATAGATAGATAGATAGATAGATAGATAGATAGATAGATAGATAGATAGAGATATACAGTATATAGCAGAGATAATATATCTTCTACTACTACTACTAGTGTGAGGACACAGCAACGACACTATATTTTCCAATGCCTCCTCCAGTCCCATGATAAATATAATGTTTCCAGATCTCCCTACCCAGCACGGCAGTTCTAAGTTCTTGAGTGTCATGTAGGCCTGTGTCTCTAAGCACTATTGTTATGTAATTAGCCTGTTTTCCACCCATCCTTTTTATTACCCTGTGTGGATTCCCAAAGTGTAAGTGGGTTGGCTGCCATATCATCATTTCTTGCGCAATGTCCAGCCAGCTTCAGCCTTCTTTCTTGGATTTTGGTGGACACCCTAGGTAGGTCAGCATAAAGATCCACATTCCTCATGTGGTCTCTCCAAGCAACATTTAGAACAACCCTAAGAATTATGGTGTCGGTACTATCCAAGGCCCTTTCCTGCTGTGAAGTCAATGTCCAGGTCTCTGCTCCATACAACAGTACAGACTCAACTGTTGCCGCAAACAGTCGATGCTTCAGGCTAACTTTAAGATTGGACTTCCATAGTTTTGTCATCCCACCTAGTGCTTTCCAAGAAAATGCTTGCCTAGTCTTTTTTGTCTTTCTTAGTAAAAGCAATCCAGGATCCAATATATTTGAAGTCTGATTTGATCTCAACTGTTTCACCAGTAAGGGTCTGGATATTAGCAGCATCTGTGTTATAGGCCATGACTTTTGTCTTGTTTGTATTTAGTTGCAGTCTGATCTTCTTGCATTCCCTGTCTACAGCCTGTAGTAGATTGTTGGCTTTTTTTCTACTGTGTCAGAGATCAAGGCAATATCTTCAGCAAAGTCCAAGTCAGTAATCATTACTGGTCCTACACGATGGCTTTGACGAGGCACTACTGTGAAGCCAAGCTCCTCTTCCCTGCCTGCAATGGCCATCCTCAGTGCATAGTCAAGGGCCATAACAAATAGAAAGGGTGCAAGTGTGTCTCCATGTAAAACCCCTGATGAAATTTCAAAATAGTCAGTCTCTCCATCGGGTGAGCAGACATTTGCCCAAGTTCTAGCATAGGTTGCACCAATTGCTCTGACCACCTTCTCTGGAATACCATATACATGTAGAATCTGAAGAAGCTTGGCTCGATGGACACTATCAAAAGCCTTTTTGAAGTTGATGAAGGAAATTACTGCAGTGAGGTTATTGTCTCTAACCCCCTCGAGCAAGCTTCTTAAGGCAAGGATCTGTCCAACAGCTGAGTGACCTTGTCTGAACCCATTTTAAGAGTTTCATAGAAGGGGATCCAGTACAGGTTGCAGGAAGTTTAAGATCATTCTGTTATAGGTCTTGGCTACCACTGAGCTTAGACTTATCCCCCAATAGTTGTCAGCATTGGTAAGATCCCCAGATGTGGGTAGTGGAATGATGTTCATAGTTGACCACTGTTCTGGTACACTTCCCGTCTCATATGCATTGTTGATGAAAGCAAGGACAGTGTCATCCAGAGAAACATACGTCAGTAGTTCTGGCACAATACCATCTTCACCACTGATTTTATTGCACTTTATGGATGCCTTAGCTCTCTTATATTCCTCCATGGTGAAGGAAGAATCCAGGATGGGGAGGTCACTGTAGATAGGTTCTATTGATACATTATTTGTTGGAGGTTCATGAGTATTTCCAAGCAGTTCTTTAAAGTACCATGTATCAAGTGTCAAGATAATATAATATAATATAATATAATAGAGATAATATATACCAGTATAATTATAGATGATTAGAACACCTTTGAAGTGGAGAAATACATGTAGGTACCTTGATTGGCAGCACTTGCAAGAAAGTAAACATGTGGTGAAAATGGAGGATTAATGCGTATTGTGCTGTTGTTTGTCAAAGTACAAAATTGAAAGCCTTCACTTACCTATTCTTGTGTTCAGGCAAATGGATCCCCAGGTGTCCCAGCACCATTTAAAGGTTCCGGGAGAGACCAAGGGAAGAACTGGATGGAGGAAGTGCTATGGGTAGTTTTAAAGGTGTTCACAGGGTTTTTAGGCTTAATATTAATAAAATTGATACATACTGATTTAGTGTTATTTATATAATATTTATTGCATTGGTAAATGTTTAAATGTATTTTATTGCATATTTGATATCTTGTAATTGTGTAGAGTTACGCTCTTTCTTGGTAAATAGCTCTTATTATAGGCGAGGGTGCTGTTGAGGCTGCATGTGAGTTGGCCTGCAGTTGATTTGTCATTATTGAAGAATTTGTAAAATAAAATAATCTACTATGAGAGCTGACAATGTGCCTCTCTGGTCATCAGTGTGAACATCCATTTGAGGGGTTGGGAGTTCACAAATACTTAAGTGAAATATTATAATGTTGTTTAACTGGAACACTTATTTTTATACAGTACAGCTATGCATGCATCCATTTTGTTCTCTGAGATTTTTCGGGCAGAAACCTCAGCAGAGATGCTTACACTTCCCTCTCCCTAGTTACTACTTCTGCCTCTTACAGTTAATAGAGAAGTAATCCCTCTACCTTGTGCCGGGTCTGCCCCAGGGCCAGCTGCCGGTGAGACATGCCCAAACTGTCTCAAATAGGGGCTTCTCGGAGTCATCCTAGTTAGATGCCTAAACCACTTTAGCTGGCTTCTTTTAATGTAGAGGAGCATTTAGCTGAGGCTTTACTTAGAGCGTTGTGCAAATGACTGAGCTCACTATCTCTCAGGCCAACTCAGCCAGTAATTCTGCAATTTTATAACTGATCTTTATTATTTTTTTTTTCATTTTGCATTTTGCAAAGTTCCTTGACTTAAAATTGCTTATTGCAACACGGAGAGACATTTCAAACTAAAATAAAGATTTATGGAGGTCAGTAAAATTCTAAGTAAAGGGGAAAAATGTTTAGAGTGAGGGAAGAACACATTTAGAGAACCAGTTGCATGTAAGAGAAAAGGGCAGCAACTAAAAGATGGAAAGAAGAGGTGGCATTAGGAGAGAGGAGAATGGAGTGGATGGAGGAGCCAGAGGGGAGTTTTGTACCAGGGAACACTATCATAATTGTCACATTTGATCAGAGAGGAACTCTAGTCAGCTTCATGGACCACTGCTTTTTCCAAGCTCTCACCCCTCTGAGAATTCACCAGGCTGACAAACACACACACAAACATACACACTTACTTTTTCTCTTTTTTGACATTCATATACAGCTGCATATACATGCAATCACACTCTTATTTATTCTATAAAAGCATGCACATCAATAGATCATTTACGGACTTGAAACAGAATGAAAACTGAAAGTTTTAGGAATTTGAGGATGTCTTACTCAGATGGTGTGTGTGTGTGTGTGTGTGTGTGTGTGTGTGTGTGTGTGTGTGTGTGTGTGTGTGTGTGTGTGTGTGTGTGTGTGTGTGTGTGTGAAGTAAAATAAGGAAAGTGTGTACAAAAGAAATAATTTCTTTGTCCCAAAAACTTTTCATTTGGGCCCTTTAAAGTTAAAGTCACGTGACCTCAAAAGTTTGTCAAAAGGGGGAATGTGTAGTTGTGTGAGTGTGTGTGTCTTTATCTTCTCCAAGGTCCTGAGTTTAGCTCACCATCTGGGATAATCTGGAATCTTGGACTGGTCCTTGAACTCGTCCCACTCAAAAAAAAAAAAAAAATGGATTGTTGAGCAATGCTCAGAGGCTGAATGCTACCATGAGGCTTGCAGTGCTGGCAAGATGAAAAGGACGGGGGTTGCCGATGTATTAAGATTCAGTTCCAATGGGCGTCCAGACTCCCGTCGACTCACTCTGCTCTGGGTTTACAGCAAACTAACTTTAAATAATTTTTATTATCAAAATAGTTCAAAGTTTCTGTCTTTTTGCTCTCTGTAATAGTTGTTGCTTCTTTTCTTCATGATGAAGATCGAACCGGAAGTAGTGCAGTAAAGCCCACCCACATTAACCCCTCCAGCAAATAAGCTGAATGTGGCTTATACAGCTTCTGATTGGCGGATAAGATGATTGCATCTCCTCCATGTAAACTAATGAAGCCTTCAATTGTAATGGGAGCATATGTGTTTAATATTTGAAACACTGAAGATAAGCTTTTGCTTACTCTCTTGTTTTACAGATTTAATATTTTTAATTTGAATAATCTGGTTCTTCACCCAGATTACACTCTCCCCTCCTAACCTCATGCACGTCCCTGTGTATGGCAAGAGTCAAATGGTCACAACATGAGGGGACAGGGCAGTGGAATGAGCATATATCTCCTCCTCTCTTATGATATCTTCCCAAACTGTGTTCAACCCTTGAAAGAATGACTTAGTCACTGTGATTAAAGGATTTCTCATTTCAGTATAGACAAGCTGTCTTGGAGGCTAGCAGATTCTCTCAGACCTCATGAGAGTGTCACTTGTGTTTGCCTGCTCTTCTGTCTCCTCCGTATCCCCTGTCACATCCTTTCCTTCTGTTGCAGCTGGTTCCTCCTTTCCCTTCTCTCCAGGTTCTGCACATGTGGCATCATTCTTCTCCTCATCGCTGTTTAGCATATCTGAGGGAATGGGTAACTGCTCACTCAAGACTTCTGGACATTCATCATCAGGTAAGTTGGTTATCTTACCAGGGTGTTCATTTTCAGGTAAGTTGTTTTAGATTAAAGCTATTTCCTCTATTTGTTTGGTTGGTGTGACTCATTCAGCAGGCAAGTACTCAGTGTTATTCTGACAGCTGTTGGACTCAGTGTGCATTAGGGGACTATGTGGAATACTTGAAGACAAAGCAGGTAAGTCGTCAATTCCAGGTAGGCCATCAGCGTTTACAGGACTCTCAACAGAACAACTGTCTGGAGGTTCAGTGTGCTGTATATCATGCACAATAGGCGTAGTTGTACCAGGCTGCATTGGACTCTCATGTATTGTGGAAGCTGGGGAAATTGAACAGATGAGAATGAATGCATCATCATCATCATCCTCTGAGGACTGGACTTCTTCTACAGCAGGTCATGCATGGGTACATGGCCTATGCATTTTAGGCTTGGGGACAGGCTCCTCTGTGCTTTCCTCTGCAGATGGGTATCTACATCGAAGTAATAGGCCCCTATGTAGTATCTTTAGTTTCAAAGTATCCCAAATTTCAAATATCTTGGATCACATGTGCCAGACTCTTCTTAATTTCAAGTCAAGGAAAGCTCAAGCCTGGAAGGCATGTAACAATCTGGAGAAAAATTGGAAATCCAATCTTGATTGTCAATTCAAGATCAACATATTCAAATCCTGCATAGAATCTATCTTGTTGTATGGGTCAGAAACATGGACCATCACAAAAGAACTAGAGGCATATATACAGTAGATGGATGTAATACACAACTACTGCAGAGATAATTGAACCTAAGTTGGAAGGACTATAGGATTGGGAGTACAAGCTGATAAACTGTCTGGGACCCTATTTGGCATTACCTGTACAGGATGTTATTTCGGAGCTCAAGACGGTCCCCTTTCTCGATCTGGGAAATTACATGCTTTATACATTGATCAACTTGCTGTTTAGCTGCTAGCTGGGTCTCAGAATGATGGGGGACAGTTTGCAGCCCTCCAAGCTCACCCTTAGCTGTCAGGCACAGCACTAGCAGAGACAGCAAGGGTTTCCACTAAATCAGCACTGTCTGTATGATCCACCTCTCCATCATCATCAGGACTGACACTGTAGACTAGTTGTCTCTCACAGATGGCTTTCATGACTGACTAATCTACTGTGTTGAGGTCCTGTGGATCAGAGTGGTGATACTGAGTGAAGTGTTGGATGTGTTCTCCCTCTTTTTGAAATTCCAAATCATCTGACAGCACTCCAGGTGCTCTGCGGGATAGCCCATCTGCATCACCATTCTGGACGATAGAGGAGTTTGAATGAGAAGGTGGACAGCGCAGCTAGCCATCTATAGCTTGTCACATCAAGCTTTGCTGAGGTCAGTATGTATGTCAGCGGATTGCTATCAGTTATAATGGTGAAATGATTGCCATAAAGGTACTTGCTGAATTTTTTGGTCACGGACCACTTCAGTGCCAAAAATTCTAATTTGTGTGCTGGACAGCGGCTCTCACTTGGTGAAAGACCTCTACTTGTATAGCCTACAACCCGAAGTTGTCCCTCGTGTTCCTGATACAAAACAGCACCAAACCCAGTTGTACTGGTGTCAGTGTGGAATATGTAGGGTTTCTGGGGATCTGCAATTACTTGCATGGTGGGGGTGGCGAGGCTCTGGATGACAGTTTTGAAAGCTTGGTGGCAAGCAGTCGTTAAGCAACCCCCAAAGGGCTCTTTTGGGTCATGGTATTGATCTGCTTCCTGTTTTGCTTTTATTGATATTGGTTTTGATTTCTTATGAAGTGGTGGGTAGCCAGAGTTTAGGTGGTGGAGAGGTTTCACAGTGCTGGAGTAGCCCTTAACAAACCTCCTATAGTACCCAGCAAAGCCGAGAAAAGATCTTAATTCTCGCAAGGTCTTGGGTAGAGGCCATGTTTTCAAAGCAGAAATCTTCTCGGAATTAGTCTCAATCCCATCCTTGGAAACCATGTGCCCCAAATAGCAAATAGATGTCTGGAAGACGATGCATTTCTGTGGGGATAGTTTTAACCCAAACTCCCTGAGCTGAGTAAGCACCTTCTGAAGCCGCTCCTCATGCTCCTCAAGGGTCCTTGAACACACCACCACACCATCAAGTAAGACCAGCGCATCCTTCAAATGCATATCCCCCATGCACCTTTCCATCAATCTTTGAAATGTACTGGGGGCATTAGTCACTCCCTGAGGCATATGGTTGGATTCCCAGAACCCGAGAGGACAAGCAAAAGCTGTTTTTGGTTTATCTGCCTCTTTGACTTTGATCTGGTATTACCCTGACTTTAGATCGAGGACAGAGAACCACTGGGGACCACTGAGCTCTGAGAATGTGTCCTCTAGCTTTGGAAGATTGTAGGCATCCTTTATGGTCTGGAGATGGTTAGATGGTTATAATCAGTGCAGAACCGGACCTGTCCATTCTTTTTTCTGACTACCACTATTGGTGATGAAAAGGATGATTCTGACTCTCTGGTAATTCCAGTGTCAAGAAGCTCTTGGATGTGTTTGCAGACAGCTTCAATGTCCTGAGAGTGTATTGGTCGAGCATACTGTTTGAAGGGAGTTTCATCTGAAAGAGCTATGCGATGCTTCACCTTATTGATTCAACCAAAGTCTAGGTCATGCCACACAAATATGTCAGGCATGTTGTTCAGCTGCCAAGTGATGCGTTCATTCCACTCTGGTGGAATTGGAGAGTCACCAAAATTTAAGTTCAAGGTGGGCTCTTGGGGTGACTGAGTCTCTGACGGCTTTTGTGTGTGTGTGTGGTGGTGGTGGGGGGGGGGTCTGATTGTTTGGCTCCTTTGGGTCCTCTTGTTAAAATGCTCTGGTAAGTGTTAATTTCAGCGATTGTGGCTTTTGCAAGAATGACAATATTGTGGTCAGATTTGTTACTCAAAACGACTGGTAGCTTATGGGGTTGAAGTTGGGGGATGTTGACTAGGGCAGCTTTTACCAGCAGACCCCCTGGCAAGAGGGATGAGGTAGGGCCCTCAGCCACTACTGATCTCTCGCTCTGACAGCTACTGGCGAGAACAACTCTCTCCAGCACCACAGTCTCACCAGCTGGGATGACTTGGATCCTTGCCTTGCATTTTCACCAATCCCTGATGGTTGTCAGCATTCTGCTTGTGTCTTAGCTCAGTAATTTTGAAAAGGACTCTGTAGCCATGTGGAAGGGGCTGGCAATGTGGTAGAATAGTTTCAGAGTAGATGTTCATCTAAGATGTACAGCTAAGGTTTTTGTGCCTAATAGCATGAGGGACTGTGAGGTGTCAGGAACAACCAACACAAATGTGTTTATATCTATGGGTACCTCTGTGAAGTCTCTTGGAAAAGATATCATCATTTCTATGTTGCCCAGGTAAGGCACCAACTGCCCATTTGCCCACTCTACTTTCAAAAGATTACAAATTGATTTGATCTCTTGTTCTGAAAGGTGTTGCTTTTAAAATGACTCAGGTACTCACGTGACTTGTGAATCTGAAACAAGAAGGCAGTTAACTTCTTCACCTCTTACAGTCACTGTAGCTGTACTCTTAATGCCAACTAATCACTTAGGAAGTTGGAAAGGTTGGTTCTGATTTGAAAGCTCAAAGCTGGAAAATGTTTGAGTTTCAACTTATGTGGCTGTAGGCTTCACTTCCTTATTTCCGGCTGAAATTTTGGGTTTACTGTTCACATCTGAGGGACACTGCTGACTCTTGTCAGTCCCTATTTCTCCCACACCAGGAACTGTAAGCCATTTAAATATGAAGTGGGACCATTTTGTACTTCCCACCTGTACTGCTTTTTGTGCAACTACTTATTTTTTCAGCCGCTAAGGTGGTATTTACAGCACTGGTGCAAGATGGGGTAATATGCCTATCTTCCCCACACCTAAAGCAGTACCAAGGGTAGTTTGTTTTTATGTTTTTTTCTTTCTTTCTTTGCAGTGTGTTTTTGCATGTCTGTGTTAGTGTCAGCTTGCTTCATTACTTTGCTCTGAAATTTCCCTGCAGTCCCTTTGTTGCTAACCCCCTTAGTCTTCTTCTGTGACATGAAAGAGGTTAGTTGGCTCTGCAAACTAGCTACCTGTTTCTTCAAGTCCTCAATAGCACTGAGTCCACTCTGTTGTTTCTCCTCTGGTCCAGAGGCATATGCATCATGGAGTTGAAGTTGGGCTCTCTGCTTTGTGACACCTATATATATTTTCATACAACTGGCTTTTTCTTGTTGCCTGTCTTCTTCAGAATGTATCATTAACAAGAGGCCTAAGAATGGGGGTGGGCTGCTTTTCTTTTGCTCGAGGTGCAGGATGCTTAGCAGGGCGTTATCCCAACATCCTCAGCAGAACTGTTTAAGAAGATGTCTGTCCATTTCTTCGGGTGCAACTCTGCCTTACCTTGTGACTAGGTTTAACCCTTTAGCTTCCCTAGGCGTCGCGTGGCGACAGGAACGGTGTACTGCCTCTGCTGATTGGACAGTCAGCTAAACTCCTTCCCCACATCAAGACTCTGATGACACACCTCTCGGTCCACAGGTTTAATGATACAGGGA
Source organism: Pholidichthys leucotaenia (assembly GCA_020510985.1). Lineage (NCBI taxonomy): Eukaryota > Metazoa > Chordata > Actinopteri > Cichliformes > Pholidichthyidae > Pholidichthys > Pholidichthys leucotaenia. The sequence continues at coordinate 157,315,938 of CM035839.1, forward strand.
AAGGTGAAACTGTAACATGAGATGATGAGATGAGATTCAACTTTATTGTCATTACACATGTATGAATACAAGGTAACGAAACATGACTTGGCATTTGGGCACGCTCTGCAGAGCGCATCCAAGGCCGGGGCAGCCGCTAGGCGCCAGTCATAAAGAAGAAAGGAAAAAAAAGAAAAGAAATGATATGACACAATAGGCGAGAGAAAAAAACATGTTTTATCAAATTGACGCTTAATGGGTAAGCGAAATTTTGATTGCAGGCAAAAAAAAACCTCAATGCATATTTAGCAAACATTTAGTGGACAACCAAAAGTCAGAGAGAGTCAGTGAATGGATGGGTGTAATTCAGTATATATGAATCAGTGTGTTCGTGTATGTTGAATGCAGGTGGGTGTTTATCAGTTACTGGAGGCAGCAAAATCTCTCCCAGCCGAGATGTTATGTCTTAGTGTCTGAAACTCGGAAGCATGTCCTTGAGGCATGGCAGATGGAAATTTCCTGAGCCAGTCACATGTCAATGAGAGTTCAGATGCAGTCCCAGTTTGTTTATGAAAGAGAAGCACAATCTTCTGTTTTGTCTTAATCCAGGAGGAAAATAGACAACAAGGCATCGAATTCAAGGTCTGGTAGACACAGATCACAGAGCATAGAATTTTTCATCTCATGCAATCCTGTGTCCATAATTTCCATGCATAGGCTTTAAATCCATTCCTTGGAGGCACCAAAAAACGACTCCAGATGTTTCCCTTCTAGAACATGGGTAAACATGTCCGGTAGAGTCCATTCTCTCTACAGTGCATGCCAGATGGAAATTTCCATGTTAATCATTGCCGATAGTTAGTGCACTCCCCCGTCTAGTCGAATTGTTGAGAAGCAGCTATGCCGGGACCGCTTTTAATTAGCTCTTCCAGTTAATTTTTTGATACACCAGGAAAAACTCCAGAGCCAATCAGCAGAAAATCCTGTGATCCTAGCCAAACCAGGTAGATGTTTCCACATCCTCAGTCGAATTATGCAGACACATGCGTTCCAATCCATGGGTCTCTCCATAGGGGCTCCCCCTGGCCCGAATTTATATAAAATGTTGTTAATTTTATTAAAGCCGCTCACCAAATCCATTTTTTTCGTTTGGATCAAGATTCAGCCAGAAGAACAGCGACGCAGACAAGACAGCAAGCTGGGATTCTCAGTTAGGGAGGGAAGGAGGGTAAAAGAGGGAGCAGCAAAGAAAAAGGCGTCTGTTCTCTCTGAAGGGCAGAAGGAAAATACATACAGTACAAGGCATAATCACTCTTTAACCGTTGTACAGATATTACAACGAAAATATATGAACTCAGCTTCTAATACAAATCATGTTTTATCTTCCCACAAATTATATGAATTACTTTGCCTTTTAACTCAAATACAATATGAAATTATGTTCACAACAACTCCCGCCGCCACAACAAATTGCTTTCCCTCCAAATTATCTGTCAATGTCCTCCAACCGATCCAACGGCTATTGGTAGCGTAAATCGCAGGAGACCACTTTTAACGTCGAAAGTCATCAAACCCAACATAACCTCAAACAAATCATCCAGAAATGCACACAAACAATAACAATTAATACATACCCACGATGCTACCAAAGGCAGAGGATGTATGTGACTGCTGCTGAAGTTAACTGACAACGATTAACACGCACAACTAACTTTCTTCTCAATACTCCGACCGACTTCCTGTTTACAGTTAGTTGTAGCCGAAGGTGACATCACCTTCGGCTGCAAACTATGCCGATTCTAAGGTGAAATCAACACATTATTAAACATTAATTAAGAATATAAATAATATTCCACCTTAACTTTTAACATTAAATAACTATCAGAACATTCCCCGCCTGGCGTGATTCTACGCCACCTCACTTAGTCTGTCTAGTCCATCTTAGGCGTCTGGGGGACGAAGAAGTACTATTTCTGCAACAGGTCTCACAAACAAAGTTTCTTTTCCTGGCTTGATGACTTTTACTTCCACCTGACAGACTTTTCCATCTTCGCTACGGAAGGCCTGTGTTACCAGACCGAGTGGCCATTCAGTCCTTGGTACTTGGCTGTCCTGGAGGAGAACAATGGTCTTTGGCTCAATGTTTGGGTGAGGTGACTGCCACTTCCTATGTGCTTGAAGCGTTGGAAGGAATTGCTTACACCATCTATCCCAGAAGGTGTTAGACAGGTGTTGAACCTGTCTCCACTGGCGCTTGTAGAGGTCTGAAGGCCCAAACTCTCCTGCAGGAGCGGGAACAGAGTTCACCTTTTGTGTTAGAAGAGCAGCTGGTGTGAGTATGAAGGACTCGTCCTGTGGTATATATTACTCATATATTCCATACCTACATATGTTAGAGCATGTGGAAATGTTTGGTGACAGCATATGTAAGGAACTTCACACCTCGGAAAGGACAAAGGAATCTCACCCGCCGTGTGAAGATCAAAGACGTCCCAGGACGCGGCGGCGGAGACGGACTAGACACCTTCGCCCCCCAAGGCGAGGAGAGAAATTCCCATCACCTCCCAAGACGAAGAGAGGAGATAACAGAACAATGGGGGGATTAAGATAACGGGGGATGTCAGCTTGTGTAATGCATGTCTTTGATGTGTGCCTGTATTTAACCAGCGAGCTGGGCAGAAATCTTCCTCTTTGCCTTCTGCCAAGCTCTGCACCAGATGAGACAAGATAGAAGAGCTGTTCATTAAAGACTCTGTTTTTAATACAAAATCGCCTCATCATTTCCAGCTCCTCTACACTGGTGACCTTGACGCGAGTATGGACCGGAGGCATTCTTCAAGCGACTCATCCGTGGCGACTCTGGCATACGCCAGCGACGACGCAGACGAGGGAACAAGCGGACAGCTGTTTCCCCCGGCAGAGGGTACCGAGAGAGCTCAACCGAGCTCCAGCACCGCCGTGAGAGCCAAGGCAAGGCACTCTCACCCGGCGGGCACAACAGTGATGATGTGCACGAACGCCGTCGCTGTCAAACTGCCAGATTTCTGGCGAGAAGACCCGGCCTCTTGGTTTCAACAAGCTGAAGCCCAGTTCATACTGGCGGGCATCACGGCAGACGATACTAAATTCTACCATATCGTCTCCAGACTCGACTCCGCCACTTCGAGGTGTGTGCGGAGCTTGATCCGGCGACCACCGGCCCGGGACAAGTATGAGACACTCAAGGCGACCGTCGTGGCGAATTACGTCCTGTCAGCGGAGGAAAGAGCCGAGAAGATCCTAGCGGTCTACAGCCACAGAGGGGGCAATCCAAAGACCCTCATGGAGGATTTGCTGCAGCTCAAGGAGGAGGACAATGATAATTTCCTCTTCCAATTTATTTTCCTCAGCACGTTACCACCACACATGAGAGGGACACTCGCCAGTATGAAGTGCAACAATCATCAGGACTTCCGCACACTGGCCAACGAGGCTTATCGGCTCGTCAACGCATGCAGGGAACTGACACCCACAGCGGCATCCGCAGACCTCAAAACTGATGCCCCGAGCCTTGGAGAGCCACAACCCACGGAGCAGACTCAACCCACGGTGACAGCGGCGCGGCCCAAGTGCAACAAACAGAATGATGTCTGTTATTATCACCACCGCTTTGCCGAGAAAGCCCGAAAATGTGTTCCCTTCTGCAAGTTTACGATGTCGGGAAACGCCAAAGCCGAGGGCCGTTAACAGCAGCGGTTCTCGGCGAGAAAAATAAGCTGTTATACGTGACAGATGGACACACAGGCAAGCAGTTCCTCATCGACACGGGAGCTCAGCTGAGTTTCGTCATGCCCTCCCACGCAGCTCGAGCCATGGGCACCCGGGGCAACGGAGCAGTGGCAGCCAACGGCTCTGACATCGACACGTTCGGGGAAAAGAGCCTGCACCTCCTCATTCACGGCCGCAGCTACAGATGGACATTTGTTGTAGCGGCGGTGAGTTTTAACTTGTTAGGTGCAGATTTTCTGTGTGCACACGGGTTATTAGTGGATCTTTTGCTTCTATTCCATGCTCAGCTCGAGTCTCTCCACCACCTGTGCAGGCCAACGTCACCACGGCAGGAGGTAAGTTTGAGCAACTCCTCACCCAATTTCCAGCACTCACAACCCCCAAATTCTCAGCCACTGTAGCCAAACACGGGGTTAAACACTTCATTCCAACAACGGGACCTCCCGTTTTTGCCAAAGCTCGCCGCTTAGACGCGGCCAAGCTCAACATAGCAAGGGACGAGTTTGCAGCTCTCAAAAAATTGGGCATTGTTAGACGCTCGAAGAGCCCTTGGGCTTCACCACTTCACATGGTTCCGAAATCCGACGGTTCTTGGAGACCGTGCGGAGATTACCGCAGATTAAACAATGCTACAGCGCATGACCGCTACCCCATCCCTCACATACAGGACTTTTCACTGCATTTAGCGGGTGCGCGCATTTTTTCAAAGATAGACTTAGTCCGCGGTTATCACCAAGTCCCAGTCCGAGCTGAAGACATTCCTAAAACAGCAGTTATAACCCCTTTCGGCCTTTTTGAATTCCTGCGAATGCCGTTCGGCCTCAAAGGCGCTGCTCAAACTTTTCAACGTATGATGGACGCAGTCCTACGCGACCTCCCCTTTGTTTTCGTCTACCTCGACGACATGCTGGTAGCCAGCTCATCCGAGGAAGAGCACGAGCAGCACCTCACTACCGTTTTTCAGAGGCTAGAAGAGCACGGACTAATAATTAATCCAGCCAAATGCAAATTCGACGTATCGCAAATTGATTTTTTGGGACATAGAGTCTCCCCGAAAGGGGCAGTTCCGCTTCCAGACAAAGTTCATGCGATAGAAGGTTTTTCACGGCCCCAAACGGTCAAATCACTACAGGAATTTTTGGGGATGGTTAATTTTTACAACCGTTTCCTCCCCCATGCAGCTCAGCTCATGCAGCCCCTGTATGACGCGCTCAGAAAAAAGAAAGCTTCCAACGCGGTCGAATGGACCCCGGAGCGCGAACGCGCTTTCGCGGAACTAAAAAACGCCCTAGCTAACGCCACAATGTTAGTCCACCCAGATCCCTCGGCCCGCATTGCTCTAACCACAGATGCTTCAGACCTGGCCATAGGGGCAGTTGTAGAACAACTTGTCAGCGGGGTCTGGCAACCTTTAGCATTCTTTAGCAAATCGCTAAACCCGACGGAACGCAAATACAGCACTTTTGACAGGGAGCTGCTGGCGCTCCATTTGTCCATCCGCCACTTCCAGTTTTGGTTAGAAGGGCGGAGTTTCACGGCTTTTGTGGACCATAAACCGCTCACTTTTGCTATGGCTAAAATTTCAGAACCATGGTCGGGCAGACAACAAAGACAGCTAGCTGCGATTTCAGAGTTCACCACAGACATTCGACATGTAGCGGGCAAACTTAACGTAGTAGCGGACTGTCTCTCTCGCGCTGTGGCACCACCAGAGCACGAGGAGATAGATTACACTGCCTCAGCAGCGGAACTCTTCACTAACGCAGACACATACCCAGCACCTATCCATGAAGGGATAGATTATGCAGCCATGGCGGAAGAACAAGGCAGTGATGCGGACGTGCGCGCGCTCCTGTCTGGACCAACAGGGTTAAGGCTGGAGAAAAAAGGGTTGCGCGACGGCGTGCCCCCCCTAATATGCGATGTTTCAACCGGCCGACCTCGCCCGTTAGTACCAGCTGCTTGGCGCCGCCGCATTTTCGATGCAATTCACTCCCTCGCGCACCCAGGTGTGCGCGCCTCGGTTAAAATGGTCGCCGAAAAGTTTGTGTGGCCAGGCCTGCGCAAAAACGTAAAAGAATGGGCAAAAACTTGCATTCCTTGTCAACGCACCAAAATACACAGACACACAAAAGCCCCTCTGGAGCCTTTTCCAATCCCTGCTAGAAGGTTCGACCACATTCATGTCGACCTCGTGGGGCCACTACCTTCCTCCCAAGGTTTCACACACCTGCTAACAATGATAGACCGCACCACGCGCTGGCCAGAGGCAGTCCCTCTAGCGGCAACTACAGCGGAGGAAGTCGCTCGCGTTTTTCTAACAAATTGGGTGGCACGTTTCGGCGTCCCATCAGACATCACATCAGATAGGGGGCCTCAATTTGACTCAGAGCTCTGGTCAGCCATGTCCAACAGTTTAGGGGCAACAATTCATCGAACCACCGCTTATCACCCTCAGGCTAATGGGTTATGCGAGCGTTTTCACAGGTCCTTAAAGGCCGCCCTCAGAGCCTCATTAACGGACACAAATTGGGTAAATAAACTTCCCTGGGTTTTATTGGGGTTGCGTGCGGCACCTAAAGAGGATTTAGATGCTTCCCCTGCAGAATTAGTCTTTGCTCAGCCTATCAGACTCCCAGGTGAATTTTTACCGGAGAACCCGGAACCAGGGCACCTCCCAGTCCCAAGGTTTTTAGGCAATAACGGACCGGACTCTCTCCACGGTCCAGCTCATCACTCCTTTCCACGAGTTTTTGTTCCTCAAACTTTAAAAAACGCCGAGTTTGTTTTTGTTAAGCATGAAGCTCTAAAACCAACGTTATGCCCAGTATACGATGGCCCGTACAGAGTGCTGGAAAATGGTGACAAACACTTTGTGCTTGATTATGGGGATAGAAATGAAACGGTCAGCATTGACAGACTCAAACCTGCCTTCTTGTTGAGAGACAAACCTGCACAGTTGGCACGAGCACCTCGACGAGGTAGACCCCCCAAGGGAAAAGTCTCAGCCCCCAGGCAGGGAACAAATAATCTCTCTCCTTCCCACACTGCAGATTCCTCACAAGAAGGTCCCAGCAGGACGCCTAAACCAACCTACAGCAGTTTTGGGAGAAGAGTAAAACCCAGACAGCACAGGGACTGATACCAACCACTCCGCAATTATTCACTAATTGTGCTGCAACAGTTTAGGACTGACTTATGATTGTACTATGCTGTTATGTTTACCACTGAACTCTCTTAGGAGCATGGCTGCTTGAAAGTTTCTTCTGTGGCAACAGTAGTAACACGTAGTATGTCGTAGTAATTACCCTAGACTGTGAATCTTTCTGTGTCCTTTCCTAGTTGTTTGGGGGGCCTGTGGTATATATTACTCATATATTCCATACCTACATATGTTAGAGCATGTGGAAATGTTTGGTGACAGCATATGTAAGGAACTTCACACCTCGGAAAGGACAAAGGAATCTCACCCGCCGTGTGAAGATCAAAGACGTCCCAGGACGCGGCGGCGGAGACGGACTAGACACCTTCGCCCCCCAAGGCGAGGAGAGGAATTCCCATCACCTCCCAAGACGAAGAGAGGAGATAACAGAACAATGGGGGGATTAAGATAACGGGGGATGTCAGCTTGTGTAATGCATGTCTTTGATGTGTGCCTGTATTTAACCAGCGAGCTGGGCAGAAATCTTCCTCTTTGCCTTCTGCCAAGCTCTGCACCAGATGAGACAAGATAGAAGAGCTGTTCATTAAAGACTCTGTTTTTAATACAAACTCGCCTCATCATTTCCAGCTCCTCTACAACACCATCTATCCCAGAAGGTGTTAGACAGGTGATGAACCTGTCTCCACTGGCGCTTGTAGAGGTCTGAAGGCCCAAACTCTCCTGCAGGAGCGGGAACAGAGTTCACCGTTTGTGTTAGAAGAGCAGCTGGTGTGAGTATGAATGACTCGTCGGGGTCGGTTGCCACAAGAACAAGAGGCCGGGCATTAATGATGGCTGCTACTTCTGCCATAAAGGTTACCAAAACTTCATGGGTAAGCTTGTCCTTCAGCTGGAGGAACATGGAGTCCAGAATCCTCCTAGCAAGACCAATCATTCTTTCCCACGCCCCACCGAAATGGGAGGGATGTGGAGGATTGAAACTCCACGAACATCCTTGATCCGACAGGTAAGATTTCATACTTTTATAGTCGATGTTAGAAGGTATCTTCAAGGCCTTGCATGCACCCACAAGGTTTGTGCCTCTGTCTGAACAAATGCTTTTGGCTGGTCCTCTCACAGCTAGAAACCGTCTTAATGCATTGATGAAGCTGGATGTGTCGAGGCATTCTATGACTTCAATATGAACGGCTCTTACATGTAAAAATCACAGCCCACCGTTTGCTTTAAGAGAGGCCTCCTCTAGTCCGGCGTGAAGAAACACTCCAAGGGCCAAATACGTCGAGCCTGACGTTTGTGAAGGGAGGATCTGATGAAAGGCGGTCTGGTGGGAGGCTGGCCATCTTTTGGCTACTAGTTGGGGCTCTGAGTCGTCTGCATGTTACACATCGGTGAATGATGCTGCTCTCCTTCCTCTTGCCACCGACTATCCAAAAGCCCGCTGAACGGACAGCTCCTTCCGTAAAGAGACGCCCTTGATGGTGGACCTGTTCATGATACTGTCGAATGAGTAAGGTCACAATATGATGATTGCCTGGAATGATCAAAGGGGTCTTCTCGCTCTGATCAAGACCTGAATGGCGAAGACGACCTCCAACTCTTAACCCCTTGCACTCCGGTCAGTTTTCCTAAAAACGCCAAAAAATAATGTGCCCAAAGTAAATCAAAAGCTGTTCTTCAACCCTTTGCAGCATCTTCATGGGGTTGGTCTTATTTAAAAGAAAACACTTTGAATTTTTTGGCAAAACAGTCATAATCTCTCTAAGTGCTCCGGCCACTGAGTTACAGTCATCTAAACATACTGAACTTGAAGAAAATAAATTTGGCCTGGGTGTTTTTTTGGATACAAATGCTTGCAAATAACACACAGCTTCAGATCCGGGCCGGAAAATGCAACAGAAATGTAGAACCAAGTGTTATCCAGCTGAGGTCCAAATTTTGTAACAATACCACAAAAAATGAATATATTACACAGCTTTTTACTCAGGTAGTTCCCAGGTGTTTTGGAACTGTGCCAATTTGTGCCAAATGGCACAGTTTGGAAAAACGTCTGTAACTTTTGAATGCTTCAATGTAGAAGCTTCATTTAGGGCTCTAATGAAAGGTCACACTCAGGGCTGTGTCTGTGTGTGTGGGGGGGTTTGCCCCCCCCTCGCTACAGAGGATGGGCATCAGCCATCAGCCTCATGTGGCGATGTGGGACAGCAGCACAGTCACCGCGGCTTCCCCCCCCCCCTCGCTACAGAAGAATAGCGGGGGGGGGCGGCGTTCACGGTCTGGACGCGGCAAACAACCCCTTGTACCGCGGCGCACGGACTTCAGACTTCGTGCGCCGCACAGTTGTAATTTACCGATCGGTCAAAAGTCATTTTGGATTACAATTATCAGGGATAAATAATAATTTAGCTTATAACACCTTACCTCTTCACAGCAGTGTCCTGGCGAACTTCTCTTCCTCACTGTCAGACGAACGCGACGCTGGTCCGCTCGTGGTTCTGGTCTCGCGACCAGATCAAAACATAATTCCATTATTGCGGTTTTGTGCTTCCATGATTGCGGTTTTTGGCGAACGATTTTTCAAAACAAATAACAGTAGTAATTAAAAAAAGACTGGCGAACGCATGTGTGTCACTCAGCCTTCGTCGTCAGCCTCCGTCGGTCTATGATGACCATGGAAGAAATCATAACGTCTACTCTGCTGGAACAAAAACAAAATAAGCACTGCCTGTGGCCGAACATGCCGATGCGCGAATGGCACTCCTTGTCACACAGGTTGCATTTGTGGGTGGTCTCCATGCTGCTGGGTCTGTGGGGTTCTTCCTGCGGGTCCTTTTTTGATCCGCTGCAGCAGTCAGTCTTCACCCAGCCTTAAAAAAAAACAGCTCGCGAACTTCTCTGCTTCAATTGGCTCACTGCATTCACAGATTTGGTAGGCGGGTCCTTCTTCCTAGGTTTTCAGTCATTGGTTCTTCAAGGTTTCAGAAACCCAATTCAAGGCTCTTATTAGTCGAATGAGAGGTCAATCAGATGAACTAATCTGTTCGCGGCTGTGTCTGCAGCTTTTATTTTCAGTGTGCGCTTGGACGCCATCACCACCTACATCAACATCTCCATCATGCGTCCTAGAGCGCACGAGGGCGCTGCGCTCGTGCGCTCTAGGATGCAGAGACTTGCCCGTCCGTGGTACAACGGAGTGCAAGAGGTTAACAGGCCATGTGTGTTGACAAATGGATCCAGATTTTTGAGGGGACTGCTTTTAGGAATCTTTTTGTGCATTCTGCTACATTTGATTTCCTCATTGTAAACCTCTTCCTGCACCGTTTGAATGATGATTGCTGAGGCTTGGTTGAGTTCCTCAACACTAAATTCTGCCTTGCAGAGATGCCAGCCTTTACAAGAGTTGTTCATCATGGTTGTGTTGAAACAACGAGCTATGTGTTTCAGGTGCATGATGGCACGAGTCAGTGACTTCCACGAAGAGAACTTGGCAAATCTTTGAGAACCAAGCTGCTTGGATGCAGTTGCAGTGCTTAAAGTGTACACTAGAGGACAGATGTCTGGATCTGAACTTGAGGCCACAAGGTCATAGGTACTTTTGGAGACATCTTGCTCTGGTTTGGACAAAAAACTAGGTCCACTAAACCAGTCAGTGTTGCTTAACAGGCCTGCAGCAACAAAACGCGTTGCATGATCTGCAGGGTTCTGGTTTGTGGCTACATAGCGCCACTGATGTGGACTGGAGGATCTTCGAATATGCTGGACCCGGTTATTTGCATACACATAAAAGCGTCTGGTTTCATTACAAATGTAGCCCAGAACCACTTTGCTGTCTGTGTAATATGTCACTGCATCGAGATGGAGATCAAGTTCTCATGAGATCAGGTCAGCTAACTCAACAACAAGTACTGCTGCGCAAAGCTCTAGTCTCGGGATTGTATGCTCTGGACGGGGGGCCAGCTTGGCCTTTCCCACAACAAACCCTACATGATTATTTCCAGCAGTGTCCATGACTTTGAGATATGCTGCTGCAGCAATTGCTTTCGTTGAGGTATCAGAGAAGACACATAATTCCCTGCTGACTGCTGCTGATGGTGAAGTTTCAGTGTAGGGCCTGGAGATTGACAGGCTTGACAACTCTTTTAGAGAAGCTCTCCATAAAGTCCAGACTTCCTCCATTTCTCGAGGTAATGGCACATCCCAGTCACCATTCTCAACAGTGAGTTCCCTCAGAATAGCCTTGCCTTGGATATTAACCGGTGCTACAAACCCAAGAGGGTCATAGAGACTGTTGATGGTGGATAAGACACCTCGGCGAGTGTAAGGTTTCATCTCATCAGAGACAACGAAGACAAAGCAATCTGTTTGGAGGTTCCAATTGAGTCAGAGACTGCATTGCATTGGCACTTTGTCTGCACTGAGGTCAAGGTCTTTAAGGTCACTCGCATGGTCCTTAGATGGAAAGGCTTCCATGACCTCATTATTGTTTGCTGCAATCTTATGTAGCCTCAGGTTTGACTTGGAGAGGACTTCCTGTGTCTTTTTTAGCAAGTCAATAGCAGCTTCGACTGTGGGCAGAGACTTCAGTCCATCGTCTACGTAAAAGTCTTGCATTACAAAGTGCTTTACGTCAGGGTCATTGTGAAACTCGCTGACCTGAACGGACTGGTGCAAGCCGTGAATAGCCACTGCAGGCGAAGGACTATTTCCGAAGACATGGATAGTCATGCGATAGTCAATAACAGCTTTGGAGAGATCGTTATCACGGAACCAGAGGAACCTCAAGAAGTTCCTGTCTTCTTCTCTAACCAAAAAGGAATAGAACATTTGTTCAATGTCCGCCGTGAATGCGACAGCTTCTTTTCTGAAGTGGATCAGTACACCTAGTAATGTGTTGTTCAGGTCAGGCCCAGTCAACAGCACATCATTGAGCGACACACCATTGAATAGGGCACTGGAATCAAAAACCACTCTAATCTTTTTTGGTTTCTTAGGATGATACACACCAAATGTTGGCAAATACCATCATTCTTCTTCCTCATTGAGGGGAGGGGCTAACTCAGCATGACCATCTGCTCCATGAAGCTAACGAAGTGTTCCCTCATTTCTAGCTTCCTCTCGAAATTTCGCGTGAGAGACATGAGGCGGTTGAGTGCCTGAGGCCAGTTATTGGGAAGCCACCGACGTGGACTCTTAAAGGGCAATGGAGCTACCCAGCTGTTGTTTGAGTCTTTCTGTAGTCCATTATTCATTATTTTCATGAATGAAGCATCCTGAATTGAAAGAGTAACTTGATTATCCTCTCTGGTCCTGTTGAACACATTGCATCCAAGATGATCAATGTCACAGGTAACTTCCTCCACAGAATATGCTGATGGGTGGTTTGTGACCTGGACGGTGCTGTACTTTTCCTTAACACAGAACACATTAGGGCATGGTTCGAAGAGAAATGGCTGAAGAAGTTCTGTGGTGTTTGTGTAGAAGGCGTTGATTACTGATGGTCTATGGACACTGCCGAGACACACATTGCCTACAACAACCCACCCTAGATCTAATTTCTGTGCATAGGGCTGGTTGTGTGAGCCATTCACCTGTTTGCAAATTTTATGCACTCTGATAATGTCCCGACCGAGGAGAAGTGTGATCTGGGCATTTGGGTCCATATCTGGGATGAGGTGCGCCATTGTCTTTAAATGTGTATGATGAAGAGCAACCTCAGAGGTTGGAATCTTGTCTCTGTTGTTGGGAATGTCATTGCACTCTGTGAGGCTGGGTAATGGGATGCGGACTGTCCCATCCAGAGATTCCACTTCATAGCCGCTTGCCCTCCTCCTTGATGATTCCTTCATTCCTGCGCATGTTCTCAGTGTGTAAGGAGCACTTGGACTTCTGTCGCCAAACACTTCGGAGAACTGTGAATGAACCAGTGACCTGTTGCTCTGCTCATCCAGAATTGCATAGAGCTTCACTGCTTTGTCTCTGTGACCGGCTGGATATACTTTCACGAGGCATATTTTGGAACAGAATCTGTCTGTCAGATCTCCACCGCAGACCTTTGTGGATTTGGTCGTAATATCAGATTGAGGTTGAGGCACGGTTTCGACCTCCTCCCCGCCATGCTCTGGAGCAGGATCCTTCACTTCTGTCCAGGGTGTGGGTCCTGGATGTAGGGCTGAGTTATGTGTTTCACTCTTGCACTCAGAACACTGAACTTTGGCCTTGCAGTTTTTAGCGATGTGTGACGAAGATGAACAACATTTAAAACACAGATTGTTCTCTTTCAAAAACATCTTACGATCTTCAATGGATTTTTCTCTGAAAGCACGACATTTACTTAAAGGTTGTGGTTTCCCATGAATAGGACACATTTTATCACGGCCATCAGATTTTAGTGAGGAGTCAGTAGAATCAGAACTAGCTCTGGTGGATATCTCTGTTTTGCAGACTGAGACTCTTTGATGTTTGTTTGGCTGCCATGCTAACTTTTCAGTCCTGGGAACAGTGTCTGTCTGAGTGATGAAGTTGAAGTTTGAGTCATTGGCAATGCTAGCTTCCTGGCTAATGAACTTTACAAAAAAGGCAAAGGGAGGATAAGGCACATGCTTTTGTTGCTTATAAGATGCACCAGCTGAAGCCCACTTTTCCTGCAGACAAAAGGGGAGTTTCTGCACGACTGAGTTGACACCTCTTGCCGTGTCGAGGAAGGAGAGACCAGGTAAGTCTCCTTCATCCTTTGCTGATAGAAGTTCCATCAGAAGATCACTCAACTTAGTCAGTTTGGCGTAATCTCGGTTTCCTATCCTTGGAAAAGTGTTGATGCGTTTGAAGAGAGCATCCTCTACTGCCTCTGTTGAGCCGTAGGTTTGCTTGAGTCTATCCCAAATCATATTCAGGCCTGCTTCTGGATGATTGATGTGAATTGCTCTGAGCTGCTCAACATGTTCTTTTGACTCCTTACCAAGCCACTTTAAAAGAAGGTCCATCTCCTCACTTGCTGTCAGATCTAAGCCACAGATTGCAGACAGAAATGAGCATTTTCAAGCTCTGTAATTCTCAGGCTTATCACTAAATTGAAGTAAGCCTGTAGACACCTCACAAAGTCATTTGGATTGGAGCTGTTATGGCTGGAATTAGGAGGTACAGGATAAGATGGGGGAAATGTACCACAATAATTATTTTGAAATCTGGAGTGCTGTGTTGGAGTAATATTGCTGCTTTCAAATTTCACTTGTCATGGGTCACAAACATTTTCATCCTTACATATCTGAACCCGCTGTGGGCTGGGGTGTGAGTCTGATTTTATTGGGGCATCATCTTCACATAGCTGGTGTTCTGCCTCCAACGCTTTGGCTTGGTCAGCAACATATTGTTGAGTGCGTTGTGTGGCTGTCAAGGAGGTAGAATCTAATAATACAAACTCACGACTTCGTTTTTCACCACTGTCAACTGCAGCTTCCAGCACTTCTGCTTCAGCAACAGCTGCAGCAGTCTCTTTCTTATATTGTAGCATTTGCATGGATGCTTCCAACTTAGCTTTTTCTAGTTTTAGGTTTATTTCCTCTTCAGCATAGGAAAGGTAAGCTTTTGCTGCTTCCGCTCGTGCTCTTGCTTTGGCTGCAGCAGACTCTGTAGATGACACACTGGAGTGCACAAAAGAAGCGTGTGAGTGTGTCTTTGACATGGCTCTTTTTTCTGACTTAGCACAGTTTGTGAGCGTACTTCTGGATAGACACTGATGTGTTGATCGTTTACTGGTTGAGTGTGACGATGATCTTCTCACTGTTTGCCAGCATGTTCACGTTATCATGCCAGCTAGGAAGCCGTGGTTTCACTGTACTGCCTCTGCTGATTGGACAGTCAGCTAAACTCCTTCCCCACATCAAGACTCTGACGACACACCTCTCGGTCCACAGGTTTAATGATACAGGGAAAGGTGAAACTGTAACATACAGTACAAGGCATAATCACTCTTTAACTGTTGTACAGATATTACAACAAAAATATATGAACTCAGCTTCTAATACAAATCATGTTTTATCTTCCCACAAATTATATGAATTACTTTGCATTTTAACTAAAATACAATATGAAATTATGTTCACAACAACTCCCACCGCCACAACGAATTGCTTTCCCTCCAAATTATCTGTCAATGTCCTCCAACCGATCCAATGGCTATTGCTAGCGTAAATCGCGGGAGACCACTTTTACCGTCTAAAGTCATCAAACCCAACATAACCTCAAACAAATCATCCAGAAATGCACACAAACAATAACAATTAATACATACCCACGATGCTACCAAAGGCAGAGGACGTATGTGACTGCTGCCGAAGTTAACTGACGACGGTAAACACGCACAACTAACTTTCTTCTCAATACTCCGACCGACTTCCTGTTTACAGTTAGTCGTAGCCGAAGGTGACCTTCGGCTGCGAACTATGCCGATTCTAAGGTGAAACCAGCACAATATTAAACATTAATTAAGAATATAAATAATATTCCACCTTAACTTTTAACATTAAATAACTATCAGAACAAACGGTTAAGGGGTAAACATAACCCCTAGTGGTCAAGAGTGGTAAATATTTTTTGTCAATAAAGTAGTTCAGATTTCCAAGGATATAACTTGAAAGTTGCAAGAGATAATGGCTTACTGTCAATAAGAAAGATGTAGAATATGATCCAAAGTTTCAGATAGGAATAAATTTACGCATCTAATTTGCATAATGTTACGGCAGCTATATAAATCACATAACTCAGTCAAAAGTGGACTTTGGACACATTTACACAAAGAATGTTTTGGGTTTTTTGATGCTGTTTTGTCTACAGGGGTATGTTTTTATCTAATCTTCAAAGTATATGAACCAGAAAATCAATAAAATGTAAAAAAAAAAAAAAAATTCTCTTACCTGTTGCCAGGGGGGAGGGCTCACTCGCCCACGTGGCCGGTCCATTTTCATCCATCGTGGTTGATGTTTTGCGTTTGCTCAGTTATTTACACTCTCTACCACATCTACAAATTCTTATGATTATCCCACATGAATTTCGTTTGTATTACATGGCTGTTTTTCCTGTTTGATGCATTTTTCCTGTGAGAATCCATGACAGCATGGGTGCCACCACCTTGATGCTGGTAGCTCAGTTTTTCACCCATCGCGGTCGTAGTTTCGTGTTTACTCTGTCATTTACACCCTCTACCACATCTACAAACTCTTATGATTATCCCACATGATTTTTTTTTTTTTTGTATTACATGGCTATTTTTCCTGTTTGATGCAGTTTCAATCAGAATCACCGTCGCCACGACTGAACATGGCAGCGACCACATTGGTGCTGGGAGCTCAAAGTGGGAAAAGGAATAATAATAATGAGGATTTCTTCTTCTTTGCTGTATTCCATGTCAGCCATGATTCCTCCGGCGAGTGTCTGCCACCTTCTGAACTGTCAGATCAGTCCAGATCAGTACAAATTCTCAGTATAGCCGGGGGACGTCAATAAGTTGACAGGTGCAGTTGCTGCGCTGTGCCACTGGGGGCGCGCAACCTGTCCTTAAAATGTGGACAGTTAAAGGGTTAATGCTAGCTGCAGCCGATGCAGGTAAGTGGAGGGTTTCTCGCCTAGATCCTGGAGGATGTTGAAGAACTGAGCAAACAGCTCCTCTCCATCTTCTACAGTTCCAAATGCTGAATATAAGTGCTGAAGGTAAGCTGCAGGGGAGGAGACTCGGACATTAGCCTTTGATGACATCAGCTGTGGGTGGAAGCATGCTTTCAAGGATCTTTCTAGATATTTGCAGAGGAGACATGCTAGGATCATTCTGGAACAACTCAATGTGTGAGCGCCAAGTGTCAAAATCAATTTCGTTATCAGGTCTGGGAGACTTTCCAGAAAAGGAGAGAAGACTGCATGTATGAGGCAACGTCATGTCTCTGTACAATATGCTCAGCCACGACCTTCTGGATTTCAGGTGGGGTTATATCACTCACTGAAAGGGGCAGTGCTAGCTTTTCATTACTGAATAAGACAGAATCAGTAGCACCAAAGCCACTGTTGCTTAGTGAGGTGTCTGAGAGTGAGGTGAGGGGCTGTCATTCTTTGAGAGCAGTAGGTGATGTTAAGACAGTAGTCCTGACTTGTATGGGGGAAGATTCCTCAGCAGTGGGCAGTAGGGTTTCAACATCACCAGTTGGATTCATCATCTCTTTCAACACCTCACTGTAGTCTTTACCACTAAGTATAGCTACTTCTTTTAGCTCAACTAGATATTGTCACGCCGCGCCATTCATCAGCGGCGCCACCTGCTCACGCACCTGACAATCATCAGCGGCGAGGGATAAAGGCCGTCTCGCCCGGAGGCTCGGCCTGAAGCTGTCAGACTTCGTCCCTCACCGTTGTGAGCATACTTCTCTTCAGCATCACCATTTGGGTAAGAAGATCGCTTACCTCTCTTCTTCAGTCTTCTCCCCTGTGCACAGGTGGATTCCCCAGCGGCGGACATCTCCACTCCATCGCCCAATCCTCGCTGCTGTACGGAGCTCTCCAGGTGGCTGTCTTCCGGGCTTCGCCCCCTTGTTGTGCCAGCTGTCCTGACCAACCAAGTAAGTCCTTCTCTCGCCATAAATCCCTCCTGTGTTGGTGTATGCCCATCACCCTCTCCCTGTGCTCTCTCCATAGGGTTGCTCGGCTGTACGGTCACCTGCCTCTGTGCCTGGAGCAGACACCATCACCAACACATTTACATCCCGCAGACACGCACTCATTCACTCCTGCTGTTAATAAACTCTTTGAACTACTCTAAGCCTGTGTGTGTGTGTGTCTCCTGAGCCGTGCATTATGTCAGTACGGCTTCAGCAGAGCGGCTCGGCGGACGGCGGGCTCGCACACCGGTTTACCACTCTCGAGGCTAGAGTGGATCAGATTGCTTATCAACAGCAGGTTATCCTAAATCAATTATTAAACTTAACTAACCGGTTGGGCCGCTTAGATCCTCAACAGCCGCTCCCCCCAGCTCGTCAGGGTGGCGCGGCTCCTGCCGTTCCAGCGGCCGTCCAGCCGGCTCCAGTGGCACCGGTTCGGCTCACACCGATTCCGACCCCCGCCCGCTTTAGCGGTAAGCTCGGCGGAGCGCGGGGGTTCATTATGCTGTGTGAGTCCGTGTTCCACCGTGTGCCCGGAGATTTTCCCTCGGATCACAGTCGGATTGGTTACATAGGGAATCTTCTGGAGGGGCGTGCGTTAACTTGGACCTACGCCGTAATGGCGAGGCCCAGTTATGCCACCCTCACCTATGACCAGTTCGTGAGACGCTTTCTGGAGGTCTTTGACCATTCTCAAACCGAGACGGTCCAGGTCGATCGGCTTCTCGCTCTCCAGCAGGGAGGCCGGTCGGCAGCGGACTACTCGGTCGACTTCCGGGTAGCGGCGGAGGAATTGGGCTGGGAGGAACGCTCCCTCTGTGGCCTGTTCCTCCGCAGCCTCAATAATGATCTGAGGGATGAACTGGCTGGACGGGATATCCCTGGGACGCTAGCGGAGCTGACATCCTTAGCGATAAGTTTGGATAACAGACTGCGCGAGCGCTCCTCGGGGCGGAAGTCTTCTTCTTCTCGCCCTCGTGGAGTCTCGCCGCACCTGTTCCAAGCTCGCCCCCTGGCGGCGCCACCAGCATCGTGCCCCAAGGAGTCGGAGCCGATGGTGACGGGCTGGACCAAGCTTTCCCCTGCGGAGAAACAACGCCGCCGTGAGTTGGGCCTCTGCATGTATTGCGGAGGTGACCAACACACTGTGGAGCGTTGCCCGCGGAAAGCCAGTCGGCGGGGTCCGCGAATCGCTGTGGGGAGCCTCGCGGATCCCAACCGGTTAGACACTCTCTCCCAATTAAAGCTGCCCATCCGTTTCTGCCACAATCCCACTGGGCACCTCACCCACGCACTGGTGGATTCGGGCGCAGAGGGCAGCTTCATTTCACAAGGCCTGGCAACCCGATTGGGCATCCGCTGTCAGGCACTAAAACACCCCATCTCCCTAGTCCATCTCTCCCGTGCCTCCCTTGGGAGAGTTTCTCACCAGACCATGCCTGTCTCAGTCATCATCTCAGGGAACCACCGGGAGGAGATGATATTTTACGTCCTGCCCAACTCTGTGTCGCCCGTCATCCTGGGGTACCCCTGGCTACGCCTCCACAACCCTGTCCTGGACTGGAGGTCAGCTGGGGTGTCGGCATGGAGTACCTTCTGCATGGGCACCTGCCTTCAGTCCGCTGCCTGCTCCCCGTCCGCGGCTCCTCCTGTGGCGGATACAGCACCTCCGGACCTGTCGCTGGTGCCTCCGGAATTTCACGACCTGGGTATGGTATTCAGTAAATCGAAAGCTATGTCTCTTCCCCCGCATCGACCATATGACTGTGCCATCAATCTCCGCCAGGGGGCTCCCCTGCCATCTGGTCGGCTCTACAGCCTGTCGGCGCCGGAGAGGGAGACAATGAATACGTACCTAAAGGAATCACTGAGCGCTGGGATTATTCACCCATCGTCGTCACCCGTGGGGGCAGGGTTTTTCTTTGTCGGGAAAAAGGACGGTTCCCTCCGTCCCTGCATAGACTACCGAGCACTTAATGACATCACTGAGAGGGACCGTTACACCCTGCCCCTCATGGACACTGCTTTCCACTCCCTCCAGGGGGTGACCTGGTTTACCAAGCTGGATCTACGCAGCGCTTACCACCTCGTCCGGATCCGGGAGGGAGATGAATGGAAAACAGCCTTCCGTACCCCGAACGGCCACTTTGAGTATCTCGTCATGCCGTTCGGGTTGACCAACGCTCCTGCCGTCTTTCAGCGCCTCATCAATGACGTCCTCCGGGATTTCATCGGCCTTTTCGTGTTCGTCTACCTGGACGACATTCTGATCTTCTCCAGGTCCAGAGACGAGCACCAGGTCCATGTGAGGCGGGTCCTCCAAAGACTGCTGGAGAATCGTCTGTACGTGAAGGCTGAGAAATGCGAGTTCTACGCTAGGACCACATCCTTCCTAGGATTCATCATCGCCCAAGACCAGGTGCTCCCAGACCCGGAGAAGGTGAAGGCGGTGGTGGAGTGGCCTACTCCCGCTTCCCGGAAGCAGGTGCAACAGTTTGTTGGCTTCGCCAATTTTTACCGCCGCTTTGTCCCGAATTTCAGCTGGATCGTCGGACCGCTGACCCGCCTCACGTCCCCGAAGGTCCCGTTCCGGTGGACTGAAGAGGTCGATGCTGCCTTTAAGTCGCTGAAGGCGGAGTTCTCCTCCTCCCGGGTCCTTCGCCAGGTCGACCCCGCGCTGCAGTGCATTGTGGAGGTGGATGCATCGGACACGGGAGTGGGAGCAGTGTTATCCCAACGATCACCGGATGATGGCGCCAAGCGACCGTGCGCCTTCTTCTCCCGGCGCCTGTCCCCGGCGGAGAGGAACTACGATGTGGGGGACAGAGAGCTCCTGGCCATTAAACTCGCCTTACAGGAGTGGCGCCACTGGCTAGAGGGGGCGGACCTGCCGTTTGTGGTCCTGACGGACCACAAGAACTTAGAATACTTACGATCTGCCAAGCGCCTGAATGCCCGCCAGGCACGCTGGTCTTTGTTCTTCGCCAGGTTCCGCTTCTCAATCACCTTCAGGCCGGGCTCTAAAAACGGCCTGCCTGACGCCCTCTCTAGGCAGTTCACCCCCGTGGAGGCTGAGGAGACGCCCCACACTATCCTGCCCAGGTCGTGTGTCGTGGGAGCCATCTCTTGGGACATTGAAGACAAGATCCGGAAGGCGCAGGAGGTGGAACCTGATCCTGGCGGCGGACCGGAGGGAAGACTGTTCGTCCCATCTGCGGTCCGAGGAGAGGTCATCCACTGGCTCCACACCTCCCGGCTCACCTGTCATCCCGGCACCTCTCGGATGATCAGCCTCCTCCAACGGTCCTTTTGGTGGCCAGGCCTGCGGAGGGATGCAGCCCGCTACGCCCGGGCTTGCCCAATCTGTGCCACCAGCAAGTCGGGAAATGCCCCCCCAGCGGGTCTGCTCCAGCCTCTGCCCGTCCCCGGCAGGCCCTGGTCGCACATCGCACTGGATTTCGTCACCGGACTCCCCGTTTCCAACTCCTTTGACACCGTCCTGACCATCGTGGACCGTTTCTCCAAGGCGGCACACTTCGTCCCCCTGCGAGGTCTCCCTACTGCCCTGGAGACGGCGGGCCTCCTCGTCCAACACGTGGTCAGGCTGCACGGGATTCCGGTGGACGTGGTTTCGGACCGGGGTCCCCAATTTTCATCCGAGGTTTGGAGATCTTTTTGTAACGCCATCGGAGCCAAGGTGAGCCTCTCCTCCGGCCATCACCCCCAGTCTAACGGGCAGTGTGAAAGGACCAATCAGGAGCTGGAGGCTGCGCTCCGCTGTGTTACCAGATCCAAGCCGACGTCCTGGAGCAACCATCTCGCCTGGGTGGAGTATGCCCACAACACCGCCCGCTCTTCTGCAACGGGGATGTCCCCCTTCAAGGCGTCCCTGGGTTACGACCCCCCGCTGTTTCCAGCGCAGGAGAGCGAGGTAGCTGTCCCCTCTGTTAGGGCGCACCTTAGGCAGTTCCGCTCCACCTGGGCTGCCGCGCGTCATGCGCTTTTACGCACAGCGGAGCGCAACAGGACCGTGGCGGACCGGCACAGGCGACCTGCCCCAGCGTACAGAGTTGGGCAACTCGTGTATGTGTCTACCCAGGACGTCACATTAAAAGGCGAGAGGAGGAAGCTGGCACAGCGATTCATGGGTCCCTTTCCCATCACCCGGATCATCAACCTGGTGGCTGTGCGCGTGGCTATTCCCCCCTCCCTCCGCATCCATCCCACTTTCCATGTGTCGAAGGTGAAACTGGCAGTCACTGACCCCCTTTGCCCTCCTCCTGCAGCGCAACCCGCGCCCCGGATGATTGGTGGCCATCCGGCCTGGTCCGTCTCCTCCATCCTGGACTCCCGGCGCCGAGGTCGTGGGTTGCAATACTTGGTGGACTGGGAGGGCTATGGGCCCGAGCATCGACAATGGGTGCCCCCGTCGTTTGTGTTGGACCCATCGCTCATCGCGGACTTCCACCGAGCGCACCCGGATAAGCCATCGCCAGGAGGCGCTGCTAGAGGGGGGAGTACTGTCACGCCGCGCCATTCATCAGCGGCGCCACCTGCTCACGCACCTGACAATCATCAGCGGCGAGGGATAAAGGCCGTCTCGCCCGGAGGCTCGGCCTGAAGCTGTCAGACTTCGTCCCTCACCGTTGTGAGCATACTTCTCTTCAGCATCACCATTTGGGTAAGAAGATTGCTTACCTCTCTTCTTCAGTCTTCTCCCCTGTGCACAGGTGGATTCCCCAGCGGCGGACATCTCCACTCCATCGCCCAATCCTCGCTGCTGTACGGAGCTCTCCAGGTGGCTGTCTTCCGGGCTTCGCCCCCTTGTTGTGCCAGCTGTCCTGACCAACCAAGTAAGTCCTTCTCTCGCCATAAATCCCTCCTGTGTTGGTGTATGCCCGTCACCCTCTCCCAGTGCTCTCTCCATAGGGTTGCTCGGCTGTACGGTCACCTGCCTCTGTGCCTGGAGCAGACACCATCACCAACACATTTACATCCCACAGACACGCACTCATTCACTCCTGCTGTTAATAAACTCTTTGAACTACTCTAAGCCTGTGTGTGTGCGTCTCCTGAGCCGTGCATTATGTCAGATATGTCTTGGTGACACTACCAATCTTGTTAGTGTACATGCTACTTAGCATCTTTACTTCATAAGCTATAAGGGGGTTGCCCTGTACTGTGTGCGTATGTGGCAAGTGAAACTCTAAAGCTTCTAAAACAGAGCCTGACACGGGATTACACTGAGACCCAGAAGCAGACATGGAGGATGTTAAAGTTAAGTGAAACAATAATCTTTATAACAATAATTTGTGCAAGGACATGGAGGTGAGGATCTGGCAACCCTGCAGGGGAGATGACTATGATAAGAAGACTAGGAAGTAATATTTATGTTTATGTTTACAGTTCTTTTCAGCAGGACACAGTAATCTGAAGCAGCAGATCCCACAGTGGAGCCCACAAGAGACTGGACCCCGGAGGCGCCGGTGAAGGGCAAAGGGGGAGAGGCCAGACAGGCCTGAGACCAGGGGAAACAGGGAGGAAGGGGTTAGTGACAAAGATGGTAATGCAGCAGCATGAAAAAATAAGCAGCGGTGCTGTGGTTTTTAGCAGGTTTTATTAATCATACCACCGTCACAGGATCCCCTCTCCGGTGCATCGTGTGAGCAGCCCGGAGCGGGATCCCACGGCTCTCATAGAAGGAGAGGCGGACACAGTGTGTCCCCCAGTTGCAGGATCAGAGTGAGAGAGATTGCGTTACAGAGTTGCACCTTAAATACTTGATCATAACAATACATCAAAGAGACGTACCCCACAGTTTAGAATGATCAAAGGGACAACAGAACAGGCAGGAGGTATTTACATTTGTAAGACATACATCACAATGGGCAGATTAGCTAGACCTCGCTCCAAGTGTCAGACAAAGAGGCTAACAAGCACATCTACATATTGATCTGAGTCTCTAGGTCACAGTAAGGGCAAAATGCATGAACACTTTAACTTCAAGGCTGTAAACTCAGCATGCAGCGGAACAAACCCCAGGAGTGCGAGCTGACTGTCTCTGTGTTCTGTTTGTGCGTTGTGGGGGGTTTAATCAAACCGCTACACTGCTCCCCCCCAAGAGGGAAACGGTAGGGGACCGTGACCTCGATGTTGCAGTCTGGGCAGCGAGCAGGGAAAAGCTCTGTGCAGGAGGAGGGAGGGGAGGGGTAGTAAGTGCCGGCAGGAGCTGTGAAATCGTCCTGAGCCGCGCAAAAATTGCTTGTGGGTCCACAATGTCGAAGGGCTGGTCCTGTTGAACGTGCAGCGGTCCACAAGAAGAAAAATTAGTCTCTGACTCCTCTCGTGGCCTTGAAGAAAAGCAGGAGCGGCTGTAAGAGAAAAAGTAAACAAAGCATAGGGACTGTTGGCTTTGGGTGCTGAAGCAACCCCAAAGCTCCCGGGAACAGCTGACGGCTGAAATCCCGTTGTGCCATGGCTAAGACCATTAAAAAATCCAGTGGCGAGCTGCGTGCTTGCTTCAGGTGAACGAGCAGCCCTGAAGGTTCTGTGAGCAGCGGCGGAGGATGATGGCGGTCTCTGGCGTGGCTGAGACTGTTAACAAATCCTTCGATCATGCTGCATGCGTGCCTCAGGTGAGCGAGCAGCCCTGAAAGGCAGCGGCGAAGGAGGAAGGCAGTCTGTGGAGCCGTTACTTGTCCCGTGCGTGATGCGCCGTCCTTGTAACTCCCCGATGCGTGCGCGGGGGTTCCGTGGCGTGGGTGGGCCGCTGGAGTGGTGAGTCAGGGTGCAGAAACTTGGCGGAGATCAGCACAGACGGCGCCGATAAAATCCAGGTTGAGCTGTTGCTGCAGATTGGCCATGGTGCGTTGGAGCGGTGAGAGGAAATAGACGATCTTTAGTCCCTCAGGCCCGTGCAGATGCGTTGGAGCGGCGGGAGGGAATAGACGATCTTTTGTTCCTCGGCTCATGCAGCTGCGTTGGAGCGGTGAGAGGGAGGAGACGCGTTGGAGCGGTGCGAGGCAATAGGCGATCTTTGTGCCCCGGGCTCGTGCAGCCATGGTGCATTCAGTTCCACGCGCTGCGCTCTCCGTCGGCCCTGGAGGTTGCCGTCGTGGAGAGAGGACGAGGTGCGTGCGCTCTCTGTGAGAGCGGCCGGTCCAGCGTGGATGTGTAGATCTCAGGCGTGCAGATCTCACCGTGAAGCGTGAAGCGGTCACCAGTCGCGGTCCGGACCAGAAGTTTGCTTCGCACAAAGCGTGTGCGTGTCCGGGTGTTGCGTTCGCTGGCCGCTCGTTTTTTTCAGCGTTGGTTCGCCAGCGTGGCCGTCCAAATCAGAAGGCTGCGTCGCACAAAGCGTGTGCATCTTCAAGGGGTCACCAACGCAGCTGTGTGGCTGTCCAGCTCGGAAGGTTGCTTTCGCACAAAACGTGTGCATGTTCGAGGGGTCACCAGTGCAGCGGCATGAAAAAATAAGCAGCGGTGCTGTGGTTTTTAGCAGGTTTTATTAATCATACCACCGTCACAGGATCCCCTCTCCGGTGCATAGTGTGAGCAGCCCGGAGCGGGATCCCACGGCTCTCAGAGAAGGAGAGGCGGACACAGTGTGTCCCCCAGTTGCAGGATCAGAGTGAGAGAGATTGCGTTACAGAGTTGCACCTTAAATACTTGATCATAACAATACATCAAAGAGACGTACCCCACAGTTTAGAATGATCAAAGGGACAACAGAACAGGCAGGAGGTATTTGCATTTGTAAGACATACATCACAATGGGCAGATTAGCTAGACCTCGCTCCAAGTGTCAGACAAAGAGGCTAACAAGCACATCTACATATTGATCTGAGTCTCTAGGTCACAGTAAGGGCAAAATGCATGAACACTTTAACTTCAAGGCTGTAAACTCAGCATGCAGCGGAACAAACCCCAGGAGTGCGAGCTGACTGTCTCTGTGTTCTGTTTGTGTGTTGTGGGGGGTTTAATCAAACCGCTACAGTAAGTAGATTTACTTATTTGGGGAATTGTGTGCACAGTGAAGATTATCAGAATCCAATCCGCCAGAGGGTTTCCTGAGTCCAGAGGCAGGCTAGGGTCAGGGGACGGGATGCAAAAAACAGCACAGGCAGAGAAATCCAAAACACGGACAGGCTCAGGGTCAACAGGCATACAAAGGTCAAAACTTGGCAGAGTAAATTGTTACATGCTTACAGGAAACCACAAAGCAGGCTGGAGGCAGGATGGAAACAGATGCAACCAGGCAGAGTGGAGTGACAGCGTCCTACTTGTACTATCCCATTAATTGGCTACAGGTGATGATAGCAGCTGCCAGGAGAGGTGCTCAATTAATGAGGAAAGAGAGAGGCAGACATGCAGGACAGACAGAAACCCTTACAGACCCACTTGAATACTCAACAATCAGGTTTTGGTGGAATTCAGACAATGGGTCAACAACAAGGAATCTCTCAATTTCACCATACTGCTTTTGATAGTTGACTACCTGCTAATCTTGCTCAGCTACCTGAGTTACCCCACTAACAATAACTGAATTTGGGATTTTGACACCGGATTTTTGCATGAATTCCATGCTACTTTCGAATTTCAATATTAATGTTCAAATCTAACTGGCTCGTGGTGGATCACCACTTCTGTAACCATTTTTTTTTTTTTGAGGCATCGTAAGGAGAGGTGGCCGTATCAGCAGCAGCTCTCTTGTATCTTTGTGTTTTTATTTGATTATTCTTGTATATAGTGTGTCTCTTTACATCAGGGCTCGGTAGAAAGACTCGGATTAACGACTGGACCAAGTTTTTTCTATTTTAGCCTCGGTCTTTCTCTTGTTTTTTTTTTTTTCTTCCTCGGGGCAATGGAGAACAATAGAGGTGGGGGCAAACACATTGTTTATACACACGACCAGGTGATCGCGCTGAGGAGGCCAACGCTGCTGCCGGACCGGAGCCCCTCATCCCACATGAGCTGAAGATGAAACGCCGTGGGCGAAAGGCTGGAGCCAAAGTGAGGAGGAGGAGGAGGAGGAAGTATAAACCGGCTGTACCGATGTTCATCACCGGTAATGTGAGGTCGCTGGGAAACAAGGCAGATGAGCTCACAGCGCTGGTGGGCTCACAGACTATCTGGTGGGACAGGGACGTTATAAGTAGTGGGAAAAAGAGGGGAGGGGGATTGGCACTTATTGGGAATGAAAGATGGTGTAATCCTGGACACATTTACGTGAAGGAACGGCACTGCAGCCCAGACATTGAACTGCTGGCTGTGAGTATGCAACCCTATTATATGCCGTGAGAGTTCACATGTGCCATTGTAATTTACGTTGCTCCATTAGCTAATGCAGTGGTGGCCTGTGACATCATCAGCTCCACTACTGCTACATTACTGCAGAAGCACCCTGACGCATTTTTGGCCATCACGAGTGATTTTAACCATGTCTCACTGGGCCAAACATTACCAAACTTCCACCAGCTTGTTCACTGTCCCACCACAGAAAATAAAACGCTGGATCTACTTTATGCCAATGCAAGAGATGCATATAGTGCCACAACTCTACCCCCATTGGCAAGTCAGATCACAGAATGGTCCTGTTATTACCCAAGTATGTTCCCTTTGCGCAAAGGCAGCCTGCTTATACATGGACTGTGAGGAGGTGACACAGGAGGCTGCTGATGCACTACAGGAGTTCTTCGAGACAACAGACTGGGACATACTCTGTGAACCAGATGGGATGGACATAGACAATATGACTGCATCACAGACTACATCAAATTCTGTGAAAACACAGCCATGCCAGCTCAGACCATGCGCTGTTTCACCCTCCTCTGGGGACACCCCCCTCACATCACTGTGAACTACAAACCAGGTTAAGAAACAGCTGGAGAGACTCCTTCAGCGGAAGGCTGTGGGCTTTGATGGCATCTCCGCCAGGATCCTGAGGACCTGTGCCAACCAGCTAGCTCCAGTACTGAAACACCTGTACAACCTGAGCTTGAGTCTGGAGAGAGTACCAGTGCTGTGGAAGTTGTCCTGCCTGGTTCCTGCCCCCAAGAAGTCATCTCCATCTGACCTGAATGATTATCAACCAGTTGCCCTCACATCCCATGTGATGAAGGTCCTTGAGAGACTGGTCTTAGCCCACCTGAGGCTGCAGGTAAAGACATGGCTGGACCCTCTGTAGTTTACATATCAGCTCCATTTAGGTGTTGAAGATGCTGTCATCTACCTGCTGCAACAAGCCCATCTGCACCTGGATGGCAGAGGAGACACTGTGAGAATTGCCTTCTTTCATTTCTCCAAAGACTTTAACACCATCCAGCCACTGTTGCTGGGTGAGAAGCTGTGGGTGATGGGGGTCGACAGCTCTGTGATCTCCTGGATTACTGACTACCTGACAGGCAGGACACAGTTTGTCCAGCTGGGCAGTGTCTTTTCTGATGTGGTGGTTGGTGATACGGGAGCTCCACAGGGGACTGTGCTTTCTCCTTTTCTCTTCACCTTATATACCACTGACTTTCAGTACAACACCGAGTCATGCCACCTGCAGAAATTCTCTGATGACTCAGCTGTTGCTGGGTGTATAAGAGGGGGAGAGGAGGCTTCTCCTTCCTGTGCTGGACTGGTGCCACTGGTATGAGCCGTGCTGTTTTGGTCCCGAGCCACTGACAACGTCAGTGGGCGAGAGCCCTATTGTAATTGCTAAGATTATTTATTATTAACCTTATTTACACAGGTAATCCCATTGAGACATGGGGTCTCATTTTTAAGAGAGCTGTTTAATCGATCAGTTCTGTTAAAGCAGAGTTGATCACAGCGGTCATCTGGCATGTAGAGGAATGAAGCTGGTCTCCTTTACTTTGTGCATTATCATTTCTGAATGATTTAAATACTTTATTTTGCTGCACTGCATCAAGGTGAAGAAATTCTGTGCCCTTCAGTCGTTCGGGGCTCATATTTACTTCCGTAACAACGCTGTGTCTGACGTTATGTTTTCTTCTGCACATGTGGGTCACTTTGTAGCTGTAGACTGTTCACTCTGGAGTCTGATGGGGGTCACATTTAAATTATAATGTGAACGCCCACACAAAAAAATCGGATCTGGGGAAAAAATCAGAACTGAGCATTAAGACCTGCAGTGTGACCGTAGCATTACAGCCTAACTGGCACCTCACATTTCCCCCCGCACCTGATAGTCCTGCATTGTACAGCGGGTATGACTCATGAACCTCTACAGGTCACTGTCTATTTATCTATGATGTATATAAATTTTTAGCAGTTCTACTTTCCATGGGCAATCCCTTTGTCTGTTATACTGTGTGTGTTTCTGTCATTTTGGTTGTCTACTGTCATGCTGCTGTTACACTGTAATTTCCCAGTTTGGGATTAATAAAGTGCATCTATCTATCTATCTATCTATCTATCTATCTATCTATCTATCAATTTGAAATAATTGAAAATAAGCTTTTGCTTACTCTCTTCTCTTACAGATTTAATGTTTTTAATTTGAATAACCTGGTTCTTTACCCGGGTAACATAATGGTTGCTGAAGCATTTTTCTGGACATGCTGCAGAGTCTGTGTTGTTTTTGGTGCAAATTTCAGAGAGGCCAATTAAATTCTAAAGACATGTAATAAGTATGAATATTCAAGCAGTTGATGCTTTTCAGACGGGGAGAAGGCATTGCAATGGAAAAGTACAAGAAAAAATATCTGGCAATTTGAAAATATTGTCCAATTGTCAGATAATTGCCATGTTGTCAAATGCACTCAAAATTTCCTCACTATTAATGTTTTATGAATAAAGCAAAAAACTGTAGAACAAAAAACTATAGTTACAGTAAAAAGTTGAACATTGAAGCTTTGTCTTGCGCTTAACATTCTCTGAATAGTGAGAAGTAAATCAAACACTATTGTTCTAGAGCCATTTTTCCTCAACAAAATTAATCAACACAGGCAATACAATTTTCTGACAAGGCATTTTAAAATTATAGAGATGAGGAGCAGAAAATTGCAGCTGTTCTGATTAACAGGATGGGGTGGAGTTGTATGTATGCCTTTTGACTTTTCCTTTTGATGCTTTATAGTTGCATACAACAATTATAAAGCACACACTCAGTGCTGTTGTGACACACATATAAATGCCAACTTAAATAAAAAATTATGTAGATCTAAAATTAATGCAATTCAGTTTTTCTACTCCACAATGACTCCTCCTGCAGCCACAAAAGATGCTACTGAGGTCAAAGAGCCCCACTGACCTGAAATGGTGTGAACATACAGCACATTTAGGCAATGCAATTGCACTGATGATGCAAATCTTGACCTAGCTGCTTTCTGAAGCACTACTGTTAAAGGTCCATGCTGTTATACCCTTCACATAAAAATGTAAAGAACAGAATTGTAACAGAATTCATGAAATAAGGATGGCACATGAATATTCCTCAGAAATGCTGCCTCCTTGTTCCTATAGCACTCTCTTAAAGGCTAATTTAAGTTTTTTAAAAGCATTTAAAGTTACCAGTGTTACGTCCTATATACAGTACGATATTAGTAGCAACCCAATGTCACCAAAATCAGTATAAGTAACACACTTTCGCACACCATTGGAACCATCAAGCACTGTCCAGAGTTCTCCTAACAGAGCAGGAGATAGCCCACTTCAGGGATCTGTTTGCATTGAGGATAAAGGATGCAGGATACATTTTGCATATTACTGGCTCACTGTAAATTCAAGACAATTTCCTGCACTCTTCTCACATACAGTGGTGTGAAAAAGTGTTTGCCCCCTTCCCGATTTCTCTTTTTTTTTGGAATGTTTGTCACACTTAAATGTTTCAGATCATCAAACAAATTTAAATATTAGACAAAGATAACACAAGTAAACACAAAATGCAGTTTTTAAATGAAGGTGTTAATGATTAAGGGGAAAAAAATCCAAACCTACATGGCCCTGTGTGGAAAAAGTGATTGCCCCCCTGCTGAAACATAAATTAATGTGGTTTATCACATCTTTGGAAAGCTGAGTTCAATTTTTCTAGCCACACCCAGGCCTGATTACTGCCACACCTGTTCTCAATCAAGAAATCACTTAAATAGGACCTGCCTGACAAAGTGAAGTAGACCAAAAGATCCTCAAAAGCTAGATATCATACTATGATCCAAAGAAATTTAGGAATAAATGAGAAACAAAGTAATTGAGATATATCAGTCTGGAAAAGGTTACAAAGCCATTTCTTAGCCACTCTTTCTTTGGGACTCCAGCAAACCACAGTGAGAGCCATTATCCACAAATGGCGAAAACCTTCCCAGGAGTGGCCGGCCAACCAAAATTATCTCAAGAGCACAGCACCACGCATCCAAGAAGTCACAATAGACACCACAACAACATCCAAAGAACTGCAGGCCTCACTTGCCTCAGTTAAGGTCAGTGTTCATGACTCCACCATAACAAAGAGACTGGGCAAAAATGGCCTGCATGGCAGAGCTCCAAGGTGAAAACGGCTGCTGAGCAAAACGTACATAAAGGCTCATCTCAGTTTTGCCAGAAATCATCTTGATGATCCCCAAGACTTTTAGGAAAATATTCTGTGGACTGATGAAACAAAAGTTGAACTTTTTGCAAGGTGTGTGTCCCATTACATCCAGTGTAAAAGTAACACAGCATTTCAGAAAAGGATCATCATGCCAACAGTAAAATATGGTGGTGGTAATGTGATGGTCTGGGGCTGTTTCACTGCTTCAGGACCTGGAAGACTTGCTGTGGTAAATGGAACCATGAATTCTGCTGTCTACCAAAAACTCCTGAAGGAGAATGTCTGGCCGTCTGTTTGTGACCTCAAGCTGTGTCATGATCAGGTGAGCGCGTGCTCCCCTTCCTGTGAGAGTTTCCCCGGCTCTGCAGGTAACCACTACACCTGCGTGTGTGGACGCACCTGCTGTCTCTTCGCCGCCAGCACTGAAAAGGACCAGTTTGTGAATGCTCCAGCACTGGCTCGTTGGGTATACGGCCTAAACAAACAAGCAACTAAGTTATAGCTCTTTTTTAGGAATCCTTTGCTTAATCCCTGTTCTCCTCCACTTCTCCAGGTTGCTGCCATATTTGCAGTGTGTCTCCAGGGTTTGTTGTGTGCTCACCTGCTCCATCATTTCCGTCATCACTCCAGGCTGCTTCACTCCACCCAGTCAGACACCTCACCCAGTTCCACACCCTCCCTACTCCCTGCCAGCTCCATCCCGCTGGTTTACCTGTTCCTGCTGGGTTCCTCTGTCAGGTTCACTGCTCGCCTCCCATAAGTTGCTTTCTTGGATCTCCATTCCTGTCTCCCTCCTCTTACTAATCAGCTCTCGTATCTCCACTACAGGCTGGGTTCTCCTCTGACGAGTGGCGTCTTTTTCTAACTTTGTGTTCTTTTGATTAATAAATTGTGTTTAAACATAGCTTTTCTGTGTTGTGTGTGTTCATTGGTGTAAGATCCCTGTACATGAGCCGATCGTTCTCTCATCATGACAAGCTGAAGCACACTTGGGTTCTGCAGCAGGACAATGATCCAAAACACACCAGCAAGTCCACCTCTGAATGGCTTAAGAAAAACAAAACGAAGACTTTGAAGTGGCCTAGTCAAAGTCCTGACCTGAATCCAATTGAGATGCTGTGCCATGACCTTAAAAAGGCAGTTCATGCTCAAAAACCCTCCAATGTCAGAATCAGAATCAGATAGCTTTATTGCCAAGCATGTTTACAGTGTAAACAAACGAGGAATTTGACTTGACATTGGGCGCGCTTGATAAGCGCCTCTAATGATGCGGCAGCCATGAAGGCGCCTGTCATCAGTGGAGGGTAAAGAGGGGGAATGGGGGAGGGAATGACACAATGGGCAGAGAGAAAAAACATAGTTAATCAAAATAAAGATTATATAGATAATCAAAATTGTGATTACATAGAAAAAAAAACCTCTAAGCACAATTAGCAGACAATACAGATAACACAATACAAAGGAGCAAAGAGAGACTAGTGTGTGTAGTCAGCATGTAATAATCAGTGTGAGTGCAGTGTTGAATGTATCAGTTGCTTGTGTACAACAAAGGGGCGCCTCCTGGCAACGGATGGTTGTTATGTTCATGTATTCAAAACACAGATAAGCATGTCCCAGAGTCTCTCTCTCTTCGTGCATGCCAGGTGGCAAAGTTCTGTATTAGACACATGATAGCGCTGTCCTTGAAGAGTCCGGTTTGCTGAACAGCAGCAATTGTAATTGTTTGGGTTAAAGAGAAGCCAAAACACCTTCCAGCACAATCTCTGCACCTGGAGGAACGAGTTCCCAAGGACGTCGAATCAAGGCCAGATGAGCACAGTCACTTGGAGCATAGTAATTTCCACTCTCTTGCGATTCTGTGCATCACAAATAATTCAATTCACAGGCTTAAATTGCTGGTCGAATTGTTGAAGGAGCGTCGCCGGGATCCGCATTTTGACCAGCTCTTCCAATTTTATTAATTTCCGATACACTAGGAAACTCTGGAGCCAAACAGTAGAAATCCTGTGATCATATCCAAATAGATAGATGTCTTCTGCATCTTCAATCGAATCACACAGACACATGAGTTCCAATTAACCCATGAGTCACACATTTGGGCTCCCCCGGGCCCGATTTTCTGTTGAAAAGGTGGTGTCAATTGCATTTAAAGCCTGAAATTCCATTTTTTTCCGTTTTTCCGTTTGGATTGAGATCAGCGAGAAGGAGCGAGACACAGACACAGACGAAGCAAGCTGGGATCAGTCAGGGAGGCGGGAGTTGGAGAGGAGTGAAAATGCAACTGCTCTATGTGGCTATGTTGTGAATTACAACAATTCGGCAAAGATGAGTGGGCCAAAATTCCTCCACAGTGCTGTAAAAGACTCATTGCCAGTTATCGCAAACACTTCATTGCAGTTGTTGCTAAGGGTGCCCCAACCAGTTATTAGGCTTAGGGGGCAATCACTTTTTCACACAGGGCCATGTAGGTTTGGATTTTTTTTCCCCTTAATAATAAGCACCTTTATTTAAAAACTGCATTTTGTGTTTACTTGTGTTACCTTTGTCTAATATTTAAATTTGTTTGATGATCTGAAACATTTAAGTGTGACAAACATGCAAAAAACTGAGAAAAATGGGAAGGGGGCAAACACTTTTTCATACTACTGTAGGTGCAAACGAGCATCTTTTTAGTAAGGAGCAGGCAGGTCAAAGACAATTTAATGTCCAGAATTTTCACATCTATCTGTGGTAAAGCCTAAGCCATTTAAGGGCTGCAGTACATGTGAAGTATGAATTATATTTACCAGGCAAGATTTTGGGTACTTCAGTCAAGTGAAAAAAGCAAACATAAGGCAGACACTCTAGAGCTGCACGTTAACCCCATATAAACAGAGTTTACCTACTGTATTATGATTAAATTACTGTACACTAACCAGTAATCTGTAAGGCACCATCAAAACCAAATACTAAATAATTCCCCAGTCTCTCACCAATCTTTATTCCCAAGCTCTCCAGTTTTAAAACTGCCTTCAGTTGCCTACCCCCCACAGGGATGCCCCACAAAAGACCTAGTTGGAAAATAAAAGCATAAGAAAAAGTGATAGTAGAAATGCTGATTCAACCCAGTTGGGCATTCACATTTTTTGAACTGAGGATGTCACTCACATTAAAGCAGAATAAACAATAGTGAACCAAAGAGCAATAGTCACCATGTCAGTCCCCCAAAACAAAGCAGAACAATAACAAAGAAATCCTAATAACCTCTTCTGCATCCTTTTATAGAGTTCAATTGTATGTCTGTGGGCGTATGCATGTCTGTGCACATACATGTCCACCAAAGTTTCCAGTTTGATAAATGCGAGTTATTGACATAACGCACGGCCCAGGAGACACATATGCAGGCTCGGGATAGATTCAACAGCTTTATTAGCAACAGGGAAGTGTATGGCTGCGTGTCTGTGGAATAAGAATGTATCGGTGGTGGCGTCTGCGTCAGGCACGGGGGCAGGAGGCCGTACAGCCGGACAACCCTGTGGGAGAGAGCAGAGGGAGAAGGGTAACGGGCACCACACCAATACAGGGAATAATGATGGTAGCTGGCTTACTTGGTTGTGACAGGTGGCTGGCGTCGACAAGGGTGGAGCCCGGGAGACAGCGACCTGCGGTACCTGTGGCAGCAG
Organism: Pholidichthys leucotaenia; assembly: GCA_020510985.1. NCBI lineage: Eukaryota > Metazoa > Chordata > Actinopteri > Cichliformes > Pholidichthyidae > Pholidichthys > Pholidichthys leucotaenia. The sequence goes on from CM035839.1 coordinate 157,350,681, forward strand.
CGTAGAGCCAACGGCGAGGTGATGAAGTCCGCCGCCGGGGATGTCCACCTGTGCACAGGGGAAAGCTAGAGGAGAGAGGTAAGGGGAGCTTACCCAGGATATCTTCGCTAGTAGGTTTGAGATCCGTAGTAGCAAAGGGGCCGAAGTAGAGAGACGGCTTCAGGCCGAAGCCCAGGGCAGAGTGGATTAAATACCTCGCCGCTGACGAGGAGCAGGTGTGCACGCGGCTGGCGCCGCTGATGAGCGGCGAGTCATAACAGTACTCCCCCCTCTAGCAGCGCCTCCTGGCGATGGTTTTTCCGGGTGCGCTCGACGAAACTCAGAAATGAGTGACCGGTCCAACACCAGCGAGGAAGGCACCCACTGTCTCCACTCGGGTCCATAGCCCTCCCAATCCACCAGGTACTGCAATCCGCAACCCCGGCGTCGGGCATCCAAGATGTCAGCGACGGTCCAGGCCGGATTGCCACCAATCATCCGGGGAGCGGGGTGCGCCGCAGGTGGAGGGCAGAGGGGGTCAGAGACCACCGGTTTGATTTTGGAGACGTGGAAGGTGGGATGGATGCGGAGGGAGGAGGGAATAGCCTCACGCACAGCCACCGGGTTGATGATCCTGGTTATGGGATAAGGGCCGATGAACCGTTGAGCCAGCTTTCTCCTCTCACCCTTTAGGTTTACGTCCTGTGTGGATACCCAAACTTGCTGTCCCATCTGGTAGGCAGGTGCAGGTCTCCTATGACGGTCCGCCGTAGACTTATTGCGCTCCGCGGTGCGTAAAAGCGCATTACGCACCGTGGACCAAAGGGAACGGCACCGCCTCAGATGTGCCTGGACAGAGGGAACAGCCAACTCGCCCTCCTGCGCGGGGAACAGGGGTGGATCATAGCCCAAGGATGCTTTAAAGGGCGACATCCCGATGGCCGTAGAGCGAGAGGTGTTGTGGGCGTACTCCACCCAGGCAAGATGAGAACTCCAGGACGTGGGTTTAGATGAAGTTACGCAGCGGAGCGTAGCCTCCAGCTCCTGGTTTGTCCGCTCACACTGCCCGTTAGACTGGGGGTGATGGCCGGAGGAGAGGCTTACCTTGGCTCCCAGGGCGTTGCAAAATGACCTCCAGACGTCCGAAGAAAAGTGGGGGCCGCGGTCGGAGACCACGTCGACCGGGATTCCATGCAGTCTGACCACGTGCTGGATGAGGAGGTCCGCCGTCTCCAAGGCTGAGGGAAGTCCACGTAGGGGCACGAAGTGGGCGGCCTTGGAAAAACGGTCAACGATGGTCAGAACTGTGTCAAAGTTGTTGGAGACAAGGAGGGTCCGGTTCCGATTCCTGCGCCCTCCGGATCTTGTCTTCTATGTCCCATGTAACAGCCCCCACGACGCACGACCTGGGCAAGATGGTATGAGCAACGTCATCTGCGGCCTCCGGGGCAAATTGCCTGGAGAGGGCGTCGGGTAGGCCGTTCTTGGAGCCAGGCCTATATGTGATGCTGAACTTAAACCTTGCAAAGAACAGGGACCAACGCGCCTGGCGGGCGTTCAGACACTTGGCAGATCTCAGGTACTCCAGGTTCTTGTGGTCAGTGAGGACCACAAAAGGCAAGGCTGCCCCCTCCAGCCAGTGACGCCATTCTTGAAGGGCAAGCTTGATGGCAAGAAGCTCTCTGTCCCCCACGTCGTAATTTTGTTCCGCCGGGGACAGGCGCTGAGAGAAGAAGGCGCAGGGTCGCTTCACTCCATTGGCTGGGGACCGCTGGGACAACACCGCCCCCACCCCCGTGTCTGAAGCATCCACCTCCACAATGCACTGCAGCGCGGGATCGACCTGGCTGAGGACCCGGGAGGAGGAGAACTCCGTCTTCAGCGCCTGGAAGGCCGAAGCGGCCTCTTCAGTCCACCGGAACGAGGTCTTAGGAGAGGTGAGGCGGGTCAGGGGTCCGACGATGGCTCCAAAGTTCGGGACAAAGCGGCGGTAGAAATTGGCGAACCCGATGAACTGCTGAACTTGCTTTCGAGAGGTTGGTGTGGGCCAATCCACCACTGCTTTGATCTTCGCTGGGTCCGGAAGCACCTGGTCATGGGAGATGACGAACCCCAGGAAGGAAGTTGTTTTGGCGTAGAATTCACATTTTTCCGCCTTGACGTACAGACGGTTCTCCAGCAGTCTCTGCAGGACCCGCCTCACGTGGACGCGGTGTTCATCCCTGGACCTGGAGAAGATGAGAATGTTGTCCAGGTAGACGAATACGAACAGGCCAATGAAGTCCCGGAGGACGTCATTGATGAGGCGCTGAAAGACGGCTGGAGCGTTGGTCAACCCAAACGGCATCACGAGATATTCAAAATGCCCGTTTGGGGTTCGGAAGGCGGTTTTCCACTCATCTCCCTCCCGGATCCGGACGAGGTGGTAAGCGCTGCGGAGATCCAGCTTAGTAAACCAGGTCGCCCCCTGGAGGGAGTGGAAGCCAGTGTCCATAAGGGGCAGGGTGTACCGGTCCTTCTCCGTGATATCGTTGACAGCCCGATAGTCGATACAAGGACGAAGAGAACCGTCCTTCTTTCCAACGAAGAAGAACCCTGCACCTACTGGAGAGGAGGACGGTCGGATGATCCCAGCACTGAGCGACTCCTTCAAGTAGCTGTTCATTGCCTCCTTCTCCGGCGCTGACAGACAGTAGAGGCGTCCTGAAGGTAAGGGCGCCCCCTGGCGGATGTTAATGGCGCAATCGTAGGGCCGGTGAGGAGGTAGAGACATCGCCTTGGATTTACTGAAAACGGCACCCAGGTCGTGGAACTCTGAGGGCACTAGGGTGAGATCCGGGGGCGCGGTGTCCTGAGCTGTGGGAGGCGAGGACGGGGCGCAGGCCGCGGATTGGAGGCAGGTACCCATGCAGAAAGTGCTCCACGCTGAAACCTTCCCAGTCTTCCAGTCCAAGGCGGGGTTGTGGAGGCAGAGCCAGGGATAACCGAGGATGACAGGTGTTACTGAGGTGAGCAGGACGTAAAAGGAGATATCCTCCCGATGGTTTCCAGAGATGATCACCGGGACAGGGGATGTTTGGTGAGTTACCTTTCCCAGGGAAACTCGGGAGAGATTAACCAGGGCGAGAGGAGTATCGAGGGGGTGACAGTGGATGCCCAGTCGGGTTGCCAGGCTTTGTGAAATAAAGCTACCCTCCGCGCCTGAATCCACCAGTGCATGTGTGAGATGCCCAGTGAGGTTGTGACAGAAGCGGATGGGCAGCGTCAAATGTGTGAGGGGATTTAACCGATTAGCGTCCGCGAGGCCCCCTACAGTGACTCGCGGACCACCTCGTTTGGCTTTTCCGGACAATTCTCCACCGTGTGCTGGCTACCTCTGCAATACATGCAGAGGCCCAGGTCATGACGGCGCTGTTTCTCCGCCTGGGGGAGCTTTGTCCGGCCCGTCACCATTGGTTCGGACTCCTCGGAGACCTCCGGCGGCGGTAACGCCAGGTGGCGAGCTTGGGGCAGACGTGCAGAGGCACCCCGCGAGCGAGAAGACTGCTTCCGCTCGGAGGTGCGCTCGCGCAGCCTGTTATCCAAGCTGATGGTGAGAGAAATCAGCTCCACCAGCGTCTCCGGGGTATCCCGTCCAGCCAGCTCATCCCTCAGACCGGAGTTTAGACTGCGGAGGAAGATGCCGCAGAGCGCGCGCTCTTCCCAGCCAACTTCCTCCACGGTAACCCGGAAGTCGATCGCGTATTCGGCCGCCGATCGGCTCCCCTGTTGGAGTCCGAGAAGACGGTCGACCTGGACACTGTCCAAACGCGAATGATCGAACACTTCCAGAAATTGTCGCACGAACTGGCCATAGGTGAGGGTAGCGTAGCTGGGCTTCACCATAATGGCGTAAGCCCAGGTAAGCGCACAACCCTCAAGGAGATTACCTATATAGCCAATTCTGCTATGGTCTGAGGGAAAATCTCCAGGAACGCGAAGAAACACGGACTCACACTGCATAATAAAACCCCGAGCTCCACCCAGCTTACCGCTGAAGCGAGCAGGAGTGGGGATTGGTGTGAGCCGTGTTGGCGCACTCAGAGCAGGCTGGACGGCCACCGGAGCCGCAGGAGCCACGCCACCCGGACGAGCCGAGGGGAACGGCTGCTGGGGGTCCAAGCGGTCTAATCGGTTAGTGATGTTAATTAATTGATTTAATATCACCTGTTGCTGATAGGCTATTGAATCCACCCGAGCCTCGAGGGTGGAAAGATGGCGTGCGAGCCCACTGTCTGCCGAGCCGCTCTGCTGAAGCCGTACTGACATAACGCACGGCCCAGGAGACACACACGCAGGCTCAGGATAGATTCAACAGCTTTATTAGCAACAGGGAAGTGTATGGCTGCGTGTCTGTGGAATAAGAATGTATTGGTGGTGGCGTCTGCGTCAGGCACGGGGGCAGGAGGCCGTACAGCCGGACAACCCTGTGGGAGAGAGCAGAGGGAGAAGGGTAACGGGCACCACACCAATACAGGGAAATGATGATGATAGCTGGCTTACTTGGTTGTGACAGGTGGCTGGCGTCGACAAAGGCGGAGCCCGGGAGACAGCGACCTGCGGTACCTGTGGCAGCAGCGTAGAGCCAACGGCGAGGTGATGAAGTCCGCCGCCGGGGATGTCCACCTGTGCACAGGGGAAAGCTAGAGGAGAGAGGTAAGGGGAGCTTACCCAGGATATCTTCGCTAGTAGGTTTGAGATCCGTAGTAGCAAAGGGGCCGAAGTAGAGAGACGGCTTCAGGCCGAAGCCCAGGGCAGAGTGGATTAAATACCTCGCCGCTGACGAGGAGCAGGTGTGCGCGCGGCTGGCGCCGCTGATGAGCGGCGAGTCATAACAGTTATTGCCTAAACTCCTAGTTTTCTTTAGGGCCTGAGGTTCTAATCATCGTCAATTTTACAACCTTCAAAGAAAGAGGTTACCATTGGTGCAATGGACTGTATGTAGCAGAGGTAGTGAAGCTGAAAACAATTTCGTTTACACCTAGAGTTTCTGGAATAACTGCACTGACTGGTTAAAGGAAGAAAACTGTTTAATTTGCTAATATTTATCCACTCCACTTCTCACATTGGAGTTAGGCTTCAGTCGCCCCAACAATAACTGGATAAATGGACAAATGTATTTTAATTTTCCTTAAGTCCTCTCAAGCTTTTCATACATGGACATAATTTAATTGTATTCATCCTTTTCTTCTCTTTTTTTTTCTTTTCAAAGGAAAACTTGTTATGCTGTTTTTCAGAAATAAGGTTGTATACATTCAGTTTCCTAGCCTGGCACTCCAGAGATCAACTGCGCCCTGTCGACTAAAGCTCCCTGGTCTCTGGCATATACATGGAGCTCTCCCTGGTCCTGAAATCTGCCCATGTCTGGTATGAGGGTAATTGTATCTTTTTTGCTGCAGGCCTGAGTCACTGAAAGCATGATGTCGAAGCTTCAATAAGGTCTGCATGGAACCAAAGTTCCCACAAAACTTGCCAGTCAAAGAAGCAATGCCAAATAGTGAGCTTTGCATTATGTCACACTATTGCAGCTTTCTGTGTGTTTTGAGTAACAAGGTCATGTTAGGTTAATTGGCTGTTCTAAATTGTCCCTTGATATCTGTTTCCTATAGGCCCTTAGAATAGAGGGTTAGCATTAATGAAAGCGCTTTGAGTGGTCTTTGTGACTAGAAAAGCGCTATATAAGTGCAGGTTAGTTAGTTAGTTAGTTAGTCATACCTGGAAGAAATATGAGGATGAGAGTTGCCATTCATTTCTTTAGCAGTTCAAAGTCTGATATGGTTTAATGTGCCCAGAGCAGTTCTCAAAGAAATAAATGGTTTCTTAGGATAATGCAACTCTGTTCAATAGTATGACATTGAAAAAGTATATAATTATATAAATGAAATTATGATGATGATGATGATGATGATGATTATTATATACCCATTTGAATAGTGTTCTGGATAGCTTAGCATGCAAATAAGTTTATGAAAAAAATTTTAAATCTTAAAAAGAAATGATTGTGAATGATAACGAATCCAGCACTCTTGAAAATCTGTATTTTTCCACTGTACTAATCTGCATCTGTACTTTGTATTGTTAATACTGTACAGAACGAGCTTGAGCCACCTGCCTGGGACAGCCGTTCTACAACACAGAGCAACATTTATAGTCTTGACAATGATCAATCATTTTGTCTCTGCCAAGAATGTGTTGGTACTAAATAGGCCATCACAGGGGATGAAAAATTTCCCCATCCAGTGATGTTGTTATTCTAAGCTGCTGTCTAGCCACCCAACACCTGGCTGACATATAAACATATGAAAATGTCACGGTTGACCAATGTTTCCATGTCATGGACATTTGGTATGTAGAGCAGACCAAAGTCTGATGTCTCCCTCCTATCAGAAGAGCTGACCTGACCAGAATTTCCTAGCAATTCAAACAAAATGATTCATTGTGAAGTGAGACAATGAACTTAGGTGAACAGAATTCCATATATGAAACTGCAGAATTAGCAGTGATGGCATGCAATAATGATAATAAATGAGAATGATTGTATCGGTCACAGCCAGTCTCCCTTTTGATCTCTTATGTGCTTTCATTTCATCCAATTTGAGAGCCCATAAATTCAATTCTCGACAGAATCTTCTGAGGCAAAAAGAACAAGTGATCATAGAAAGTAGCTCCTGAAAGCTGTTGGAGGAGGAAATTTTTTCACTGACGTGGCAACTCACAGCTATACTTCCAAAAATAAACCCTGAATTTCTTGTAAGATATCAGGGAAAAAATGGTGAGACCAAATGCCTTCTTTTCCAAGATATTTTTTTATACAAAAATAATGGTATAACAAAAAAGATTAGTGAAATACTAATTGAGGTACAATTAGGTTGCACTGATAACTGTTAGAATGCACAGAACATCACAGAAGCATACATACAGTGCATCCAGAAAGTATTCACAGCGCTTCACTTTTTCCACATTTTGTTATGTTGCAGCCTTTTTCCAAAAGGGATTAAATTCATTTTTTTTCCTCAAAATTCTACACACAATACCCCATAATGACAATGTGAAAAAAAGTCTTTGCAGCACCTCTCAAGCTCCATCAGGTTGGATGGGAAGTGTCGGTGCACAGCCATTTTCAGATCTCTCCATAGATGTTCAATTGGATTCAAGTCTGGCTCTGGCTGGGGCACTCAAGGACATTCACAGAGTTGCCCTGAAGCCACTCCTTTGATATCTTGGCTGTGTGCTTAGGGTCGTTGTCCTGCTGAAAGATGAACCGTCACCCCAGTCTGAGGTCAAGAGCGCTCTGGAGCAGGTTTTCATACAGGATGTCTCTCTACATTGCTGCATTCATCTTTCCCTCTATCCTGACTAGTCTCCCAGTTCCTGCCACTGAAAAACATCCCCACAGCATGATGCTGCTACCAACATCGGTGTGGTTATGAACGGTGCCTGGTTTCCTCAAAACATGACGCCTGGCATTCATGTCAAAGAGTTCAATCTTTGTCTCATCAGACCAGAGAATTTTGTTTCTCATGGCCTGAGAGTCCTTCAGGTACCTTTTGACAAACTCCAGGTGGGCTGCCATGTGCCTTGTACTAAGGAGTGGCTTCCGTCTGGTCACTCTACCATACAGGCCTGATTGGTGGATTGCTGCAGAGATGGTTGTCCTTCTACAAGGTTATCCTCTTTTCACAGAGCAACACTGGAGCTCTGACAGAGTGACCATCGAGTTCTTGGTCACCTCCCTGACTAACACCCTTCTCCCCCGATCGCTCAGTTTAGACGGACGGCCAGCTCTAGGAGGAGTCCTGGTGGTTCAGAACTTCTTCCATTTACGGATGATGGAGGCCATTGTGCTCATTGGGACCTGAATCATTGGGCTGATTCACTATATAGTACACTATATGGGAAGAAAGTGAACATTTCTAACACAGCTTTAGTCACCCCACTCTTTGTGCTCTGTGGTGTAGCCTCTTCATAGTGCACTTGTTTGTCAATCAGTGCATTTCTCATGCTCCTAGTCCAGGTCTGGCTTATGTTTTAGCTTCTCTTCCCCATGCTGTTATGAACCCTCGTGCACCTTTACGCAGCACACAGAGGGAGGAATGAAAACCCACATGCAGAGACAGTAGCATGCAATTTATTGAACAAAAATAATAAGTTCAGTTCAGCAAACGTAATGATGAGCAAACAGTGAGAAGAGTTAAACAGTCATGGAGGGCTCCAAGAGAACAGGGACACCTCCAGGATGCTCAACAGCCCGAGGGAGAGAATGCCTAGTGCCGCAGGAGAGCTGGACAGCACAGAGAGAAAGGCAATTTAAACTTATGGGCTGGAGCAGTCCGAGGCAGTCCGTGCTGTCCGAAGTGCAGATAAACGGGAACAGCCACTAACATCAGGTAACAAACAGGTGTCAGGCAATGTTAGAAGAAAACTAAATAGCCAGGCTGAACATACTGAGCAAGGAGTGGAGAACAAACTGTTACCAATAAGCACACCACCCAGTGTGAAGTGGAACCGTAGCGAACAGGCAGGGCTTCTAGACAAGAGTGGGCGCTAACATACACTGAGGGGATAAGCTACAGTGTAAATCCACAATGATCCGGCGATCTCTTCCCACTCAAACAGGGCGTAAATAATGCCAAACCTAATCAGAGAAAAGGTCGGTGGTGTGAGTAATGAGTGTGGGCGTGAAAGAGAGTGAGTGGAAACAGCTGGTGAAACTGACAGGAGGAAGGAGGCATGGCCGAGCTGTCAGAGAGCCGAATGGACTCAGAGGGCTCCCTGAGCGAACCTTCCTTCAACCCCAACCTAGAACAGTCCTCCCCCCCAAACCCAGAAGACCAAGTGTCCAGGGGGCCGACCAGAGTCCCAGGCCCAAGGGGCGACAGAAGGAAGCCAGTCTGGTGGTCTGTCCAGGTCCAAGACCAGTCGGGCTGCCTGGGAGAGCGGGTCAGGTGGCCGGCCAGGGAAAAAGGGCCACTTCGCCCCATGACACAGTTAGTCGGGCAGACGAGCTGGGTCTTTAAGCCACCAGCTCAGAAATGGCGGCCCAGGAGGCGGTTTCCCCACGGGAAGGACCAATCAAAGGGGAGAACAAGGAAGGAGAGCCCCAACATCATAAGGCAGTGGCAAGGAAGGCACCCCCCCCCGCCACCCCCGTGGCTCTGAGCTGGGGGACAGTAGCACCCGCAATGGTCCAGGTCCGAGACAGAGCTGCACCCGCGGTGGCTCCCGGCTGGAGCTTAGCTGCACCCGTGGTGGACTCCGGCTGGAGCTCTGTTGCACCCGTGTTGGACCCTGGCTGGAGCTCTGTTGCACCCGCAGTGGACCCTGGTTGGCTGGAGGTCTGGTCCGCAGGGTGACTCTGCTGCGGCAGCCCTCACAGCAGGCGTGATGGTGGTTGCAGTCTCTATGCCCCCTGTGCACTGTCTTCCACGCAAACGGCTCATCCGGCGTGGTGGCAGGGGACTGCTTCGCCGCTGACCCTGGAACTGGATCCTCCAGGGCTTCGGGTTCCTCCCCCCTCTGGCAACTTGGTTCTGGGAGAAGCAGAAAAAACTCACAGGCTAGGGTATCTCTGACAAGGCAAACAGAAGCATGTAATCACGCCAAACAATGACGATGAACCAGCACCCAGGTGAGGGGCTACGTCCCTTAAATAAAGCAGAACTAATCAACCCGAACACAAACAGCTATGAACAATCAGGAAATAAATAACGCAAAAATCAAGCAAGAACTAAGGTGGGAATAAACACGCATTGCACAAACCCAAAACCAGAACAAAGAACATAAATGTGACTATAATAATGAAAAACAGGACTAAAGCAAGGATAATCAAAACACAACCATGACTATAATAATAAACAATGACAAATACAGAAAATCCCAGAATATCAACTCAAAGCGAGGACGTGGGCTGGGGCCCATGCCCTGGTAACAAGAAGTACAAACTATAAATCAGGATGAAGACATGGTACACAGCCCACACTCTGACAGTAACCCCCCCCCCCCCTTAAAGGATAGCTTCCAGACAACCCAAAGAATAACATCAACAAGAAACAAAAGCAAAAAAAAAAACCCTCGCAGGGTGGGTGGTGGGGGTACAAGGCCTGCCGGACTGAAACAACCCCCCCCCCCCACACACACACACAGAGTCCAAAATAAGAATACAGTTTGTGGGCCAAACAAAGTCCAAGGCCCCAAACCCCAAAACAAAGTGAGTTGGGTGGTCTACCCAAGTCCATGGGCCACCGGACTGCAGAATACGGTGGGTCAGGGGGCCTACCCCAGTCCATGGACCCCCAGACCAGAACACAGGGTAGGTCGGGCAGCCTGCCACAATCCCTAGGCCAACCAATCACAGAGCAAGGTGGAAAAGCAGCCACAGAGACAGAGAGCTAGCCAAACACAAACAAAGGAGTTCTGTGCTCTGCGACCGGTGATTGCAGTATGTTGACCTCAGAAGCCAACGGTGGAGGCACACCGGCCTCTGGACCAACAGGTGGAGGTGCACTGGCCTCTGGAACGGCAGGTGGAGGCGCACCGGTCTCTGGAATGACAGGTGGAGGCACACTAGCCTCTGGAACAACAGGTGGAGGTGCACCGACGTCTGAAACAGCAGATGGAGGCTCACCGGCTTCTGGAACACATGGAAGAAGTTGATCAGCAGTGAACCTAGATGATGTATGCTGATAAACGACGAGCTCAGGCAACTTGGGCTGGAGGACCTTGAACCCAGCTGCTTGGGGCTCCATCCCTGACACAGCCACCTTTGACGGGGAGCAGGAATCATGAGCCGGATGACCACCAGTCAACGCAGTGGGGCCCGGCAAAGCTGCAGATGGAATGACCAGTGGAGCTGGTAGTGGAGCTAGACAGTGATGTGGTGCTGGTACTGGAACTGGGGAGCAACATGGAATTGATACTGGAGCTAGGGAGCAGTGTGAGGCTGGTACTGGAGCTGGTGTGCAATGTGGGGCTGGTACTGGAGCTGGTACTGGAGCTGGGGGTGGGGTGATGTGAAGCTGGTACTGGAGATAGGGAGCGAAGTGGAGCTGGTACTGGAGCTAGGGAATGACATGGAGCGGGTACTGGGCAATCCCCATGGACCCCAGACACAGAAACAGCAACCAATGTATAATCAGGTCTGGAGGCTACAGCTGCTTGGAACCCATTCCCGGAGAAAGCTGCAGCTGGTGGAGCTTCTGGGGCAGCAAGCTCTTCCCAGACCAGCAGATCCTCATCCAGTATGGGAAAACTTTCAGAAACAAGCAGAGGAAAGAGGAGAGATACAGGTGAGGATAGGTGGATGGAGTCAGCAGCAGAGAGAATGGCAGAGGCAGGTAGTGAGGGTCCAGCAGTGGCAAACAGCTGCCGCCTAGCCCTCGTGTTGGGAACCAGGTAAGACCTATCATTTAGGGATGTTAAAAAAATGAAAAGGTACATGCCTGAGTTCCCAGTCTGATGCCGCTGATGGTCCAGACGACTCCTTCTGGGTGGCTCCAGAGATTGGCTGGTTGGGAGCTGCAGGTGTGGGAGCGGAGCGGCGAGAGGAGTGGTGCCTCCTCAAATAATCCTTCCACCCGGGACCCCCGAATGCCAGCTTGCTGCCATGGAACTCTCCCCTCCACCAGAGAGAGAGTAGGCAGCCAGAAAGCTGGCTCCAGTTAGTAGGTGGCAGAAAGCAGTGGTGGTAATGGAGGGAGTGCCAGTCTCTGTATCTGAGACTCGGTCTAGCTATCATCAAGTTTGTGTCTCCACCCCAACAATTCAAAGCCTCCTCCGGGGACAAGCAGCTCCGAGCAGTGGCCGTGAGGTCCTCCACCATGGATACCCCTTCCAGTTTGTTCCGACTCTACCGTTTCTTCCTCCTGCTGGGCTTGCCTACTGAGTTCTTAACTGACTGCATCATTCTGTCAGAGTTTGTGCCCTGGCAAGAAGCAGGACTCAGGTGCGTGACGAGCATTTGACATTTTATTAAAAAACAGAAATTAAACTCAGCTTGTGGGCTGAAACAAAACACAATGGACTTGGCAGACAGCCAGACAAAAACTCACAGGCTTAGATATCTTTGACAAGGCAAACAGAAGCGTGTAATCACGCCAAACAATGACAACGCAGCACCCAGGGGAGGGGCTGCTTCCCTTAAATAAAGCAGAAATGAATCAACCCGAACACAAACAGCCGTGAACAATCAGGAAATAAAAAATGCAAAAACCAAGCAAGAACTAAGGTGGGAGTAAATACACATCACACAAACACAAAACCAGAACAAAGAACATAAATGTGACTGTAATAATGACAAACAGGACTAAAGCAAGGATAATCATAACACAACCATGACCATGATAATAAACAATGATAAATACAGAAAATTTCAGAATATCAAGTCAAAGCGAGGACATCGGCTGGGGACCATGCCCTGGTGACAAGAAATACAAACTATAAATCAGGGTGAGAACATGGTACCCATCCCACACCCTGACAAGAATATCAGTAAGTTAGAAAATCATGATTTGTAATATAATTTAAAAAAAAAAAACTACTAATCATCAAAAATGAATTTGGAAAAAAGGATGAAGATATTTCTCTCTGTAATGATACAGTATATCAGTTGAAACCAGGTTTACATACACGGTATAAAAAGACAAGATGACTTTTTTTCTCTCTGTGACTAAATTTTAACTTTTAGGTCAGTTAGGGTTACCAAAGTTATTCCTACTTGCTAAATATTTTCTTGAGAATTTTTAAATTCATTTCTTAAAAATCTGAAATTTGCAGTCATTTCCTTAGTATTTGGTTGCATTGTTGTTAAACTGTAATACTTGGGTCAAACATTTTGGGTATCCTTCTACAAGCTTCTCACAATAGTTTGCTGGAATTTTGGTCCATTCCTCCTGACAGTACTGGTGTAACTGAGTTAGGTTTGTAGGCCAACTTGCTCACACACATCTTTTCAGCTCTGCCCACAAATTTTGTATGGGATTGAGATCCAGGCTTTCTGGCCACTTCAAAACATTGACTTTGTTGTCCTTAAGCGACTTTGTAACTAATTTGGTGGTATGGTTTGGGTCATTGTGTCATGGTCTGAGCGCTGATTCCGTCCACGCTCGGGCTGTTCAGTATTTTCCCTGTGTCATCCCATTTCGGGCCGTGTTTATGGCCTCTAGGGCTTTTATTGTGACAGCGTCATGGCGGGACTTCCGGCTGTCAGAGCCAGCTGCGCTATGACAGCTGATTCACATTCCATTGTTCCATTGATTACTTTCTCATTTCCTGATTATGATTGTGCCTTATTTAAGGGAGCAGCTGAGGTTACTCCTGGCTGCGACCTTGCATAACATTGGTTCCCCACAATGTTCAGCTGGAGTCCCTAACCCCGGCTCCAGCTTCCCTTTTGACTCATTGTGCTCTGTAAGTGTTATTCCTCCTCAGAGTCTCCTGTCTTGTATCTTAGCCTATTGTCTTGAGCCTTAGCCTGCGTATGTATTTTTGCCCCACGTGGCTGATTATTTTGTCATTTGTAGTTTTGTTAATATATTATATATTATATATAATATATTATACATACTATATTATAGAGCTAGATGGCCTGCTCTCCAACGCTTGTTGCAGCATCACTCCCGACGCCTCACTCTGGTACTTGGACCTCACAGAGGCGGCAATTAACCGCAATCCTCACTATGCCGACCACGCTGAAGTCAGGATGAGGATGGCGGAAATCACGGCACTCCGGGAGAAGAACCATGGACCGGAGGGGAACTCGGGCAGGAAGCTGAAGGCGAGGCACCCCCATTCCTCGCCTCAGGATCCAGTTCCTGTCACCCATTCAGCCCAGGAGTCCACGTCACCCAGGTGCCGTTCCCGTCCACAGCGGAGGAGGAGATCAGCCAGGATTCCCCCAGAAGAGACATAGTGGACAGCTTACTAACTAACTAACTAACCTGCACTTATATAGTGCTTTTCTAGTCACAAAGACCACTCAAAGCGCTTTCACTAGTACTAACCCTCTATTCTAAGGGCCTATAGGAAACAGATATCTAGGGACAATTTAGAACAGCCAATTAACCTACCATGCATGTCTTTGGATTGTGGGAGGAAACCGGAGCCCCCGGAGTAAACCGACGCAGCACAGGGAGAACATGCAAACTCCACACAGAAAGGTTCCAACCCCTGGCAGCCTGAGCTCATCCGGGGCCGTGTGGCTGAGGCTCGCTCCACCGACCATCCAACTCAGATTATGAAGCATGTGGTGGCAGCAGTCAGACTGGTGGAGGTCAGTCCCAAACTCCATGATTACCCCAAGTACGCTGATCTGCTAACCTCTGTCTCCATGCAGGAGCAGCGTTTCCCCGACCTAACCTTTGCGTCGCCCTCTGCCGGTAAACGTCGTCACCCTGCTTGTAATAAGCCTCAGCGAGATCCCCGTCCGGATTCAGTTCTGGGTAGCCGTAAGAACTCTGCCTCCCAGCCCCTGCATCACGACAAAAGGGAAAGACAGCAGCCTCTGCCTCTGGGTCTTCTGTTTCCGTTGTTCCGTCAGCTCCTCGTCCCCCATCTGCCTCGGCTGCTCCTCCCTCCTCCTTGATGCTCTCTCCAGCTGCTGTGAGCGCTACGAGTCCTGCTCCAGCTGTGCCTGTCATCGATCCTGTGCGAGCGGCTTCTCTTCGTCTTCCCGGGGGGAACCTCCATCATCATCTGTAGGGGGAAGGAAAGAACCAAGCCTGTTACAGCAGGCACCATCAGCCCTCTGAAGAAAAGGCAAGTGCTATTTCTTTCTCTTCCTCCGTGCTATGAATTGCCTTGGCTGACTCCTGGAGGTGGAGTTCGGGGTTCACAATCCCCCGAGCTTCCTCCTGCTGTAACCATTAATTGTGAACTTGCATCCTCTGTGTCTCCTTCCCCTGAACGTCCCCCGGTGCCAGGAATACACCGCCGGATGAAGAAGGAGCCTGCGGCCCTCGAGAGCCTGAAACCAGCCCCGCAGCCACGTCACGGGCAGAGGAGGGCAGACTGCCGATTGGAGCCTGCGCCGATGATTAAGCTTCCCCGGGTCTTCATGGAGGAGCGGTTCAACCCAGCAGGCCACAGATCCCCTGCCACCACAGCGCCAGGGAGTCTCCAGACTGTGAAGTCCATCATGCCGGCTGCGGAGCCCACCGCAGTCGAGTGGGAACTAGGAATGGACTTCCAGACCATTGAGCCTGGATCGTTGGAGTCCTGGACAGTGGTGGAGCCCGAGATCAGGCAAGTGCTCTATTTTGTCTTTCTCTTCTCTATTCTGGAGCATTATTGCCTGTCTTTCGGGGAAACGAGCCGGGTGCAGCCGATTGCTGCATCCGAGCTTGTCTCACCGGGCTCTGCCGCTGCTGGTGATCCTGATTCCGGTTCTTTCTCTTCCTCTGAGCCTTCTCCCAGGGTCACCAGGGATGAGCCTGTTCCAGTCGTCGTCTTGGAGGTTCCAGGTTCATGCTCAGAGGTCATTCCTGGTGCTGCGCCAGCCCAGTCGGGGTCCATCGTGGGTGCTGTTCCGGCCCAGTTGGGGTCTGTCATGGGTGCAACTCCGACCCAGTTGGGGTCCGTCGTGGGTGCAGCGCTGGCCCGGTCGGGGTCCAGCAAGGGCACAGCGCCAGTTTGGTTCAAGTTTGGAAAAGGAGCTGCAGATCCTCCGCCGTCTGACGCCGGACTGGCCCCTCATCCTTCCCCCAATCCCTTTCTTCCGCCACCGGGTGCCATTGGGGTTCCCCGGATTCGGCTCGGCTTTCCTTCGCTATCTCTCTCAGTAGGAAGGCCGCCACCGAGTTCTCCCCTCTGGTCCTGGTGGCCTAAGAATGCGGGTGGCCCGCCCGGGAGGCTGCTTCGCCGTTTCGGCGTTCTGGGTCGGCCACCCGACGGACTGCCTTGTTTGTTTGGCGACCTGGTCCGGCCACCTGAGGTACTGTTTCTCCGGGCCTGGGACTGGGGTAGACCGCCCGAACTGTTTCTTTCCCCCCTGCCAGCAATCTGGACTCTGGATGCAGGTAGACCACCCGAACTGTTTTTTTTGTTTGTTTGTTTGTTTGTTTTGTTTTGGTGTGTGTGTGACTCTTTGTGCTCTACCTGCCGGCATCCCTGTAAGTGTTTTTTTTTTTTCCCCTCTGTAGCTTGAGAGATGCTCCTTTGTTTTTTGTCTTTGCCTATTGATAATATTGGACTATATTTGTAGTGTTGCTGGTTGAGTTTTTTTTTCCTAGTGTTTTTATGGTACTGTATGTTTTTGTAATGTACCTGTATTTTAGTTTTCTTGTTCCTCTGTAGTTGAGAGATTCTCTTTTGTTTTTGTCTTTGCCTGGGTATAATAGTGGACTATAATTGTAGTATTGCTGCTCTTCTCTGTAATTTTTGAGTTGTTTTTTTTTTTTCTTGGTGTAGAGTTTTCCTTTTTTGGTTCTCTCCCTCCTGGCCTGTTTCCCCCTCCACCCTCCCTGGGTCGGCTCTGGTAACCTTCTAGTTGGGGGGGGGGGGGGGGGGGTTGGATGTCACGTTTGCACCTGGAATGCGCCTTTTGAGCTGGGAGTACTGTCATGGTCTGAGCGCTGATTCTGTCCGTGCTCGGGTTGTTCAGTATTTTCCCTGTGTCATCCCATTTCAGGCCATGTTTATGGCCTCTAGGGCTTTTATTGTGACAGCGTCACAGTGGGACTTCTGGATGTCAGAGCCAGCTGCGCCGTGACAGCTGATTCACATTCCATTGATTACTTTCTCATTTCCTGATTATGGCTGTGCCTTATTTAAGGGAGCAGCTGAGGTTACTCCTGGTTGGTTCCCCACAACGTTCGGCTGGAGTCCCTAACCCCGGCTCCAGCTTCCCTTTTGACTCATTGTGCTCTGTAAGTGTTATTCCTCCTCAGAGTCTTCTGTCTTGTATTTTAGCCTATTGTCTTGAGCCTTAGCCTGTGTATGTGTTTTTGCCCCGTGTGGCTGATTATTTTGTCATTTGTAGTTTTGTTAATAAATATGCAAACTCATTGGCTGGTCTATAGCATCTCATTAATGGCCCGCGAGGGCCATCCATGACACATTGTCCATTTGAAAGACCCATTTGTGCTCAAGCTTTAACTTCCTCCCTGATGTCTTGAGATGTTGCTTCAATATTTCCACATAATGTTCTTTCCTCATGATGCCATCTATTTTGGGAAGTGCACCAGTTTCTCCTGCAGCAAAACAGCCCCACAACATGCTGCCACCCCTGTACTTCACTGCTGGGGTGGTGTTCTCAGGCTTGCATGCTTCCCTCTTTTGTCCTCCAAATGTAACAATTGCCATTATGGCCAAACAGTTCAATTTTAGTTTCATCAAACCACAGGACATGTCTCTAAAAATTAAGGTCTTTGTCCCTGTGTGCTTTTTCAAATTGTAATCTGGCTTTTTTATGTTGCTTTTGGAGTAATGACTTCTTCCTTGCTGAGTGGCCTTCTTCCTTCCTGAGCAGTATGATGGCTGGACATTCTCATGGTGTTTATACTTGTGCATGATTGTTTGAACACCTGAACATGGCATCTGGAAATTGTAAACAAAGATGAACCACACTTGTGAAGGTTCACAATTCTGTTCCTGATATTAGTGTATGCAAACTTCTGGTGTTGAAGAAAATAATAAAAAATTCTCTAAAAATATTTACCAAATATAAAGATTATTTAGCAAATAGAAATAATTTTGATAATCCAAACTGATCTAAAACAGGAAACAAATTGGGAACACCTGAGTGAGGCGCGGTGTTGGGAACAGCTGATGGAAATAAGGAGAGTGAGGGGGCATGGTTGGACCGGCAGACTGTCAGTAGCGTGGGAGAAAGTAGGTCACAGAGGCTATCTAACAGCTGCTGGTCAGGCAGTGGCTATGGATACGGGAACAGCACAGAATACACAAAATGCACATAGACAGTAGAACCAAAACCCACAGAGAGATCAGGACCGAGCCGGGGGAAACGAAGCCGGCCTGGTACCTGACAGAGCCCCCCTTTAAGGGGTGGATTCCCAGACACCCAAGGTAACATCATAACCCCCCCACCCCCAATAGGATCAAAGGCAACAAACAACAAAAACCCGGGTGGGAGGTAGGGGGAACAGGAAAGAAGGGAACACAATACCCCGCCCAGGGCCCACAGTTAACCCCCCCAAGTCCACGGGTGTTGGGGCCCAGGAGGCCACTCAGAGTCCCAGGCCCAGCATAAAGTCCAGTGGACGGAGTCTGGTGGCCTGCCGGAAAACATGGGCCACCTGACCCAGGGAGTCAATTCTTCCGGTGGCCGGCCAGTGTTGTTTAGCCACCAGGACCAAAGGGGTGAGGCAGGAGGTGGCCTACCCACCGGAAGGCTCACTGGCGGGTAACTGGACTGGGGAGAGGGGACCTCCACGGCTTCGGGCAGGGAAAAGGAGACCACGGCATCCTCAGGGTGGTCCGCAACTGCACCCGTGGTGGACCCCAGCTGGGCCGGCTCCACTGCACCCACGGTGGACCCCAACCGGGCCAGCTCTGCTGCACCCGCGGTGGACCCCAACTGGGCCGGCTCCGCTGTACCCGTGGTGGACCCCGACCAGGCCAATGCTGCACCCGCAGTTACCTCTGGCTGAGGCTCTGCAGCACCCGTGGTGACCTCCGGCTGAGGCTCTGCAGCACCCACGGTGACCTCTGGCTGGGGCTCTACAGCACCCACGGTGGAACCCGCGCTGGAGCGTGGCCTCCATGACAGGTCTGAGCAGGGGTAGAGCACCCACCTCGGGCTAACCCGGAAGCACAGCCCCCACGATGGTCCGAAACCAGCCTGCCGTGCCCACGGAGATTCCGCCTGCGGAGGGACCCACATGACAGCCTCAGGCAAGAGAGGAGCAGGCTCCGGGCGGACCTCTGCAGGGAGATCCGGACCTTCGTCGACCTCCGGTGGCAACACATCCTCTCCGGCGACCTTAGATGAAAGCTCAGGGGAAGCAGGAGAAGAAAGATGGTTAGGGTCGCCGGCAGCGGCGAAGCCCAGCGAGGGAAGTTCAGATGCAGCTGTGCACTGCGCCCGACTCTCCTCACCTAGAGCCAAACAAGATCTCTCTAACACTGCGATCAGAAAAACCAGAGAGAGTACTTGCCTGAGCTCGAGCTCCACCACTGTCCAGGACTCTGTCGATCCTGGCGATGAATACTCGGGCCCGGCCTCAAGGAGGTCCAGCTTAGGCTCCCAGTCTGCTGCGGACGCCTCCACGGCTGGCGAGATGGTGTTAGCAATCCTTTTCCTCTGATGCTCCTTCTTGACTCGGCTGTTGACTGTGGCGAGCAGGTTTGCCCATTCCTCATCTGATGGTGAATCTGGGGGTTGAGTAGGCGTAGGAGGTAAAACCCTCACAGCCGGGGAAACGCGTCCTAGGACCTCCCTCTCACGGCACTCCTCTTCAACCCAGTGGTTGAGCGCGGCAAGCATAGCTGACCACTCTTCGTCCACCGGCGTGGCCGCAGGGGGACCTCTCCATGCTGGCTCTGGGAAGGAATCGTCCAAAACCACTGGCTCCTCCACCAGCTGGTTGCTCGGTTCTTGGACCGGCAGGCACTCAGAAATTAAAGGAGGAGACACAGAGAGGTTAGAAAAAGAGTCTTTAGCTGCAGCCGGTAGAGGGAGCCCAGCGGACTGCTGTGACTGGGCCCCTCTCCCGGGAGACAGACAAGGTTTGTTGTTGTGAAGATGACTTGAAAGAAAAAAACACTTGCCTGTCATCCCGGCCCTTGATGTTTACTGCTGCAGCTGGCAGGCTGTCATCCCTCTCTGTGTCCACGCTGATATGATCCTCTTCTATGGGTAGAGGAGGAGCTGTCTCCATGGCCATGGAGGTGAGCATTGCCGGGGAGAGCACAGCAGACCGCATGGAGAAACGCTAACAGTTTAGTCATGGGTAGGAGCAGTCCAAAAAGTCCAGTTCTCCCCTGGAGCATGAACAACAAGTCCTTCAAGTCGTGATGGTCACACGACGGCAAACGATCGTGAGACTCGTATAATGGTCCAGCGGTGTTTGACTAGAAAAGAGCTGCTTATGTACAAACACCACTGACCTAACAAATTGGGAACACCTGAGCGAGGCGCGGGAAAGATAATTATCGGTGCTGGGAACAGCTGATGGAAATAAGGAGAGCGAGGGGGTGTGGTTGGACCGGCAGACAGTCAGCAGCGTGGGAGAAAGTAGGTCACAGAGGCTGTCTAACAGCTGCCGGTCAGGCAGTGGCTATGGATACAGGAACAGCACAGAATACACAAAATGCACATAGACAGTAGAACCAAAATCCGCAGAGAGATCAGGACCGAGCCGGGGGAAACCAAGCCAGCTCGGTTCCTGACAGACAGCGTGAAAAAAGGTTGTCTTTTTTATACAGTTTATGTAAACTTCTGTTAACTGTATGTATGAATGTTTAGCTTTTTGTAACTTTTTTCAAAACACTTTAGTTTACTGAGATTCAGTAATAAAGAATACAGTATGTGCCCTTTAAGGTGTCCTTTTAAAATGTTCTGGCCCTGCCCTTCAGAAAGTCCGAGTCTACCACTAACTTGCAATAACAGGTTTTTTTGGTCAGTATCCGAGCTTTGACATATAACATACAGATGTGGACAAAATTGTTGGTACCCCTCTGTTAATGAAAGAAAAACCCACAATGGTCACAGGAATAACTTCAATCTGACAAAAGTGGTAATAAATAAAAATTTTATGAAAATTAACCAATGAAAATCAGACAATGCTTTTGAATTGTGGTTCAACAGAATTACTTTAAAAAACAAACTCATGAAACAGGCCTGGACAAAAATGATGGTACCCTTAACTTAATATTTTGTTGCACAACCTTTTGAGGCAATCACTGCAATCAAACGATTTCTGTAACTGTCAATGAGACTTCTGCACCTCTCAGCAGGTATTTTGGCCCACTCCTCATGAGCAAACTGCTCCAGTTGTCTCAGGTTTGAAGGGTGCCTTCTCCAGACGGCATGTTTCAGCTCCTTCCACAGACGTTCAATAGGATTTAGATCAGGGCTCATAGAAGGCCACTTTAGAATAGTCCAATGTTTGACTCTTAGCCATTCTTGGGTGTTTTTAGCTGTGTGTTTTGGGTCATTATCATGTTGCAAGACCCATGACCTGCGACTGAGACCAAGCTGTCTGACACTGGACAGTACATTTCTCTCTAGAATACCTTGCTAGTCTTGAGATTTCATTGTTCCCTGCACAGATTCAAGACACCCTGTGCCAGATGCAGCAAAGCAGCCCCAGAAGATAACAGAACCTCCTCCATGTTTCACAGTAGGGGCAGTGTCCTTTTCTTGGTATGCTTCATTTTTGCATCTGTGAACATAGAGCTGATGTGCCTTGCCAAAAAGTTGCAGTTTTGTCTAGTCTGTCCATAGGACATTCTCCCAGAAGCTTTGTGGCTTGTCAACATGCAGTTTGGCAAATTCCAGTCTGGCTTTTTTATGATTTGTTTTCAACAGTGGTGTCCTTCTTGGTCATCTCCCATGAAGTCCACTTTGGTGGTGCGATCTGACACTGATGTACCTTGACCTTGGAGTTCACCATGAATGTGTTTAGAGGTTGTTCTGGGCTCTTTTGTTACCAGTCGTATTATCCGTCTCCTCCTGCAGCCACGTCCAGGGAGGTTGGCTACAGTCCCGTGGATCTTAAATTTCTGAATAATATGTGCAACTGTCGTCAAAGGAGCATCAAGCTGCTTGGAGATGGTCTTATAGCCTTTTCCTTTAACATGCTTGTCTATAATTTTCTTTCTAATCTCCTGAGACAACTCTCTCCTTTGCTTCCTCTGGTCCATGTTCAGTGTGGTACACTCCATGTCAACAAACAGCACAGTGACTACTTGTCACCCTTTAAATAGGCCGACTGACTGATTACAAGTTTGTAGACACCTGTGATGTTAATTAGAGGACACATCTTGGTTGAACATGTCCCTATGGTCACATTATTTTCAATCTTTTCTAGGGGTACCATTATTTTTGTCCAGGCCTGTTTCACGAGTTTGTTTTTTAAAATAATTCTGTTGAACCACAATTCAAAAGCATTGTCTGATTTTCATTAGTTAATTTTCATAGGATTTTTATTTATTACCACTTTTGTCAGATTGAAGTTATTTCTGTGACCATTGTGAGTTTTTCTTTCATTAACAGAGGGGTACCAACAATTTTGTCCACGTCTGTATCTGTCACACATCGATTTATGATGGCTTCTATTTTCTCTCTACCATTTGCAGCTGTATTCTTTCAGCCCATTGGTGAGCAATTTTCAAATCTGGGCTGCAAAAGTAACATGCCCCATTTTTGTCTTTTTTCCCACTGTCTTCTGCTGTCTTGTCTGAGCAGTCATAGTGCTTAGATTTAGACTGAAGGGACATATTAAATAGTAATAATAAAACTTCAGTGCGTACTTAAGTTTGTGTCCCTCTTTTAGCTACAGGCTGGTGATTAATCTATCACAATCAAAGAGTCATTTATTAAATTTAATTGTGCCCCAGAAAATGATGACTTGCTACAGAACTGCATAAGACAGAAAAAAAATGAATGATGGATGAACATATGGACGGTTAGTAATCTATCTACTAGTGGAGCTGCACCTGCTCTAGCTACTCCTCCTCCACCCCCAAGCCTTCATAAGCAGCACCAGAGTTGACTAATGTCCCACCACTTTTTACTCATCTTTATGCAGATATATGCAGGGCCATGCTCCAAAGTCTAATCACGTCATCAACTCTATAAGGTATAACGTGAAGAATTACAACTGAGTGTATATGTGCAAGAATTTCAGCTTTTTTTTCAGACTTGCAGTGTTGTTGACAAGCAGGGTCAGATTTTAGCAAGGGCTAGTAGTTAGTAGTCCTCTACCTTATTTATTAATTCCTCTACCTTGTGTAACTCTGGAACCTTGAAGTTCATGTGTGCTCTGGTCATGTCGTCACTCTCCACCATATTTCATTGGAGGGTGCTCCCCAAACCAAGGCCTCCACCCTCCTTAAGCCTTATTCATGCTGCATTTCCCCTCTGGTCCATTTTGGTCCAATTGCGCTTTGGATGAGCCCAGTGTGCAAGCGGCTTTATGCATGCTTACTTTTTTCATCTATCAGGCCAAGTGGTTGACGCATGCGCATAACTGTTATTTGTAGTTTCGCCCCAGCCCTACGGGTAGCGCAAATGTGCTAACACGCCAGTTTGTTCACAGGCTATAAACACGAGAGTGAAGCATGTTTTTTTTTTGTAGGAGCAACAACGGCATTGTTTCAAGGAAAAGGGGGAATTACCGTTTTCCAGTGCTCATCTCCACTCAAGCTGCTGCTGCTGCAAAAGGATTCATGTACAGTGGGGCAAAAAAGTATTTAGTCAGCCACCAATTGTGCAAGTTCTCCCACTTAAAAGATGAGAGAGGTCTCCAATTTTCATCATAGGTATACCTCAACTATGAGAGACAAAATGAGAAAAAAAAAAACCAGAAAATCACACTGAAGGATTTTTAATGAATTAATTGGTAAATTCCTCGGTAAACTAAGTATTTGGTCAATAACAAAAGTTCATCTCAGTACTTTGTTATATACCCTTTGTTGGCAATGACAGAGGTCAAACGTTTTCTGTAAGTCTTCACAAGGTTTTCACACACTGTTACTGGTATTTTGGCCCATTCCTCCATGCAGATCTCCTCTACAGCAGTGATGTTTTGGGGCTGTCGCTGGGCAACACGGACTTTCAACTCCCTCCAAAGATTTTCTATGGGGTTGAGATCTGGAGACTGGCTAGGCCATTCCAGGACCTTAAAATGCTTCTTACGAAGCCACGCCTTCGTTGCCCAGGCGGTGTGTTTGGGATCATTGTCATGCTGAAAGACTCAGCCACGTTTCATCTTCAATGCCCTTGCTGATGGAAAGAGGTTTTCACTCAAAATCTCACGATACATGGCCCCATTAATTCTTTCCTTTACATGGATCAGTCGTCCTGGTCCCTTTGCAGAAAAACAGCCCCAAAGCATGATGTTTCCACCCCCATGCTTCACAGTAGGTATGGTGTTCTTTCTCCTCCAAACACAAGAAGTTGAGTTTTTACCAAAAAGTTCTACTTTGGTTTCATCTGACCATATGACATTCTCCCAATCCTCTTCTGGATCATCCAAATGCTCTCTAGCAAACTTCAGACGGGCCTGGACATGTACTGGCTTAAGCACGGGGACACGTCTGGCACTGCAGGATTTGAGTCCCTGGCGGCGTAGTGTGTTACTGATGGTAGCCTTTGTTACTTTGGTCCCAGCTCTCTGCAGGTCATTCACTAGGTCCTCCCGTGTCGTTCTGGGATTTTTGCTCACTGTTCTTGCGATCATTTTGACCCCACGGGGTGAGATCTTGCATGGAGCCCCAGATGGAGGGAGATTATCAGTGGTCTTGTATGTCTTCCATTTTCTAATAATTGCTCCCACAGTTGATTTCTTCACACCAAGCTGCTTACCTATTGCAGATTCAGTCTTCCCAGCCTGGTGCAGGTCTACAGTTTTGTTTCTGGTGTCCTTTGACAGCTCTTTGGTCTTGGCCATAGTGGAGTTTGGAGTCTGACTGTTTGAGGTTATGGACAGGTGTCTTTTATACTGATAACGAGTTCAAACAGGTGCCATTAATACAGGTAACGAGTGGAGGACAAAGGAGCCTCTTAAAGAAGAAGTTACAGGTCTGTGAGAGCCAGAAATCTTGCTTGTTTGTAAGTGAACAAATACTTATTTTACAGAGGAATTTACCAATTAATTCATTAAATATCAGACAATGTGATTTTCTGGATTTTTTTTCTCATTTTGTCTCTCATAGTTGAGGTATACCTATGATGAAAATTGGAGACCTCTCTCATCTTTTAAGTGGGAGAACTTGCACAATTGGTGGCTGACTAAATACTTTTTTGCCCCACTGTACGTTTATTCTTGTCTTCCGTGTCTTTGTTGTCTTCCTTGTCTCCTTTGTCTTTGTATGCTGTGTTGGTAGTGCCACCTCGGGAATGGGACGTTCAGTCTTGCGCATGCGCTGTCAACACGTTCAGGTCGTGGGCAGGCCGCGTGGTCATAAAATTTGGGCTGCACGCGGCTGTCCACAGAAGTGCCCTGTGGACACTAGTGGACCGAAGACGATGACGTAAAATTTGTCACACGAGGTTTCCGGTTGCAGCGTGAATCCAGCTTTTTAATCAAGTCCTGGTGACAAGAGCAGAATTGGCTTTGATCTTTTTGTGTTTCACAGTATTTTCAGCTTTAAGATGATTTTTTTTTTTCAAACACATCTTTTCAGTCGTAGTTTTGTTCAGGAATTTGAAAGCTAATTTGGTGAAAAAATGTCAACTGCAACACCACGAGATTTCATTCTGGTCAGGAGATCTATGGGTGGAGCAGCTAAACAAACCAAGAAACGACCCCCCCCCCCCCCCCACGGAAATATACATTGTTATTGTTACATTGTTATTAAATTAAAAAATGCAGGCATTTGCCTCTGCTGTATTTGGAAACTGCGCGGCTCCTACGTCACGGTAGCGGTGGTAGAAAGTGCAAGTGGGGGGGGGGGGGGGTTCCGTGAACGCGCCTCATGGATCCCCGGCGGAGGGCAGCGAGGGCGCGCATCTCCATCCTCCGCTTGTGAAGCGACTGCAGGGGAGCCAGATGCCCGAGTGCGAGCCGCTGCCTGTGGATGTCTGTCCCGAATGCCAGAGTGCGCAAGAGACGCAGATTTTTTACTTCGCGGCAGGAAAGGGGAGAAAACTAAAGCGAGCGACGGAGTAAGAATTGCCCATCATACGCCCACCCTGTTGTTGTTTTCCCACTCATTTCTTCTGCTGTCACCTCCGCTTCAAACGAAGAGCTCCCTCGGACTTGGAGTACCAGACGCCAGCAGAAAACAGACCAGTTCTCCCACTCGAACCCTGCTACTGCGGCGCTCTCAGCTGGGAGCGCGTCCTCCCACTGCTTTGGAATACACCGCCTGCTTACACACTCAGAACCATGGAGATTATATGACGTGGATTTATTTGTTTTTATTTATTTATTTTTGAACAAACTGTGCACCTACAGTACCGACGCCTGTCCTTCCTTCTATTTCTGCCTTTCTTCTTTTGCGCCCCCCCCCCCCCCACCACCACTTTGATCTGTGGCTGCTGTCTGATTGCATGTTCGTAGCTGCTGCTCCTCGTTGTGGTTTACTGCTCCATTTGTCTGTTTCCACACTTCTTCATTGTGGGGCCCGTGTCGGAGAGGCGAGAGTGGGATGCCTGGAGGAGAGCGCCGCTGTGGAGCAGATTCCGCGCAGCGGCAGCGAGGATGAATGAATGATCGTCTCCTCCATCTGAGACGTGCCATGGATGGGAAACTTAATTTGTGTCCACGGAACCGATCGGGGAATATCCGCCTCATCAAATAACTGCTGCTGACAGCGATCAGGTAAGGTTCTTATCCCCGAAAACTATATGCAAAGACGCGTGACTGTCTTTTTTTTTTTTTTTTTTTTTTTTTTTTTTGCGCCATGTGGGCATTTCCACATTGCTTTGCAGTCCGTCTGCTAATTTATTTAAATGTTACATCCCTGGCATCCATTTGTAAGTGCCGGGTCCTAATGTAATGAGTCATGTAGTCTGAGAAGGAGGCTAAATGGCAGTTATTCTGGGAAACCGGCTTGCAGTTTATCTGGGGGTCCGTGAAGCCGAGCGAAAGTACGGCGGTCACAAAAGACAGATAAATAAATAATCCTCAAATGCGTTTTAGCAGTTGGATTACTGGTCATCAGAAGAGCGCAGCTCCAAAGCAGAGCTGTCTTGAAAGAGGAGTGTGTTAAGGAGGCAATGTTGGGGGGGTGGGGGGTGGGGGGGTAAGCGCCTGGCAAACCTGTAACTTTGCGCATTGGCCAAAGAAGAAACGCAGATTCAACGCGCACGTACAGCGTCGCGCACACGCAGCCCGCACTGACACTTTAATCTCCCCCCCCCCCCACACACACACACCTCCTCGACATTCATCCCAGCCGCCTCAAAATAGGGACTGATGAGGCCGCCTTTACGCTCGTTAAGGTCGTGAAGGTTGGGGAGCTGCGGTGTGATTTTTAGCTTCAGAGGAGCGTTGATAAATCGCAGCCCTCCCCGCTCTGATGCTTCCTTAACGGTGTCACTAATGGCTGGAAATGAGTCTTGGCAGGTTCCGGCCGTGGCCGCGTCCTCGCATATCTTTTGAGTGAGGGGGCCGATGGCGATACCTCTTCCTTCCCCAGTGCGCACTGTGCGCCTGAGTGAGTGCGTGCCTTCACCCCCTGAATGTTAAAGAGCCAGGATGTACCAAAGACGCCAGTGATCGTGCGCTGGGGATTGAAGGGGAGGTGTGTGTGTGTGTGGGGGGGGGGGGGGGGGTTGCAAGAGTAACATCCGTGCTGGCATCTCACAGCGCAACAGAAAGCCCTTTGAAAGCTGAAGTTTGATTTATTTCAACGAGAGCTTATTCCTAGGCACCCCCTGGCTGTTGCGCTGTTATGCCGCAGTGCCCAGTTACACTGTGTCAGTGTGGTTAGTGTTATTTTTTCCATTGATTTCACATATGGGTGTTGGATTTAGTCAGAGGGAAACCCAGACTGTCGTCTTGTCTTCTTTCAGTAGCGAGCAGGTGGCCCCGGTGATGCTGAGCAGGGATGACAAACGGGACGCAGTGACTGGAGTGCACAGGAAGCTCCAAGCGCTCTCTCCCCCTCTCCCGTTTCTCACCCATCTGTTGAGCATGGAGTGTGTGTGACTGTTTCCGCACCTTAAATCAAGCTCCCATCACTGCTGTCAGATCCCCCCTTAAATCATATAATGTTACATATAGCAGCAACCTTTATTTTTTTGCCTCATGTTGCACCCCCCCGCCTCCCCTTTCCAATTCCCCTATGATATTCCACAGCTGAACCAAGGAGAGGGGGGAAAAGGAGATGCCTGTATGGAGACTGGCGTAGGCCATTTAACAGGGACACTGATTCACGAGCAGCCACTGTCTCTTTGGATCTTGGCACCATTTAGAATCTGGATTAACAGGTCAAACATAGCCAGCAGTATTAACTGTCATCCTGCTACGGGAGCCTAGTAATCATGTAATGATCATATAATCAGAAACAAATCCGTCAAATCTGTGCAGCATGACAGCAGAGATACATGACATGATTACCGAGTGCCACCCCGACAGCTTGGCGTGGCATTTTGCCGTTTCAGACCTATCTCTTCTTTTATCTAAACTCAGCTGCTGTTGTAGCTGGTGGGAGTGGGAGGGCCACATTTATCCCAGGATCAGGGCTGATGTGGTGGATGCCAGAGAATTTCCCTTTTCGACACATGGTTGTAATGAAAAGAGTCATAAGCAACATTTTGTAAAATTTAAACTTCAAAACCCACTGTTATTGAATAAGCTGGTCTGTAGTTCGTTCTGGCAATGGTGTTGAGAGGACCCTCACATGGAATGCTGCTCTGGATGTTCAAATATGCGCTTTTGTTTCCCTTTGTCTTCTTTTGTTTCTTTTGGAGTCAACCAAGAATTTGTAATGAATGATGTAGGTGATACTGTAGCTGTGTTAAGCAGAGGCTAGACTGGTTGGTAGTAGGGCTGTGCGATATGACCAGAATTTCATATCACGATATAAGTAATCTTATTTGATGATAACGATATATATTGTGATATACATTTTCTGTAAATTCTAAAGTTTACATGATAACCAATAAAAAGACCATCTCTTTTTCTACATTTTAAATTACATACTGAAAAAAAAAATCAATTGTACAAATTCATTAATTTTTTCCACCTTTTTCCTCTTAATTTTGCAGTGTTATAAAATTGTTTTTAATGTGCATTTGAGATTACTTCAACTTTATTCATTATCACTACTGGACTAATTAAAAATGATTAGAAATCAAGTTACATTAAGAGCCAGTTTGTTCCTCCGAAATGTTTTTATTTATTTATTTAGTGTGTATGCAGCCGTTGTCACACACTTTTGCAGCTTTAGTCATGTTTTTTCAGACAAAATTAAGAAACTTGGCAGTGATTTTAAACCAGAACGATGGTCTGATACACTACAATGTTTCCCATTAGCGACAAGTTATCATTGTCATTTAGTATTTGCCATCTTATAATTAGAGAGAGATGGTGTTAACGTGACTTACCTCAAATTAAAACAAGGTTAGAGGACTATCCTTGCTGATGCAGCATGGTGGGAAAAAGTCCAACTGTCATGATTTGCCCCTCGGGGCAGAGAGACAGACCCATGCGCTGAACTGCAGTTTGTGGCATTAATTAACAAAACACACAAAGTTCCAAAAGTGCACTCACACAAAAATTCAAACATATAACAAGGTAAACTTACGAACAGAGGATCAGAACAAAGTCACCAGAATGGGAAAGGGGTTCTGGTGGCGAGGAGGAAGAATCATTAAGACCGTGGCGACAAGAAATAAAAATGCTGTCCTTAAATAGGGTCAGAAGAAATAACACAAATAATACCAGATATGGGGTCACATGAGTGGGTAGAAGGTAGAAATGGTTAATTTGAATCAGCTGGAAGTAATGAGAGGAGAGCGACTGGCTGACAGCTGACAGGGCTACGCCCACATGGAGCACCAACCAGAAAATGCCGACAGCTGTCAACCACAACAATAAGGAATTAGAAGAATAAAATATAAACAAGTACAAACTGAGAAATAGATACCACTTGATGCAGGATTAGAACACGGTAAACTAAGACATAAACAGGAAAATAAAAAACATTGCAGGAATAACAAAAACCAAAAGGCACAAAAATACAACAAATATACAAATACAGAGAAAAAGCCATGGTGGAAACCTCCAGTGCTTAGCTCGTGACACCAACATCTCTGGCTGGCACAGAAGTAGCAGCTCCACAGAAGTAGCGACAAAACATTAGCTTCCAGTTAGCTGCTGTGGCATACCTGGCGCACTGTGGGGGACAGACAGGGCAATGACAAGTACAAACGGGTATGTCTCTTAAATCCTGATATAAACGATACAGTTTTATATGAAATGGTAGATGTTTTTTATCATGTCACCGATATATATCGTCATATCGCACAGCCCTAGTTGGTAATAGAGAATGCATAGGATAATCTGCATTCTAGACAGGAAAAAAAAAAAAGATTGTTCATTGCCTTCTCATTTTGATTTTATCCATTTTATTTTTCATACTTATTCATTTTCAGTGGAAAAACTGCAGCTAAGACTTTGGATCACCAAGAGATCGAACATGATGTTAGAGTTTTCATTATAGATATTTAGTCTTACTATAAGCACTGCAATTTAAAAAAAATCTCTGCTGTACAGAATACACCCTATATCAATTACACTAGAGGAAGAATGACTGACTGTCATGAATGCCCCTCCAGGGGAAAAACAAACTCAGGGGTTTGACTGCAGTGAGGACATTTATTAACAGAAAAAAACATAACAGTCCAAAAATAACTGTGTAGACAATACAAAAAACAACCAAGAAAAACTTATACAGAGACGTCTCCAGAGTTGCGAAAAACTCAGGAGAAAAGGAGGGGGAGACTGTCCAAAGAGAGATTAGTCCAGTCCAAACACAATTGTGGCTGCCGCACTGGAGGAGTGTCCAGCAGTCTAATAAATAGTGGGGGAAACTAACGAGCAACAGGTGCAAGTGGCAGGTGTCCTAATTACCAACTGATTGCAGCTGAGAGGACCTGAGGCACAGCAACCAGCTGGAGGGTGTGTCTGGGAGTTGAGGAGGAAGAAGTGTCACAAAAGAGAAAAACATACCAATAACATATACAGATACAAAATAGACTAACAGATAAACAAAACTAGAAATAAGGTGAGGATCTGAGCTCAGCAACAAACCAGAGCTCAGATACATGACAGAGCCCCTACCCCCTGAAGGGGTGGAGCCCAGACACCCCAAGGTAACACCAAGAAGACCCCCCCGCCCCCCCAGAGAGGGAATACAGACAAAAAAACTACCCCGGATGGGAGGTAGGGGGACAGGCTAAGGAGGGAACAAACAACTCAGTATAACACCCGCACCTGCGCCCAGACATACCTTAAGGCCCCCCACAGTCTCAGGGCACCAGGGTTGAGGTGGCCGGCCAAAGTTCCAGACCAGCCAGACAGCCCGATGAAAAGAGTAAGGCGGCCTGCCGGAGAAAAAGGGCCACCCGACCCATAGACTCAGTCCATCAGGTGGCCGGCCTGACTTTTTTAGCCACCAGGGCCACAGGGATGACCCAGGAGGCGGTTACCCAACAGGAAGGCCCAAAGATGGGAAGCAGAGCCGGAGGGGGGGAACCACGATGGCTTCTGGTCAAGGAGGAAGGGGAACCATGATGCCCTTGGTAGTCTGGGGAAAGGTTGCACTCACGGGGATCCCGGACTGGGACAAGGCAGCACCCGCGGTGGCTTTGGACTGGAGCACTGCAGCATCCTCGGTGGCTTTGGGCTGGAGCACTGCAGCACCCTCGGTGGCTCTGGGTTGAAGCACTGCAGCACCCTTGGTGGACCCCGGCTGACACAATGCTGCACCCACGGTGGACCCCGGCTGGGCCAATGCTGCACCCATGGTGGACCCCAGTTGGGCCAACACTGCACCCTCGGTGGAACTTGGGCTGGAGCGTAGCGCCCATAATGGGCCCATGCAGGAGCGCAGCACCCATGTCAGGCAGATACCGGACAGCAGCATCCACGAGGGTCCCCGACCTGGATGCAGCATCCACAAAGACTCCACCTGAGGAGGGACCCGCATGACAGCTCGGGAAGGGGGGAAAATGCGCCCTCCAGAGGCAAACCCGGGCCTTTGGAGACAACAGATGGAGCTGGATCATCTCCAGTGACCCTGGGAGAGGTTCAGGCTCAGAGACAACAGAGCAAGAAAGGGGATCAGGGTCACCGGCAGCAGTGGAGCCCGGCGAGGCGAGCTCGGATGCAGCGGATGGCTGCATCCAGCTCTCCTCCCCAAGAGACAGGCAAGATTGCTCTAAGATAGAAAATAGAAGGACAAAAGAGAGCACTTACCTGATCTCAAGCTCCACCGCCGTCCACAACTCTGACGATCCAGGTAGTGATGGCAATTCGCACTTGGTCCTCAGGAGATCCATCTCGGGTTCCCATTCAGCTGCAGTGGCCTCCGCAGCTGGCACGATGGTCATAGCAGTCCTAATTGTCCCAGCTGTCGCGGCCCATGCAGATGGCTCCTCTGGTGTGGAAGCTGGGGGTAGGCTCCGTGTTAGCTCCAGAGTCAGGTCCTCCAGGGCCACCAGCTCCTCCACCATCCGACGGCTTGGTTTTGGAACTGATGGACACTCAGGGATAGGTGGGGGAGACACGGAGAGGATGGGAGAAGGTTTAGGCATAGCAGCAGAGAGTAGAGAGCTCAGAGGACTGCTTAATCTGAGACTCTCCCCCGGGAGGCAGACAAGGCTTATCAATACAAGGTGGAACAGAATGAAAAAACACTTGCCTGACCTCCCGGATGTTTATGTTCTCAGTTGCTGGAGACAGACAGTCATCCCTCTCCGTGTCAACGGCGATTCTGATTCTCTCTGTGAATTGTGGAGGAGCTGGTTCTGCCAACACGGAAGTGTGCGTCATCGGGGAACAAACAGGAGACCTCTCAGCAGCGGGAGAGCTCACCAGAGGGAAGTGAGGAGAGGCCAGTACAGTGCGGAAAGAAGCTGATGAAACAGCCGGGAAAAAAAGGACCGAAGGGGAGGCTTCTGCTTCGGTGCCGGGAGAAAGGCTGCTGAAAAGGTGGGAGTAGTCCTCCGACAATGTGAGGTGGGATGACTCTGTCTGCATGGAGCTGGAGCCGGCGGTGAGCGCGCAGGAGTTGACACAGGCATCGGAATCACCTCCCTCAGCCCCTCATCTGTGCATGGGAAGGAAAAAATGGAAGAGATGGTATCCATCGCCTTCGGGTGATTCCATAAGTTGGGAAATGCCTGCATCACTCGTGCTGCGTCTTCTCAGTTCTCATAGACAGTCCTGGAAGAACGGGAGGCTTGGGTCCACGACCAAATGTGCCCCAGAAGGCACACCGCCCACTGCTCCACCTTATCCATGGCGAACTCCAAAAACAGGTGAGTGGAAAAAACACACAAAAGGTGAAAAAAATGCCCCACTGCAGAAGCTGAGTTTTCATTGGCGGCAGCCAATTGACATGAACGCCCCTCCAGGGCAAAATCAAACTCAGGTGCTTGACTGCAGTGAGGACATTTATTAACAGAAAAAACATAACAGTCCAAAAACAACTGTGCAGACAATACAAACAGCAACCAAGAATAACTCACACAGAGATGAGTCTCCAGAGTTGTGAAAAACTCAGGAGAAAAGGAGGGGGAGACTGCCCAAAGAGAGATTAGTCCAGTCCAAACACAATTGTGGCTGCCGCACTGAAGGAAAGCACAGCAGACTAATAAATAGTGGGGGAAACTAACAAGCAACAGGTGCAAGTGGCACCAACTGATTGCTGCTGAGAGGACCTGAGGCACAGCAATCAGCTGGAGGGTGTGTCTGGGAGCTGAGGAGGATGAAGTGCCACAAAAGAGAAAAACATACCAATAACATATACAAAATAGACTAACAGATACACAAAACTAGAAATAAGGTGAGGATCTGAGCTCAGCAACAAAGTAGAGCTCAGATACATGACACTGACCTGAAGTTATTGGCTGATACATTCCCCAGCAGACTGTTTTATAACTGTCATCACACAGATATGTCAACAAGAATAATATTTGATGAAATCTGCTAATATAAAAAGCACACATGAATATATATAACGACTCAATAATTGATTATATCAGTAAAAAACCACCCTTGTTCTTCTTGGATCTCTATGTTGGTTGTTGAAGTTTCAGGCTATTTCATGGGAAATGCTTTCAGTGTGTTTCGTGTTGGAATGTACAGAGGAAAGAAAGGTGTTCATGGTATGTAAAGCTGCTGTTAACTTCTCTGTGAGTGTGGAACTACTCCCCGCATGCCTTTTCTTTGTGGTGCATTGTTCAGAAAGTGGTGCTTTCACCCTGATTTTGTGTGCCCTTTTCCAGACTGACCAAGGCATTTGGGCACATATTTCCTTGGAGAAGAAATTCAGAACAAGTCTTTCTATGTTGGGCATTCTTTTCATACTGTATTTTATTTACTTTTACTTTAATTTTTTCAGGGAGTCCAAACTACGGTGCCAATTAGTGTTGTTATGTGATTGCTTTGATTTGTTTTCTACAGTTTATTTTTTTTAATTAATTGATTTTTTTATTCCTAATTTGTTTTACAAACAAACCTTGAGATGATAATTTTACCAGCAGTAGGCCGTGGCTCATCTTGGATGTTCCCAACTTTTAATTAGATTAGTTGTGCTAGTTTGAATGCAGAATTTATTTGATTTCATATTCTTGGTATGATTCTTTGCTGACATTTTGCAGTTTTAAAGCTGGACTGTTGACTGTTACTAAAGAAGAACAACATGAGGGCTCTCCAAAACTGAAGCCCACACATCTTGATCGCCCTGTGGTGGGTGGCTGTGGTAAAATGATAAGCTCCTCCTCCACCCATTATTGTGTGTGGCATTCTGCCATTCTGAAAGCTGAAAATGTTTCACAAATAGTTTTCCCCAGAGATAGTTTCTGTCCTCATATGGAGTTCTTGGAGTTCTTATCACACTGATGTGTGCTCATTTTCCGGTTCAGCTGTCATTAGTATTTGATGCTGTTAAAATGCAGGTATGATTGCAGGTGAGCCTCATTGTGGTTGGTCATGATGGTTGCTGCATGGACTGTAATGGGCTGCTGTTTGGGTGGGAGCTTTATGTGACACCTCTTACTTTGCAGTCAGTACTGTGCTCTGTTTGACTGTGTGCAAATTAAATCACCAGTGTAAGGCTAGAGACACACCAAGCTGACACCTCTGTCAAAACCTGATGAACAACATCCTGCCTTTTGTTGAGTTTGTTGCCATAAAAAAGTTACACTTGGACACACTGGGAAGACTACAGCCAATGGCAGACAATAGCTGACATGTGTCAGAGACAACAACTCTCCAGATCAGCAGGTGATGCTTGTCTTTATTTGTCACTCAGTAGTAAAACCAGAACTCCTTTGATGGATAATATAAAAAAAAGAGTTAGTATACTGTAATTCTCAGTGGTTACAGTGGTCATACTGAGCTGGCCTCTTTTGAATTAAGATGATCAACTGATCTTCGGTTTCTTCATCCCTGATAGATGTTTTTAAGTCAGCTGTTTGTTTGTTTTCATTTGTCATATCCATTTCTCTTCCTCGTCCATTTACTATTTTAACAGCCAGTAGGAGTGCTGTCTTTCACTGACAGATACCAATTCAACATGTTGAATCAACCAGAAAAACTCTAACAAGGCTTGTTTTGTGCCTTCGGTGCGGGACACACCAAGCGGATGAGGCTCGCCAATGGCTCCAACTTGCCAGCTGGCCGATCTCTAGCTTAAGATGACAACACCATAAATGCAGAAAGTAGATCTTGTGGGTGAAAATGGTATGCTCTCCATATTCATAATGCAAATCCATGAGCGAAACTGTGAATTTTGCATCATATCTATTAATGAATATGGAGGACATTCT
Source organism: Pholidichthys leucotaenia (assembly GCA_020510985.1). Taxonomy (NCBI): domain Eukaryota; kingdom Metazoa; phylum Chordata; class Actinopteri; order Cichliformes; family Pholidichthyidae; genus Pholidichthys; species Pholidichthys leucotaenia. The sequence continues at coordinate 157,386,328 of CM035839.1, forward strand.
CATGGTCTTTCTGAATATCAGAAGTAATGTGGACCTCTTTTTTGATAACAGGGGCTCATTGCATTCACACTGTAGGTAGGTAGTCTCATGCTGCTCATGATAACAGATGCAGCCTATGCTTTGGTCATTGCGGTGCTACTATTGTGACATGCTGGCAATATATGGCCCAGTAAGGTGTAAATGGTGAGTCCGTTTTGGATCTCCAATACAAGGAAGTGTGGCTTTAAGTAGTTGTGAAAATTCCCCAATTGAGATCAAATGTACAGTTAACATACTAGAAGAATTTGCTATCATATTAGTTGCAATCGATGATTTAATTTTCATGGATACAGTGTGGGAAGACTGCCTTTAAACTTTGTGGTAACTATCTAGAAGAGAAGTCACACATCCACCACAAAATGTAGCTAAAAGTTGTCACTTTTAACCAAAGCACAACAGGGAGGTTAAACAGAACAGAGAAGTGATACAGCAAGTAATTATTGCACTATCGCTGAACAATCTTCTGAGCAGCTGCTGGAGAGGCGGCACAAATGACAGTGTGGCACATATCAGCTTAAGATGTATGAAAACCACCCAGCTCTGTGGCAGTTTTATACAGCCTGTAAACGTGATACTAATAACATCTTCAATATCCACCCACATGTCATGCAGCAGTGCTGGCAATGCTAAATCTTCCCCTCTCTCTCGCTTCCACGCAACGCGTGACCTAACCTCTCGCTCACCTATCTGTCGCCGCGTTCCCCATCTCCCTTTTTGCGCTAGCAGCTCGGATGGGCAAATGTTCAAGAGGATACGTCAGCACACAAACAAACAAAAGCGCACGCACAAGCACACGCACATAGCAGGAGGTTAAAAAAAAGCAATGGTGGCATGTCAAGCTGTGTTTCTGCACAGACAGGCATGCTCTTTAAGGAGTGCATATGGACCAGGGGCAATGCGACAGCTTGGTGTTGCCTGGATCACTGCACCCTGGCTGGGCCATTGTTCCTCTGACAGCCCCCCTCCCCTCTCTACATATACAAACACACACTTCCTACCCTCGGCTGGTCTTTCCCTAACAAGCTTCCTGCTCGCTTCTCCTCCACCTCCTCTCCACCTTCCTTATGTCCCAGCCCCATCCATCCTTTATATTCTCTCTCTAATTGAAATGTTTATGGGAACCTTATTTCCTCTCTGGATCTCTATTAAGGCTGAAATTGGTATCCTATTTTCAGCGGGGCAGAGCTATCTTGGTAGGTGAACCTGGTCAGGTAGCTTGCATCAAGAAACTCTTCTGTCAGCACTCGACGATCCGCTGCTTAGGTCACAAAAGAGAAGGAGAAAGTGAGAGGAGAAAGAGCGGTATCAAAAAAAAGTAGATCATTGGGTTCAAGAGAAGGATAGCTATAAACCAACAAAACTTAACTTGCTTAGCGTAAAGAGGTGAAGACAATGGAAAGGCTAAATTTAAAGGAGGGAGGGATTTTGTTAGGGCATGCATCCACTTTCCTCCTCTGCGTCACACGTTGTACCCTCCTTCTTCATATGTTCTGCCATGCTCCATTTGGAGCCACAGATGCCTCTGTCACTGGGGCAGCACTCGCTTGGCGTGGCCCCCGGGTGACTGTGTCAATATTTGTAGTGAGTGCCATTTTGGTTTGGGGTGCCTCTGTAAGCGTGACCGGGCTAGGGCAAGGCTGAATCTTAAGGAAAATCAACAGGAAAGAAAAAGCTCGGCCCTATTGTCTGACTCCTAACAATTAATTAAGCCTTTTGGCGAGAAAACAGAAAGGAGGGGCCTCCTTGGGAATAGATAGTTTGGGGTTGCAGGAGAATGAGGGGTAGAAAACAAAACAAATTAATTGTCTTGAATTGCTAAGATAATTCACATCTCTGATTAATATTGATCGCACACGGGATAAGAAACTGCCACAATACAGCCACAGAGAGCAGTTAATTCAATGAGTTTTTGTGCTAATAACTCTCTTTGTGCACACATAAGCAAGAAGACTTTGTTGGGCAATGACTGCTGTTTGAAGCTGAGCTGTGTGTTTGTTTGCACAGAGTCTTGGTTGGTGACTGACTGTTTCCCCAACAGTAATATTTGGCGTTTTTCTTTAATGTTTTTCATAATGTGTGGCCCTTGGGGATGGCGAAAGAGTAAGAGCCGGCAGATTGTATTGATTCAGAGCATCTAAAGCTGCTGTTTTATACTGCAGTACAGGAAGGCCCGCAAGGATTTCTTCAGTTAACGTGTTTTCATTATTGCTTTTTTCACTGCAACTTAGAGGACATGCCTGACCCTTTTAGACTCAGCCCTCTTTAACTCTGGCTTTTGTTTCTCTCTCAGGGTCTCACAGTTTTCATTTTTCCCCCTAGCCCGCCACCATGTGTCATTCTCTTCTCTCTGTTTATTTACATGTACAGCCGTGGACAGAATTGTTGGTACCCCTCTGTTAATGAAAGAAAAACCCACAATGGTCACAGAAATAACTTGAATCTGACAAAAGTGGTAATAAATAAAAATTCTATGAAAATTAACCAATGAAAATCAGACAATGCTTTTGAATTGTGGTTCAACAGAAATATTTTAAAAAACAAACTCATGAAACAGGCCTGGACAAAAATGATGGTACCCTTAACTTAATATTTTGTTGCACAACCTTTTGAGGCAATCACTGCAATCAAACGATTTCTGTAACTGTCAATGAGACTTCTGCACCTCTCAGCAGGTATTCTGGCCCACTCCTCATGAGCAAACTGCTCCAGTTGTCTCAGGTTTGAAGGGTGCCTTCTCCAGACGGCATGTTTCAGCTCCTTCCATAGATGTTCAATAGGATTTAGATCAGGGCTCATAGAAGGCCACTTTAGAATAGTCCAATGTTTGACTCTTAGCCATTCTTGGGTGTTTTTAGCTGTGTGTTTTGGGTCATTATCATGTTGCAAGACCCATGACCTGCGACTGAGACCAAGCTGTCTGACACTGGACAGTACATTTCTCTCTAGAATACCTTGCTAGTCTTGAGATTTCATTGTACCCTGCACAGATTCAAGACACCCTGTGCCAGATGCAGCAAAGCAGCCCCAGAAGATAACAGAACCTCCTCCATGTTTCACAGTAGGGGCAGTGTCCTTTTCTTGGTATGCTTCATTTTTGCATCTGTGAACATAGAGCTGATGTGCCTTGCCAAAAAGTTGCAGTTTTGTCTAGTCTGTCCATAGGACATTCTCCCAGAAGCTTTGTGGCTTGTCAACATGCAGTTTGGCAAATTCCAGTCTGGTTTTTTATGATTTGTTTTCAACAGTGGTGTCCTTCTTGGTCATCTCCCATGAAGTCCACTTTGGCTCAAACAACGACGGGTGGTGCGATCTGACACTGATGTACCTTGACCTTGGAGCTCACCATGAATGTGTTTAGAGGTTGTTCTGGGCTCTTTTGTTACCAGTCGTATTATCCGTCTCCTCCTGCGGCCATATCCAGGGAGGTTGGTTACAGTCCCGTGGATCTTAAATTTCTGAATAACATGTGCAACTGTAGTCACAGGAACATCAAGCTGCTTGGAGATGGTCTTATAGCCTTTACCTTTAACATGCTTGTCTATAATTTTCTTTCTAATCTCCTGAGACAACTCTCTCCTTTGCTTCCTCTGGTCCATGTTTAGTGTGGTACACACCATGTCAACAAACAGCACAGTGACTACTTGTCACTCTTTAAATAGGCCGACTGACTGATTACAAGTTTGTAGACACCTGTGATGTTAATTAGAGGACACATCTTGGTTGAACATGTCCCTATGGTCACATTATTTTCAGTCTTTTCTAGGGGTACCATCATTTCTGTCCAGGCCTGTTTCATGAGTTTGTTTTTTAAAATAATTCTGTTGAACCACAATTCAAAAGCATTGTCTGATTTTCATTGGTTAATTTTCATAGAATTTTTATTTATTACCACTTTTGTCAGATTGAAGTTATTTCTGTGACCATTGTGGGTTTTTCTTTCATTAACAGAGGGGTACCAACAATTTTGTCCATGTCTGTATTACATAATATGAAATTCCAAAATTCACATTTTCCCAGCATAGGCGCACATGCAGGGCCAATCCTTTGAAGTGGGGCTTCTTGTTCCACTGCTTAACCTATTGTTAAGAGGTTGCAAACCCATCTACCTCAGCACATTTCCTCCTCATCAGCAGAGTGCCCTGCTGTTACACCCATCACCACTGAAATACTGCTCCTTACACAGGAGGAGGCTTCTCATTTGCAGTTGGAGAACTGGAATATTGTGTTCTGTTGGAAGTAGCCTGTGCTCATTTGCGATGGGTTCTAATGGGGTTCTGATCTTTGCATATGTGCCCAGTGTTAGATTCACAATTTGGATGATTAAAAAGTCTCTTGCATCCAAGTGCCCTTGGCTGGAAACACTGCCATATCACAAAAGTAGACCTTACAGCAAGGTTATGATAAGAACTAGATGGAAAAATCTTAATTTAGTCCTTTAAATCTTGCAAAAAATACATTTATAAAGAAAGCTTATCAAATCCATGTTGAAATTTTGATTAAAAAAAGTTGACCTGATGTGTGATGAAGTTGTATTCCCAAACAGACATCTTGGACCATAAATTTAGTCCCATGAAATTGTTTAATTTTCAGTTGCTATTTTCAGCTTTATAAAGCTGGAGACTGGTCGACCAAGTGTAATGCAAAAGGTAACATCCTGGCTGTCTAGGGCCTGATGAATAATTTCATGAGCTCCAACTGTCACCCAAATATGAAGAGATAAGTTTATCAGATAAAAGGGGTCAGATGTATGAAAGCGGTGGTGAAGTCATGCGCTTGGTTGTGGTTGATAGGCTGCGGTTTGGAGAAGGCTACTTCGAGGATCGGCCTTGGCTCCCAGGCATTAATGCCCCCCCAGGGAAGGAAGACATTTTCAGAATAGGGTGTGATGGTTAGGCATGGAAACAAGATCAGGCAGACATGTAGGCGAGGGAGGAATTTTTAGATGTATGAAGGGAAGAGGGTGTGTTTCGGTTGTAGCCCTGCTTGTAAAATTCTGATAAAATTATCATCAATTATTAGACCAAAAGTTTACCGTTCTTTATTTCAGTATTCACATAATGGATCAAACTTAAAAATGCTGCACTAGCTTAAAATAAAACTTCTGACATCCTCACAGTTATCCTTTGTGAGATGAAGAAAAAAACCCTTTGACAAAGTAAGAGTCCGAAATTATCATGAGTAAGGGCATCTCGTCTCTCCAGGCTATTGTTGTGAACAAAAAACATGTTCTTGGAATGTGCTTGGTTTGTCTGTTTGAATAAAGGTTGAGAAAAAAAAAAACATATGCAAGGGATTCAGGAGATAAGCTGCGGTTTTATGTGCTGCCAGTTTTCACGTTTCATTAGTTCTGTGCAAAACTGCCTGCTGTATGTGTGGGCATTCATGCATGTGCTGATGTGAATGCCTGAGATTATCGGTACGTATGTCTGTGTGCACATGAGGGTGCACGGACAACCACCTTGGGTGCTATGGCTTGTTAAAGCTATGGCTTGCGGGTTATTGGAGGAAGCAAAGTGGACAGGTGGAATTCCAGCCCAGCAGCATGCTGGATAGATCTGCACAGTGACAGGTGTGTACACTGATGGTGCAGAGATGAAAGGAATCACTTGGTCTCTGAATACTGAATTCTTTTTGGTATAAATGCAGGGACAAAAACATAACTTACCAAATAAGAATATTGGAAAGATGTTATCTCTTGCACTGTAACAGGTCTTAATAGGGCTGCATGTAGTAATGTGCTGTTTGCCTTTCCCCCCTTACTTGACTTTCATTACACTTACACTTTCACTCCCTCACTAGTTTTGGACTTTAAAGCAACACATTTTTGAAGCGTTCAGTTTTTACATAAAAACCTGCCTTGAAAGTGTAGAATTATAAATTCATCTTTCTGATCGGTTGTTTCTGAATTAGGGATACAAATTATCGAGTAATTCATAATTGATAAAGGATTCACCTTATCAATCAATTGACGATTAATTGATAAGTGGCCTTTTTCCTGAGAATCTGATTTTCCCTCGGTACAATACAGTCTAAAGTTGCTGTTTTTCCATATACTGAATAAAACATGAACATCATATTCCTCAGTGATTTATTGTACGATTTGCATTTTTTTTTACTACAGACAATGGTATTTTTTGTAGTTTAACAAATTTTGCACTGTGTAGTGTGTACTATGTGCTGGCACATCGCAGTAAATTACAAATGTCACAATTTTTTGTTTATTTTAAAAACTACTTGCAATATCATAAAATTTATCTTTCTTATTAAAAAAAAACTTTCATGTTCTAATTTACTGAGACGCGCTGATGGACTGTTTTAACAGGAAAATAAATTGTGAGCTGCTTCATGTGTTGCATGTTAAACATTATCACAGTACTCTGGCAATCCAGGCAGACCCAGTACAATCTGGGCTCCCTCTGTTCTCTGTTACCTCAGTGGCGACTTGAGTCCGGTCTGCTTTCCCATCTAGCGGAGATAGGTTTTTACGCTGGTGAAGACCTGCTGCAGTCCGTTTCTCTGCCCTGTTGACTTGATGGGTGGACATTGGAATGTGTCATTTGAATTTGTTGTGGCTCTCTGATGTAACCTGGAAGGGTGAGTTTTTTCACTTTGCGCAGCGCATGCGCTCTGGGGGCTTTGCATCTTTTTCTGCTTTTTCAGTTGAAAGGCGGCAGTGGATGACCGTGTGCGCCCCCGCCTGGACGGTGAAGCCACTACATTTCATAGAATAAGCTCCCATTGAAAAGGGCTGCTGAGTTATCAATTAATTGACAACTAATTTAATTTAGTTGACTAAATTCTTATTGACAATTAATCAAAAAGTCAATTAATCATTAACATCCCTATTCTGAATTTTGTTGTCATCTTTTAATTTTCTCTGTCATTAGTTTGATTTTCTCAGCATAACTGATATCTCGACATACATGCTGACTTTCTCATGAGATTACTGCAAGCATATCAGCAGTATCATAAGCCCCTTTTCTTCTAGTACCTATATAGCCCAACTCACTCTGACACGGCTTTACTCAACTCAGTTTGCTTTTGTTTCCATTATACCAGAGTACCACCTGAGGTGGGTGGGATTTTTTTTACAGCAAGGCGGCGCAACACTCCCGTGACATAAAACATGCAACACAAGCAAAACACAAGATGGCGGATTACGAGGCGATTGCTCAGTCTCTGGCTTTTTGTCAGAGTAAAGGCAAAAAAGGAGAGCCAGAGAAGGCTACAGGCAGCAAGACGACACACTCTGGAAAAGTACTGGAGTGTTTAGGAAGCCATAGAGCAGTATAAAGCGGAAGACATGAGGATACGAACTAGATCACATATGAAGGTAAGCTAATGATTGCTAATGCTAGTTTGCTTTAAGACCACCGTACTACATTGTAATGTCGACAAGTTATCGCTATTAGGTACTAAAGTATGTATGCTGTGTGTGTGTGTTTCAGATGGCTCCCTCGTGGCAAAATTACCACTTCAAACCATGGGTCTGGGCGTTCAACACAGCCTCTCAGTGGTGGGATGTCACCCCAGCTTCACAAACACTCAGTGGTTACAGAACTTCAGAATGTCTGTAGAAATGTTTAGCTTCCTGTGCAACAGATTGCTCTGATTTGTGTGAAAATCACACATCAGACTGTTGAGACTGTTGAGGCATTATGGGATGTACTGCTCCAGCCAGTGGTGTCGTGGCAAAAAGTGATCAGCTGCCAAAAATTGACCATCAGATGCCATATTGTAGTTATGTGGTTATATTAGCTGTAAAATATATATTTCAACAGGTAAACAGTACTGAGTTAGGTATAATAAGATATATGTAACAATTATGATGCATTTTAAGCCAAAACAAACTTGATCTAGGATTAAAAGCAATTAAAATAATGCAGTCACAAAGTTACATGGAAAATACATGGATTTACTGGATATACACATGTAGATACTGTATAAATATGTATCCTCTGCATCAGCAATGTACTATACATGTATTCATTTAGTATTGCATTGGGAATTTTGACAATAAACTTTTGTACTTATTGCAGATCTGTCCCCACTTTTGTTTTATGTGTGATGGTTACCACCAAGTGACATAAATTAAATACTAAAAGATTGGAAAAGCTGTCTAAGAACAATCCGGCAGTTTGAGAAATCACTTTTGGTTTGGTGTAAGTCTGTCAACAGAATTATGAACCATAAAGCAGTTTGTGTTAAAATGTTAAATCCCATTAAACCCTAACCCAGGGGTCTCCAATCATGTGCCATGGAGGACCAAGACTCTGCAGGTTCTCTCTTCTACCCAGTCTCTTCATCAGGTGTTTTCACTGATTAGCAGTCAGTGGGAAGAAATTCTGTGGAATCTGCTGATGAAGACACTGGTTGCAGGTAAAGCCTGCAGGGTCTTGGCCCTCCATGGCACATGATTGCCCTAACCCATTATTAGAAAGTACAGATGTTAATATGGCCCAGAATTCCTCCATATACTGGTACTATCACTAAAGTGTGCAGTGTCTTCTGCACTGGCACATCCAACAATACAGTCTTCAGTAAATAAAATAATTGTTTTTGGTTACTTTTCCTTAAAAATTAGCCATTATTTTCAACATCACTGATAAATGGTTTGTACTGTTGACTCTTTTCCCACTGGTGTCTTAACAGACAAAATAGAAAATCATGATGCAAACACATAAGTCATTAAATTGTTTATTACAGTCAGCAGCAAAATCCAGATTATTTAGAATGTACAAAATTCAAACTCTAAACTGTAAAAAAAAAAACAACAACAACAACAAAAACTTAGAATGGGTCAGACAAGCCGGCCACGCTGCCTCACTGAGAAGCAACTGGATGTGCTGCTCAAGCTGGTCCCAGTTCAGCAGATCTTCAGCCTGCATCTCTGTAAATAGTGACACAAGGTCCGGTTTGGGGTGGATCATTTTCCTCTTGCCTAGACAAAAGACAGAAATGGGTGGTGGATAATCAAAGCAAGTTTGAAATATATTTAGGAAATACACTTGTTGCTAAAAGCCAGTGGTGGAATGTGACAGAAAAGTGCTTCGTTGTTGTATTTAACCACAATTTTCATGCAGCTGCGCTTCAGTAAAGTAGATTTTACAAGGGCTGCGTTTCATTTTAAATAATTTGTTTTTACTGTGGCCTCAGCAATCAAAATGAGTTAATACCTTCAGTTGAATGGAATCTAGTCTTTTAACTGAGGGTGTGCATCCCCAAGTATGGAGTTGCTGAGTCAAAATACGTAATTTTTATCAATAAAAGTTTAGTCACCACTCTGTCACCGCTGTGTCTCTTCTTGCTCTGGCTTCAACTGTGGACGCTGTTTTGTATTTGTATTGCTAAAATATAAAAGGATGCACTACAATGGGTCTCAAATATTTGTAATGTGTCCTGTTATAGTACTGCATGAGTTAATTGACGATAGACTATTAACTACACATATAAACTAAATTCTAATGGTGACTGAACAACTCCCATTCCCCAAAGTGCAAGATACACTATTATGAATATAACTCATAAAGGATCACACAAGTGATTGACAAAAAATAAACAAGCAATTCTTAAACAGTGGCTAATATTGGATGTCCCATTCATTTTCAATTATTCTGTAATTAATATTCACACAATCAAATAAATCTCAGTTCAGTCCCTTCATATTAACTGGAAATTGTGCTACTTTAGTTTTGGGACTTTATCTATACTTTAACTTATAAAGCTAAGGATTTGAGTACTTTCTCCACCACTGCTAAAAACAACGCTGTGTGCAACTTGTTTCTTACTAGTCATCACACGTTGTGCTAAACGTTGCCAGTGTCAAAGCAGATGCTGGTTGGACTCTAGAACGAAAATACATGCAACTTAAGTACATGCACAGCACGAAAATGCAACGTGTAAAAAAAACACCTTTTTAACCAGGATTAACACTAGCTTATTTCGTCAGATGATGTCGACACAAGCGCAAAATACAAGTAGAGCACAGAGTTAGCATTGATGGCTAACTAGCTAGCTCATTGTCTGCATACAGGAGACAACGTTGTTGTTTGTTCAAAGTGAGCTTTCCACCGTTGGGATAAATAACGTAAAAGATGCATAACATCACATCATGTCACAACACTCACCATCCTCTATATCCTCTATATCACGGTTTTTCAACTGGTGTGGTCGGGTCCTCACGTTATTTGCCGGTCTGTGGCTGTAAATTCATTTCAGGTGGCTCCATCTAGTTCCCTATGGATTCTCTCATCAGCTAAAAGGTACAGAGAAGTCTGTTGGACCATGGTGTTGATTTCTGTGAAGCCATTCTATTGTTGTAGTTTGTACTGACGCTTGCTTGCTGGCTCATGGACGACTCTTTTGCAAATGGCGGCTGGAGATTCTGTAAAGGACGTCGCTCTCATGACGTTATCCCTGACCAATCAGTGGTCTGCAGTCTGTTGACGTCACATTTTCAGCTCAACTCTACACGGTTGGAACCCAAAAGGTGCAGGCACGATTTTCGGACCCAAATTTAGTGTCCGGTACTAATGGAAAAGCCTACAAAGCGTGCTGAGTTGAAGTGAGTAGGGCTAAGCAAGTACTATTGGAAAAGGTGTAATAGTTAAAGCAGAGAGAAGATACCTTTGTGTTGACCACGACTGTCTGTCCACTCAAATGGATGAAGTAAGAGTTTTAGTGAAAAAAAAAAAAAAACTTTATTCATTCCTAACTTTAAGCTAGGCATCATGTAAGGGTAGTATCTCACTGGGCTATGACAGCATGGAACTCGTTGGAAATTTTAAAAAAAAAGTTCAACAAATACGCATGTTTGAGACTATTTTCACTTGGAATCACACTGATTTGGCAATTGTGACACATCTGTGTGTATCTCAAAAATATTGCACTAATGTCATGCAAACAAATTTGGGGTCAGAGTTCTCACAACATGCGCAAGACAGAAATTAATAATTTTTTTGCATTTCCAACAAAGTGCAAAGCGCTGCAACAGCCGCCGAAATCCTATGCAACACTCACACGACAGTTAACTGTGCAAATTGTGCAATTGGGACCATATAAATTATTATTTTAGTTTCTTAAATAAACTAAAATTATGCTATAAGAATGCACAATTTCTACTCACCACTTGGCAGGGGGCTTATGTCTGTCCTCTCAATTCTCATGGTTTTGCTTAATCAAGTCCTGCCTAAGCTTTATCATCTTGGTTTGTTGATTCTTGTAATGCTAGATGTAAAACAGGCTGACTTGCTTGCTGAAGGCTGCCGCATGTCTTCTTGCTGCTGCGGTTAAGCACCAGCCTGCTGGAACATACCAGGCTGCTGCTGCTGCCAGAAAGTACCACTCTGGTGCTAGAATATGTCAGGCTAGGGCTGTGACCAAAATTTCATATTACGGTATAAGTAATCTTATATCACGATAACGATATATATCACGATATACATTTTCTGTAAATTCTACAGTTTAAAGAAGAAGGAGAAGCCATCTCTATTGTCATTCAGTCCATACAGCCAATCATGTAAAGTAGAATGAAATTACGTTTCTCCTACGTATCTACAATGTTAATTACATGTAGAATCAGAGGGGTTGCTGCCATGCAAGGCGCCACCACATACAACTCCCCCCCCCCCCGTATTACACTGAGCACCAAGCTAGAAGGCGGGAAGTACCATTTTTATATGGTCTTTGTTATGGCCTGGCCAGAACTTGAACCCCCAACCTCCTGGTTGTGGGGCGGATGCTCTATCAACTAGCCCACCACTCTATAAAAAGGTAAAGCCAGCTTTATTGTCATTCAATCCATACAGACAATCATGTACAGTAGAACAAAATTATGTTTCTCTTATCTACAGTGTTAATCACATCTAGGATCAGAGGGGTCGCTGCCATACAAGGCATCGCCACAAATTTCCCTCCTCCGTTCCATTATTGCTGAGCACCAAGCTGGACAACAGGATGTTCCGTTTTTATATGGTCTTTGGCATGACCCGGCTGGGATTTGAACCCAGGCCTCTCGGGGGTGGGGGGATGTTCTACCAACTGAGCCACCACTCCGGTGGTGCACCAGCAAAAAGCACCATCTCTTTTTTTTTTTTTACTTTTTTACATGCACCTTTTTCCCCTCATAATTTTGCAGTGTTGTTATAGTTTTTAATATGCATTAAGACTTGAGTCTTCTAAATTTGAGGTTTTTCCTCTTAATCATATCATATGAATCAAATGTAAACATTAATAAATTAAATATTACCTGAGCAAGAGGAGAATAGCAAAAAACCCCAAAACAAAACATAACATAAAAAATGTGCTGCCGCCTACAGATATAAATTAGCTGTTAGTTTAAATCAATGAAAATTTAAGTGTAGATCCACAGTCTTGATGACTGCCATTCTGGTCCGATTTAACCTGTTTGCTTCCTAGTAAAAATATTCCAGATTGGTCGTGATCTGAAAATCAAAGACACAAAGGGTAATGTAATAAAATACATCTGACTTTAACTTTATTCATTATCGCTGCTTGACTAATTAAAATTATTAGAAATCAAATAAATTACATTTAGAGCCAACTTGCTCCTCTGACCCTTTTTGATTTATTTATTATTTATTTTGCATGTATGTGGCTTCATCATGCACTTTTGCAGCTTCAGTAACATTTTTCAGACAAAACTAAGACACTCCAGTAATTTAAACCTAAAGAAACGATTGTCTGATACACTATAATGTTTCCTATTAGGACAACTTAGCATCGTCGTTTAGCATTTGCCATTAGACATTATACATAGTGTTAACCTTACTTACCTCCTATTAAAATGAGGTTGTCAGACTATCCTCTCTGACGCAGCATGATGGAAAACAGTCCCACATCCCTGGCAAACAGGAGTAGCAGCTATTTGACCAAACCGGTAGTTTGGAGTTAACATTAGCAACCATCGGAGAGCCTAACCTCCCACCACACACCTGTTCCGCTGTGCCACTCACTGCGGGGGAGAGGCGGGGCTCTGACAAGTAGTGCATGAGGAGCTTTGCTCAAGAAATGGAAGTATGTGCATTTTAAATCACGATATAAACAAATGAGTATTCTATGAAACGATAGACATTTTGATATTGTCACCTGATACAGTGCATCCGGAAAGCATTCACAGCGCTTCACTTCTTCCACATTTTGTTATGTTACAGCCATATTCCAAAAGGGATTAAATTCATTTTTTTCATCAAAATTCTACACACAATACCCCATAATGACAATGTGGAAAAAGTTTATATATATATACAGTATATATATATATATATATATATATTGCAAATTTATTAAGAATAAAAAACTAAGAAATCACATGTACATAAGTATTCACAGCCTTTGCGATGAAGTTCAAAATTGAGCTCAGGTGAATCCTGTTTCCACTGATCATCCTTGAGATGTTTATACAGCTTCATTGGAGTCCACCTGTGGTAAATCCAGTTGATTGAACATGATATGGAAAGGCACACACCTGTCTACAGTATATAAGGTCCCACAGTTGACAGTGCATGTCAGAGCACAAACCAAGCATGACGTCAAAGGAATTGTCTGGAGGCCTCCGAAACAGGATTGTCTTGAGGCACAAGTGTGGGGAAGGGTACAGAAAAATTTCTGCTGCTTTGAAGGTCTCAATGAGCACAGTGGCCTCCATCATTCATGAATGGAAGAAGTTTGTAACCACCAGGACTCTTCCAAGAGCTGGCCAGCCGTCTAAACTGGATGATCGGGGGAGAAGGGCCTTAGTCAGAGAGGTGACCAAGAACCCGATGGCCACTCTGTCAGAGCTCCAGCATTCCTCTGTGGAGAGAGGAGAACCTTCCAGAAGGACAACCATCTTTGCAGCAATCCACCAATCAGGCTTGTATGGTAGAGTGGCCAGACGGAAGCCACTCCTCAGTTATAGGCACATGGCAGCCCACCTGGTGTCTGCCAAAAGGCACCTGAAGGACTCTTAAGACCATGAGAAACAAAATTCTCTGGTCTGATGAGACAAAGATTGAACTCTTTGGCGTGAATGCCAGGTGTCATGTTTGGCGGAAACCAGGCACCATTCATAACCATGCCAGTGGTGGTGGCAGTATCATGCTGTGGGGATGTTTTTCAGCAGCAGGAACTGGGAGACTAGTCAGGATAGAGGGAAAGATGAATGCAGCAATGTAGAGAGACATCCTGTATGAAAACCTGCTCCAGAGCGCTCTTGACCTCAGACTGGGGTGATGGCTCATCTTTCAGCAGGACAACGACCCTAAGCACACAGCCAAGATATCAAAGGAGTGGCTTCAGGGCAACTCTGTGAATGTCCTTGAGTGGCCCAACCAGAGCCCAGACTTGAATCCAATTGAACATCTCAGGAGAGTTCTGAAAATGGCTGTGCACCGACACTTCCCATCCAACCTGATGGAGCTTGAGAGGTGCTGCAATTAGGAATGGGCCAAACTGTCCAGAGACAGATGTGCCAAGCTTGTGGCATCATATTCAAAAAGTCTTGAGGCTGTAATTGTTGCCAAAGGTGCAGCAACAAAATATTGAGCAAAGGCTGTGAATGTTAATGTACATGTGATTTCTTAGTTTTTTATTTTTAATAAATTTGCAAAAATCTAAAAAAAAAAAAACTTTTTTCACATTGTCATTATGGGGTATTGTGTGTAGAATTCTGAAAAAAAATGAATTTAATCCCTTTTGGAATAAGGCTGTAACATAAAATGTGGAAAAAGTGAAGTGTTGTGAATACTTTCTGGATGCACTGTATATATTGTCATATTGCACAGCCCTATGTCAGACTGCTGTGTGTATGACCCTGGCTGCAGCTGTTTTTTTGTTTGGTTTTTTTTTGTCTCTAGTCAGTCACAATTTAGTTTCAAAGTTCCCCAACCCCTTGCAAAGTTGTCTTACTTTTCTCGTGCTTTCAGACTCGCAAAACTAAATTAAGTAGCATTTGAGACAGGGTTGAGATGGGTTTGAGACACCTGTCATGCCTCAAACTAGTCACTCTGTGACTATTTTGAGAGAACAGCTGTCGTACAATTTTTTTGAACATGTTCAAAATTCCTGCGAGACGAGCATGAGACCCTGCAACTCAGGAGAGGAAAATGTTACCTGCTGAGAATGTTTGGAGACATTTTGGAAACTCTCTCAAGAATGCCGTTCTCCAGCTAGTCTCAAGCTATCGCAGCACTTCAGTACTGCTTGAAAGACAGTGGGAAAAGTTCTCTGTGTTACCTCTAAAGAAAGATTTTATTCGGCATAAACACTACTTTTTTTAGGGCCAAAGGACGTATTGCAATCTGTACATGTAGTTATGCCAAGAGATAATATCAAATGGCAGTATTATACATGCTTGGAGTAAGAATGGACTGAAATGTCCCAAAACCCAAGACAGTTATAGCTGCACAAAACAATACACACCTGATATATCTGCTTCTAATATCTTGTATATGTACTTCAACAGAATATAAATTTGTAATGATTAATGCAAGACCTTGCAGATGAGGTACATAAGTGTTGCTGAGAGTTTGTAAATAGTAGATTTTTTTTTCCATGCAGTTGGTTCCCTGTCTTGTTTCAAATCGCATTTGGGTGTTCTTATGATTTAAAAAAAAATATGTTTCATTTGACCACTAATGGGAAATGCATCTGTCACTAAATGTTCGCCTAAACAGCACAAGAAGTTTTGTGTTTGGCACATTTCAGACACTGTAGAATGATTGCAGCATTTACATGGAGCTCCTGTTGTTTCTCCCATTTCCCTTCAGACCATCACCTTTTGTTGCTGTCTTTCTACATTCATCATGTGGTGTTGCATACAGCTTTGTGGCTTAGGGCAACTACAAAATGTGCTTAAAGTTAAAACGCTTTCACTCAGAGATGACATCTCTCTGTCTTCGATTTGTTGACTTTGTATGCTTTTGTCTCACTTGTAAATTTCACCCTGCATTGTATAATTCAACTAAAGAGGAGCATTTACATCATTTCCCCTTGGTGGGAACTGGGACAGCTTTTCTCCCAGGATGTGTGGGGGATAAGTGGAGAGCAGCAGCTTGGAAATTAGTGAATACAAATTATTTTGAGCAGCCAGAGTAACCTTCTGCTGGTGGTATAAATAGTAATACTTTAACTTTTAATTAAAGTATTTTATTTTGTCTGGCGACACTTATGTATTAGCATGAACATTTTCTCGCAGTTTTAAAAGCTTTAACAATGAATGCACTTAATAACACAACTCCTATTATTGTGTGGTATTGCAGAGGAATTTGGGTCTTGTAGAGCCACACGGCCAGATGCATAGTGTAATTTACGGTCTCCCCACTAAACATTTTGACCAGTCTCATCACCATGTAGACCTCCCGCTACCTCTGCAGCAATTAGGCAGGTAGATGAAATGAGAGCATTGCAGAGGCCAGCAATGTAATTAAACTTGGAGTAAGAGGCCACTGTCCTCCTGTGAAGTAATAGCCAAGTCTTCTACACAGTGTTCCACAAGCATAACCGCATTCCCCCTATTGTGTGCTCTTCATAACTGGTGTGTACCTTTTTACTGCTTAGATGCTGAATGTGCTCATTTATGGGAAGGAAAGAAAGAATGAACCCACTGAAGCATATACGCCTTGCATAAACATAATGGTATCTATTGGATGCTGTCCTGATTCCATTTTCCAATATTCTGCTTTACCTTTATTCCCAAGAGCATGCAATTTATGGTTTCCACATTCATAACCCAAATGTACAGAAGCAACTTTAGCAAACTCGAAAGCAGTATGATAACGTCCCAGTCACCTATGTTTCTGCTAGCCTATCATTAGTTACTTTTTTTTCCATCCATTTGGTAACTGCAACATTGATGGGGAAACGCTCCCAGCCAGCATGTCCATGTGGGCCCCACTATAGGTTAAATCTGAGCTGCCTTATGTCCACAGTTTCCATATTGGTCCCATCTGTGTTTCCTCATATAGATTTTACCTGTGGCACAGGTCAGCACCTGCTTACCCACTTAAACCCCATGTGGGCCCCACTTGGGTTTAATGGGATTGAGCAGGTTTCAGTAACCCTGGCACCACAGGTAAAGTCCATATAGGCAAACACACACGGGACCAACATAGAAACCGTGGACAAACCCACATGGGACCCATGAGACAGTCCAGATTTAACTTATAGTTGGGCCCACATGGAAATGCTGGCTGTTGCTTACTCTGCCTCTGACCCTAGATTTACATTCATTCTGGATGCAGTCTGTGGCGGACAGACAGTGCGGACAGAGCCTTGCGTCCGTCCCTACAAACTCGATTTGTGTTTTGCAGTGGCATGGATAAGAACACGGTTGGAAATACGAGATCACGTGAGAATTATATAAAATAACACGAGATTTCGAGAAAGATTGAGGAGAGTCCGAGGGGAAAGGATTGCGATCACGTGATAACAACAAGGAAGTGCGATGTACCGGCTTGCCACCTGGATTTTTGGGCTCTAAATAAAATGTAAGTAGCCCATTAATTTTAATTCTATGAAGTGGTTGTATGTTAAGTCTAGTTTTTACCTTTGCTGATAGTGGTGGAGGAGTAGACCTCAGAAAATAATGGACAATCCTTAAATCATTTTAAATGAACAAACGGCTATTAAATACTGCGAAATACCATGGCATTTCCTTGTGGATTGGATCCGACATCCGTCAAAAATAGACTTGTTGCGTTTCATTATCAAATGGAATCTGACGAGCCGGACTCATTCCGCAGTGGTCCAGACCAGGTGGGGATTAGAAAACTGATGAGAATGGGAACTATGTGCAGCAGAGACCGGATCACATCCATAACGGATTGCATCTGGAGTCACTGTAAATCCAGGTGAGAGAAGAGGAGGGTGTAACATCTAGAGACACTCCGTTGACCTGAACAAGGCATTAGCTGTCTTAGAAGTTTGGGTAAGATGGTGGTGTACCTCAGAAAGGGAGAGTCACTAAAATACCAGCTAAATATTGCTCTGTTTTTCATTGTCAGAAAGCATTATCCAGTTACTGTATATCTAGTAATAGTGCTGTGGCCTCTGTCTGTATGCCTGAAACATCATTCAAAGACTAAGACCATTGAGAGATACAGTAATATGGTGGGCATGCTAATGAAGCTAACAATGCCCTTGGTGAAAATAAGTAAATAAAGAAATGCTCATTTACTGATATATGAAGTATTTTGTATTTGTAATATATTATAATTATCTTTCTTTGGAATGTAATAAGATGAACTCTTGTTTAAAATACTTCAAGTAACCGATAGTTGGGAGGTCTGGGTCAAATACCAGGTAATTATTGCATCATTCTTTAAATGTCACTAAACAAGATGCTTACTGCTGGAATTTATTTTTCCTACCAGCCAAAGTGGCTGATACATTCTAGATTCTACTAGTCAGCCATACTTTTCATCGGCCACCATTTTACAGCATCATTCCAGTTTTATGTGTAGTGTTTGACTTTTGTTTTGACTTTTCTTTTTTAAAGAGAGTGACATGCTTTGGTCAAAATAATGCTGGGTTTGATTACTGCAGTACCATTTTACACATTTGTAGGAAACCCTAGTTAAAAAGAGCTGTTTTTATAGCAAATTACTTTAAATGCTAATGAGCTCCAATTCAACCCCAGATCCTTTTTTTTTTCATTTCCCTATCATTTGCATTGTGATAGTGATGCCATGTTTGAGGCTAACGTTAAAATTTAGCTTCACTTATTTGACTATGTACCATACTAACAAATATTGGCTGAATGTTAGAGTTTAAAAGCCCAAATGAAGCATTATTGGAGAAAGGGGTGTATGGTGTGAGTGCTTGAGAGCCTGTGACTGGTCAGTGGGGTTTGAATGTGGATTGATCTACAGTGAACCGGTGTTTGTAAAACAACATTGGATTGTATGCATAAAGAAATTGCTCTGTGACATCCCAACTGGTCAAATGTAGGGCTGAAACGATTAGTTGACGTTGTTGATACCATCGACAATAAAAATTTGTCAATGCAGATTTTTATTGTCGACAAACCATTTAATTTTAAAGTTTATATGCATGCCGTGGAAATGTTCAGTTGTAACTGTAATGTACAACTGGAACTGCTGCATACAGCAGCGCCTCTGTTGTCTTGTATGTGTGAACAGTTTCCAGGGAAGAAGAAGAAGAGGAGCACAGTATAGCGAAGCAAAAAAAACAAACAAGTTGAAGTGGAGCTAAACAAAGGCAGACCCAAATTGTTTATAGTATGGGAACATTTCACAGAAAACAAAAAAAACGAAGCAAGTAAAATGCAGACTTTGCAAGGCAGACCTTTCCTGTCATGGCAGCACTACAGTGATGCATCAGCATCTGAAACGACGGCACCCGGGAACCACGATGTTAACGGCTACTTCTGCTTGGTAAGTTTTAGTGAGTAAAGAAAGTTAGCGCTGCTTATTTTCAATGGCCAACTGTTTCAAGCTTTAGAAAAAATTACAATACTGTTAGTATGTGCTGTTTATGTTAGCTTACCTGTCTGACAATAAGCTCTCTGGTTGATGAGGGCTGAGCTGTTTAAATCATGGCTAATGTGTTGTTGAATGCAGTAAATGACTGAAGCGTGTATGGAGTGTCAGGGAGGGATAGTACCTCTGACGGGGCAACAGTCGCACCTCCAGGTGGTCAGTCCACTTTGCTTCTCTCTTGGCATTCAACTCTCACCTGTGGCTCCAAGTAGCTGTTTGTATGCAACAGCGGCCACACCCCGGTAAACCACTTCAACTGGCGGGCGAAACCAGGTGAGGGTAGCCAACGGGTTTGAAACCCTGGGTGAGGTAGGGCTTGTCTACCTACACATGCTTAGACTGGACCTGGCGGACTGCATGGAGGAAACCACCAGATTGGCTCAACGGGCAGGAAGGCAGACCCAGCAAAGCATTGTGGAGCGCATCTAGGGCACAGTGAGACACGTAGGACACTGCTGGCCATCCACTGCATCCTAACCTATCCCCAGCCGTCTTGACTACGTCTTGCCACTGGATCCAGATAGGCTGGGACGAGAGAGTGAGGCTGATGACCTTGTGCAACTCTCCCTCACTTAAATCAAATTCACGCGCAAGTCAAGACATCCCCCCCCTCCAATTTCCTTCTCATTCCTCCCCCCTCTCCCTCCAACTCCTGTGGTGATGGGCAAGTGACAAAGCAGCAGGTGCGGATACACTGGAAGCTGTAGCCACAATCCCACACACAGGCGGTCCAGGGCATAGGGTCGTTCTCTACTGGACCAAAGCAGCAGTGGAGTTCGGCAGCCCCCTGGGTGTCTGAGCAGCCCTTTTTAGGATTCGCTCTGCTCACCTCCATGGCCTGAGAAAGGGGCTAGAAAATGTGCGCTAAACATAGGCTGCTTTGCTACACCCTGGCCAGCAAGCCGAGGCTGGTGGGGATCCCATCCTAGCGGTCGACATTCTCAGAAGAAATCAACTAAGGTGACATCACTCACCATTGGCACTTGGAATGTGCGAATGCTCATGGACAGCTCCAAAGTGGACAGACCTGAGAGACAGACAGCACTTGTTGCAAGAGAACTCAGCAGGTACAACATCCACATCGCAGCTCTGAGCGAGACCAGGTTTGCAGACGAAGGTCAGCTGACAGAAGTTAAAGCCGGCTACATCTTTTTCTGGAGTGGCTGAGGTAGCAAAGAATGCCGTGAAGCAGGAGTGGGTTTCACAATCAAATCCAATCTGATCAGCAAGCTTACCAGCCTCCCCAAATGAACCAACGACCGCCTCATGACCCTGCGGCTCCCCCTCTGAGGAAAATGCCATGCTACATTTATCAGTGCATATGCCCCCACCATGACGAACCCAGATGAGATCAAAGACAAGTTTTACGAGGACTTAGAGACTCTCATTGAAGGCATACTGAAGGAGGACAAACTCATTGTTCTTGGAGACTTTAACACCAGAGTTGGTACAGACTACCAGACATGGGAGGGAGTCCTTGGGAGAAATGGAGTTGGAAAGTGCAACAGCAACGGTCTTCTCCTGTTGAAGATGTGTGCCTCTCATGACCTTCTGATCACTAATACTGTCTACTGCTTGCCTAATCACAACAAGACCTTCTGGATGCATCCATGCAGCAAGCATAGGTATCTGATTGATTACATCATTGTGAGAAGGAGAGACAGGCAGGACGTTAGCGTGACGAAGGCGATGTGTGGCACAGACTGCTGGACGGATCACAGACTCATTCTCTCAAAGCTTAACATGCACATCCAGCCCAAACGGTGTCCACAGGGGAAAAAGGCAAACAAGCGTCTCAATGTCAGCAAGCTGGAACAGCACTCTGTGCGACAGAACCTCAGTGAGGATGTGGACAGCAAGCTTAGTCAGCTTGACCTCAGGGCATACAGAGCAGAAGAAGACTAGGCAGCTTTCAGAGACATGGTGTACAACACCTCACTCACTCCTCTGGGCCACAACACACACAAACACCAAGACTGGTTCAATGAAAATGATGAGGACATCCAAAAGCTTCTTGACGAAAAGCGTGAAGCCCACAGAGCGTACCAGCAAGACAGCAGATCTGCCTCTAAGAAGGCAACCTTCAACTCCATCAAAGGAAGTGTGCAGGCAAAGCTCAGAGAGATGCAGGACTTCTGGCTCAGCATAAAGGCAGATGAAATACAGCAGTAAGCTGACAGCAACAACTCCAAATGCTTTTACGATGCCCTGAAGACCATCTATGGGCCTCAGTCTTCTGGAACATCACCACTGCTCAGTGCTGACGGGTCCACTCTCCTCACCAACAAGAACGCAATCCTGGAAAGATGTTCAGAGCATTTCAGCAGCGTGCTGAACAGACCTTCGTCCATCAATGCAGAAGCCATCACTCGCATGCCCCAAGTAGAGGTGAACACGTCTCTGGCAGAACCTCCAACGGAATCAGAAGTCCAAAAAGCAATCAAACTCCTTTTGAACGGCAAAGCACCAGGCTCTGACTCCATCCCAGCTGAAATCTACAAGGCAGGAGGACCAGTTCTAATACAGAAACTCACCGAGCTCTTTCAGACCACGTGGCAGCAGGAAGTTATCCCCCAGGAGCTCAAAGACACCTCCATTGTCCATCTCTACAAGAGAAAAGGAAACAGGCAGTCCTGTGATAACCACTGTGGGATCTCTCTCCTCACCATCACCGGCAAGATTCTCACATGAGTCCTTCTCAACCGCCTCATTCAGCACATGGAAGGAGGTCACATTCCGGAGAGCCAGTGTGGCTTCAGAGAGGGCCGTGGAACTGCTGACATGATCTTCACCGCACGCCAACTTCAGGAGAAGTGTCAAGAGTAGAACAGGGACCTCCTCACAACATTTATAGATCTGACCAAGGCTTTTGATACTGTCAGTCGTGAGGGGCTGTGGAAGATCATGGCGAAGTTCGGCTGCCCGGACAAGTTCATCAGCATGGTGTGCCAGTTCCATGACGGCATGCTTGCTCAAGTACTGGACGATGGAGACTCCTACGAAGCTTTCCCAGTCACCAACGGGGTCAAGCAGGGCCGTGTACTCACGCCCACACTTTTCAGCATGATGTTCACACAGCCATGCTGTTTGATGCCTTTTGCGATGATGAAGAAAGTGCCATCAGGATCATGTACAGGATGGACGGCAGGCTTTTCAGCCTGCGGAGGCTCCAAGCCAAAACCAAGGTGGAAGGGGACTCATTGCGTGATTTCCTGTTTGCAGTTGACTGCGCACTCAACGCCGCTACAGTGGCCCAGATGCAGCAGAGCATGAACTGTTTCTCCACTGCTTGCGACAACTTTGGGCTCACAATCAGTACGAAGAAAACCAAGGTCCCGCGCCATCCCGCACCGCAGAAGACTTATGTGGAACCAGCCATCGCTGTCAACGGGGAGACTCTCAAAACTGTCGACAAGTTCACGTACCTTGGCAGCACACTCTCCAGGTTTGTCAACATCGAAGACGAGGTCGATTCGCACATTGCCAAGGTAAGTTCAGCATTTGGACAGCTACGTGCAACAGTGTGGGAAAGGAGAGGCATCAGGCTGACCACAAAACTGAAGGTGTACAAGGCAGTTGTCCTGCCTTCCCTACTGTACGCCTGCAAGACCTGGACAGTCTATGAGCGCCATGCCAGAAAGCTAAACCGCTTCCACGTGAACTGCCTCAGAAAGCTCCTGAAGATCACCTGGCAGAACAAAATCCCTGACACAGAGGTTCTCTCTTGAGCTGAGCTGCCTAGGATCTACACCCTGCTTAAGGGAGCCCATATTAGGTGGGCTGCCCACCTTGTTTGTATGCCTGACTCACGCCTTCCAAAGAGACTGTTCTATGGTGAACTAGCAGAGCAAGCGCTGACAAGGTGGTCAGAAGAAGTGCTACAAAGACACTCTTAAGGCCTCCCTAAAGAGCTTTGACATCAGTCCTGACACCTTGGAGACGCTAACACTAGACTGACCAGACTGGCGTAGCTGTACCAGCAAAGATGCTGACTCCTTTGAGCTGAAGAGGATTGCCAAGGCCCAGAAAAAACGTGAGCTTCACAAGTCCAGAGCTACCCCTGTATCTTCTGCCTGCGCAGACCACCTGTGCCTGACCTGTGGCAGAGCCTTCCGTGCAAGGATCGGACTAATCAGCCACAGCCCTGACACACCGCACCCAGTCCTCTTCCCTGTGATGTCCTTGGTCATCGTGGAGAACGATGGACGAACAACAACAAATGACTTAATTACAGCAGTCACTATCTCTTTTTCATCTTCGTTAATATTAGACCTCATTCTGAAAATTAGTGCATCTGGTTAATTAGAATATCCTAATTTGTAATTTAATAAATAAAAACCTCCAACCATAATCATCAAAATTAAATCAAACGGCTTGAAATGTCACTGTTAAGTGCAGTGAATACTTAATATGAAGGTTTACCTTTCTGAATTATATTGTTCAAAAATGCACTTATAGAAAACTTCCACCTAATGTTAATTTGTTGGCTGGAGCAGATCAGTAAATCAGTTGTAAGATATTTAATCAATTGTTTAATTGACATTAGGCATTATGCTGTCTGTGATAAACTGATACATAACCTTAAACTTGTGATAATTAATACAGCTTTCTTGTTTTTTTGTATTTAGCTCTGGAAACTGCTTGTAAAATGTTATATTAAAGCAGGGACTGACAACAAGGTGATTTTCACAGGTGTGCAGGTGTCAGCAGCGGGTGAAGTAAAATATGCACTAGAGCCCCAACAGGAAGCAGAGATGGTGGACATGAAAAAAAATAATTGCGATTAGTCGACTAATTGAAAAAATAGTCATTAGATTAGTCTACCAAAATAATCATTTGTTGCAGCCCTAGTCAAATGATGCTAGAAGATAACACAACCATACAGTGCAGTTTGAAATCGATGGATTTAGATCAAATTAAAGCGAAATAGATGAATACTGCAAAACAATTACTTAATGTTTCTTTGTATTTTAGAAATAAATCCTGTTCTCAAAATCATTTTAATGGATTATCTCCAACTCTGCTTCAGTGCAGAAGTATAAAACATCTTCCATAGCAGATGGCACAGTTAGAAGTAAAAGGTTTGAATGCATGTGGGGGTTTGGAATTCAGGCTGATTTTAAAACCATAACTGTGGGGCTCTCTTGAAATAGCTAGAATTTTCATGTTTGTATTTATTGTGCTTTGACATTTTCTTTTACAACGTGCGATCCTTCATTGTGATCCACCCGGGAAATATTGTTATTGTTAGGATTACTGTACCACACATTCTTTTATCATCATCTCTTGTCCAGATTTCTTTTATATACATTTGAAATCCCACAACAAAGTAGTAATTTAAATTTATCACATCTTCCCTAAACATAAAGATTCTTTCCACACAAAACAAACAAAACTTCAGCATGGTTGCAGTATTGATCTTTTTGTTTTACTTCTTTTCCCTCCTGATCCATGTTCTGTGTGGATAGTCACACGCATGCCAGCTCCCTTCGGTGGAAGGGGGTGGGGGCAGTGACAGTTACAATCATACACATACACAGTCATACACACTGGAACACGTGAAATCTTGCAATTGTGATTCCATCTCAGCAGATGCTATAAAGCAAGATTGTTTCGCGAGCTCTACCTTTCTCCAGATGGGTCACATGTTACTGTGTCCTCCTCCTTACTGTACGTGTGGATCTTGCAGTCTTCTAGTGAATCCCCGTAGTTTTCACAGTAACGATCCTGAGCGTGTTGGAATGTATCTTGGGCAAAATATGATAGTCTGAGTAAATATATCGTCAACTTTTAATTAACAACATTATTGTCAGCAATCAGTCCTAAGTTATATATGAAACATTATAGTACACATGCTGGTGGCCACTACTTATGCTGAATTACTTCATGACTTACTGTATCCATGCTCTACTGAAGAGGAAAATCCCCGGTGATGCTATGATAGTTTTTTTTTTGCTTGAGGAATAACAGCGTTTAATTCCCTCTGTGGTTCTAGTATCACAGCAGCCTGATCTCCACTCAACACACCATCAGCACCTCTTTGCAACCCAATTCAGTTGGTGTTCCTAAAACTAGCATGTGGACCACCTGGGAGCTTCAGTGCCATTCTCTTCATGGAATACCACCCGAGAATGTTGAATGACTAGGCCACATCAGAATGTAATTAGTTGCTGCCAATCTCTTGCAGTTGCTTGTGAACGTAGGTCTTTTGGTCTCTCAGTGGAGATGTAGTAACTCTTAATTCTCGAATAATGTGTTCAACATCCAAGTATTTTAGTAAAATGTCTGTTAAGAATGTTCCTCGTTGGATCTGATGTGGATTACTAAATGGTGCTTTGTTAAACCTTCACATCTTATCAGAAACATTCACAGCCCATTGAAGAGTTTTATAAATGGAACAGAGAGAGGCATGCTTTTCTTCCTTAACAAATGTGTTAATCTTTGAGAATAAATACAGAATACTTTCTTTAAAAAACATTTGAAAAATACGTACTATAGTGAAAGCTCTGTGATAGGTGTCTTAGCTTCAGCTGACAGATCTCTCCACTTCTCAGCAGCAGTGTGATTAGTAATTTATAGAGGCTGGTGGTTTCTTACACCCTGATGCAAATGTGGTTTAAATCCAATAGAGCTTAAGGTGTGATGAGAATTTAGCTTATGGGACTGGTTGTACTCAATCCATTATGTGAGTCATTTAAAATTTGTAGCACTGCCATTAAGTGTATAAAGTATTTATAAAATGTAAAATGATCCAAATATGAAAGCCTGTTAAGGACCTGCTTGCGAAAGATTATCATGTTAAAGCCCCAAATCCTACAGGATATCCGAATGCTGCGAAGACACGAGAGAAGAGAAGTTTAACTGAGTCTGTGTGTATTTGTGGGTGCACTGTAAATGCCGGAGGCTGTCTAGAGCGAGCTACACTGTCAGAGTAGGACAGCAGAAGGTGGCGGCAGGAATGAGAGGCTACTGGCATTATTAACCCCTCACTGAGTTGAGTGGGGCAGCCAATTACAACCAGTCATATGCCTGTCACATTGCCAGAGGGGGGCAGCTCGAAAGCACACATGTGCACACAAAAGGAGAAGGTCCTTAATTAAAGGACACTTGGAATTGATTCAGACGTGGATTTTATTTTTGCAGTTTTGCCATTGTTCCTGCAAAGGTAATAGCTGACAATGGAAACAGAGAACATCCCTAATGACACAATAAACAGACAATCAGTATTTTCAGCAAACTCCCCATTTGAATATATTTAAGAAGATGAAGGGAAATTGAAGCTGCAAGAATGTTTGTGTGCACATGTTTTGCGTTCACCTCGAAAGTGAAATATTCTGTGGTTAAACTGTAGACTTGTTAAAGTGTGTTCCACAACATCCATTTTACCACGCGCACATTACAAATAAAGGTCTGCTTTTTTTACATGACCACTGTCTCTTTTGCAGCGTTTTCCTTCTGTTTTCAGCAGCAATCATGAATTCTGCCTCCCCTCTTCGCTGCTTTCTTACAAAAACGCCTTGCACACCAGCTTTCCTCCTCACCTTCTATTTTGGGGCATTAAGCTGCTGAGCATGGCCAAACCTGCTCACAGCAGTATATCTGATCAAATCGATACCTATTTCTCTCTCTAGCACTTCTTCTATTCTTTCCTCTTGTCTCTGACTGTGGTTAGCCATGATGGGATGATTGGAAGGCGATACATCCACTGGGTCTGCCTTGTCTGAGTGAGATAGATAGATTAGTGTTGGGGGAAGTAAGATCAGTGAGAGGGCTTTTGCCATATCGCACCGCAGTAAGGTGTTAGCAGATCCATCAGTGTGGTGTGCTAAGTGGAAGCCAACCCAAGCTTACTGGACTCACTGAAAATGCAATGTAACTCCTCCATCTCATCCTCCCCATTAACACCTGATCAAGGAGATCACTGTGCACTCCTTGACCACTCACTGACCCTGATTACATGGTCACAATAAACTGATTACTGGGAATAAACCAATAGTCACTTTTGTTGTGCTTACATGCACTGAAAAATTGGATTATTGGAGGGTAAACCATGTGAGTTAATGACTCTGGTTACATGGCCTTTATCGGATTATTCTGTGTACATGGCTACTTGAATAGTCAGATAACTCCAGAAATCCAATCATAACCGGTTTATTCGTGTACATGTAAACATGATCAGTGATCTCATCCTACTCCTTGAGAGATCGTTGAGAGATCGTTGAGAGTTCATTGAGCTATCACTCCCCTTTGGTGGTCACTGAGAGATTGTTTTGGACTGAGTCAAAACTTTGAGGACCGTGGAGATCACTGACAATCGTTGAGAGATCTGGGCATTTTTTCATCAATCAACAATCTCTTAACGATCTCCACCTCTGTGTAAGGGGGGCTAAATAAAGTTGTGAAACCAGAAGTGACTCAAAGCAAGGTAGTGAACGTAAACACAGATGGCAGTGACAAAACAGCATGATGGGGTTGTGGAGCCATATTATTTCATTAGTACAGCGGGTCCCATCACAACACACAACAAACACACATACCCATACACCAGTTTATCAGCCTTTGAGCTTTGACTCGGCCAGCAGGTCAACACAGTTTGAGTGTATGTCCATATATGTGCTACATTTGTTTTTGCGCTTTTCTCAACATTCAAAGACTTCTTTACACATGTATTTCTGTGCGTAGCTGTCCATTCCTATCATTCAATCCCTTCCTATATCTCAAAACAAAAGCTGTGTTCTCTTTTCTGAAGCTGTTTTTGTGAAGTTTGTTTGCTCCTGCCTGCTAGGCTGTTTTTTGTGCCTTGTAGTATTTTCATTTTGGAGACCCGCTGTTCTGGTTATCAACTGCTACCTTTGAAGATCCAGTTTTTTGTGTCATTTCTTTAGAAATCCTCCTTTCAGTTCTCTTTTTCTCTCGCTGTCTTTCTACTTTCTTTTTCTGTGTGAGAGCTGTGCAAACTAATTTCCAACTGGGGAACAATAAAGTGCTTATATTTCTGTAGCAAAAACAAACTGCTAACTGCTCTTCTTCCATCAAAGACCTACCATTGGTTATTTGAACTACAGGAGGTAGCCTATATCTGTAGTGGGGTACATTAATTAAAATATATACATTAATATCTAGCTAAAAGGAAAGGAAAAACAAGGATAATACAGAATTATGAGCCACCCCCCCACCCCCATGGAAATTTTATTTTTGTTAAAGTGTTGTTAAACAGCATCACTATTTTTTAACAAAACTTTTCTTTAGAAATCATAACTTATTTCACTTTGCACACAGAAACAAAATAATTTCAGAAAAACCAAACTCTACCCACATCAAAAT
Organism: Pholidichthys leucotaenia; assembly: GCA_020510985.1. Lineage (NCBI taxonomy): Eukaryota > Metazoa > Chordata > Actinopteri > Cichliformes > Pholidichthyidae > Pholidichthys > Pholidichthys leucotaenia. The sequence goes on from CM035839.1 coordinate 157,415,190, forward strand.
TATGAGTCTCCTAAAAAACTGACTTTTTTATAGAGCTATAGCACAAACCACTGCTGCACAAAGGTGTGCTTTAACTTTGTAACACTCAAAGCTTGTAAAATCAAGTCAAAACTATGGGTTTTCCTGTTGTGTTGGAAGGCAAAGCAATGACCCAGACCTAGTTTTGCTACTGACTGCTTCAGATTTTCTTTCAGAATCTTCACATATCCTTCTTTCCTCATGATTCCTTCCACCTTGATGAGATTCCTAGTTCCAGATGCACAGAAGCATCCCTCTAGCATGGGGCTGGGTGATATGAAAAAATTCCAGTCACGATAATTTTTTTTCATATTGATCGATATTGATGCATATTGCGATTTGAATCAAATCACTATTTCTGTCAAGCTTAAAGGTTCCTTTTACTCCTAAGTGAGATGTGAAGCTGTAGCAAGATTAATTTTAAATATTTACTTTCTGTCAGAAGTTGAACTTGACAAATGTATTGTAGAATATTATACAACTGTATTTCAAATAATTATAAAACATAAAATATAAATATTTTATAATATTCTGCTCACCAACTTACCCATAGCTGAGTGAAGTACATGCCCAGAGCACTGCAGCTGTGTCCACTTGTTTAGTGATGTGGCCTTCATTATATCTGTCCCACTGTCTGTCGTGATGCAGACTTTGTCTTCACTCAGTCTCCAGGATGCAAGTGCTTCAGTCAGTCCTAAATGACTTCACCTGTACGGTCTTCAGGAAAGTTTGAAGACATTTGTTTTTCAAATTCCAATCTTGATTAATGAAGTGGGCAGTGGGGCTCATATGGTTCAGATGTGCGACTTGACCACAAATCTGACGTAGTAGCGAAGTATGGCACACTTTGCAGCTCCTTTTCAACAGTTTCTTTACATTCATGTATAGCTGGGAAAGTGCTGCCTTGGAGAAATATTTACGGCCAGGGAGTTGGTAACGATGGTCAGTTACTTTAATCAGCCGCTTAAATACGATATTCTGTCCACACTACTGAATTCCTCGGAGCCTTCTTTTCAGCAATCACATCTATTGAGCATTGGGCAGTGGCCGTTTCGTCATCTTCTTTGGTGATACTTTTACTGGACTTTTCATTAATGTTTTCTGTCATTTTCTTTTCAACCACACTCCAACTTCTACATGGCTGCGCTAGCCCAAACATTAGCAGGTGTGGTAAACCCCAGCTGCTGGTCCCACGTGCTTACTCACACTGTTGTGTGCACCAATCCAACGTGACTTCCAGCCACATGACTGGTTCTGTGTGGTGTATTTTCATTTTCAATGGCTTTTCGTGCTGTCTGCCAAAACACAGAACAAATGAGTTCTATTGATGTTCTATCGAAAATGTATTATGTCTCTATTGAGAAAAAGTTATTTCATGATAATTATCGTTATCGTTTTCTCACCCAGCCCTACTCTAGTATAATACTCCGACCACCGTGTTTCATTGTGGGGAGGGTGTTCTTTGGGTTGTATGCCTCTCCCTTCTTTCTTCAAACATCAGCAGTGTCTTTATAGCCAAATAGCTCTAGTTTGGTCTCATCTGACCAAAGGACATGCTTCCAGTATGCATAGTTTTTCTCCAGGTTGTCCTTAGCATACTTCAGTCTGGCTTCAAGGTGTCCCTTCTGCAGAAGTGGAGTTTTTCTTGGTCTGCAACCTTGCTGTCTATTCCTGTGCAGGTCTCGAGTGATTGTCACCTTTGAGACTACAATTTCTGACTTGGTTAAGTCATTCTCTAGATTTTTGGCAGTTCTGGAGTCTTTAGACACATCTGTCACTAGTTTTCTTTCCAGAGTCTTTGAAATATTTTGCTTCCTATCCTCTGCCAGGCTTGTTCTGTCCTTTGTGGTTCTCTTTTATTTTTTTGATTACATTTCTCACCCCAGTTCTTGACACTTGGAAACACTGTAATAACTTTGCATATCCATCTCCTGTTTTGTGAGCATCAGCAGTTCTTTTTCTCATGTCTAAAATGATTTACTTTTTGTTGATTTTTGCATGATGTTTTCTTAAGTAACAGCTCAAACCCTTGCTAAAGTTTTTATACTGTGTGTAAGTTGAAAGATAGCCCTCAGTTTTAATAAAATTTTATAAGCTTTGAGCATTACAAAGTTAAAGAGCATCATTGCACAGCAGTGGTTTGTGCTACGGCTCTACAAAAAAGGTCAGTTTTTCTGGGGACTCATACTTTTGACCCTGGTAGTTTTTGTTTTTTGCTAAATAATGTGGGTTTTTTTGTCCAAAGCAAAATAATAATAATAATAATAATAATAATAATAATAATAATATATTAGTGATGTTGGACAATTAAATTTGTTAATCGCAATTAACCTTTTGGAATGTTGAGTTAATCGCAATTAATAATGAGTTGATCGTGTGTTTTTCCATACAGATACAGTGTAATAAGTCTGTAATTTTTCAAATTTGTCATGCTGGTATGAACATGGGAGTGGACAAATATGCTTGCCGTCTTCACCTGCTGGTTTATTAAAGCTTTCAACATATCCAAAATGACAAAAACTCTCCAGAATATTCTCCAGAAAATTCTCAAAAGTAGACTGCATGTGCAAACAACAGAATGCCAGGGCTCATTAACATCACTGCAACACAACTCAGTATCCAACCAGCCAGCAGCTGCAAAAGGAGCTTGCTCTTTCTCCCATAGCAAACATCCACAACTTTTAAGCAGATCAACACAAAACCATGGACCTCGTGTGTCACAACAGTCACAATTTCCCTTTTAGCACAAAAATTGCAAACATAAACAAACAACTGCTCTCGCCTGTAATGACACCCCACTGTGCTGCAAAAACGGCAGGGGAGTGAATGGACATTACAAACACAGCTTGAGAATTTTTTTAGACTTGTACTCACCAACAGTTTGACCCAAAGCTAAGAGGATGAAAACAGGCGAATTTCTGTTCCTGTCAGCTACTGAAGGTCAGCTATAACCTAGCATGTAGCTACTAGCCAGCTAGCTAGCTTCCACAGAAGAAGGACAGCCTAACATCCAGGTGAAGTTTTGGAGGCGGCTGTAACAACTATCGAGGTGAGCGTGCCGACAGATAACGTTGTAAACTTAAACATGACAGCACTTTGGGGGTTTCCATGGCTGTAATTCAGCTTGTTTGACTTCCCAATGTCTGCATGGTGTGCACAGTGTCTGTGGCCAGAATGGCTTTGACGGAGAGCCGCTAGGCCAAAAAGTACTGTTTGCACTTTGTGCCATTAACTGCCGTTAACTGTGATCACAAAATTTGTTGCCATGAACAGGGAAGCGTTAAACGGTGATTAATGCGATAACGCCAACACCACTAATGTGTGTGTGCGCATGCATGCATGCTTGTGTGTGTGTGTGTGTATGTGTATGTATATAAAATAATTTAAAAAAAACCATTAGAACATCAAAATCAGATATCAATTGAATGACTGACCCGGAGTCCTTCAGGAAAAAAAAATGCAATTGCTTATCACTTTCTATCCTCTGCCACTTTTATGTCCCTGTTATGAAACCTTTTTCCTCTTGTGCTTCGTAAGCCAATGCTGTCTTTGAAGACTCAATCATGGTGTATTTATGAGAATCCCTTAAATGCTCTACAGTTGTGGAGGCGTGGTGCAAAAAGATTTTTTTCATTCCACTCATCCTTTCTATGAATTTTATCTTTGTTGGCTCTCATCCTCTCCGTCTCATTTTCCACCAGCTTACATTCACAAAAGACTCCTTTAGAGGGACTAATGACATGGCAGAAGCTTGTACCCAATCAAGTCCAAGCTCTGATAGGAAAATGAAGCAGATTCCTTTTGCTCGATCAGAATTTTGATTGACATCCTCTCTCAAATCCTGCTTTTAAACTGAGCTCACATTAAAGGGATTTGTAGACTTTCATTTGCAGGAACAGATTGTTGCTCTCTTTCCCAGAACATAATGAATCATAAATGTCAGTTACGGTTAAGATCAAAATTGTTGTGATGGGTTCCATTTTGTCTTTGTCAGTAAATGGGACCTCTTCTATAGTTCAGCTTGGCACAGTTTTTTCAGGGTAAATGTACACCCTTAAAGCATAAAATGTCAGTTTAATGAGCTATGCATACATACAATGGTGTGAAAAAGTGTTTGCCCCCTTCCTGATTTCTCATTTTTTTGTATGTTTGTCACACTTAAATGTTTCAGATCATCAAACAAATTTAAATATGAGACAAAGATAACACAAGTAAACACAAAATGCAGTTTTTAAATGAAGGTTTTTATTATTAAAAGGAACTCCGATTATATTGGCATGTTAGCTCTATATGCTTTATTTTTATGTTAGTAACATAACTATAATATAATTTTTTTGAAAATAATTCCCAGTTTTATATATTTTTAAAAGACTTCATTACGATGTAAATCGCCATTTTTGTTTACGTCGCAATGCATTCTGGGTAGTGACGTAGAATGGTTGCAGCCGTTTTTTCTGTCTTATACAAGCCAAGAAGCAAAGCTGCAAACTACTGCCATTTGTCAGTGAAAATGCCACATTGCGCGGCTTTTGGATGTAATTTCCAATCAAAGGGAAATAAAGAGAGCGGGGTAAGCCTCCATAGCTTTCCTAAAGAGGGAAAGTTGAGGAAAAAGTGGGGCGGCAGCGGCTCAGAAGGTAGAGCAGGTCGTCTAAAAACCCGATGGTTGGCGGTTCGCATCACGCTCTCCCCAGATATCCTGCCGTTGTGTCCCTGGGCAAGACACTTCACCCGCATTGCCTCCAGTGCCCATAACACTGTGTATGAATGTGTAAAAATGTTTAAATGTTTGGTGGAGGCCGGAGAGGCCGTTGGCGCCAATTGGCAGCCACATTTCCGTCACTCTGAGTGTCTGTGATCGCACGCTTGATAAAGCTGACATATATATTAATCACGCTGTGATAAAGCAGAATATCGCTCCAGCGTGTGGCACCGGGATTCCTCTCTGTTCCTGAGGTGCAGGACAGAAGAGGATGCGAGGCGCATCTGCATAGTGATCAGTCCATACCTCTCACGCTGAGCGCTCTGCCAGCCCCGTACGCTGTGGGGGTCACACACAAGGTGTTCCTCCACACTCTCAATAATTTTTTTTCCCGTATATTTTTCTTTTTGGCGTACAGAAATGGCAATACGCCCGTGTTTGCTAAAATTGCATTTTCCCCGTATTAAAATACGGCGAAACCGTATCACTTGACAGGTATGCGTGACAAAATTCGAACCATGATTCGCTGGAGCGTGCGCTTTGCGCACGCTCTGAGCGATATCGTGCTTTATCACAGCGTGATTAATATATATGTCAGCTTTATCAGGCGTGCGCTATAGCGCGTGATTCACTTGTGCACACTCAAGCGAATCATGGTTCGAATTTTGTCACGGTGCATACCTGTCAAGTGATACTGTTTCGCCGTATTTTAATACGGGGAAAATGCAATTTTAGCAAATACGGGCGTATTGCCATTTCTGTATGCTAAAAAGAAAAATATACGGGAAAAAAAAATATTGAGAGTGTGGAGGAACACCTCGTGTGTGACCCCCACAGCGTACGGGGCTGGCAGAGCGCTCAGCGTGAGAGGTATGGACTGATCACTATGCAGATGCGCCTCGCATCCTCTTCTGTCCTGCACCTCAGGAACAGAGAGGAATCCCGGCGCCACATGCTAGAGCGATATCGTGCTTTATCACAGCGTGATTAATATATATGTCAGCTTTATCAAGCGTGCGATCACAGACACTCAGAGTGACGGAAATGTGGCTGCCAATCGCCGCCAACGGCCTCCACCGAACATTTGAACATTTTTACACATTCATACCCAGTGTTATGGGCACTGGAGGCAATGCGGGTGAAGTGTCTTGCCCAGGGACACAACGGCAGGATATCTGGGGAGAGCGTGATGCGAACCGCCAACCATCGGGTTATTAGACGACCTGCTCTACCTCCTGAGCCACTGCCGCCCCACTTTTTTCCTCAACTTTCCCTCTTTAGGAAAGCTATGGAGGCTTACCCCGCTCTCTTTATTTCCCTTTGACTGGAAATTACATCCAAAAGCCGCGCAATGTGGCATTTTCACTGACAAATGGCAGTAGTTAGTAGCTTCGCTTCTTGGCTTGTATAAGACAGAAAAAACGGCTGCAGCCATTCTACGTCACTACCCAGAATGCATTGCGACATAAACAAAAATGGTGATTTACATCGTAATAAAGTTTTTTAAAAATACATAAAACTGGGAATTATTTTCAAAAAAATTATATTATAGTTATGTTACTAACATAAAAATAAAGCATATAGAGTTAACATGCCAATATAATCGGAGTTCCTTTTAAGGGTAAAAAAAAAATCCAAACCTACATGGCCCTGTGTGAAAAAGTCCCCCCCGCAAAAAAAAACATAAATTAACTGTGGTTTATTACACCTTTGGAAAGTTGAGTTCAATTTCTCAAGCCACACTCAGGCCTAATTACTGCCATACCTGTTCTCAATCAAGAAATCACTTAAATAGGACCTGCCTGACAAAATGAAGTAGACCAAAAGATCCTCAAAAGCTAGACATCATGCTGCAATCCAAAGAAATACAGGAACAAATGAGAAACAAAGTAATTGAGATCTATCAATCTGGAAAAGGTTATAAAGCCATTTTTTAAAGCTTTGGGACTCCAGCAAACCACAGTGAGAGCCATTATCCACAAATGGCAAAAACATGGAACAGTGGTGAACCTTCCCAGGAGTGGCCGGCCGACCAAAATTACCCCAAGAGCGCAGCGACGACTCATCCAAGAGGTCACAAAAGACCCCAAAACAACATCCAAGGAACTGCAGGGCTCACTTGCCTCAGTTAAGGTCAGTGTTCATGACTCCACCATAAGAAAGAGACGGGGCAAAAATGGCCTGCATGGCAGAGTTCCAAGGCAAAAACCATTGCTGAGCCAAAAGAACATAAAGGCTCATCTCAGTTTTGCCAGAAAACATCTTTATGATCCCCAAGACTTTTGGTAAAATACTCTGTGGACTGACGAGACAAAAGTTGAACTTTTTGGAAGGTGTGTGTCCCATTACATCTGGCATAAAAATAACACAGCATTTCAGAAAAGGAACATCATACCAACAGTAAAATATGGTGGTGGTAGTGTGATGGTCTGGGGCTTTTTTGCTGCTTCAGGACCTGGAAGACTTGCTGTGGTAAATGGAACCATGAATTCTGCTGTCTACCAAAAACTCCTGAAGCAGATTGTCCGGCCATCTGTTCGTGACCTCAAGCTAAAGTGTACTTGGGTTCTGCAGCAGGACAATGACCCAAAACACACCAGCAAGTCCACCTCTGAATGGCTTAAGGAAAACAAAATGAAGACTTTGGAGTGGCCTAGTCATAGTCCTGACCTGAATCCAATTGAGATGCTGTGGTATGACCTTAAAAAGGTGGTTCATGCTTGAAAGCCCTCCAATGTGGCTGAATTACAATAATTCTGCAAAGATGAGTGGGCCAAAATTCCTCCACAGCGCTGTAAAAGACTCACTGCCAGTTATTGCAAATGCTTGATTGCAGTTGTTGTTGCTAAGGGTGGCCCAACCAGTTATTAGGTTTAGGGGGCAATCACTTTTTCACACAGGGCCATGTAGGTTTGGATTTTTTTTCCCCTTTAATAATGAACACTTTCATTTAAAAACTGCATTTTGTGTTTACTTGTGTTATCTTTGTCTAATATTTAAATTTGTTTGATGATCTGAAACATTTAAGTGTGACAAACATACAAAAAATGAGAAATCAGGAAGGGGCAAACACTTTTTCACACCACTGTATAGCATATGTACTGTACATATGACCACTGACTCAGGAACATCTGTGCCTGTCAATGACTGTAAGGCAACTCTTTGGCAATAAAGGGCCACCGTGTATGGAATTTGAATAATTGGTGGTTGTCTGCAAAGAGAGCTTAGGAGAAAATGCTGTGTAAGGTAGCAATTATAGTTAAAAAGAATACGCTTTCTCCACCACTAGCTGCTATTTTTAAGCCTGCCCATAAGAAATCCCTATCAAGCGCTGATTTTAACTGTCCAGTCTTTTTTTTTCTTTCTTTTTTTAAAATGTTCTCGTCAAAGACATATTGTTACGAGTACAGATTTTGGACAGCAGTACATTTTACAGTGTAATAGTATCTTGAATAAAAATACAGTGTTTGACTCTGTTGCCCTTATGCTTGGTTTAGCGACATTTTCTTTTGCCCCACTGAATGCTAGGATTAAAATAAGGTTTAATAAAATTAGTTTGGCTGTCATTTGGTAGGAACATAATTTGCAGTGCTCAATAATTTGCATTTTAATTGGGCAACTTCCAGGAGGGTGGCGAGCCTTTAAAAATGTTTGGTAGTGGGATTAATCCACCAAATGAAAAAGACTATGAAGCAAAAATGGATATTTGGAATATTTTTTCTGAGCTTATTTTAAGAATGACAATGATTACTTGTCCTTCATATAATATAGATAACTGAGATAAAGATTTTTTCAACTGGTCTCATTTTTCTTAAACATTCTCCTGGTTTCCAGTTTATTCACTTTAATAACGTGGCAAAGTCTGTCTCATTTTTCAAGGTTCAAGTATTGATTTCCACCAATGTATTTTATTTCGGTACTACCCTCTAGCCCTCAGAATTTTCCTTTTTTTCCATCTATATGAAACCCAATCAATTACTTGTTACTTCTGCGTAATTATTTTTTCTATATTCCTTTCCATCATAATATGCTACTTCACATTTTTCCAGTGCATTGCCATTATATTTTTTTACTGTAGGCTGTTGCCTGTGTAAAAGTGCCAGTGTTTTACTTTTTGTTGCTATTTATTCCTGACAATAAAATCCAGGTTCAGCTCAGGCCAGCAAGTAATGAGTTATGGCTGTAATATCTTCCTCTGGCTGACAGCCAAATCTGATTGCTATACAGTTTTAAAGGTGTGCGCATGTTTATCCCTAGGCCTGTCTGCATCAGGATGGTTTGTGTGCTCGCTGTTTGGGTGGAATGATCTGTCATCACCATCCCTGTCTCCTGCCTGACAGATTGTTCCATTTTTTTTTGCATTTCAACAGAAATGCGCTGCGGCTGTCTCGTCTTTAGCACAAACCTAACCTAAGCAAAGCGTAATACAAGACACCTCTGAGAGTAAATTCTTGATATCTAAGCTGTATCCTCCTTCATGTTAAAGTGAAGAACAACATCAGAAATGACTTGTCGTGAAAGTGCATAAGTTAGACTGTGTAAAGGGACAGTCCAATTTATGCTCGCATTTCGATCAATCTGTGTCCATTTTATGATCCCACTGGCATTTTTAGCCAATATTAATTATTTACAATTGACATTAACTGCAAACTTTTTTGTAAGCAGTAACAGTTGTAAAATATCATCCTCTTAAACAAATATTTTAAAGCCCAGTCTTCTGCTCTGTTTAGATAAATAAATAAACCTAATTTAAAAGAAAAAGATGGCTGATGTGTTAGTAGGTATTGAGTAATGACGTCACCGTTTTTTTTGCCAACGTGTTCTTCCATTTGTCACACTTGCATAACTTAGTAACTAACTCCAACACGACCTGTGAACTTCATTTATGCATGCTTTCATTTAGTAATGCATGCATGAAAGAAGCGTGCAACCGACTCGATGTCACTCGTGTAAGCTAATCGGGGAACATGACAGATTCATTATGTTTTCCTCATAGATATTCTACTCAGGGCTTTAAACTTGAATAAACACCGACAACAGTGTAATTTATCCACTCAATTATGTTCCAGAGAGTTGTTTTAACAGGGTTAATAGTTGTGACAGAGTGTCATTTGTGTACACATTGGGGTTTTGTTCCAGTGATTTGTGTTTTGTTTAGTGGAAATTATACCTTTCACTTTGACACTGTCACCACATGAGTTTTTCCCATATGTGCAGTCATACGGACTCCATTTTATTTGTTAGCCTACTTGTCTGGCTTTGTTTGCTTTCGTTGTTTCATCTGCAAGCAAATCGTAGCTCAACATGAGTGTCCCCATCCCCGCATTGAGCGTCTGAGTTCATGCGCAGCGCTCATTATGCTGCAACAATGATAAGGATAAGCAAAAACCCAAGTGTGGGAAGAACACTGTGCCTGATTTGGCTGTAGTGCTGCCTTCTGTCTGATCTTCAGCTAAAAAGGCGCTAACTCCTACAACAGGCTTATAACCTCTCGCTAATCCCCCCTTCTGACTCATTTCACTGCAGTTTGAAGCTCTCTTTAAATCTCTTGTTCACTCGCTGCTGTGCATTTGCATGCGCGCGCGCACAGACACACAGACACATACGTGCCAGAGTCTCTGAATAACAAAACCCTTCAGATGAAATGGAAATGTCTCGCTGGGCCGGTAAATTGCACAGTGAGAAATATCTTGGGTCGGGTGTTCACACAGACACGAGCGGAGTCACGAGTACACACTGCAAATCCTTTTTGTGATTTTTGGTTAATTGTAAGTGCGTGGACGCTAGCCACCCGTGACCTCCATTAGTGATTGTTTTATTTTTGTGTTGTTTCCTTTCAGCTTGAATTAAATGTCTTGTTTCTGAACATAAAGCTTTTGATGGCCAGAGGAAGAAGGACACCCTCAGTGGTTATCCACAAAGGCGTAGAAATAAAAAAGCCCACACTCAGTCCATTACACTTGTCATTTTGCCTGGTCTCTCTTTATTTGGTAGATTTTTTTTTTTTTTATTCAACCCAAATTAAAATGTGAGTCTTTGAATGAGTGAGGCTGTCAAATGTCTTGAGAGGGCAGGAAGTAACCCCTCCCCTTGACAGAAGGGCTGTATCATTATAAAAGATTAGTGTTTTCTTTATGAGCACTGGAGGAATTAGCATTAGTGACGGTTTTAGTGTCAGACGCTTGTTTCAGAGCTGTCACTCTTTCCCGCCTCTCTAATATGAGACGTCTTAATACCATTGCACTAATAATACCACCTAATCACAGCGCCACAACAGCAGATAACAGCTATGGCTTTTGTGGTGATGGGGCAGAAATATGGATAAACACAGGATTTATTTTTTTTCCCCCCCAGATTGCTGGCTTTCATAGAAGGCTATATAACCACATCTATTAAAGGAGATTTATGTAATGTTCGGGGGGAAAAAAGTCACACTTAACGACCCATGTGTTCATTAAGTGAACTGCAGATCCAGTTTACTTGCCCATGGTGACATCCATGCTCGTACTCCTCTGTTGGTCCAGACCCCCAAGCAGTAGCCTATATATAAAAAAACAAAAAACAAAACTTTGTATATTTATGCTGCATTGAGTTGTCTCTGATAAGATAAGATAAGATAAACCTTTATTAGTCCCACAACGGGGAAATTCCAGGATTGCAACAGCACAGGGATAGCAACACTCAGAGCAACAATCAGAAGGCAAGAAAAAAAAACAAGCAAGCAAGAGCAGCTAATAAACATATGTACGTATTACTATAAAATATATATATATACACACACACACAGACACACAGTGCAGAGCATTGTAGCTGGATGGAATAAATATATGAATATATGAACACACAGTGCAGAGCATTGTAGCTAGATGGAATAAATATGTAAATATATAAACACCCACAGTACGGAGCATTGCAGCTAGGTGGAATAAATATGCAAGTATATAAACACACACAGTGCGGAGCAATGTAGCTAGATGGAATAATATGTAGATATATAAATATATAAACACACCCAGTGCTGAGCATTGTAGCTAGATGGAATAAATATGCAAATATATAAACACACACAGTGCAGAGCATTGTTGCTAGATGGAATGAAACAGCATAACCGTCTACTTAGTTATCCTACATGGTATGATTATGTGCCCATACATATTCTCACCCTCCATAGCGACCGGTATGTTCCTAGTTGTATGCCGGAGGGGACCATTGTGTAAGTCTATTGCATCTTTTGCATTCAAAAAACTATTAGTTTGTTACGTCTTTTTGCTATCTCTGCGAGCAGCCCTGCTTAGGTTGTACAGTCTGACAGCCGTTGGTAGGAAGGACCTACGAAACCTCTCGGTTGTGCACCTGGGATGATGTAGTCTGCTGCTAAATGAGCTCCTCAGTGCATTCAGTATGTCCTGCATAGGGTGGAACTCGGACTCCAGCAGAGATGACAGTTTAGCCACCGTCCTTCTCTCTCCTATCTCCTCCATCGGATCAAGGCGCTGCCCCAGGACAGAGCTAGCTTTCTTAATCAGTTTGTTCAGTCTCTTCCTATCGGCTGCAGTAATGCCACTGCCCCAGCAGACCACTCCAAAAGTAAATGGAATAGCTGGTTGGGTAAATGAATCAGGCTTTTTCACAAGTGCAGATTTTTGTTTGAAATAATGCACAAAATTAATATGCAAGCATATACGCACCACAGCGGAACAGCTGTGCGAGTGGAAAGGTGGCCACATGGAGCTTGATTGTAGCAGGAAAAAAAATCTAATTTTATACAAAAAAAAAAAAAAACACTACTATTCGAGGACAGCATGTGGCTCAAAGTTGGCGAGATGCTGCACTGTGATGACGGTATGTAGCTAATGTTTGCTTTGTTGGTTCCAAAAGTTAGCCACAACAGCTAAGATATAGCATCACGCTTAATGTTCATAGGGAACCGGAAACACTTTCATAATGTCATTATGGGCTGGGCCATAAATGACTGTCATTTCAGTGGTGTCGCCCCTAATGTGTTGATGATGATTTCAAGTAGTTTCTTGTCTGTTTGTTCTTTTATTTACATGATTAACACACACACACACATTCTCCACCGCCCAGAAGACATACACTCCCAATGCACGCCACCCCCTTCATTACTCACCAAATCCAAACTCTACATATCTGAGGGGAGAGGGGGGGTGTTGATGTGGTGAAGCATGTGTGAAGAGCTGCCAGCTGCTTGGACTGAACCCCTTAGCATCCCAGCCTATTTCCTGAAAAATGCCTAAAAATAACACACCCAAAGTAAACCAAAAGCTGTCCTTCCACCATCTGCAGTATATTCATGGGGTTAGTTTCATTCAGAAGAAAACAATCTATTTTTTAAACAGTCAGAATCACTCAAGTGCTTCTGCTAGTGAGGTTTTGTTTAGATACATATGTCTGCAAATAGTAAATTTGTATAGTAATAATAATTTTGTAATACCACCAAAAAGAGGTAGCACTAAACTAATTCCTCTCTTGCAGTTATAGCAGTATAAATGCTATAACTGGAAGAGAGGAATTAGTAAATGGAATTAATAAATGTAATATGTAATAAATTAATTAGTAGAGGAATTAATAAATGTCATATTCTGATGTATTCCATCAGAATATGGTGTAATGTCAGCGTACAGTAAAAAGGAGTTGGAGTATGGTGTGGCTGCTACTCTAACTGAGAAAAAGACTGTGACTATAGCCCCGTTTCCACTGACCACGAACCAAGAACCAATTTTGGAGGAACTTCCCCTGCGCAAGTTTTCACTTCCAAAAGCCTCCTCATAAGGGGGAGTTTTCAGGAACTCTCAGTGGCCAAAAAATGGCCTTGGTCAAAAATAGGTTCTTCAAAGTGGCCCCGAAAACTGCTGGGTGGGGTTTAGGATTGACTGGGTGCTGATTGGATAAAACTCAGCCAGCACGCTTCGCTACTTGGGCTGGCTTTGTGAACAAAAAACACAGAAATGAATAGTGGCAAGTTTGACCAAAAAAAAAAAAAGAGATAATAGTGATGAGCTAATGCTTAAAAAATTATAATATAATGCTGCCGTGATTACGGATGGCCTAAACTGTTCAGCATAAGGGGAGGACACAGAGCATGACAAGTGGAGCGGTACAGCACGTAACGCCAGAACTTTTCCCTGTCCTTTGCAGAGATACGAGCGCAGACAGGCCAACAGGAGAAACTAGTCCCCGCTGGCTTCTCCCCATGTGCTTGCATGGCTATTATAGCCTAATGTCTAAAACTGTCAAAGTTAATACCACCGTAATTGTGAAGAGACATGATGAGCTATATCGTATTCTGCCACAATGCATCAGGGTACCAGGAACACAGCAGAGAGGCAACTCACTGGACTGGGGCTCGGGCTGTTTGTAGCCAGAGTGTCCCAATTCACCCATTCACATTCATGGTGAAAGTGTAAAATGGAGGGGTAGGGCTAAGGGGTGAATTAGGACGCACCCTAAGTCAGAGGTGGAATCGCTGCTGGTACTACTCGCACGGTTTATGTTGTTTAATCAATCAGTTCTAGTAAAGCAGAGTTTGTCTCCGCCGTCATCTGGCATGTAGAGGAAGAAGTGAAGCTGGACTCTCTTCTCTCTTTAGTCAGCCAGCATATTTATTTAATTTATTTTATAAGTCTCAACAAGTTCCTCTCTGCAATTATTAGACAACAACAGTAACAAGTTAGTCCCATGCACTCCATATTTATTTCCTGCTTAATCATCTCTTTATGATTTCAGCATATTTTGTTTTGCTGCACTGCGTCAAGCTGAAACTGTTTTGACTGACTGTTTAAACTGACTATTACGTCACCAACAAATCCTCATGGTTCCTACCACCATAATAAATGGAAACGCAATGGGTGAGAGGGCCAAATACAGGAACAGCCTTTAAGAAGAGGATTTTTGAGGATGAATTATTTTCTGCAGTGTGTTCTTAATATGCAGATCAGAGAGAGCGAGAAAAAAAAAAAAAACACATTAGGAAGGCCACACCAACAGGACAGCAGAATAGGTTTCACACTGGAGAAAACTAAATTCACGGGTCACATTAAAAGTGTTTCGAGGTGATATATACAGTGATTCTTGAATTCATGTTAATCCTTTCTGGATAGTGTATTTTTTAAAACATCATTCAGACATAATCATATGTGTCATACTTGCATCTCATCTGATGAGGCTGGGATACGCTCCAACCCCCCATGACCCAAATATGATAAAGTGATGAAGAAAATGAATGGATAAATCACTGACACAAATCTTTGGTATTTTGCTATTATTTCCCACTTTGTGTTTTCCTTTAATCATAATGTAAATGCATCTGAGATGAAGATTATCTTTAATCTTTATCTTTAATTGTATTTTATTGACTGTATTCTATAATATTGTTGTGTTTGGTCTTCATATGCTGTACAGAATGTACCGTTTTTCTTGATAGTCCGTTTCCCCTCAAGGCTTGGTCTTCTCCAGGCGGCAGGAGTAGACCAACCCCTTTTGGAAAGAATTATTTGTCTTCTTATATACTCATACTTGTTGTTCAACACACTATACACTGACTCTCATATTCTATCCCAATTATGCACCTAAGCAAATATGCACTTTGCAAATTATATATTTTACAGTGTTATGGTTGAATGTGTGTTGTCTGCATTGTTTGTCAGAATATGTGTTTTTTGTCTTGTGTTGTTGTTTAAATCACTTCACTTATATGTAATGTATTTTTTTTGTTCTTTCACCTGTCAAAGGGACTCCAAATGTAAATGAGCTTCTGCTAACTTCGTCACATTTACATCTGTTTTTTTAACTGATGTTCATTAATGTACACTGTCCCTTTAAAATAAATAAATAAATAAATAAATAACATATGCTGTATTGTAATTTGGTTCTCACATGCACATGGTTGTTAACATAAGAAACAAATCATCAAATTTTGCATCAGTCTAAGCTTCAGTTATAAATGACTTACACATTTTTATACCTTGCATTTACATTAACTTTGTCTCCCTGGAAACAGCAGGCTTAATGGTCTGACAGTCTTGTCAGTCTTTGCAATGATCACATGTTGCGTAGCTTCACTTGGGTGTCAAGGGCATAGGAAGTAAGGCTGGTTGGCCCTCTCTAGTGATTCAGGATTCTGAAGCAAAGACAAGATGCTCTTCCAGGCTTTAAAACAAAAAGTGTAAATACTGTTTCAGAAACCAGCAAGGGAGATACGACTATAACATTAAATCAGATCACGAAAGTGAAGCAGCAAAAAAGCCATTAAACCTAAAATAACTTACTGGTACAACCTCCGTGAGGTCGGAAAGCTGACTTTACACTGCAGCGGCTCCATCCCGCCCCTCGTCCAGATGTGGTTGGTGGAAGAAGTTGTGTATGCACCTGAAGTGCTTTGAAGCAAAGCACGTCTGCATGGAAACATCACATTGCAAATTAAAGTTAACACCTTTTTCGCACATGCATTGAGTGTTCATGACAGCTGCATTGCATTATTGCTGCATCTATACATTGCTGCTGATGAGTTGCTGTTTTCTGCAGTTTGTCAGAAAACATTCTAAACATGATATTGAGACATTCAATAGCATTTATTATGATAAATGTACAGCTTATGTAGTCTGTGCAATGGCATGAAGGAAAAAAACAAGCAGTGACAGCAACTTTGCTGTTAACTTTATATTAGCCCCTTGCACTCTGGTCAGTTTTCCTAAAAACGCCAAAAAAAAATGTGCCCAAAGTAGATCGAAAGCTGTTCTTCAACCCTTTGCAGCATCTTCATGGGGTTGGTCTCATTTAAAAGAAAACACTTTGAATTTTTTGGCAAAAAAAACATGATCTCTCTAAGTGCTCCGGCCACTGAGTTACAGTCATCTAAACATAGTGAACTTGAAGAAAATAAATTTGGCCTGGGTGTTTTTTTTGGATACAAATGCTTGCAAATAACACACAGCTTCAGATCCGGGCTGGAAAATGCAACAGAAATGTAGAACCAAGTGTTATCCAGCTGAGGTCCAAATTTTGTAACAATACCACAAAAAATGAATATATTACACAGCTTTGTTCTCAGGCTGTTCCCAGGCGTTTTGGAACTGTGCCAAATTGTGTCAAATGGCACAGTTTGGCAAAATGTCTGTAACTTTTGAATGATTCAATGTAGAACCTTCATTTTAGGCTCTAATGAAAGGTCACACTCAGGGCTGTCTGTGTGTGTGTGGGGGGGGGTTGTCCCCCCCCCCGCTACAGAGGATGGACTTTGGCCATCGCTACACAACGGATTAGCCTCATGTGGCGATGTGGGACAGCAGCGGAATCACCGTGGCTCCCCCCCCCCCCCGCTACAAAAGAATAGCGGGGGTGGGGGGGGCGTTCACGGTCTGAACGCGGCGAACAACCTCTTGTACAGCGGCGCACGAACTGCGCCGCGCCGCACAGTTGTAATTTACCAATCGGTCAGAAGTCATTTTGGATTACAATTTTCAGGGATAAATAATAATATAGCTTATAACACCTTACCTCTTCACAGCAGCAGTGTCCTGGCGAACTTCTCTTCCCCATTGTCAGACGAACGCGACGCTGGTCCGCTTGTGGATCCCGGTCAAAACATAATTCCATTAGTGCGGTGTTGGCAAATGATTTACGACCTTTGTCGTCGGTCTCCGTTGGTCTATGATGACGGAAGAGAATCCTAAACGTCTATTCTGCTGGAATGAGTGCAGGTCGCACTTGTGGGTGGTCTCCGTGCTGCTGGGTCTGTAGCAGGTTCTTCCAGCGTCCTTTTTTTCATCTGTTGCAGCAGTAATGTCTCTCTTCACCCAGCCCGAACTTCTGTGCTTCAATTGGCTCCTGCATTCACAGTAGGCGGGTCCTCCTTCCTCGGTTTTCATTCATTGGTTCTTCAAGGTTTCAGAAACCCAATTCAAGGCTCTTATTAGTCGAATGAGAGGTCAATCAGATGAACTAATCTGTTCGCGGCTGTGTCTGCAGCTTTTATTTTCAGTGCGTGCTTGGACGCCATACACCACCTACATCACAATCTCCATCAGGATCTCCATCATGCGTCCGAGAGCGCACGAGGGCGCTCTCGTGCGCCCTCGTGCGCCTTAGGACGCAGAGACTTGCCCGCCCGCGGTACAACGGAGCGCAAGAGGTTAACATACAGGAGACAGAATAAAATCTGCACACTGTCAGCTTGCAAGATTAAGTCAAAGTCAGCTTTATTGTCAATTCTGCCATATGTACAGCACATACAGAGAATTGAAATTATGTTACTCTGAGACCCATGGTGCAGCAAGGTAAACACTCAGTATGTATCATGGGGGGACATGTGTGCAAACATGTCCCTGTCGTTAAGCTATTTTTCCCTTCAGTTGTCATTATTGTTACTCTGCCCTCGCCTTTAGTTATGGTTCTTTCTGTATATTATCACCCTTATCCTGTCCCACTCATCATTTTGGGTTTATTTATGGTGACAGCACTCTGTTTACTTCTGCTCCTCATTATTGGTCCTTTTGTGTTGTGATTATCCACAGCTGTTTCTGATTGTGTTGATCACCAGCTACCCTTTATATCCAGCTCTCGCCTCACTCCCGGTGTGGCAATCTACTGTTTAGCTCATCACTTTGTTTCCACAGCTTTGTTTTCCATGCTTGTAATGGTTAGGTTCATTTCCCGTTAAATCCTGCCATGTAGTCGAGTTATTTGTTCCAACCCTCGTTTCTTCAATAAATTATGTTTTCTTCTCGTTACACGATTGGGTCCTCTCCTTCACCCCGAAAGGGCAAACATGACAGTAGGAAATATGAATATAAAGTTTAACATCTAACACCAAACATTAAACATCAAACATCAGTGGAAAGAAAACCAACCCCTAACCAGTGTCATAAAATTGCCTTCCAGGCAGTTGAAGATCGTGGAGGGAGGACCCAGAGCACAGGCAGGACTCTTGGTGCAATAATTATTTATTTACAAAAGCAAAAGAGAACAAACGAAAGGGCACAGCACAGGGCTGGAAATAACTCAGGAATATCACCAAAAACTCACGGAGAAATCACCGGGAGCATGAAGGGAGAAAACCACCAACACATGACAATGACCCGACACACAGCACAATCACAGACTCACATATATTGAGGGGTTGCACCGACGTCACACGGGTCACGTGTCTTTTGTTTACTGCGCCATTTTGGACGGCAACGAACAGTCAAACCACCAACAGCAAGTGTGAGTGAGTGTAATCAATGAGATAAATGGCTACACACAAATCAACACCATGGTCCAGCGACGAGGTGCAGACTTTTCTGTGCTTGGTACCTGATTAAAGAAATCCAGAGGGAGCTGGACGGAGTGACCTGAAATGAATTCACGGCCATGGCGAAGGCAAATGGGAGGCAGAGTGTCGTCGACCCGACCACGGCATCATCATTGCTGAAAACAGTGACAGAGGATGGTGAGTGATGTGATATTGTGCATCTTTGCCATTATTTATCCCAGTGATGGAATGCTCACTTTGAACAAACAACACCGTTGTCTCCTGTATGCAGAAAATGAGCTAGCTAGTTAGCCATCAATGCTAACTCTGTGCTCTGCTTGTATTTTGCGCTTGTGTCGACAACATCTGATGAAATAAGCTAGCGTTAATCCTGGTTATAAAGTAGTTTTGTTGCACTTTCGTGCTGTGCATGTACTTAACCCTTTGAATGTGAGAATTTGCATGCCCCTAGTGGCAGAGCGCGGCACTGCACCTGCCTTCTTACTCTGACTTTGTCAAAAGTAAGTGAGAAATTTCTGTTTTTTTTTTTTTTTTTAAATGTACTGATTTCGTGTTTATGTACTTTGAAGATAAGATGATGAGGTACCTCTGTACAAAAAACGGTGTCAAAAGACTGTACTGTGGCGCATATGTTGGGTTCATATTTTCCACAAATGTATGGCTGTATGTTTATTGGTGCTTCACGTCTCGAGGGACAAAGAAGTCTGGATCGGCTGAAACCTGGAGGAGATAACGAGGAGGTGTGAGATTCAGCCTTTGTCTCAGAGAAGATGCCCCAGAGGGATTTCTGGATCATTGAAGAATAAGAGACAATGGTGAATGATCAAAGAGTTGCATTGTGACTGGGATTAAGTACCCATGTGACTGTATGTTTGCTAAAGCACCATGTGACTTAAGTTTCGGTGCTCCAGAAGTATAAGAGCGTGATGTGATAGTGTTCTGTCTCTTTTCCTGCTCTGAGAATGCTAGAGATGTGTTCTGTTAATAAAGCTGAACCTGAGAAATAAAACTCAGCCTCATCCTTTAAACACATCTTCTACAGTACCATTTTTTGTGTAAATACGTCCAAAGTCCATTTTTGACTGAGTTATGGAATTTAATGAGGTGCTGTGACATTATGCAAATTATATGCGTAAATTTATTCCTATCTGAAACTTTGGATCATATTTTACATCTTTCTAATTGACAGTAAGCCATTATCTCTTACCACTTTCAAGTTATAGCCTTGGAAATCTGAACTATTTTATTGACAAAAAATATTTACCACTCTTGACCACTAGGGGTTATGTCGCAGTTTGGCAACATACACACTCATAGGGTTAAGTTGTGTGTGTATTTTCATTCTAGAGTCCTACCACAGGCTGAAGATCTGCTGAACCGGAACCAGCAGCACATCCAGTTGTTTCTCAGTGAGGCAAGAGAGCATGAAGCGGGAACAGGTCAAGTGGACCCCTGACCAAGTGAGCACCCCATGTGAGCACCCCAAGTGGACCCTGGGGTCCAATCTGTACATGTACAAGTATATTTTCAATCCAGTTATTTACAAACTGATTCAGAGCTTTCTAAAGCCTCTTTCAGAACATTCTAGTCCCACATACTGTACCTATTCTGTGGATTTTTATCTGGGGGTGGCCAGTGGTGACGAGCAGCAGCAGTGAAGAAAAGTCTTTTGAAAGCAGAAACAGAGCCAAAACCTTCTCCGGGTCAGCTTAGTTGTCATCTTCCATATACAGGTGCATCTCAATAAATTAGAATGTCATCAAGAAGTTGATTTATTTCAATAATTCAATTCAAAAAGTGAAACTCATATATAGATTCATTACACACAGAGTGATATATTTCAAGTGTTTACAGTATTTCTTTTAATTTTGATGGTTATGGGTTGCAGAAAATGAGAACCTCAAATTCAGTATCTCAAAAAAATTAGAATATTACATAAAATTAATTAAAAAAAATTTAATAGAAATGTTGGCCGACTGAAAAGTATGTCCTTTTACACACTCAATACTTGGTCGGGGCTCTTTTTGCATAATTACTGCATCAATGCAGCACGGCATGGAGGCGATCAGCCTGTGTTACTGCTGAGGTGTTATGGAGGCCCAGGTTGCTTTGATAGCAGCCTTCAGCTCGTCTGCATTATTGGGTCTGGTGTCTCTCATCTTCCTCTCGACAATACTCCATAAATTCTCTATGGGGTTTAGGTCAGGAGAGTTTGCTGGCTAATCAAGCACAGTGATACCATAGTCATTAA
This sequence comes from Pholidichthys leucotaenia, assembly GCA_020510985.1. Lineage (NCBI taxonomy): Eukaryota > Metazoa > Chordata > Actinopteri > Cichliformes > Pholidichthyidae > Pholidichthys > Pholidichthys leucotaenia. The sequence continues at coordinate 157,436,433 of CM035839.1, forward strand.
ACCAGGTACAGTGATCCCTCACTTATCGCGGTTAATGGGTTCCAGAACCGACCGCGAAAAGTGAAAAACCGCGAAGTAGCGTCACCCCTAATGACGTCATCCATAAATAATACGTACGTTCATTCTCTCACTCTCTCTCTCTCATATGATACGTGTGTGTGTGTGTACGTGTACATACATACGTAGATGTAAACAAAGTGTACATAAATATGTTTTTAGAACTCTTTTATTCTTATAACAAGATGCGTAACTCAAAATGAAAATGATTTACTGCACAGGTTAATGAGAGCTTTACTGCTCCTCAGGTGACGCCTCATCGTGAGGTGCTGGAGGCGCAGGATCATCGAGGGCAGGTTCCGATAGAGCTGAAGCTGCAGGAGGCGGCGTAGTGGCTCGACGGGAAGACTGTTTTCTACTTTATGGTTCATAATTCTGTTGACAGACTTACACCAAACCAAAAGTGATTTCTCAAACTGCTGGATTATTTAGATAGCTTTTCCAATCTTTTAGCATTTAATTTATGTCACTAAATCTTGGTAACCTTCACAAATAAAACATAAACAAATGTGGAGACCTATCTGCAAAAGGCACAAAAGTTTATTGTAAAAATTCCTAGTGCAATACAAAAGGAGTACATAGTACATTATTCACACATAAAATAAATATTTATACAGTAAATGTAAATCCATGTATTTTCCATGTATCCTTGTGACTGCATTATTTTAATTGCTTTTAACCTGGATGAAGTTTGTTTTGGGTTAAAAATCCATCATAACTGTTAAATATATTTTATTATACCTAACTCAGTACTGTTTACCGGTTGAAATATATATATTTTATGGCTAATATGACTCCGTAACTATAATATGGTACCTGGCGATCAATTTTTGGCAGCTGATCACTTTCTGCCACGCCACCAGCGGCTGGAGCAGGTACATCCCATGATGTCTCAACAGTCTCTCCATGATTTTCACACAGATCAGAGCAATTTGTAGCACAGGAAGCTAAACACTTCTACAGACATTCTGAAGCTCTGCAATCACTGCGGTTCGTGAAGCTGGGATGACATCCCACCACTGGGAGGCTTGGTTGAACACCCAGACCGACGGTTTGAAGCAATAATTTTGCCACAAGAGAAACCGTCTGAAACACAAACACACACAGCATACATATTTTAGTACCTAATAGCGATAACTTGCTGTGATTACAATGTAGTACGGGGGACTTATTAGTGCTAACTAACATTAGCAATCATTAGCTTACCTTCATATGTGATCTAGTTTGTGTCCTCACGTCTTCTGCTTCATGCTGCTCCATGGCTTCCTGAACTCTCCAGTAGTTTTCCAGTGTTCCGTCTCACCACCTGCCACCTTCTCTGGCTCTGCTTTTTTGCCTTTACTCTGACAAAAAGCCAGTGAGCAGCAGGCTCGCCTCCATATCTATCTTGTGTTTTTCTTGTCACATACAAACGATGTCATGGGAGCGTCGGGCCACCTTGCTGTAAAAATCTCACTCACTTAAGGTGGTATTCAGCCGTAATGGAAAACGAACAACACCGTGGTGAGTCAGACTGAGTACATGCTAGTGGGATTATTATTATTCTCAACACAGGGTCAAGGCTATTTGCCTTCCACAATGGCAGAAAAGCAATGTGGCACGTGACCACGACGTCACGTACAACCCCTCTATAGGAATACTAATCATTGCAAATGCCAGACAGGTGGGGGCAATCAAGGGCTAAATCAGTGACACACGGGGCAACAGACAGGATGGGCGGGGCTACACAGACAGTCACACACAGGAGCTGCACAGGAGACCTGACAATGAACATGCAGGACAACATACAGAGAGGGCAGTGGCAAAAACATGACTAAACATAATCATAAATAATCACAGAGAAAACAAGGAATAAACACAAGGCATGGCCGTGATCCTAGGATCCTGCCCAGATATGACATAATCCCCCCTTTAACGGGTGGAATCCAGACACTCAAAAAAAAAAAAAATCAAAGAAACACCAAGACGGGTGGGAGGAGGGGGACAAGGCACGGTGGGAAAAACAAGAAATGAACAAGGGCAAAAACGTCCATTAGGTGGTCAGCCAAAGTTCCACGACCACCAGTAGGAGGAACATGATGTATCTGTTGGCCTACCAGAGTCCAAAGCCCACCAGACAGAGAAACACAGTGCATCAGGTGGCCTACCAAAATCCAAGGGCCACCAGATGGATGAACATGGCACATCGGGTGGCCTACTAATGTCCAAGGGCCACCAGATGGGTGAGCACGGTTCTGAGGGAGCACCAAGCTCAGGAGCCTTTAACATGAGAGCTTACATGGAAGTTCTTTGCTCAGGAGATAATGATAACGTGAACATTAAACTCGGGACTTAATGATAACACAAAGACTTTAATCTCGGGAGGTGACAAAATGGAAATTTTAAACTCAGGAGATAACATAGAAGCTCCTTGCTCTGGAGATAACATTGGGGCTTTTTGCTCTGGGGACCACAAATGAGCTTTTTGACTTAGAGACCACAAAGGAACAGTTTGCTCAGGAGACAACAACATGGGAATTTTTAGCTCAGAGGAGAACATAGGGGCCTTAACTTCAGGAAATAATGGCATGGAGGTCTTAGACTGGCAAGCGCTGACCACATTGGGAGATGACTGCTGCTGGGGAGCGTCGACCATGGAGAGTAGTGGAGCAGTGATGTGCATCTTGGAGACTGCTGGAGCAGCGGTGTGCACCTCGGGAGCTGCCTCTTCCATCCCTGACGCAGCCACCTTGAACGAGGGGGAGGAAACACAAATGGGTGTCAGAGCCACACTACCATCACCAGGAACTAGGCAAGTCTTAATATAGATATTATAAAAGTGAAGAAAAGAACTTGCTTGAACTGCTGGGGTGACTGTCTCATGGGAAGCTGCAGGGGTAATGACCTCCAGGAAATACTGTCTCTGGGGAGCGTTAACCACAGGGAGAATCAGCTGCTGGGGGACATCGACCACGGAGAGAAGCTGCTGCTGCGGAACGCCGACCACGTAGAGCGCTGGGGCTAAGGGGTGCACCTCGGGGACAGCTGGAGCAGGCTCATGCACCTCGAAGACTGCCGGAGCTGCTGCATGCACCTCGGGGGAAACTGAAGCAAGCGTGTGCACCTCGGGGACAACTGTAGCTGTGGTGTGCACCTTTGAAAACTGGAAAAGCACTCGGAGAGTGCAGACCTCCGCCAAGTGCCACAGTTCCCCCCATACAGTGTTTGTGTGTACGTTTTCAGATTCCTTGACCATGAAAACATATGACTAGCAATTGGATTCACAATGATAGGATTAGTGGTTCAGTAGTTATTCACGAAAATCGCATTTTCCTTAATGGCGGTTTTCGCCACAGTTCCCCCCATACAGTGTTTGTGTGTACGTTTTCAGATTCCTTGACCATGAAAACATATGACAAACAATTGGATTCACAATGATAGGATTAGTGGTTCAGTAGTTATTCACGAAAATGGCATTTTGCGTAATGGCGGTTTTATTGTGGACGGTGATCCGGATCACCACCAAAATCTAATCATCTGTAGGATACCCCGTTTCTGACAATCTGTGAAAATTTCATGAAAATCCGTCCATAACTTTTTGAGTTATCTTGCTAACAAACAAACAGACAGACAGACAAACAGACAGACAGACAGACAGACAAACCAACGCCGATGATCACATAACCTCCTTGGCGGAGGTAAAAACTGTAGCTGTGGCGTGCACCTCCGAGACAGCTAGAGCTGTGGCGTGCACCTCGGGGAAGAACAGGGAGACAAGGGATGGTGACAGTGCCAACACAGGGGTGACAACAGAAACTGGTGGTGGGAGCTCAGCAGGGGGCTGCTTCTGACAATTAGTGTCCCTGGGCAAGACACTTTACCCCCCTTGCCTCCAGTGGTCATGACACTGGGGATGAATGTGTATAAATGTTTGGTAGTGGTCGGAGAGGCCGTTGGCGCAGCTTGTCATTCTGCCCCAGGGCATCTGTGACTACAGTAGTAGCTTACCACTTCCATTGTCTGTCTGTGGAAGGAACGAATGAATAATGGACTCATTTAAAACACTTTGGGTATCATGAAAGACACTATATAAATGTTATTATTTATATAAATAAAAATTGGATTTTCATCTGGGCCTTCTCCTGGTCAACTTCATCTTACATATACTGTATTTTTTTTACACTTGCTGGTCTTTTTTTTAAAATTTTACATAAATTCTTGTTGTTGTTCTCCTTTGCATTTACAGCCACTCTTTTGCTGCTGCAGTTAGTTTTTTTAAAATTAAACTCTAGTGCCCAGGTAGGTAGCGCTAGTATGCTGCAACAGCGGGGGTAAACCACGAAGAAGAAGCAGGACAACAAGAATAACAATTTTTGTAAACTGTGAAAAAGATTGCTTGGTCACCAATGAATTATTTTATTTATTAATTGTTACTTTTTTAATGTAGTTATATAGCTCAGTGGGTGCGAGTGTAACCATTCTCCAGCCAGGTAGGTGGCAGCAGTGGCTAGCGCTGCAACAGCAAAAGAGCGGCTGTAACCACTAAGAAAGAGAACAACAACAAGAATTTGTGTAGAACTGTTAAAAAGACTTTTTCTGGTCACCAACAAGTGTAAAATATATGTGAGATGACAACTAAGCTTTCCCGGAGAAGGTTTTGGCTCTGTTTCTGCTTTCAGAAGGTTTTTCTTTTCCACCACTGCTGCTCTTCACTGCTGGCTGCTCCCAGATGAAAACCCACAGAATTGGTATGTGGGACTGTAATGTTCTGAATGAGGATTTAGGAAATTATGAATCAGTTTGTGACTCATTGGATTGAAAATGTACATGTACAAATCGGATCCTGGGGCCGACTTGGGGTGTTCACTTGGCCCGGGGTCAACTTGACCTGTATTCCTTGGCAGCTAGCTATATGCTCACTGCCACGCAACACGACATACACCCGCGCAATAATATTTTACAGAATATCGGCGGCAATAAATATACAATATGACTAAATTAGCTTGCTACTCACATGCCAAAAGTTGACAGTAAGTTAACGTTATGTTCTGCCTTCTGCACACAGTCACAACAGAGATACCATTGCTTTCCTAAACAAAATGAACTTCTCACCCTCAGATGCAAATCCACTGTCATTCACACCTACATTTTATGTCATGCAAATTAAAGAAGAAGGATAATTACCTTTTGTTTGCTGTGCAGACATATTCTAACGGAAGCTTCTAGTTTATTGTTCAGTAAATTTTCAAATTAGGCACAGGTTGAGAGTAGATGTTGAAGAAGCTATATGATTGGCCAGTGGCTTCACCCATAATTCCATGCCAAGTCTCCACATCATCTCGCGTGATTTGCTGATCTGACGAATATATCTGGCTGCATCGCGTCATACCACTGTCTGACCAAACTGAATCACGTTGTTCTACACCACATTTTCACATTGCTGTCATATGAAACAGCAGAATTTGCAGACTTTCCTTCTAACATTTTGATGGGAGCTTGCTACTGTTAGACTCCATCCCAAAGAAAAACAGTGTCAGTACTGTACTCAAGCATGGAGACCGAGTCAGGACAGAGTATTGGGATTGGGCAGGGCATGTCATTTTTGCTAAAAAAAAAACTGGTCTGAGGTCCTCTCAATAAAATCACGATAGAGGGAGATTGAGGCAGCAGATCAAAATAGGCTATTGCTCCTTGTTTGTGGTAGGCAAATGCATTTTTCAGCACAAAAGTTGTGGATATGAATAAATTAACATAAAAGTTACATAGAAATGAGAACGCTATGTACTGTATTATAGCAGTTGTTTCTAAATTACCACTGGATAGGAAGCTTTTGATCTAAACTATTCTCATTGTCTCTTTAGTTTGTCTCATTCGGTGTTCCTCCAGACCCCTGCTGTAGCATGCTGTACCAACTTACTGCAAAATATTCCTTACCGTTTGCGCATGAAAACTCATGAGCAGCTCCAGCTGATGGATAGATCTACCTTCAGCGTGGCACTGCAGCTACACTCTTCATCTTCATTGCCCTATGCAATTGCATTGACCATTCACATGTGAATAGAATGAGAATATGGTTATGGGGAGAGGGATATTTGCCTTGCAGAACAAATCACTGCCCCCATTTCCATATTTAGAGCTACTCTATTAGACGGCTTTTTTTCAGCTGTACTGTATGTCACCCCCTCCTAAAGATCAGTCTACCATTTTTTAAAATGTAGTTACCTTTGTTAGGCAGAATGGAATTAAATGAAAGGGAATGCTCACTGTTACTTCACTGTACAGCGTCAGGCTATGACATGCTTGAATGTAGATAGTGGTATAAAGCCCAGGCAGGAGGAGGGTTTTAATAGTTCAGTGATGAGAGTCAGCTTATCACTGAACTGTACAGACTTAAGCTCCTTTTAGTATATAAATGAACATATACCAAGAATTCAAAGAGGAAAACGCTGTCATTATAGTCTGTAACACAGTTTGAAACCCCCTTTTTTATTTTTGATAGTATAGAACTGGATGGCTTTTGGGAAATGTGGTGTTATCAGAGAACAACAAACAGCTCCCAATTTAAAATGTATTTTTAACATATTCTTGGATGCTGGCATACTGTTAACTATGGTGAAACATTTTTATCAGTGAAAACATGTTAGCATTGTCTCGATTTTTGATGTTTTGCGACTGTTCAGGAATCCCGCGACACACTAAGACACTTTCTTCCCCTTATCAAGACAAGAAACATTTCTAACCAAACTCAGTGTGTTTTCCCTAATATTGTACTCGACTGGAGTGCGTTCCATCTCATTTCCACCCTTGTTTATTGCTAATTGTCAGCAAATTGATTGCTCTGTGTTCATTTTTAAACATACACAACAAATGTAGAGCGAGGTAGCTCGAGCTAAGCAAGAGAAAACTGTTAGACAAACAACAGGGAATGAACACGAGCTCTAAGGATTTCTGTAATGCATTATACTCTCATCCTTCGTATCAAGTGAATGAATCTCTTTGTTAGCTGTTTGTCAGCACCAATGTGTTGACAGTTCATAATGTTTCCTAAAATAGGAGGCTATGTAAAATGATGTGTAGCTGTAGCACACAGTACACAGAGCAGCAATCTTACCCACAGATTCCAGTATTGTCACCTATATTAAGTGTAGAGGTGCTCTGCGTCGTCGTCATTATTGTGCTGGCCTTCATGCATTTTCACCTCAGCGCTACAGTTCTCCTTGTTTTTCTTCAGCGTTGGTAGACTTAGCTTTCACGCTAATCACAAACTAGTTCATACTGTGCCAGATAGTCACAGAGTGGACACAAATGGTTTGAGTCCTTTCAACCAGTGTCATTTAGTAGCTTGTCCTGATTGAATAAACAGAGTAAGGAGGAGGGTGGATGAATGAGAGAGTACATGTTTGATTAGCCTCTGAAGAGAAGGATGTGTCTTTAATCCCTCTCTAACTAATCCTCCTCTTCCTGGAGGGTCCTCACTGCCTGGGGGCAAAAGTGGTATAAATCAATGTGGCGCCAGCAGCACTGCAGGGCCCTCCTGCTTTTGTCCTTCATTTTACTGCACTTGAGCCAGGTTGTGTTATAGCCAGTGTAAAAATGGATATCTTCAATAGGTATGTTATAAACTGATACTAACATTGCGGAGTACACACGTGTTATTTTGGCATTGCTTTGTGCTTGGCTCTATTGCTTCTGTGCGTTCACATGACATCCACCCATCTTCTTCCGCTTAATCCTTTTTTTTGGGGGGGGGGGTCACAGGGGGCTGGAGCCTATCCCAGCATCTTTAGGCGAGAGGCAGGGTACACCCTGGACAGATCGCCAGTCCATCGCAGGGCCAACACAGAGAGACAGACAACCATTCACTCTCACAGTCATACCTAAGGACAATTTAGAATCCCCAGTTTTTTGATGCCAGTTAACCTAACTTGCATGTTTTTGGCATGTGGGAGGAAACCGGAGAAATCCCGGAGTAAACCCACGCAGACACGGGGAGAACATGCAAACTCCACACAGATCACTGTTGGTCGGGGGCTGGGATCGAACCCAGGATCCCCTGGCCAAGGGTGAGTTGCTGTGCTGCCGCAGTGCTAACCACTCCACCACCGCACTGCCCCATTTACATGTCAGTGATCGAAAAAAAAAACCATCATGCCGCCATCAGCAGTGATGGGATTTGCTTTTACCACTGCACCAAACAGCACATGCCATTGGAAAAAGAAGACGTTGCCATGGTAATTGTAATGAAACAAATATCAGAGGATGTGAAAATATTTTCGACACAGGAAAGCCCTGATTTTGGCTGTGTCACTTCTTTAAGGGTGCTGTGATCCCCCGTGTGCTATTACGCGGTGCACGGAGGGAGGAATGACAAGCCCACGAACAGAGATTAGTTTGTGCACTTTATTAGCCAAAACCCCCAACCATGTCCAGCAAACAGTCCCACAAAGAACGGGTAATGGAAATGATGAGTTTGGCCACCAGACCTACAGGGACGCCAAATGGATGCTCTACAGCCCGAGGAGAGGAATGCCTAGTGCCGCAGGACTGCCGTCGGCACTAGGGGAAAGGCGACAAAGGCTTACTGAGCTGGAGCGATCCGGAGCGGTCCGTGCAGTCCGATGGATGAGAAAAAAAAGGCAGGAACAGCCGCTTACACCAACAAACTGAAACAGTCATGAAGCGCAAGACAAGACTATAGTCAGGCTGAAAGGAGGAACACGCTACCGTAAATGAAGCACATTGAATGCTCCGGCGATCTCTCTCAGTTCTCCGGGCGTTAAAATAATCGTAACACTAATGAGGAAGGAGACCACCGGTGTGAAGATGAGTGGGCTGGACATAATAGACAACATGTGTGCGTGAGTGAGTGTAAGAGCGTGTGAATGAGAATGAATGAAGTGTGTGCATGTATGTGTGTGAACACCCATAATGCGGATCAGCTGGCGATACTGACAAGAGGAGGAGGCATGGCCGAACTGTCAGGGAGCAAGGACCCCAAGGGCCTCTTGAAGCGCCAGATGGAAAATAAATAAGAAAGTGGGCCAAAACCCATGGTACAGGACTGGGTTTGGAACTGCCAAACCCAGGCTCATGACAAAGGGACTGAACAAAAAGACATAAACCTGCATGTGGGTTCATCTCATTTTACAGGCACATAAATTGCTAGGAGAATTTTATTAGCAAGGACATAGGGTGGGTCTGGCTTGTACTGAAAATCAGGGTGATTTGAATGACAACATTTGGTTTGTCATTGCAGATGCGGTTAGAAAAAAAAAAAATCAATGCACAATGGTACGTCCCGAAATGTGCTTCCCTCACCACTAGTGGAGGCACATTTTTCTGTTTACTTGTCTTTGAAAAGAATGTAACTTAAAGCTTTTGGTATGTAACACACCATCACATGTGAAATCAGCAGAATCTTCATAGTTGATCAGTCCATCACAGAAATATTCTTCTCCTAGACTTTGTTTTGCTCTTTTTTTAATTAAGTTGACATTGTAGTTTGAAGCAACATGACTGATTAGCCTTTGGGAGGATTCCAATAGCATTTATTACTGAATATCCAAACCCCCCCACCACCCCCGTATGACTTGGCTGAAACAGTTTGGGTATCCTTCCACAAGCTTCTCACAATAGTTTGCCTTAATTTTGGCCCATTTCTCCTGACAGGACTGATGTAACTGAGTCAGGTTTGTAGGCCACCTTGCTCACACACATCTTTTTGTCTCTGCCCACAGAGTTTTGAGATTGAAATCAGGGCTTTGTGATGGCCACTCCAAAACATTGACTTTGTTGTCCTTAAGCAACTTTGTGACTAATTTGGCAGTATGCTTTGAGTCATTGTCCATTTGGAAGACCCATTTGCACCCAAGCTTTAACTTCCCAGCTGATGTTTATATGTTGCTTCAGTATCTCCACATAATGTTCTTTCCTCGTGATGCCATCTATTTTGTAACGTTTACCAGTCCCTCCTGCAGCAAGACACCCACACATCATGATGCTGCCACCCCTGCACTTCACAGTTGGGATGGTATTCACAGACTTGCAAATTTCCCCCTTTTTCCACAAAATGTAATGATAGTCATTATGGCCAAACAGTTCAATTTTAGTTCCATCAGACCATAGGATATGTACCTGTGCCCATTTGCCAACTGTAATCTGGCTTTTTTATGGTGCTTTTGGAGTAATGGCTTCTTCCTTGCCGAGTGGCCTTTCAGCCCATGTTGGTACAGGACTCATTTCACCATGGATAATGACACTATTTTACCAGCTTCAGCCAGCATCTTCACAAGGTCTTTTACTTTTGTTCTGGGGTTGATGTGCACATTTTGAACCAAAACAGGTTCATCTCTGAGACACAGAACCCATCTCCTTCCTCAGCATTATGATGGCTGGACATTCCCATTGTGTTTATACTTGTGTATAATTGGCTGAACAGAGGAACATGGTGCCTTCAGGCATACGGAAATTGTACCCAAGGATGAAGCAGACTCGTGGAGGTCCAGAATTCTCTTCCTGATATCTTTGGCTGATTTCTTTTGATTTTCCCATGATGTCACACAAGGAAGCAGTGTGTTTGAGGTGTGCCTTAAAATGCATCCACGGGTGTGCCTCCAATCAGCTCAAATACTGTTAATTAACTTATCAAAAGCTTGCAAAGCCATTGCATCATCATCTGGGTTTTCCAAAATTGTTTAAAGGCAAAGCAACCTAGTGTATGTAAACTCTTTATTTATCAAATATAAAAATTATTTAGCAAATAGAAATAATGTTGGTAATCCAAACGGACCTAAAATAGTAAAAGTTTAGTCTGATTTAATGTCAGATGGTTAGAAAAAAGGTCATGAGTCTTTTCATATAGTGTATATAAACTTCTGGTTTCAACTGTAAATCACATAAGAGAAACATTTGAAGAGTTCGTTTGCAAAAACCAATAGACGCCACTTCCAAGAAAATTTCCTTCTGTACAACAAACAACTGTTCACATTACCTACTTACAGAAGTTCAAATTGTTTTTTTTCTAAAAATCCGCTATATCTGCTGTTATATACACTACGAAGTTCATGTTTTTTTTTCAAAAGCTGATAAAAGCCAGGACCCTGTTTTTACAAAAGCAGATAACTCCACAGACGGCAAATCAGCACTTGGTATTTGGGTGACATGACTCAATGGTGCAGCGAGGAGCAGCCAATCACGTGTCTAGATTCTGAGACCAGCCAATCATGTGTGCAGCTGCTGCGACAGCATTCTGTAGATACCCCTACTTGGGTCTGCTCGCTTTGCGTGATTTCCCTGCCAGTTTTTTTTTTTTTTACAATTTTGTAGCATTTTATGTCAAATATGGATGATTTTGATGAAGCAGATGAACCAATGATGCGTTCACCAGACGAACTAGCAGGGTTTTTGGGACATGTCTGTTTTTGCAAAAGTATGTGTTGTGGACTTACTGAATTTGTTTTTGCGGTCATAAATTGCCAAAAAATAACAATGAGTTGAAGTTCAATTTTTGGCTTTATTATGTCTGAGATACTCATATTTCAAGTGACCATGTCTTAGAAGCTGAATTGGAAATACTAACACATATAAACCAACAGATGAAAAAGTGTTTTTTCTCATTTTGAACACAACTGGACTTACCTGTTTTTGCAAAGGAACTCTTCATTTGCACCTCGTGGTGAATTCTCACACTTTACACTTAATGCAGTATTTTACATTTAAGAAAAAAAAAACACTTCCTAATATAGTTACAGTACAAGGTCACATAAGCTGCGGATGATGAACCCACACTTGAGCTTGTACTAGATCAGGAATTGGGAGAAAAAATAATGTCTGACAGCTGGAGCTAATTTTAATTCCCCACACCCTGGTGGAACTTGAAACGTCAGCTTGTAGCTTTACCCTGAATACTGAGTTTTGGATGCCTGTACCTATTACAGTCTAACATGCCAGAGCACATCTTGTGTGCAATTCACTTTAGTCAAATTAATATCCAAGCCTCAGATAGCATGCTGTGGTAGCTTTTGCAAACCCCCCTTTCAGACAGCAGCTGTCATAAAGGACGAGTCACTGCATAATGTATACCAAATGCTTCAGTGGTGATATCAATGTGTGATCAATATGCAATAAAAACTCATTAAAGCAGTCTATGTTCTGTCATGGAAATTAATTCCGGAAGACAAATCTGTGCTGTGTCACCCTGGATATGATTTCAGTCCATCCATGCAGAAAGAAGTTATTTAAAGCCAGAAATTGGATATGGAGGGGGAAACTAAGAGTGTGGAGGAGAGTGAGAGAAAGAGAGAGAGAGAGAGAGAGAGAGAGAGAGAGAGAGAGAGAGAGAGAGAGAGAGAGAGAGAGAGAGAGAGGTGGAGTGAGGAAAGGGTAGGATGGAACCAACCCATCTGGAAGAGAGAAGACAGAAAGAGTCTATGACAGCCTGGCATAATGTGATTTGGTAGTCAGTGTGGCTTTGTTCACCTGAAAGAGAATAAACATAAAGTACACACAAATATCCAGACGTGGACAACTTCACTCACACGCTTACACAAAATTCTCTATTCTGCTCACATATTTTCAAACCATGATAGCTCGATCTCCATCCCTCCCACTCTTCACAGTGATTCTGAGCATCTGTTGGATCAATCATCTCACTGTTTATCACAAATGGTGTCTTTTTACCAGGTTTGAAGGCAGGGCCACAAAAAAATTGGCTCTGATTTGTGATCTAACCATATGTTTAACTGTAACTGTCCATGCTGCATACATAAACAGAATATCATTAGTTGTTTTTGTTTCTAAGGCTATTTTGCTTTAATCTCGCTTTTTAAAGTTGTAATACTGTTTTGTGTCATGGTTTGCCCCTCGAGGCAGGAATGGAAACCCAAGCGCTGAACTGTAGTTTGTGATATTTATTGACAAAAACACAACAAGTCCAAACGGTGCACCAACACAAAAATCCAAACTGATAACAAAGCAAATTTACGAAAGGAAGAATAAGTTGATGACACAGAGCTCACCAGAACAGGGGAAGGTTTCTGGTGGAGAAGAGTTGGCTAGACTCCGGCAAAGGGAAAAAGAAATAACAGCCCTTAAATAGGGCCAGAAACAAATGACAACAAGTGATAGCAGGTGTGGATCACATGAGCAGGCAGGAGGTAACAATGATTACAAGTGGGGTCAGCTGGGAGTAATGAGAGGTGAGAAGACGGGACTGACAGCTGACAGGAGCACCGCCCACAACAGAACAAAAAACCCGGAAGTGCCACTGACAGCTGCAGCCCTGGAGAGGGAGAGAGAGAGAAAACACAACAGAACAATATAAAGAATTAAATGCCAACAAATAAGGACTGAGGGAAAAATACAAACAAATACCAAATAAAGAAGCAGCAAAACTATGATGATATAAACAAGGGGAAGAATAAGAAACAATACAAGATATACGAAAATCAACCATGGAAAAAGGACAGGAACCAAAGAACACAAAGTACCACAAATATACAAATGTGAGAAAAAAAAAAACAAAACATGAGACTGAGCACGGCGGAATCCCCCGTGCTCAGATTGTAACATAGCCCCCCTCTCAAGGGGTGGATACCAGACACCCAGGGTAACATCCAAAAAGAAGAAGACCCCCCCCCCCAAAAAAAAGGAGCATAATAATAAACCACCCGGAGTGGGTGGTGGGGGGAACAGACTAGGAGGGAACAAAACAAAAACCCCACTCAGGACCCACACCCATGCAGAACAAGGCACCTAGGCCCCCTGGACCAGAGAGCCCAGGGGACATTCCTTCGTTGGCGCAGGCTTCAGCTCAGTCTCAGCATCCAGACTGTGGCTGCAGGGCTGGAACCAGGTTCGCAGGCTCCTCTATCATCCGGCAGCTCAATCCTGCAGCCGGCGTACACTCAAGGGGGAGAGAAAGAGACATGGAAAGAGCAGGTGAAAAGTCTTTTGCTGCAGCAGGCAGTGAGAGCTCCGGGGACTGCATATGCTGAGCCTCACCACCGGAAATCAGGCAAGATAATTTATGTGTTGGTAATGGAGAATTAAGAGATACTTGCCTGTGTTCCCGGGGCATGATGGTTTCTGCTGCAGCAAGTGTAGAATCTGCCCTCTCCGTGGCTGCTGTTGTTGCAGAACCCTCCGAGGAATGTAGAGGAGTTGCCCCAGCAGACGTGGTGACGAGCAGAGCCGGGAAGGAGGTGACTAGTCCTTCAATAGCAGGAGGAATTGCCGAGGAGGAGGGAGAGGCAGCAGCAGTGGAGGAGGTTGACGGGACAGCCGGAGAAGTAAAACCAGGGAAAGGGACTGCTGCAGGAGTCGGGAAAGCTGAAGAGGAAAAACCAAGTAAAGGAGTTGCTAGGGGAGTCTTCGGCCTTGACAAAGTAGGGACTGCTGATGATGAGGAGGAGATGTTCTTCTGGCGAGATTTCTTTGGACTGCGGTGGCCTGGAGAAGATTGAGCGGGAGCAGGAACTGGTGTCGGAGACTGGTGAGAAGCCAATAATGCAGAGGCTCGGGAACACCTCCCCTTTGGCGCGGGCCCCGGCCTTTTCAGGGAATTCCTCACCATCTCTCTGTTCTTGCGTTGCAGAGCCGCCACCACAGAAATCCTCCTCACCCCCTCAGCATGCTCCTTAAGCTGAGGGCATCGGTGAGCAGCTGCCTCCTTGAGACTCAGGTACCACAGGGCGTTGTTTGGGGTAGGACCGATGTGAGCAGCAGAGATTAATCGATCCTTCTCCATGAGGGTTTTGCAGCACTCCCGTCCCAGGCTCAATGGGTACCAGCACCCACCTGCAGAGTCCACGGGAGCTGGCAACATGTTGACCACTCCAGAAAAACAGGTGGGTAAAACAAAAAACACAAACTACAGCAGCTGGGTCTCCTACTGGCCGGAGTCTACTGTCATGGTTTGCCCCTCGAGGCAGGAACGGAGACCCAATTGCTGAACTGTAGTTTGTGATATTTATTGACAAAAACACTGCAAGTCCAAATGGTGCACCAACACAAAAATCCAAACTGATAACAAAGCAAACTTATGAACGGAAGAATAAGTTGATGTCACAGAGCTCACCAGAACAGGGGAAGGGTTCTGGTGGAGATGGGTTGGCTAGACTCTGGCAAAGGGGAAAAGAAATAACAGCCCTTAAATAGGGCCAGAAACAAATGATAAGTGATAGCAGGTGTGGATCACATGAGCGGGCAGGAGGTAACATTGGCCACAGTTACATGGGCAAAATTTCATCAATCTGATTACAATTCAGATCAGAATTTTACTGTTTACATGGATCCTCAAAAAAGCTGATCCGATTAGGACGTGCGTTTCCATGTGTCACACATTTGAACAGAATAAATCATTTTGACACGTGCACGTCGACATTTTGACATTACAAAAATAGTAGAAGAAGAAGCAACTTCTGGTGTTAGCAAGCCCCGCTTCGTGTCGAAATTGACCTGTATTGTGCTATTCAGACTGTACTTTTGTTTCTGCTGGTCTCCGTAGTGAAGCTACAAGTACATACTTCTGCATATGACGAACAGAGGTAGACAGCAGGACGATACAGACTAGTTTTGTTTTACTCCCGCTATGCTTTCCGCTAGCTGCTGCTAAGGCGGAAATACGTCACATCGACGTGCGGCTGGTGTACAGACATGCGCAGTAAACATATTTTCTGCTCTACGTTCAGAATAAGTGTTTTCATGTGCACCATTCGGATTAACAGTCGGCATAACCCACCCCTCTCAATCGGAATGAAATTTTGATCCGAATGAGCGTGATCGGGTTAGAATATTCAGATTGGCGTGTTTACATGAAGCATTTTTATTCTGATAAGGCTTTTAATCCGGTTACTTGTGTCCATGTAAACATAGCTAATGATTACAAGTGGGGCCAGCTGGGAGTAATGAGAGGTGAGAAGACGGGACTGACAGCTGACAGGAGCACTGCCCACAACAGAGCAGAAAACCCGAAGTGCCACTGACAGCTGCAGCCCTGGAGCGGGAGAGAGAAAACACAACAGAACAATATAAAGAATTAAATGCCAACAAATGAGGACTGAGGGAAAAATACAAACAAATACCAAATAAAGAAGTAGCAAAACTATGATGATATAAACAAGGGGAAGAATAAGAAACAATACAAGATATACAAAAATCAACCATGGAAAAAGGACAGGAACCAAAGAACACAAAGTACCACAAATATACAAATATGAGAAAAAAACCATGAGACTGAGCACGGCGGAATCCCCCGTGCTCAGACCATAACAGTTTTGAACTGTTCAGGAAAAGATGCAGCAGGAGTTTTTGTGATGGAACTTGTAGTAACTTTGGCTAGTTATCACATTTTGTAAAACTTATAAGCTTGTAAGCTCACAAAGTCTAGCAGTTTATCCAAAAGAGAAGTTACAATGGGGTGTAAAATTGAGACTTCCATACCAGATCAGTCAAGGCCAGGGTTAACAATGACCACCACTGGTGCTGTTAACCAATACATTGCCATTGGAATTTGGGCTACTGTTGGTCAAAGATTGAGGAGGAAGAGAGGGGGGAGGTGTGTTTTTGAGACAGAGAGAGAAAAGGAAAGGCAGGATTGTGAAGGTGAGAGTAGGGACTTTAAATGTAGGGACTAAGACTGATAAATGGGGAGAGTTGGCTGATGTGATGGACAGAAGGAAAGCACAAAACCAGATGGAAGGGAAGCAAGGCCAGGAGCAGTGGAGGTGGATTTAAATTGATCTATCATGGAGTAGATATAAAGAGAAATGGAGTAGGAGTTATCTTGTAATATTGTGTTGTTCATCTTTGTAATCAGAAACAAGTGCTTATTCTCTATTCTTGTTCTTAAAGTTAACGAGTAAAAATCAAATGTGGATGAAAACATTCAGTCTCTTATATCATATTGATATGGTTTCTCTACTATTAAATAGAACTGGCAGACCAGTTTAATTGAAATTTAATGCTTTCTAATTAATTAGCTAACTAGTCAAAGAATATTGTCATGAAGGTTTATTAATCTTGTGCATTTTAACAAACTTGCCTAAAGGTGTGTTCACACCAAATGCGAACAGGCGGCGCGAATCCATACAAAGTGAATGGGAAGACGTGAGTACAGGTGAATTTGCGTAGTTGCGCATTCATGTCTGCTAGCTTTGAGATTCTGTTGTCACCAGAGTAAAATTATCACCATTGCAGAGTAAACTAGTTAGAAAATGAAACTCACTCACTCATAGGAGGACCGGGAACTCTTCAGCTGAATCGGGATTTTGGAGTTATTCACCCACGGTTTCCGGCCACGGACGTCTTAGCAAGCTAGCAAGCTAGCAACGTAAACATCCATCATCTGTGAAGTTTTGGAGCCTTGAAATGACATTTTCAGGTGAGCCCCCGGTCGGATAATGTAAACCTAAGCATGACGTTATTTTGGGAATTTCAACAGCAGGTTGAACACAGCTGAAGAAGTTTTAAAGACAGCTTTGCCTGTCTGCATCTCACTATTCATGTCTGTTGGCATGTTTACATTGATTTATAATGTAATTTTGCCATGTGAAAAATTTGCCTGTTCGTGTTTGGTGTGAACGCACCTTAAGAAGCTACATGTAGGAAAAGGACAATAGGATAATTCAGTATTTTCTCACAAATTCTGGTCAAACCAATGTAGAGAGATGGGGGGGGGGATTACAGACAGACATATGATGTCTGCCTCCGTGGCAAATGGGTGGTTTAAATAGTTGGGCCTACCCTTTTGTGGTGGGAATTATACTAACTATTTTTTCATGATTTACAAGTATTTTCATTCGAAAAAAATATTAAAATGAAAAAAATCAGTTTGTATCAAATATTATCATATTGTAACTGCTGTCATTTTTTTTCTCCCCACTGACCAATGGCCAACTTCTGCAGTGGCCTGCCATCAAAGTGCCGCTGCAGAGACTTTGGCTTTCAATGCCAATGAGAGGTAGGGGTATGCTCTGGAGAGAAGAGGAATGAAAGTCAGTAGAAGCAAGACAGAATACATAAGTGTGAATGAGAAGGAGGCAGGTGTAAGGGTGAAGATGCAAGGAGTAGAGGTAGTGAAAGTAGATGAGTTTAAATACCTGGTGTCAACCATCCAAAGCAATAGAAAATGCACAAGAGAGGTGAAGAAGAGAGTGCAGGCAGGGTGGAGTGGGTGGAGACGAGTGTCAGGGGTGATTTGTGGCAGAAAGGTAGCTGCAAGAGTGAAAGGGAAGATTTTTAAAATGGTAGTGAGACCTGCTGTGATGCATGGCTTGGAGATGGTGGTGCTGACAAAAAGACAGGATGTGGAGCTAGAGATTTCAGAGTTGAAGATGCTAAGATGTTCATTGGGAGTGACTAGGAGGAACAAGATTAGAAATGAGTATATCAGAGGGACAGGTCACTTTGAGTGGTTTGGGGACAAAGTAAGAGAGGCAAGGCTGAGATGGTTTGGACATGTGCAGAGGAGGGATAGTGGATATATTGGACAAAGGATGTTGAAGATGAAGCTGCCAGGCAGGAGGAAAAGAGGAAGACCACAGAGAAGATTCATGGATTTAGTGAAGGAGGACATGGAGAGGGTTGGTGTTACAGAGGAAGATGCAAGGGGTATGGTGAGATGGAGACAGATGATCTGCAGTGGCGACCCCTAAAGGGAGCAGCCAAAAGAAGAAGAAGAAGGTTTTTATTGACTGAAATACATCCATAAAATGGTGCTTACCTTTGCTGAATGATGAAGAAATCACTGTGAAGCAGCTGAGATAAAAACATTTTAAATCCAGTTTTGTGCAGCTCCTAAGCCTGTGCAACATCACATCACCTTTTTTTTTTTCTTAGGTGTAAGCTAATCATCTTCTAAAAGTTTTGACTGAAAACGTCTTATCATATACTAACCAGTTGTTAGTGGGCTAAGTCAGATTTTTTTATTGCCTGCAATGTACACAGGTTTTTATTTATAACCAGTGTTAGGAGTAATGCGTTGCTGTAACACCACTACAGGACGGCAGTGGCTCAGGAGGTAGAGCAGGTTGTCCAAGAACTGCATGGTTGGTGGTTCGAATCCCGTTCTCCCCGGATATCCTGCTGTTGTGTCCCTGGGCAAGACACTTCACCCCCAATTGCTCCTGGTGGGTCTGGAAGCGCCATGTTGGGTAGCATGCCGCCATCAGTGTGTGAATGGGTGGATTGCAGGATCTGTAAAGCACTTTGGTCATCAAGAGATGAGAATAAAAGTGCTATATAAGTGAATACCATTTTACTTTTGCAGTAACGTGCTGTGTAACAAAATGACTTTAAAAATTCAGTTATGTGTTACAGTTATTGAAATTTGATAAGATGTGTTACTTGTTACTTGTTTTATTAATATGGATAGATCTTTTTAGCGCAAATAAATTAATATATAAATTGACCCTACCATACCTGAGACGAGCCGTCAGTTGACGTGACCTGTTGCAAAGAGCCTGAGTCTTCACTACTAAGTGGAGGAAAAGATGAAGCTTCTTTGTTTTTGTGGAAATAGATTATTTTTCCTTTGTCGTGGATAAGAACAAAAGCATATTGGTGGGTTGCAAACTAAGTACTAGATGAGACCTACTGCAGTCTTCAGAAGCACTTGAAAACAGCAACAAAGCTAGTGCTAAGTAACGGTTAGTTATGCTAACATCTACGCTCTCTGAACACCCATGGCTAGATTTCAAGTACAGGTATGCATCTGGACAGTTTGTGACCCAGCAACTACTTAAGAATTACATTTGACTACATGATCTTCCTGTCCTGTGGCTGGTGTCGCAGATCTGCGCCTATCACGTGATTGGTGAAAAAGTATGAAAAAAACAAAAAAACAAAATAAACCCAGATGTACCAAGCATTTCACATCACTAGATGGCAGACACATATACAGTAGCTTACTGGTCTGCACTGGAGGACCGAGATCAGCAAAACTAGAACTGCATCAAATCTGATATCACTTCTGGGCCACAGAAGAAGAGCCGTATAAACAATTGCACAACATATATTTCCAGTGACAGGAAGTATTTGCTCCAAATTTTGCCAACTATGATTCTAAAAGGGATTATTTAGCTTCTGAAGGGAAATATTTACCTTCTGGAGAGTACAGGATGGACCGGAGTGGAACACTTTTCGTCCGCGACTGATGAAGCTGCACGAGATGGAGAGGACAATACTGTTGGTTCCGCTTTGTAATCTAACCAAAATTGAGGTATAATAAATCCGAAGATAAATGTGATTGTTTCTGGATGTGGGAGAGAAAGCGAAAATGACCAACAGAATACAAAATAAGGACCAGGGTGAGCACATGAACGAGCACACATTATGCAAATTAGATGCATACATTTACTCCTATCATAAACTTTGGATCATATTCTACATCTTTGTCATTGACAGTAAGCCATTATCTCTTACCACTTTCAAGTTACAGACTTTGGAATTTGTGATATCTAAACTGAATATTTTCTTGAAAAAATCTTCACCAACACAGGGTGCATGCAAATGGTGCGGATCTGTGACCAAAATCCTCAAGCAGTTAAGCAGACTGACTGGCAGATACGTCGTTACAGACTGAAGACGTATTATCAGCAGTCACTTTCCATCAGACAGCTGGACTGTGATCCACTGAAATTAAAATGGTCATTTACATGCTATCTGGATAAAGATTATCCAAAAATGGATTTTGATCTCCAAAAGGAATTTGAGGGACTGGATTATGTCTCTGTCACAGCAGACATTTGGACTGTGGGTAATGGACATTTTCTTTGGATCACTGCACATTGGATTAATCCATATCATAAAGGTAAGATAAACATGGACAGCGTTATGCAGTGTTGCCAGTTCTCACTCTTTTGGAGTGAGTTTTTCCCTCTCTCTCATGCCGCAAACTCTATGTCTCACTCCAAAATGAGGAAATTACTGGCAATATCGTGTTGATTTACTTTTCAAAGTAATTAATTACTTTAATCATGCAGTAATTGGTAAAATAACTTATCTTATTAACTATTGCTCTGAGGGCTGCTATCCCTTTGCTGCTGTAATCCTGGAATTTCCCCATTGTGGGACTAATAAAGGCTTATCTTACTTTTGAAAAGAAGTAACTATTAACTGTAATTAGTTACTATTTGTAGTAACTTACCCAATACTGTTTATAACTCACTCATTCTTTCAATTTAAAAAAAAAAGAAAAGATTTTTGTTTGGCCAGTACTAGACATGACCTGGGCAGAGAATGTTAAGGAGACTACATGGCCTTCATCCAGATGGACCACAACCTCTTTTGCTGAATTGCTGCAGCGTGTCTCACCCCACATAACCAAGAGACTAAGGTTAATGTAATGTTTATTTCAATTTGATTTTGGTGTTGTCATCTTTAGAATTTAGAAAAATATTACAATGACTTACTGTACGTTCATAGCATTATAAACTGGGCTTGACATTAACATTTTTGCTCACCAGCCACTGTGACTCGTGATTTTCCAAAATTACTAGCCACTCAGCCTTTTCACTAGCCACAATTTTGTGGTTGGAAAATTCTGTTTAATATGATCAAATTTGACTATGGCATGCTAAATTTTACTTGAAATAAATTTGCAACCTTTTTAAATGTAAATGGACCTCATGCATACATAAAATAGCAAGAGAAACACTGTTTAATTTTTTATGAACAGCAGTAAATACTGTAAAACAGTTGAGAAAAATATTTGCAATGTGAGAGTGAAGTACAGGTAGATTTGGGGTCTGTCCCAATTCTCATTTGTACCTCTTCCCCTTTGCCTACTCCCACCCTTTGGGACACCTCTTCAGCGTTGCATGAGGTCATTAGTAGTTGCTGAGGAATTTAATGTAAATGGATGCTGCTCATTTTCACCAGAAAAAGGAAGAAAATGAAAACTGATGAGAAAAAAATGTCTCATGTTAAGGAGAGAAAAATGTTTCAAATTTAGATCAACAATTCTAATCGTTAGAAAATGTCAGAAATGTACTAGAAAGAAAGCTGTAAATTCACAGAGAAAACTTGGACACCTGGCGGCCCATTTTTGATGTGTGGGTCATATATTTGACACCCCTGTAGCATCACATTAAAAATACATAACTAGAGGTTTTACTTCCATGAAATAGCTGTATATCACAGATATCACAGATAATCATAGATAAATGAAAGTTCACCTCAGAAGAAGCTTCATTTGCTCTTTACAGCAACATATCAAGGTTTAGTCCCTTTTTCCCTCTGTCATATGAAAACTTACATTTGCACAACTGTGGACAGTAGACGGGAACTTCTTGCTCTAAAAATAATCATGTTTAATCACAGAGGTAGGAGCTGATTTGGGCAGAAAGCACAGGTTATTTGCTACTCACCGCAACACTGCAATGGGGGTGTGTGTGTCAGGGGCAGTTGTCCCGGTGATCTGATCGCTGAGAGTGGGGAAAGGTGTGTTATACTGACTGCTGTCTGCTTGTCGCCGTTTCTCCGAACAGGTCACAAAATGAACTGACCCGCAGAGCAGACCGCCCGCGGCTTCTCCAGTACCCAGCACGGAGCGGAGCCAGACTCCGTCTGCGACTTCTGTGTACTGGTCTGGCAGTGGAGTCAGACTACATCCACGGCAACAATGGACCAATGAGAATACACTGTGTGTGCAGATAGTGCTTATGGGAATTGTAGTTTTGTAGTCTCACATTGCGATAGGCTTATGTCACTTGAGGAAACTACAACCCACCAAAGTGGCTAGTGGGAGTGGCTGTCTTACTGGCCACCGGTGAAATCCACCTGCCGTTGGTGGATTGGCAGGTGCTAATGTCAAGCCCTGATTATAACACATTATTACACATATAGTATTATCTTGTTATACCACGATTATTCTTCCCTGGGGCCTTAAAAGTCATGTGTCTAACACGCAAACTCCTTGTGGGTGAAGTACGTCACACTTGCGACTCTTGTTTGCAGAGAATTCGTGGAGTTTGTCAGACATGTTCAACATCCTCTCTACATCCTTCCGTACTCTAAAAGTCAGCAAGAAACACTTCCGTGTCACGTGACATTTGGCCAAAAATCTGCACGCAAACAGGCCACAGCAGCCCATATGTCCTGTTGTGACTGAGGCTTAAACATGGCCAATGTATCAATTTCAGAAAGTGCTGTAAGTTGTCATTGAATAAAACACAAATGAAGATATTTATTAGCTAATGGTTATTAGTGTACAAATTCAGATCATCTGGGTGTACAGATATGCAACAAAACTTAATCCTTAATTATCGCTCTTGATTTTTATTGTTAATTAATATTGTGTGTGTGACCTCTGTTTGCTGTCAGAAAAGCCTCAATTCTGTGTGGGACTGATGCCACCAAGTTGTCAATTTGACACTGAGGAATGTGATCAGCGGTGCCTCAAGCTCAGCATGATTTGTTGGTGCAGCATCCCAACTGCATACACACTGATCCTGAACATCCCATAGTTTTAGTATCACAGTTTTAAAACACATAATCGTTACAAAGATATACAGGACTTTGTTGGGGGTTTTTTTTGTTGTATGTTGCATTTTTAATCCTTCTTTATATTCAAATGGCTGTGGATAGCCGCATCAAGAATTCTGAACTCATTTTGTCATAAGTTGTCACATACCCAGACTTGGTCAGCACTTTACATTTTGCGCATGAATGAGCTAAATGCCAGAGAATAGTTGTTACATAGTACAAAAGCATAAGTACTGTATGTGTGAGTCTTCACAATTTTAAGTGCTCGCACTGACTGCAGTACTTTGTTCTGAGTCAGATCTTGTGAGTAGTTCAGCTATTTTTTTTATTTTATCCCTGACGTTGCAGTTAAAAGTATGCCTTGTCACAATGTATTAATCACTTCCTGGACTTTCATTTATTCAACATCCCGTCTTTTTCTTAGCACATTCTTTCTTTTACTGATTCTGCTTGAACTGGCTCAGTTGCAGCTTTATGACCTACAGCATGGTACTCTACACTATGTCTTCACTGTATATCTAGGCAGCATGTTTTGCTCTTCATTTCTTATTTCATTTTTGCTTCCTATATTTTCCCGCAGCCTTTTCTTCCTCGCATGTAAAGTCAAGTACTTTATTTTCCATTTGCATAAAATATTTGGTATTTATTTGTTTACATCAAGTGAGTCCAAAGGAATGACGAGACCTGGAAAATAGCCCAGAAATGCATGACAGTGTACACCGACACTGGGTTCTTGCTATGTAAAATCTCAGATGAATATTTATAATTCCCCCATCTGCTGGATGAAAGAATCCTCAGTAGCATAATTGATTGTGACCTTAACTTAGCCAATCACAATTCACTTTGATTTCAAGGGCCATAGTCAGAAGCATTATTATTATTATTATTATTAAGATCAGTCAACCAAAGGGACTGCTGTGGCACACAATTGTTGATTTTGTACTTTCTACCAACTTAAAGGTGAATATTCTTACCTGTTGCCATCTTTGTGGAAACAGTTGCCTGATCGTCAATACCATTCAAAATAGAGAATGCTCTGTGTGGACTGAGGATGCTGGAACTGTATGAATCACATCATGTCTGTCATTTATGTCCCATCTCCTCCTTTAGTCTGGGCAGACAGGGCTTAGTGGATTGATGAATGGATCAAGTGACTGCCAGGGCATTTCCTTTACTACTCCTTCTGGCTTTTCAAGAAAGCATTGCCAGGCTGTCTTTCAACTGCTTCAGTGGTTCTTCACAGTGAATGTGTCTGCATAGATGTGTGCACATGCAAGCAGGAACAATGAAACGCACATAATAAATCTTCTCTGGTGAATTGAGTGTATTTTATAGTGTGAATTCAATGGATCCAGGGGCTGGAGGGTTGTTGAATGAAGAGTCTTAGTGGAAAGGTGTTTTTTTTTTTCTGCCACAAAAACCTCTCTAGCAGTACAATGTACAGTATATGGCTCAGCTGTCACTGCTCCAGGCTTCATTTGAGCCGACTCACAGACTGTTTGTTTGTTTAATTACGTTTAACTGCAGAGCATGGCAATATCAGTTTTGGCTGAGGTAATTTATCTGCTTTGTTATGGCCCAGCAACATTTTTTTTTCAGTTAATAAAGTTCTTCTTTAATCTCTGTTGTATCATTTTATTGTGTCAGTCTGAGTGAAGCCCACAGGAAATGGCCTTAAGACCTGACTCGCTGCAGACTTTAAATGTAACCATTAAATTACTGATAATTCTTGGTATTTGTGACTGTGAATTAATGAATTCTGCATGCATTTTTATAGGGAAACTATTCTAATTTTCAAGCAAAACATTGTGTTGCTTCTTATTAGATAAATAAATAAAAATTAGAAAAGATACAATCCCAGCAATTATCCCCTCATTGTTTGGATTGTTGCTTCTTTAAAAGCTGCTGCACTAAAACCCTTTCATTTAGGGTAGTATCTCATGGCGTAGTGAATGCAGCGGAACCTTCACCAACACTGAGACTGTTGTTGTTTAGTCAGGGTTTGTAAAAGGCTGCACAACAGTAAACAGTTTTTCTTGTCGCAGAAATTTTTTTCTTTGACAAGAAAAGCTGTTCCTGCAGTAAGAAAAACAGGTTTCTGTCATGAAAACTATTGGTGAACTGTTGGGCATCCTTTTACAAACCCTAACAAAACCACAACAATCGCATGTTTCTGAGCATCTCTCCACATTCTCCGCTCCGTGTGATACGGCTTTAGTGTTTCCTTCAGTCGAAATTGGTACTTCAAAAATGTAAAAAAAAAAAAAAATAAAATAAAATTGATTGTGGCTATTTGTTACATCCCAAGTCTTAATTCTTGAAATGCTACAAATTTAGAAAAGTTTAACAGTGCTTCAGTTACGTCTTGGAATTCCATTGATTCTGTTCCTTCCTTTTTACGTGGTGTGGTATGCTAACCATTTACGACACAGGACTTTTGCAGGTCTGTTAGGTGTTTATAGAAAGTCTTCAAGTGCTCGGACGTTGTCGTACTAAATTGTCGGCTCGCTGACTTTTTGCAGGTTTGCCTTCATTTCAGCGTTTCCCACTTAACCAGCAATCTGCCCGCTGCCGGTGAAAGTGTCTCATAATTGCTTCTTGCATCATGCACATGCTTATTTATCTTTCTGTTTGTGTGTGTGCGTGTGTCCATGTCAAAACTAACCCCAGGGGCAGGCCGCAGCTGTGAAAGGTTTTAATTGACTTCGGGGGGGGGGGGGGATTGGATGGTAGATTACTACAGTATATGTATGTGGATGTGTGTGCGCTTTCTGTCTTTGAAGTGGCATAATATTTATGGGATGTTAACACAGCTATTAATGGCACAGCTGGGGGTCAGCATTTGTGTGACAAAAGGAATTTTTGTACCTTCACGTGCGCCCGTGCATTTGCACCGAAGTCTGTGCTTTGCGTGCGCGTACACTTGTGCTAAGTGGGCACGTGCTGGGGGCAGTGTGAAATGTCACACCTCTCGGGAGGCTTTGATGTGGCATGTGCATTTTAAATCCCCGACCATCTCACGGGCATCCTGTCAGATGTGAGGGGGGGCGAAGAGCAGGAGCCGAGGCTTATGGGGAACATGGCTGGCTGTCATAGCAGCAACCTGAGCTAACTGCTCTCTTCCACATAATTACAGATTAATGTTCACCGGCCACTTAATAACATTGCAGTTCATGTATTATAATCTGAAATTTGTAATAAGTCACTTTGCAGAATTGAAACCACCATCTGCACATTATGACTAACATCAGACAAATTTGATGATTGCCAGAGCTAATGGCGTAACAAATCAGGGAAAATAAATAAAAAATAGAAAATATAGTGGTGTGAAAAAGTGTTTGCCCCCTTCCTGATTTCTCATTTTTTTATATGTTTGTCGTGCTTAAATGTTTCAGATCATCAAACAAATTTAAATATTAGACAAAGATAACACAAGTAAACACAAAATGCAGTTTTTAAATGAAAGTGTTTATTATTAAAGGGAAAAAAATCCAAACCTACATGGCCCTGTGTGGAAAAGTGATTGTCCCCTAAACCTAATAACTGGTTGGGCCACCCTTAGTAGCAACAACTGCAATCAAGCATTTGCGATAACTGGCAATAAGTCTTTTACAGTGCTGTGGAAGAATTTTGGCCCACTCATCTCTGCAGAATTGCTGTAATTCAGCCACATTGGAGGGTTTTCGAGCATGAACTGCCTTTTGAAGGTCATGCCACAGCATGTCAACTGGATTCAGGTCAGGACTTTGACTAGGCCACTCCAAAGTCTTCATTTTGTTTTTCTTAAGCCATTCAGAGGTGAACTTGCTGGTGTGTTTTGGATCATTGTCCTGCTGCAGAACAAAAGTGCGCTTCAGCTTGAGGTCACGAACAGATGGCCGGACATTCTCCTTCAGGATTTTTTGGTAGACAGCAGAATTCATGGTTCCATTTACCACAGCAAGTCTTCCAGGTCCTGAAGCAGCAAAACAGCTCCAGACCATCACGCTACCACCACCATATTTTACTGTTGGTATGATGTTCCTTTTCTGAAATGCTGTGTTACTTTTACGCCGGATGTAATGGGACACACATCTTCCAGAAAGTTCAACTTTTGTCTCGTCAGTCCACAGAGTATTTTCCCAAAAGTCTTGAGGATCATCAAGATGTTTTCTGGCAAAACTGAGATGAGTCTTTATGTTCTTTTTGCTCAGCAGTGGATTTTGTCTTGGAACTCTGCCATGCAGGCCATTTTTGCCCCGTCTCTTTTTTATGGTGGAGTCATGAACACTGACCTTAACAGAGGCAAGTGAGGCCTGCAGTTCTTTGGATGTTGTTGTGGGGTCTTTTGTGACCTCTTGGATGAGTCGTTGCTGCGCTCTTGGAATAGTTTTAGTCAGCCAGCCACTCTTGAGAAGGTTCATCATTGTTCCATGTTTTCGCCACTTGTGAATAATGGCTCTCACTGTGGTTTGCTGGAGTCCCAAAGCTTTAAAAATGGCTTTATAATCCTTTCTAGACTGATAGCTCTCAGCTACTTTGTTTCTCATTTGTTCCTGAATTTCTTTGATGATGTCTAGCTTTTGAGGATCTTTTGGTCTACTTCACTTTGTCAGGCAGGTCCTATTTAAGTGATTTCTTGATCGAGAACAGGTGTGGCAGTAATCAGGCCTGGGTGTGGCTAGAGAGGGCCATGTAGGTTTGGATTTTTTTATCCTTAATAATAAACACCTTCATTTAAAAACTGCATTTTGTGTTTACTTG
Source organism: Pholidichthys leucotaenia (assembly GCA_020510985.1). NCBI lineage: Eukaryota > Metazoa > Chordata > Actinopteri > Cichliformes > Pholidichthyidae > Pholidichthys > Pholidichthys leucotaenia. Next base: position 157,464,696 of record CM035839.1, read on the forward strand.
TGTTATCTTTGTCTAATATTTAAATTTGTTTGATGATCTGAAACTTTTAAGTGTGACAAACATTCAAAAAAATGAGAAATCAGGAAGGGGGCAAACACTTTTTCACACCACAGTAGGTCAGTCTTTGAAAGCAGGGGCATGCATGGTTGAAATGGTGATTGCACATGGACACAGAAGTGCAGCTGTTATATTTCTACTGTAGGTTCACTGTATTTTACCTCTCATCTGAAATGAAATGACCTGCATATGCCCAATTACTTCCTAATGTGGTCATTCATTGTTGCTTGAGCATGTAGTTTGTGCTTGACTTTGCATATTTGTGTTTCATTATGCATGCAAATGTTGTAGTATGCAAGCACAGACCTCTTATTAGACCCAAATAAAAGTGGGAAAATGTGATTAAAATATTCATCAAATTGACAGGTGTAATATAATGGCAATATTTACCACTTTGTTAAAGCTGATATGAGTAATTAATTTGCTCACACTTGAAACTATACACACCTAGTTTATCATCCCAAATAATCCATAGATTTTCCACTGCAGTGGTTCATAAGCAGGATTGTGCATGTTAATGTATTGAAAACTGTTTGCATTTTGACAATGAACTCCTCTGCTGGCTCCACTGCAGGCAATTTGCTTCCAAATAGGATGTGCGATGCCTCTCCTACATCACATATTGTCGTGCAGTTTCATCTTAATGAGTGTGCACACCAGATTGGTATCTGATTTAGCTTGTGCGATAATGAGCAATATGCGATGACCTGGGAAAAAGGAAGCCTCTGCATTTAGAGGAGAGGAGTGAAAGTTAGCAGAGTACCCAGACTTATTGAAGCATCAGAGTTCACTGGCTGATCAGCAGTTGCATTTATCTGAGCCAACACTGACTTTATCTACAATTTGATACTGTTAGATGGACTCAACCAAAGAAAGAGCGGTAGTTGTGTCGACATCAGCCAATCAGGTCGATTTATTTTTTGAGCACAAAGCCTCAGTTACACCTCTCTGAACTTTTCTCTAAGTTCTTGAATACCCATAATGTTCTACTTTGATAAATTGTATTTATTAAAAGGGAGAGATTAAATAGCAGAGCAGTGAGGCAGCAATTTTTTCTGGGTATCATTTAATGCTGTCAGATGCTGCCTGCCTATCATTTTTCCACACAAGGTACCATTTGGCAGCAGAACTTTATTCAGCAGTTGTGGTGATATTGGCTGTCAAAAGATAACTGTCCAAGTTTATGGACCCATAATGAGAATGGTGGAGGCATAAAGCCATGGTACATCTTTGTTTCAGCTTTTAGTCACGGTTCTTTTTGCCTTTTGCACATTTTTTGAACTTCTGGCTTTGTGGGCTGGTTATGGTCACACATAGAAAACTGCTTTTGAAGAAATAGTTTGAAGTAAAATAAAAACAGTACAGTGAAAAAAACTATGAATCAGGACTGACGCACGTGCAGTAGAATACTCCCTGAACAGACACAAAATTCAGCTTCTTTCAGTATTCACATCTATATGCTAGAATCATCAGTTAACCTAAGATTTATAAGTCTGTGGCAGAAACCTGCAGTATTTGGATTTAACAGCTACTGCTACTGTGTTAACCAGTAATTCATTTTTCTTGATGAACCTACTTGTTGACCTTAAGCAATGATGCTAACAAGACAGAGATGAGACTTCGCCCCCGCAATGCCAGACCCTCATTATGATTTACAGATGGTTGCAGAGCCTCACCATAACTATATAGAGAGTGTAAACAATGATTAGCTACAAAAAAGTTTGTTTGTTGGCACTTTTTACTCATTGGCACTTGTGAGGTCGTTGGAGATCATACACAAGAAATGTGAAGAAATCTGGTCTACTTTCAGAGATATAGTGCTTATAAATTCAAGGCAAAACCTGTTTCTGTGACCTTGACCTTTGATCTCATAAGGTCAAAGGTTTTGATGTCATTTACAGTCATTTCCATATAAGACATCTCTGTTACGAAACGTTTATTGAATATATCTTTGATGGTTTTGGCTGGTTTTCTTCCTCTATTCCCTAAAGACTAGTTCACACTAGATGACTACTTAATGGGGTTCTCAACCCCTACCTCCTAGACGAAGGGAAATCCCATCCACTTGTCACCTTGTGGTAACCAGCTGCAAAGACCTCATCTAATGGGGCCAGAGACTAGTTGGAGGCTCTGATCAGCTATCTAGCTTGTTACATATCTGGCCAGTCACATGTGAGCTATAGGCAGAGAAAAAAGTGAAGTACACAGGGTGAAGAGGTGGGGAGACATCAGGGACCCTGAAAGAGAGAGGAAAAAGAGAGAAGCTGGGCTTTCTACAGTAGGAGAGCACAAAACTGAGAAAGGTTTGAGTGTTTCCAGAATAGTCAACCAACTCCCAATGTGGTGTTTTTTCCATTTTCATTTTTAAAATTCTTCTTTCAAGTAAGGGTCACATCATTTTCTGTGTCTGTTCTCCCATATCTTCTGTCACTGAGACCCAGTGGACCAGTCAGTCTGAGAGGTCATGTTGTGTGCAATACCCAGTTACAGTTCAGTCATGTAGTATGGACTAATTACAACCTAAGGACTCACTGTCAGAAGTCAGAAGGTTTTGTAGTGTGAAGTGACCGTCTGATCTGACCAGTTCCAAGTCATTTTGTGTGCATGGGGCTTAACTTTGACATCATTTTCTTCCGTGACAATGACATTGGAGAGGAGAAAAATGGCTGAAAAATGAAAACAGCAAGCTTTCCTGTCTTACTGGCACTCTTCTTTGTAACTTTTTAATGCCAGAGTTATGGCCAAGGATGTATTTTTGACCTGTTTGGCATTGGCGACCTTGACCTGTATCCATCTCTGTTATTCAACAATAGTCCGCAAACCACGACCACCAAAAATAAGTACTTTATAGCCATTTAAGTTCTGTACAACACACGCACACACGCACACACACACACACACACACACACACACACACACACACACACACACACACACCACTTCTCCATTCCCTTTAAGGGTGAATTAAAAACTGGAAAGAAAAATATGTTTAATTTTGTTATGGTAATAGGAGTGGATCTGTTATTTATTTGGCAACTCACTGAAGTGAGCTAGCTGCTTTCTAGCAACATTAAAGTGTACTGAAGTTGAAAAGAAGGGGTATTACTCTTAATTTTTATAGTACAGAAGCCCATGAGCTTCCAGTCGAGGTAGCTTTTTGCCTATTAAAAACCAAGCTGACATGAAGGTGAAGCACAGCAAGCTACTGCTGTCCTCAGAGGTGAGCCGAGCTCAGGAAAGACTGAGAGAGAAACCAAGAAGAGAGACGAGGGAAGAGTGAACTAGACAGTTGGTGCTCAGAGAGCATTTTTCTGCCGACAGGTCCCACCTAGCCTGGGTCAAAAGCAGGAATTGAGATGAAAAGAAGGAAGGTAAATCAAGGATCGCAACATGATGAAGACGTAAGGGATTGGGGGAAGAGAACATAAAAGCTGCAGAGGGAGCTTATGTATTACCCCTTTATCTGGCATTGTGAAATAAAGCCTGCATTTTGCTTAAAAATAAACATTGAAAATAAATAAAATAAATAAAGGGAAGTAATAACGTAACTTGATAGTATCACTCAAAGCTGTCGGTTTTTCATTTTGTCCAGACTGATATCACATGGCCTTGTCACAATACAGTTTTTCCATTTGGTGGGTGTGCCGCACCACTGGAATGTAATCCTCTCCCCACAATACATTTATTCAATTCACAGGTAGTGGATCAGTTGACATTTTTTCTGCTCTTATAAGCTCCTTTCTCCTTCATGTCTCCTTCTCTCAAACAATGTCCCTCCTCGGGATCTCAAATCTTCGGCTTTCACGCGCATCTGCCTTTTTGTCTGAGTGGAGAGTCACCTGTTGGTGGCTGTCTCACCTGTTACACGAGCTGAATCTTATATACCAGTATGTACATTAAAGACTGATCAAACCTGGATGGACGGCGCCTCTTCCGGCCCTTTACACGAGGGAAACAAGGGAGAGCAGAAGGGGAGATTAAAATGGGCAGGAAGGTGGTGCGAGAAGTGAGCACAGAAGACAAAATGAGAAGGGGACGAGAGCCGAGTCTTATCGGCATTTGCTCATCCTGCAGTGGATGAAATTACCCTTCTATGTCTCGCTATGTCTGCGGTCACTGCTATTGGCCTATGGCGAGGGATTTGCAGCGGTCATAAATCCGTGTGTGTGTGTGAATATGAGGCCTTTGAAAGCGGGCGCAGGTGGGTGTTTGTGTTTAGATGGCCTGTTGTTACGATGAAAGGACTTTCTGGGCAGCATAAAATGTACGGAAATGAAGGCACTGCATGAGAAATGAGCTCTCATAAATCATACCTGTACGAGCATGTCTGAGGGTATGCGTGTGTGTGTGTGTGTGTGTGTGTGTGTGTGTGCATGTGTGAGTGATACGGCAGTCAGCTAAAACCATGACACGGCCTGCAGATAGCCCGTCGTCCTCGGCTTACTTATAGTAAAGCGGCATTAATAACAATTAAGAATGGGTGCCTTTGCATTCTGGGAGCTCGGTGTGCGTGAGCGCGGATTAGCCAGCTCTGAGACACAAGTTAAAAGAGCCCCTCCGGTTGATGAATTCTCTTTCGTGAAAAAGCTGATTTAATTGGGTTGCTCCCCAATCCTACCGCAGATAAGGGTGCCTTGATAAAAGATAATTCTCTTCTTTATTGCGTCTTTTAATCCTATTTTTCCCCTCATATTTACCTCTTCATTTCTGTTTTTATTTCCTTTCACCTTCCCTTTCTTAACTGTCTTCTCCATGTATCCAGTACATATATTTTCCTCTTGCTTTCCAGCTTTCTCTGCTCTCCCAGCCCCTCTAATTTATTTCCTCTGTGTGCTGTGTGTGAATGCTAAATTAGAAGTCGGGTAAAAAAGAAGGCCTTCGAGCGAGAGACATCAATAGCTTCCTTTTAATTCTGAGAACTCCCTCTTTCCCCCTTCCTCTTTTCTCTCTCTCTCTCTATCCCCCCTTCCTCTTGCTTTTACCCTGCTAATAAAGCCAAATTGGCATGAAAGCTAGTGACCTCTCCCCTTGCCTGCTCTTTTCTCTACTTAAAGAGTCATGTCGGAGGGGGAGAAATGACAATACCAAAAAAGGCTGATGCCATTCTCCATCCTAAAATATATCTTCCCCCCACATCAAGCTTCCTTTTATTTCCACCTTTTTTAAGACTCCCTTTTATGCAGCCTTACGTCTAATCTGTTTGCTTCAGGTGCCATTCTTGTGTGTGCGCTGTCGCTCACAAAAGACCTTTGTATTATTTTTTTTCGTCTTTTTTTTTGTCTTTTTCAGTGCTCCTTTGGGAAATGTGGGTTTGAACATCATTTCATATGTCTGGCTCACTTGGTGTGAATTTAATAAGTCTACCCGCCAGCCTTACCTGCCTGCAACTATGACTCTCCCCCTTTTGAAGGAGTTGGTGCACAGCCACTGTAATGTTGGCGAGGCTCTTGCAGAGTTTAGCTATAACAATCTCACTCCTTTCTTCATTGCTGTGTCTTTCCTGACCTTGAGGGTCACTTCGTATTCTTTTTCATACTCTATGAGCTTCCCTTGCTTTTTTAAAGAAGTGAGAAACTTCTCGGGGCCTAAACTTGTAGGTGGCCACTTTTGAATTCCCAAAGGGCAGACAAGAGTCGAGTGCACCTGTCATTCGCTTGTCCTCTCTTTCACAATGCCGCTCATGAATTATAAATTCAGCATTTCCCTGCCTTTAGTCTCTCCTGGGCATGGAGGGAGGGTGCTCAATGCATAGATACGCACTTGCTCACAAACCACATCCCTTTTGGGTTATTCATATATTGTACATAGCTGCGGCGCATTTGCATTTCCTTTGTTCTCTCTCTTCTCTTGTCAAATTTTCTCTATTTTGCCCCTATCTTTGGCATCACACCAACCAGTGATATACAGCTGGAAAGTTTTGGACCCGCCACCCTAACTTTTCCATTAAGCATTTATGAATTGCCACCACTGTCATTTCTTCCCTCATTTTTCATTATGTGATTGATTCCATGAAAGCTCTGATCTACCGTTTCTGAAGTCCTGTGTTTGCATACTTGGCTGTATACCTCTGTGTTTGCACTCACTTTGTCTGTGCAACTATGTCCCGTCCCTCTGGGAGTATTTACACATTAAGTTTGAGTCTGTGATTATTTTGACTGGGTACCGGTGTTGTACTCAGAAGAGCACAGGCGCTAATATAATTGGCAATTAAATTAAGGAAGCAAGCGCCCCCCCCCCCCCCCCCCCAGTGAGTTTGCACAATGTCTCTTGAAGAGCTCTGCACACATGCACTCGGCACTCAGCAAACAGAGTCCCTTTAGTGATCGGACTATAAAATTGTTATAGCACGTGCTGAATGTTGAATAATGAATTAGCAGAATTCCCCCCACTTCCACAGGAATTAGCTGGTCTTTAGTGTTGAGAAGCATTGGTTGTGTGTGTGTAATCCAAATACATTTATTTATTTATGTTTTAAGGAGAAGACATATATACACTCACCGGCCACTTTATTAGGTACACCATGCTAGTAACGGGTTGGACCCCCTTTTGCCTTCAGAACTGCCTCAATTCTTCGTGGCATAGATTCAACAAGGTGCTGGAAGCATTCCTCAGAGAGTTTGGTCCATATTGACATGATGGCATCACACAGTCAGCGCAGATTTGTCGGCTGCACATCCATGATGCGAATCTCCCGTTCCACCACATCCCAAAGATGCTCTATTGGATTGAGATCTGGTGACTGTGGAGGCCATTGGAGTACAGTGAACTCATTGTCATGTTCAAGAAACCAGTCTGAGATGATTCCAGCTTTATGACATGGCGCATTATCCTGCTGAAAGTAGCCATCAGAAGTTGGGTACATTGTGGTCATAAAGGGATGGACATGGTCAGCAACAATACTCAGGTAGGCTGTAGCGTTGCAACGATGCTCAATTGGTACCAAGGGGCCCAAAGAGTGCCAAGAAAATATTCCCCACACCATTACACCACCACCACCAGCCTGAACCATTGATACAAGGCAGGATGGATCCATGCTTTCATGTTGTTGACGCCAAATTCTGACCCTACCATCCGAATGTCGCAGCAGAAATCGAGACTCATCAGACCAGGCAACGTTTTTCCAATCTTCTATTGTCCAATTTCGATGAGCTTGTGCAAATTGTAGCCTCAGTTTCCTGTTCTTAGCTGAAAGGAGTGGCACCCGGCGTGGTCTTCTGCTGCTGTAGCCCATCTGCCTCAAAGTTCGACGTACTGTGCGTTCAGAGATGCTCTTCTGCCTACCTTGGTTGTAACGGGTGGTTATTTGAGTCACTGTTGCCTTTCTATCAGCTCGAACCAGTCTGGCCATTCTCCTCTGACCTCTGGCATCAACAAGGCATTTCCGCCCACAGAACTGGCGCTCACTGGATATTTTTTCTTTTTCGGACCATTCTCTGTAAACCCTAGAGATGGTTGTGCGTGAAAATCCCAGTAGATCAGCAGTTTCTGAAATACTCAGACCAGCCCTTCTGGCACCAACAACCATGCCACGTTCAAAGTCACTCAAATCACCTTTCTTCCCCATACTGATGCTCGGTTTGAACTGCAGGAGATTGTCTTGACCATGTCTACATGCCTAAATGCACTGAGTTGCCGCCATGTGATTGGCTGATTAGAAATTAAGTGTTAACGAGCAGTTGGACAGGTGTACCTAATAAAGTGGCCGGTGAGTGTATAAAGAACTGCAATTAATTGTATCAAGTAGTGAATGCAGTCGATCAGTTTAGAACAATCGGACAGACGCCCATGTGGTACTGCCCAAATGACCAGCGAACACCTCCTCCAAGACTGCCCAGACCACACTGCACTCAGACGAGCTACGTGGCCTGACCCCACATCGCTGAACCAAAAGCTGCACGGGGACCTCCGCCGGACGGCAGCATTCGTCAGGGCAGCTGGTGTGACCATCTAGCGATTGACGAAGAAGAAGAAGAAATAAATCCAATAAACCCAATGCACCAATCCAGCAGTCATCTAAGATAAGATAAGATAAGATAAGCCTTTATTAGTCCCACAACGGGGAAATTCCAGGATTGCAACAGCACAGGGATAGCAACACTCAGAGCAACAATCAGAAGGCAAGAAAAAACAAGCAAGCAAGAGCAGCTAATATACATATGTACATATTACTATAAAATATATATATACACACACACACACACAGACACACAGTGCAGAGCATTGTAGCTGGATGGAATAAATATATGAATATATGAACACACAGTGCAGAGCATTGTAGCTAGATGGAATAAATATGTAAATATATAAACACCCACAGTATGGAGCATTGCAGCTAGGTGGAATAAATATGCAAGTATATAAACACACACAGTGCGGAGCAATGTAGCTAGATGGAATAATATGTAGATATATAAAAACACAGTGCGGAGCAATGTAGCTAGATGGAATAATATGTAGATATATAAAAACACAGTGCGGAGCATTGTAGCTAGATGGAATAAATATATAGATATATAAATATAAACACACCCAGTGCAGAGCATTGTTGCTAGGTGGGATGAAACAGCATAACCGTCTATTTAGTTATCCTACATGGTATGATTATGTGCCCATACATATTCTCACCCTCCATAGCGACCGGTATGTTCCTAGTTGTATGCCGGAGAGGACCATTGTGTAAGTCTATTGCATCTTTTGCATTCAAAAAAAAAACAAAAAAACTATTAGTTTGTTACGTCTTTTTGCTATCTCTGCGAGCAGCCCTGCTTAGGTTGTACAGTCTGACAGCCGTTGGTAGGAAGGACCTACGAAACCTCTCGGTTGTGCACCTGGGATGATGTAGTCTGCTGCTAAATGAGCTCCTCAGTGCATCCAGTATGTCCTGCATAGGGTGGAACTCGGACTCCAGCAGAGATGACAGTTTAGCCACCGTCCTCTCTCCTATCTCCTCCATCGGATCAAGGCGTTGCCCCAGGACAGAGCTAGCTTTCTTAATCAGTTTGTTCAGACTCTTCCTATCGGCTGCAGTAATGCCACTGCCCCAGCAGACCACTCCAAAAGTGATGGCTGATGCCACCACCGTGTCATAGAATGACTTCAGCAGCGCCCCTTGTACACCAAAAGACCTGAGTCTCCTCAGCAGGAACAGCCTGCGCTGTCCCTTCTTGTAGAGTGCGTCAGTATTGTGTGACCAGTCTAGTTTATTGTTCAGATGAATACCCAGGTACTTGTAGGATGTCACCATCTCGATGTCTGTTCCCTGTATATTTACCGGTGCTGTGAGGGGCTGCCCATGCCTGCGGCAGTCCACCACCAGCTCCTTAGTTTTCCTCGCGTTGATCTGGAGGCAGTTCCGATGGCACCAGTCCACAAAGTCCTGGATAAGCCCTCTGTACTCAGCTTCATCTCCGCTGGAGATGAGACCAACGATCGCAGAGTCATCAGAGAACTTCTGTAGATGGCAATGTGTTGTGTTGTGTGAGAAGTCCGCAGTATAAAGAGTGAACAAGAAGGGAGCCAGCACCGTTCCCTGGGGGGCCCCCGTGCTACTGATGATCGTGTCGGAAACACAGTCCCGGGTTCTCACAAACTGAGGCCGGTTCGTGAGGTAGTCCAGGATCCATGATGACAGGTGCTGGTCCACCCCTGCGCGCAGCAGCTTGTCCTTCAGGATCATCGGTTGGATGGTGTTGAAAGCACTGGAGAAGTCAAAGAACATGATCCTCACCATATTCCCGGGCTTCTCCAGGTGGGACAGAGAACGGTGAAGGAGGAAGATCACCGCATCCTCCACCCCAATGCCATGCTGGTAGGCGAACTGGAGTGGATCCATCGCTGGTTCCACCAGGGGGCGGAGATGAGCAAGGAGCAGTCTCTCCAGGGTCTTCATCAAGTGGGACGTCAAGGCCACCGGTCTGAAGCTGTTCAGGTCTTTGGGGTGGGAAGTTTTTGGTACAGGTACCACACAAGATGTTTTCCACAGCTGTGGTACCCTCCCCAGTTTCAGGCTCATGTTGAAGATATACGTCACAATCCCACACAGCTGGTCTGCACAGGACTTGAGGAGCTTTGCGCTGATGCCGTCCGGTCCCGACGCCTTCCTCGCCTTGATCTTCCTCAGCTCCGTCCTCACCTGGGTCTTGGTCAGGGTCAGGATGGGGGGCTGTGTGTTGGGAGTGGGGGGGGGTGTCGGTGGAGTGGGGAGTGGGTAGCAGGACTTGATTTCTTAGAGGCAGCAGTGGTTGTTGTGCAGACAGGGGGGAGGGCGGTTGGTCAAATCTATTGAAAAACAGATTCAGGTTGTTCGCCCACTCCTTGCCCCCCGTGGCCTGGGGGGAGGTATTCTGGAGCCCCGAGATGGTTTTGAGGTTTCTCCAGACCCCGCTGATGTCGCTCTGTTGCAGCTTGTCCTCCATCTTCTTCCTGAAGCTGTCCTTGCCTTCTCTGATCTTTCTCCTCAGCTCCCTCTGTACGGACTTCAGCATCTCCCTGTTCCCCGACCTGAAGATCCTCTTCTTCTCTCTCAGAAGTGTTTTTATCTCAGGGTTGATCCAGGGTTTGTTGTTTGAGTGACGCCGTATGGTCTTGGTGGGAACGGATTTGTCCACACAGAAGCTGAGGTAGCCCGTGAAGGTGTGAATGAGGCCATCGATGTCCTCACCATGTGGATCGCAGAGCTGCTTCCAGGCAGTGGCTTCAAAACAGTCCTTTAGAGTGTCCATTGTCTCCTCAGACCATAACTCCACAGTGTGCATGGCCGGAGGTTGTCTGTGCACTAGGGGTTTGTACACCGGTCGGAGATGAACCAAGTTGTGATCCGATCTCCCAAGTGGGGGGAGTTGTGATGAGGTGTACGCCTCCTTAGTGTTTGCGTAGAAAACACTAAGGACACATCTATGAAGATAAGATAAGATGAGCTTTTATTAGTCCCATAATAGGGAAATTCCAGGATTGCAGTAGCAAAGAGATAGCAGCACTCAGAGCAATAGTTAATAATGCTTTGGTTAACCAATTCTTATCTTAAGTAAATATACATATGAACACAGAGCAGGAGCATTGCAGCTAGATGGTATCAGCAGCATTACAGGTAATTAAATTACCCTTCAGGATATAAATATGTACCCAGACAGTATACTTCACATTTGAATCAACAGTGTTGTTGCCACCCTCAATAATAATTGTAATTGTCTTAATTCAATTCAATCCAGCTTTATGTATATTGCGCCATTTCACAACAACAGTCTTCTCATAGCACTTTCAAATGTAGGGGAAACCCCCACAATTGCAGAAAGACCCCAGCAATCAGGTGATCCCCTGTGAGCAAGCGCTTGGTGACAGTGGAGAGGAAAAACTCCCTTTTAGCAGGAAGAAACCTCCAGCAGAACCAGGCTCAGGGAGGGGCAGTTATCTGCTGCGACTGGCTGGGGGGCGAGGGGATAGAGAAGAAGAAGAAAAGAACAGACATGTAGAGAGCAAACAGCATGATGGGGACTCAATCTATGGGAGAGAACAAACAGATGTTAATGACCAACAAACAGAAATCATTGAGAGTGAAGAAAGGAGTTCCCCGGCTGTCTAAACCTATTAGCAGCATAACTAAGGGATGGTTCAGGGGCACCTGATCCCACCCTAATTATAGGCTATATCAAAAAGAAGGTTTTAACCCTATTCTTAAGAACAGTCGGGAGTCTGACTTCCGAATCCAGATTGGCAGCTGGTTCCACAGGAGAGGAGCTTGATAACTGAAGGCTGTGCCTCCCATTGTACTTTTGGAGATTCTAGGTATTACAAGTTGTCCTGCATTTTGGGAGCGTAGTGCTCTGTTAGGATAATAAGGTAGTATCAGCTCTTTTAGATAAAAAAAAGGGGCCTAACTATTTAAAGCTTTGTAAGTGAGAAGAAGGATTTTAAACTTAATTCTAAACTCTATGGGATGCCAGTGGAGGGAGGCCAGAACTGGAGAGATATGATCTCTCTTTCAAGTACCTGTTAAAACTCTTGCTGCATCATTTTGGATCAGCTGAAGACTTTTTAAAGATGTTTTAGGACAGCCTGATAATAAAGAGTTACAATAATCTAATCTAGAGCTAACAAAAGCATGGATTAGTTTCTCAGCATCATTCTGAGACAAGATGCCAATAATCTTTGCAATATTACACAAATGATAGAAGGCAGTCTTAGAAACAAGTTTAATATGTGAATTAAAAAAAACAGATCTTGATCAAAAATAACTTCAAGGTTCCTCACAGAACTATTCAGAGAAAGACTAAATGCATCCAAACTAAGAGTTTGATTTGGAAAGGTATTTCTAAGGTTTTTTGGACCAATTATAATGACTTCAGTCATATCTGAGTTTAATAGCAGGAAATTACAAGTCATCCAAGCTTTGATTTCCTTACGACAGGCCTCTAACTTGGCTAATTGATTACTATCATCTGGCTTCAATGACAGGTATAATTGTGTGTCATCTGCATAATGAAAATATATGCAGTGCTTTCTAATAATGTTGCCTAGCAGAAGTATATATAAACTAAAAAGAATAGGGCCTAGCACAGATCCCTGTGGAACTCTGTAACTGAGCTTTGAGTTGGAAGAAAACTCATTATTGACATGAACAAATTGGAATCTATCAGATAAATAAGATCTAAACCACTGCAACGAAGTTCCATTAAGTCCAACATAGTGTTCTAATCTATCAAGTAAAATATTATGATCAATGGTATCAAAAGCTGTACTAAGGTCTAAAAGGACAAGTACAGAAACAAGTCCATTATCAGATGTGATAAGGATTTCATTAGTGACCTTCACTAAAGCTTTTTCAGTACTATGATGGATTATAAACTCATATTGAAACTCTCCAAATAAGTGTCTTAGGTGTGTATTGGAGGGGACGATCTCTATTGTGCAAAGATGTGATGTTTAGTGCATTTAATACGACCTCTACAAGCAGCACCGGTTAGATTATAAAGTCTGACAGCCGTAGGGAGGAGGAACCTGCGGAACCTCTCCATTGAGCACTTAGGATGGCACAGCCTACTGCTAAATGGCCTCCTCAGTGCATTCCGCATGTGGTGGGACTCTGACTCCAGTAGAGATGACAGCTTAGCCACCTTCCTCTTCTCTCCTATCTCCTCCACTGGGTTGAGGTGGTGCCCCAGAACAGAGCTGTTTTTTTTTTTGATCAGCCTGTTCAGTCTCTTCCTGTCAGCTGCTGTGATGCTGCTGCCCCAGCAGACCAGTCCAGATGTGATGGCTGATGCCACCACCGAATCGTAGAAGGACTTCAGGAATGCCCCTTGCACTCCAAAAGATCTGAGTCTCCTCAGGAGGAACAGCCTCTGGTGACCCTACTTGTAGAGCACGTTGGTGTTGTGTGACCAGTCCAGTTTATTGTTCAGGTGTCACCCAGTTACTTATAAGATGTCACCATCTCAATGTCTGTTCCCTGGATGAAGCTGAAAACTATTGTTTTCAGCACAACCTGATGTTTTGTAGGATGTTAAATAATAATATAATTGTCATTTTGCTACAGTCTAACTAGAAATATAACGTTTTTTTGGAATCTTTTGGTTTCCGTTTATATCTAAGTTGTATGCACCAACCAAAGGTAGAGTGGGTCGTCGAATAACCAGAGGGTTGGCGGTTTGAATCCCGCTCTCCCCAGCCATCCTGCTGTTGTGTCCCTGGGCAAGAAACTATACTGCCTCCAGTGTCCATGACACTGGGTACGAATGTGTATAAATGCTTGGTAGTGGTCGAAGAGGCTGGTGGCGCGGATTGGCAGCCACGTTTCCATCAGTCTGCCCTAGGGCAGCTGTGGCTACAGCAGTAGCTTACCATTACCATTGTCTGTCTGGAGTGAATGAATAATGGACTCATTGTAAAGCGTTTTGGGTATCATGAAAGGCGCTATATAAATGCAAACTATTATTAATTGTCTTTAATATGACTTTGGCAGCTTGCAAGTCAACAATTCTTTTGAAAAGCAAAACAGGAAATCTGCACAGTCTCCAGAACTGTTGCCATTTGAGTTCTTCTGTAATGGCCATTATCATATGTAATGGCAAATATTATTCAGTATTGAATAATATTGTTTATGGTGACTACAATGAATTATCTGTTGATCACAAGTCAAGTTCCTGTTCTGCAGAACAGAAGTCTTCACACTGTCACATTACATGAATTCAAATATTATCCATTGGCTGCCTGTCCTCTGGGTTAAATCTGATGCCTGAATCCAAAAGAAAACAAAAAATTCAAAGGCAGACAGAGGTGGGATGCAGAGTAGCTCATTGATCCACAGACTCCGTGTGAGCTAAAAAGATTATAATTAATGCATTCAGGATAAGACTTAAAAATTGGATGTCTCAGTGGATGAGCCAGTAGCTAATGTGGACTAGCAGTGATGTAAGCTAATCTCTTCTGACAGTACTAAGCAGGAAGTGATATGCTGTATATATGCTATTACTTTTTTGGAAAAAATAGTAATAATCAGACACTATTATATCACCACCAATGAGATCATGTTTTTTGTTAGTCAGTCTGTCTGTATGATTCTGTTTGTATTTTTTAAGCAATTATAACTATAAAACTCCCAAAAATTGTCAAACATGCTTGTAGATTTACCACAAATGAAGCTCTATTCATTTTATAGATGATGTCATTGTTAAGTGGATAGATAATATTTTCAGGTCATAAGTATGAAAGGCTGTTATGTATGGTCTTGGGACTCTTAAAATTTTGGGCCTGCCATTAAGACAGTGATAGCTAAAAAAAAATAGCAAATAAATCATCTCTTTATGTATTGATAAGTTAAAATACTTATATTGGTTCTCATTTATTAAAAAAAAGAACACAAATTTAGGTGCAGAAATGATCATACAAAAAGGTCCATCTGGCAAATATGAAACCGAGTATGAGGTCAGTCTCATCGTATGATTAGTCATTCATTGATAAATCTAGCGGCTGGAAACAAACATTTGAATACCATACCCCTGCCTTGCCTTTGGTATTTACGACATGGTAGAACATAAAAGCAAGAAGGGAAACTTCACTGCAGTAGAAATTGACATTATTATAAGAGAAGTGGAAAAATAATGAAGCAGTGCTGTGTGGCAACCTCAAAAGTCACTTTAAATGCAAAGGAACCACATTTTGGAGGAGATCAGTGCTGCACAACACTGATTGCTTGACTAGCTGATCTTCAGCTGATTATTATAATCTAAATCTGTACTAAATCTGTGATTTAATCTTGTATTTGGGTTATATTGTCAATCACTAGGCTTGTAATAAGACTTAATTTGATTAATTGTAAAATAAGATATTGTAAAATATGTAGAAAAAAAGACCTCAATTAATTTTTATGGCTTAATTTTTATGGCTTTACATTATCTGCCAACATTTCAGCCAGCTGCACTGCTTCTGGCCCCCTGCATACTCCCCATGGGAAGTGGAGCTTATGCTTATGTGAGGACAGCTGGAAAACATGAAGGGTCCACTCACAATATACAGCTTGTCCCGACTGAGCCTAGAAGTCTGCTCCTTTTTAACAGCTTTGTGCAGCATTTTTTAACCCGTTGCAGCACATAACCTCAGCCTATGTGCATGTTTGTGTCTGCAAAGCTCTGTTGTGGTTTTCCCAGCAGAGTTAATAGAAAATCTCTGAGGGATTATCAAATTCTACATAACACGATACTTAGTCAAATAAATACTGTTTGGAATATTAATTTAATCTATCAACTAAGCCACTGGATAGGTAGCCTAGTTGATAGAGCATCTGCCTCACAACCGGGAAGTCATGGGTTCAAGCCCTGGCCGGGTCATACCAAAGACCATGTAAAAATGGTACTTCCCGCCTTCTAGCTTAGTGCTCAGCATGATAGAATGGGGGAAGGAAAAAGTTGTTTGTGGCAGCGCCTTGCACAGCAGCGACCCCTCTGATTCTAGATGTGATTAACATTGTAGATAGGAGAAATGTAATGTCGTTCTACTGTAGATGATTGGCTGTATGGATTGAATGACAATAAAGTTGGCTTCTTCTAATTTAGTACAGTACTCACACATGAAATGATTCCCTCCAGTATAAATACAAAAAAAAGTGGTAAAATAAAACAACAGCTTCTTTAAAAAACCTGAGCTCAGTCTCAACCATGAAAACTAAAAGTTTAATTATATTTTCTCCATTCCATCAAATAACTATAGCTTTTAAATTTCAGCTTAAACTTGATTTAATAGTTGCTGCAGTGACATACAGTAAATGTGCATAAACATTTATAACTAAAAACAGTCTCTTTAGCCTTTAAAGTAAATCATTAAAACACTCGTGGAAATATAACACAAGACAAACATATCACTTGAAAGGATGCACTGCTCAGTAAAATTTGATATGATCAAATAATTCTCCCACGCAGTGCTACACAAGAGTCTACAGTGGTATGAAAATTTGCATACACAAGCTCAGACCCGTCGTGGGATATGAGGATATCCTACAATCACGTTCCGATTGACAAATACTAATCTTTGAGTTGAAATGATCGAAGGACCACCTTTCTGTCTTATGCACATTTGATAAATGAGGGACACTGTTTAAAGCTCTATTCGGTGGCATGAAATAATCAAGAAAATGAGTATTGAATTGTGGTTTGTCCTTTAAGAGTTAGAAGTTAGTTTACAAACAGAAGCGGTTTGCTCTCACTTGACGCTGATGGACCCCACCCCCCACCCCCACTCAGCATTGAATTAGGGAATCTGCATTAGCATGTAGAACATCCCTCTTCTCAACATTTTAAATTACGCTCTGCTCTGCCCATTACCGGGGGCCCAGTGGGAGCAAGGTTTGTTTAGTTCTGCTCCAATGGGAGTGCATGTTGTTTGAAGGCCTGCCATTTCAATCAGGGTTGTTGTTCAGCTCTTCTAGTCTTTTGGGGCAACCTGGCCAGAGCCTTCGCCAGGGGGACACATGTGGTTCATCACGCCTGTAATTGGATTTGATTTTGCACTCTATTTTTTTTTTTCTTATGTTCAGTCAAGAGACTTTGGCACTGTGGAGTTTAGGGTGGCAAGGAACATGATAAAACAAAAAGGCAAGGACTGACAGAGAGCTGAATGTAAAGTTGCAGGGTGATTAGAGATGTGGGAACATTTGGCATGGAGTTGATTAGAATACATGGGTAATTGTAGGTTTATAATTTGTATGAGTCAGAGCTGTGGGGATGGAAGCCGTTTGTGTTGCATTTCAGACCTGGATTCATTATCTGTATGCATGTAAGTATATCAGTTCAGCAGAGACTTAAACAAGGGAGGGGCAGCAGTAATATATGCGAATAGCAGCATTAATTATGACATGGCCTTCCTGTTCAGGGAGAACCACACTAAGGCCATTTGTTTAATAGCAAAGAGTGGAGGAAGTCTATTAGCATGGTGCCTTTGTGGACTGATGACAGGCAGCTGCAGGTGCTCTGGCCCAACCCGCTGGGACCGACCCCTTCACATCCCCCCTGCTGTTGACTGAAGCATAGAGAAAGATAGAGGGAGATGGGACTTGCCATGCTCCCAAACCCCACTGGTGTTTTGAAGGTCAGGATCTTACTATGCTATATATTATCTTAAGTAGGGGGAGGCGACACATTGTATGTGAGACAAAGAGGTCATGATAATGGCTTCTCATAGCCCTTTAGTCTATGCTGCTGGCGGAGACGTAGAAATGGCACAGTGAGGTGTTATGTTGGTCACATCCTCATTTCTTGCAAAGTGACAAAAACTAGAGGAAGGTAGCATGTAACAATTATAGTATTTACATCAATTAAGAAATAGCAAGAATTTCTAGCCAACCGCCCCCCTCCAAAAGGATTATGAGCAGATGGTTGTTGCTAGGTCCCAAAAGTCCTCATTCAAACATGAATTGACTGATATGTGTTCATCTGCAACTGAATCAAGAAGCCTTGTTTCCAGTGATAACTACACTATGGGTGGATATGTCAGTACTATATCTGTATTTCTCTCTCTCATACTTAGGCACGCAGGGCTGTTTTGGAGCTGCTATAGTAGCATGGTGGTGCAAATACAACATTCTTTAGTCTATATTGGCCCTCCTCAACATGGATATAAATGATTCATTCTAAGAGGATAAGAATATACTTATAAAAATAAGTATACTTAAAAATTTACTTACCAAAGTTTTTTTTTTCTTTTTTCTGAGACCTTGTTTTATTTGCACACTGTACCTTTAAAGGAAAATAAGAATACACATGCCAGCAATTGGCATGTGTATTCACATCTCCAGCTCCATAGTATCCAGCTAAACTCAACATGATTTGGCATTTTTGGCTAAAAGAGTCTTTTTCTACTGGTATTTGATTACAGCGGATCTGCAAACCAAACAGCAACATAACAGAGCTAATCTTCACTGACTCAAAAATCACTTACACAGATCAAAACTGATGGCTGCACCATGCTCAACACTCGGGTAAAATGTAGTGTCATCCTGGATGGTATGCTGTCCTTTGTTCCACATGTAAACAATATCTGTAAGACAGCTTTGTATCATAATTAAAATGTCAAAAGACTACATCTTTCCCTGACAAAACACACCACTGAAGTGTTGGTGAAAACTCTGTTTACATTCCACTTCAACTACTGTAGTGCCATAATGTGTAGAATCCCCAACAAACTTCTTCATGGACTCCGGAATCTATGTAAGGACATACAGTGGGGAAAATAAGTATTGAACACGTCAACATTTTTCTCATTAAACATATTTGTGATGGATCCATTGACCTGACATTTTCACCAGATATCAGTAACAACCGAAGTCATCTATAAATTCAGTGCATCCGGAAAGTATTCACACTCTTAGTTTAGACAGTCGGCTAGCTCTAGGAAGAGTCCCGGTGGTTCCATACTTCTTCCATTTACGGATGATTAGGGGTGGGTTCAAAGGACTGATACAGTGATATTGATCGATCCACTTTTGACTGAGCCGATATCAATCCACAAAATCTGCAGATTGATCTTTTAATATAATGCTTTTATGTCTGAACGTCTGCTGAATCTGAAACCGAAACTGGGTCAGTGAGCCAGCAATTGTGGCCAAGAAACAGAAGCACCCGGACTGCTAATGGAGCTAATAGCTAGCAAGCTAACGAATATGCTAGTTCTTCTTCTGTGGTGTTAAAACAGTTCTCATCCCAGAGTTCCCTGCGGCACGTGTGCATGTCTTTACTTCCATGTTTACATGAGTGGAGTTGATGTGCGTGTCTCTTAATTTATAAAAGACTGTCCTCAACAGTTTCGGAATATTTTTCATAAAGCAGGATAAACAGTTTCGTACTACGTGCAGCACTGTGTTGCAACATAAAGTCGACGAATGATAAACTGAAAAATGCAACGGAGACTGGCTGAAACCATGAAGAGAGGGGGAGACTTGGAGCTGCTGAATTGTAAGTAAAATATCATTTGTTTAACATTTGTGTTGTAAATTAATAATTTATCTGGCATGATGGTGGTTTTCTTTTACAAGCTACTGATACAGAGTTCATTGTTGGTTAAGCACTGTGAATAAATGCGGAATAAAGATTTATTTTATGAGATTACAGACTTCTACCTCTTAAGTGAGAGATTTGAAGATAATAATGAATCACAATAAAATGAAAATGGCAGAATTAATAAAGGTTGCAGTACGAGTAATTTTACACAGTAGAACTAAACTGAAATGAATAAATCTTCCCAGGAAATGAATTGAAACCCTTTTCAAAAATTGAAAGTTATCTTGTAGTTAAAATATAAACTACAAAAAATAAAAAACTAATTAGGCCGTGGGACGAGGTTCTGAAAAGATGAACTTTCGTTTGACGACTCACCGAACCAAGTTCTGTTAGTTGCATCTTAAAGATGACATATACTGTAATATTAAAACACATTTTTCTGGAAAAATAAGTTGCACATTAAATTATAGAACTAATTTAAAAGCTTATCCTTACAGCGACCCAAAAGCTGACTCCTGCCTAGTTTAGCACTTTCTCACTAGATGGCCTATGTGCAGTTAGCTAGCCATTCAAATTGCTTGTCTCATTCCCAGCCAATCAGAGATGTTTTTACAGTCTGATATTTTCCAAGATGGCAGCCTCCATGGAATGTTGTGTACACGTTGTCGCCGACGATAATACTGAGGTTATAAAGCTAACTGTGGCTAAATATAAGAAGATATGTCAAAGTATTGAGCAGTTGGAAGGATATAGATAGCAGAGAAGGGGAAACTGCACTGGAATTGTGTGGAATAGAGGGAAAATGCCCCAACCATGTGACTGTTCTCAGGCAGGATTCCTCCACAGAATGTACCGTATGTTTACCAATGTTACTATCCAACTTTGGCAGTCACAAACGATGTTATGCTAAGTTTACTGTGTCACCAGAAATCAGAGATGCGAGAAAGAGGATCGAAAGGCGGAAAAGTGATCCAGAACCAAGTACTTCCAGGAAGCGTCAATCTGAACATTTCCTCTTCGATCAGCCCCTTGACAATCCACCAAAAAAAGTAAGGTATACAAAATCAGTGGATTTTGAGGAGAACAGGAAGCGACTGGATCTGTTCCTGGCTGAGTGCTGCATCTGTAAAAGGAATAAATATGAGAAGGACTCTCACAGGAAAGTACGGAAATTAGCACCGCTAACCCAATGCCTGACATATCCAAGCAGCTGATGCACTGAAGGAAGCAGCAAAAGAAAAGAACGATGGAGGAACTGCTTTTAAAAATAAGGCAAGTAGACATAGTTGCAAAGGAAGCAAAGTATCATAAATCTTGCTACAGGGAATATACAAGAACAACATCTTGCAGCAAAGAAAGAGCAAGTGTCAGTGATACAATATAAGTTTGAGCAATCAATTTGCAAATTTGCACTGACATCATTGAACGACGAAGTAGTGGGGAAGTCATTAGGATGAACAAGCTGACTCATATCTTTGTAGAATACCTGAAAAAAGAAGCTGGTGGTGGAGCCAGTTTGAAGACATTTAGGAATTGTCAACTGAAAAGGCGACTCGTGAGCAGATATCCTGGCTTAATCTTTGTCAAAAACAAAACTAGGAATTTATGTGAACTAGTTCTTAGTGAAGTAAACAATGTTTCTAAGGTGATAGCTCAGGATTTTGGAAGCACAACTGAGACTGAAACTGAAGAGACAGTCTGAAAGTAAGGATAGTGGTGGCAATGCTGAAAATGCACATGTTTATCTAGAAGAACAACGTCACTTGTACACAACATCGCTCTTCCTTCGAAACAAAATCAGTAAACTCCCAGATCAACAAGGACCATGGCCACCTACAGGCAAATATTTGGATGAAAATGCAGTGAAGGCATTTGTACCCCATGAACTTTTTAACTTTCTTGCGTGGTGTATTGGTGAAACAGACGTTATTAACTTTGAGGATTACCTCAGTGTCAACGCTGAAGCAGAACACAAGATTCTTTGTTGCCCAAGATATAGTGTATCTAGCATCTTGTGGGAAAAAGTGCACACCCAAACATTTGGTTCTTGGCATGACTGTCCGCCACTTGACTGGATCATCTAAACTTGTAGGAATTTTGAACGGCGTTGGCCATACCGTGTCACATTCCAAACTTCTGGAGTATGACACAGCTCTAGCTGAACGTCAAGCTGCTTTAAATGATGCTCTACCCCCAGGTTTGAGTAAGAACATTCCCACCACATTGGCATGGGACAACAACGATATCGGTGAAGACACTCAAACAGGTGCTGGCACAACCCGCAATACAAACGGTATTGCCATTCAGCGGAACATGCAGGTGGACAAAAATCCCAATGATTTTCATCCACTTACAAAGAAATCACGCAAAAGAACCCTTGCGACGCCGGAGAAGAATCTGGCCCATTATTATGGTGGGAAGAAGGTTGGACCACCACATTCACTTGAAAATCAAGGCATCCACATAGATAAACTGGAAGAAAACAAAGCTGAGCATGTTGACTTGGCCTATGTTGTGACCAAGATGGCGGACACGGAGGATCCTCTCCCTGGTTGGACTGGTTTTAATACTCTACTACAAAAGGACATTCCTTCCATGAGCACTGTAGCATACTTACCAGTTATTGATGCTAGCCCAACAGACATGTCCACTGTGAACACTGTTATACAAAGAAGTCTACTTATTGCTGAGAAGCTGCAGTTGGAATGTATCGTGTTTGTCTTTGATCAGGCAATATACCATAAAGCCCAACAGATCAGATGGCAAAGTGAAGACTTGCAGAGAAAGCTCGTAATCAGACTTGGCCAGTTTCACACAGCTAAAGCTTACCTTGCAGTGATGGGCAAACGCTTCAGTGGTTCTGGTCTTGAAGACATCTTTGTGGAATCAGGGATTGTGGCTCAAGGTTCAGTAAATGCAGTCCTCACAGGTAACCATTACAATCGGAGTGTCTGTGCACACAAAACCATGTACGAAGCCCTTATGAGGCTATGCTGGATGGAATTTCTTAAAAGTCTTCCAGAAGAAAGATGCTGTCAAGTTCAGGAAATCAGCAAAGAACTTTCATCAGCTTTTCCAACCGCTGTTTTTCAGGATGTAGCTGAATCAGAGGAGTTCAGTGCACTTAGTAGTGCTTTCAACAAGTTTGTGAGTGACAAATGTAATGAGAGCCAAACCTTTTCATTCTGGTGGTCATACATCAAAATGTTTGGATATTTCTTGATGTTTGTCAGGGCCTCCAGACAAGGCAACTGGGATCTTCACCTGTCTTCACTGGCAAGATTAATTCCTGGCTTCTTCACCTACGATTGCACCAATTATGGCAGGTATGCCCCAGTTTATCTCCATGAAATGATGAATCTTGCAACAACGCATCCAGAAATCCATGCAGACATGAAAAGTGGAGGTTTTGTGGTTCAAAGGCAGCAACTCTACGGTTTCAGTCAAGTTCCAGTTGATCAGACCATTGAGCAGACCATGAACCGGGACTCCAAAACAAAAGGTGGATTGACCGGGATCACATTGAAAAAGGGAGCTGTGCACAGGTGGATCCTTTCTTACCCAGCTAGAGCTGAACTTTGTGCAAGATGCGAAGAAATGGCTGGCAAAACTGATCAGACCAGAGCACGGAAGGATCTCGACAAATCCAGAATATCTTCTGATGAGCAGGCTGTACAAAATATGATGACAACAGTCAATGCCATGTGCAATCCTTTTGCAGTGGATGAGGACAGACTGATGAATATTGCTACAGGCAGAATAGCTCCAGCAGAGGTTGAGAATGACTTAAAGAGAGCTGAGGAAGTGGGGCAGTTGGCCTTCCAGAATTACGTTGAGGAGAGACTCGTTGAAGAAAATAAAGACATATATTCTCCGATCAAACGCATGAAGTTAAAGACGTTTTCTGATGTATCAGGTAGTGTGCCAACTAAGGAGAAGTCCCAAAGTGTAGCCATTAAGGCCAGTACAGACCTGCTAGGGAGAATTATTGTTATAGGCAGAATAAGGAATGTTGACATGAAAGAGGCTCTGAAGTACAGCCTGCACCCGTTTCCTCCATCTATCGCGACGCTTGAGGGAACGCTGGCAAAAACTGACAAGTCAAAGCTACGGAAGCATCTGATGAGCCTAGCACCAACTGATTCTCCTGAAAGTCATCAGATTCAAGAGTCAACAGCATGCATTATGGATGGCATGGCTCTAATTCGAGAAATGACTGACGTTCCATCCACTTTTGGGAAGCTGGCCAAGCAAGTTCTTGAAAGGTTGGTTTCAGTTGCATTTCGACATGGTGCCAAACGAATAGACTTCGTTCCAGACCGATATCCAGTACACAGCATCAAAGGGGGCGAGAGGGATAGGCGTGTATCTCATGGCACAGAAAGAATGAAAATTACAGGTGCTGATCAGAAAACCCCGCGACAGTTCAGAAAGTTTCTACTCTGTGGAGAAAACAAGGAAAATCTGATTTTCTTCTTCCATCAATGGAAAAATGCACAGCCCGATCAGATTAAGGACATTCATGTTGTAGTGGGTCATGGACCAGAGTGCCACCAGCTTTATGTTCAAAATGGGTGTGTCACAACATCAGCTGTTGAGGATCTCTGCTGTGACCACGAGGAGGCTGACACACGAATGCTGCTCCATGCGCAACATGCTACTAACCAGGGTGGTTTCAAAAATGTCGTCATTCGTAGTCAAGACACAGATGTATTTGTGGTAGCTGTGGCCTTTTCGGAGGATATAGCCAGTCAAAACCTGTTCCTACATCTAGGCCCATGGAGTGAATTCCAGCTGGTTGCCGTCAACCCACTTAGTAGACACCTAGGGGAATCCATCTGCAAAGCCCTCATTGGTCTTCACTGCTTCACCGGATGTGATAGCACCAGTGCCTTCAAGGGGCAGGGAAAGGTCAAAGCATTCAATATCATGATGAAAAACAGCGCCTATCAGACCTTATTCCAGGCCCTCGGTGCTGAATGGGACCTTCCTGAAGCGTACATGGACGATGTGGAAAAATTTGTCTGTGAACTGTATGGCAAGAGTGACAGATTCGGTTGATGAAGCCAGGAATTGTATTTTTAGATACAAGTTCAAAATTGATGCTGCCTTGCCCCCCAACAGAGATACTCTCTTGAACCACACAAAAAGGGTCAACTACCAAGCAGCAATTCATCGCCGGTGTCTGAAGCAGCGCGTGGAATGCCCCAGTCCAGTTGGCTTTGGATGGCACATTGCCGACAACTGTTTGCTGCTAGTCTGGAATACACTACCATGTGCCCCTGATTCTATTTTGAAACATATTAAGTGTGCTTGCAAGAAAACAGGCTGCGCAAAAGGAAAATGTTCTTGCCAGGAGCATGGATTGAGCTGCACAGAGCTCTGTCAGTGTATCGGCAAAAAAACATAGATGAAGACAATGCTGATGTGACTGTGGAGGCAGATTCAGATCCTGATGACAGTGACGAGGAAAGCATACTTTAAAAGTGAACGCAGGTAAGAATCTATAATTAAAATTTTGTCCCTAAAGGCTTTTTAAATCTGTTAAGTATTGTTGGTATTGAGGTCGGTGAGACGGGATGACTTGAAAGGTAGAGAGTTCAGTGAACAGGAAAGAATTTCTTAGCAAACCAATTTGCATTTAATTCTTATTCAGATATATTCCAGTTTGGATTTTAATGACAGGGTAGGAATGTTTCTTTTAATCTAGTACAGCTCTAAAATATTTCTGTACTGTTATGTATTGGTCTTTCAATATCTGCAGACTCGTGTCAGACTCGTCATTTTCCATAATTTGATCAAAATATAATATCTGGGTCAGTCAAGTGACTAAAATCAAACATTTTGGGGTCTTTTTTGCATCTGTGACACAAAATAGTTAGTTTCCTAGAAAAATAATATAAACTTTCAGTATGTAAGATACTTAAGAATAGTTTGGTGGACAGCTAGCGTTTTTCCCTGCTCATTAGTAGCTAATTATGTTTTGATTAATAGCTAATTAATGTGCAAATTTACAATCCAGAAAACTTTATTTTTGGAAAGAGCACCCTCAAATTACCCTAAAACAAGTGTTCTTTTTTGGTTTGCTCACCCGTCAAACGAAACTTCATTTCCAGCCACAATTTCTGGTCTCGTCCCACGGCCTAAATCATTAAACCCTGTTGTGGTGTGGGGATTTAAAAATATGATTATTAGTCCTACTTTGAAATCTATTCTTTTCACCTCCCCTTCAGATCTATGAAGACTGGGTTTCCACCCCAAGGTCCATCCTGCACTGAAACCTTCTGAAGGGAAGAGGTTGTCAGTGGAGGAGCCATCCCTGCTTCGTTTTGGATTTCAGCACAGAAAAAGACCTCAAATTTTTCAGGGTCTTAGTTTGTAAATTCAAGAGGGTGCTGCCATAATTTTCTCCATACTCTAATATGCATTCAATGCAATTTAGTTGTTGTAATGACTAATTCTTTTATTTAAGTTCTCAGCAAGAATACAATGTTAGTCATTTTTTGACAGTTTTACTGAGCATTTAATTCTACATAAATCATTGTTTAACAGGGATTTTTTTTGGCAATTCTGTGCTTTTCTTGTGGTGTAACATAGAGTAACATAACTTTAAACTATGGAAAAAGCAGCTACTTTAAAATCTGTACTTCCTCACACAACTTTCAGTGCAAAAAAACTCTAAAAATGTCAACATTGTTCATGTTTGCTCTTTCAGAATAGAAGAACGAACCCAGGCGCTGAATGATGTTTTGTGCAGTTTAACAAACGAACAAAGTTTAAAAAATGCAAACAAGAAACACTTACTGACTGAGGTACTCCTGAGCCAGCTTGACTCAGGAGGAAACAGGAAGCTGATCAGCGTGATGATCAGGAGGAGAATTATACCAGGAGAAAACCAGTCTTAAACATGCAATTTAGACGTACTGACAAAGTGAAAGGCCAGTGCTTAAATACTCAGAAGTGATTGAGCTGCAGGTGTGAATCCAGGTGAACCGTGACCTAATTACCGAGTTGCCCCCAGCTGAGCTGGCAGGGAAACAGGCAGTGGGCAGCTGGTGGGGAGAGTCTGGAGAGGAAGAGGAAGGGCCCTGCCTCAAACCAAATAAATATACAAAACTGACCACATAATAATGACAACAGTCAATCAAACTAAGAAATAAAGTGAAGGTCTGAGCTCAATGAGAAAATGAGCTCAGATACACGACAAACATTTTGGAAAAGCTCCCACAAATTCAGGCTTTTTGGGCCACAACAATCACAAAAGCAGCCGACGAAAGGGACTGAAATACAGTGAGATTATGTATACAGGCTTCTTGCATTGAATCTGTTTGCTTAATCTGGGTTGTTAACTTGACACTACACACCCTTTGCACTAAAGAAAGCACTTGTGAGCACTTTGTGAAATCATAAGTTAAATAATAAAAAGTGCATTATTGTAACTGATTTTGGGTCAGTTCTATATGTGATAATTTATGTATTAACAAAGAGTATTCTTGGTACAATTTGCAGCATTTGGTATTGAAGGTTTTTTTTTTCTTGCAAGTAAAATGGCTATTAAAATGGTAATTTCCCAGATCGAATCGGGATCGGATCGAATCGATTCTGGAAATTAGGGATCGTTCCCAGCCCTACGGATGATGGAGGCCACTGTGCTCAGTGGGACCTTTAAAGCAGCAGAAATTTTTCTGTACCCTTCCCAAGATTTGTGCCTTAAGGCAATCCTGTCTCAGTGGTCTACAGACAATTCCTTTAACTTTGTGCTTGGTTTGTGCTCTGACATGCACTGTCAACTGTAGGATCTTATATAGACAGGTGTGTCCCTTTCCAAATCATGTCCAATCAACTGAATTTACCACAGGTGGACTCCAATGAAGCTGCAGAAACATCTCAAGGATGATAAGTTGAAACGGGATGCACCTGAGCTCAATTTTGAGCTTCATGGCAAAGGCTGTGAATACTTATGTACATGTGATTCCTTAGTTTTTTATTTTTAATAAATTTGCAAAAATCTAAAAACAAACATTTTTCACATTGTCATTATGGGGTATTGTGTGTAGAACTTTGAGGAAAAAAATGTATTTCATCCATTTTGGAATAAGGCTGTAACATAAAATGTGGAAAAAGTGAAGCGCTGTGGATACTTTCTGGATGCACTGTACAAAGAAATCAAGGCAACTGTGTTCACAAAACAAGTAATTTTTAATAAAGTTGAATGACACAGTTAAGTATTGAATACATGAAGAAAAAGAGGTGCAAAAAGACATGGAAAGCCAAGAAACCAGCTGAAATCCATCAGAATTTAGGAAGCCATCCCATCCCCCATCAGTACAAATTAATTTCAGCTGGTTAAGTCCTGACTAATAGCCTTTAAAAATGTCTGTGAATATCAGATCATCACAACACAAAGAACTTGTGATGGGTAGAAGCATAGAGCTCTCTCTAGATCTTTGCAACGTTATTGTTGCAAAATATAATGATGGCATTGGTTACAGGTGCATTTCTAAACTGCTAAATGTTCCCGTGAGCACTGTTTGAGCCCTCATTCGGAAATCAAAAGAACATCATTTTACCATAAACCGGCCACGACCAGGAGCTCCTCGCAAGATTCCTGACAGAGGAGTCAAAAGAATTAGGCTGCGTGTCCACCAAACGTATTTTTTCAGCTCTGGGTGGCTATTTTCCATTCATTCTCTATGTAGTCCAGCGTTTACAGCACTGAGCGCCCATGGTGCTGAAACACTCTCGGTGGTGGCTGTTTTTTGTCGCAGCTCTCAGAGTGCTTAGATCACTCAGAGTTGAAAAAAGTTCAACTTTTCAGAGACTGCAGCTGAGCTCGTCAATGTCAGACCTTAAGCAGCCAATGAGAACTGCTGTGTGGGCGGGACACAGGACACCAGTACTAGTCTGTACTCAGACACCTGCTTTCCATGTCATCATATTTTACATCCAGAGCTGCTAGAAAACGTTTCCTGTCCATTGTTATTTAGAGACTGCTATTAAAAAAATCTGTAGAAAGTCTGGCAAGCTGTTGCAGGGATACAGGGCACTGACTTTTTTTGCCCCAGAGCGCAGCATACAAACACTGAAAAAAAAAGCTCAGGGTGGTCGGGTGACAAAAAACGCATTTGGTGGACACGCAGCCTTATCGGAAGAATTATCCAAGAGCCAAAGGTGACTCATGGAGAGCTCCAGAAAGACCTGGAGTTAGCAGGTACTGCTGTTTCAAAGAAAACAATAAGTAATGCACTCAATTGACATGGGCTCTGTGTACGCTGACCTTGCAAGACTATTGCTTAAAACAACAGAGAAGAAATGGAAACGCCAAAACTCCAAAAATTGGAGAAGAAATGGCACTGCACATCCCATCATGGTGTGGGGGTGTTTTTTCACTACATGGTACAGGCAGACTTCATATAATTGAAAGAAAGGTGAATTTGCACAGAGACATCCTTGATAAGAACTTGCTGCCATCTGCCAAGATGGTGAAGATGAAACGAGGGTGGACATTCCAGCAAGACAATGATCCCAAACACACAGCCAAGGAAACTCTCAATTGGCTCCAGAGAAGGAAAATAAAGCTGCTGGAATGGCACAGTCAGTCACCTGACCTGAATCCAATTGAAAATCTATGGAATGAACTGAATATCAGAGTTCATAGAAGA
Source organism: Pholidichthys leucotaenia (assembly GCA_020510985.1). Lineage (NCBI taxonomy): Eukaryota > Metazoa > Chordata > Actinopteri > Cichliformes > Pholidichthyidae > Pholidichthys > Pholidichthys leucotaenia. The sequence goes on from CM035839.1 coordinate 157,493,896, forward strand.
CACCCACGCAGCCTTCAAGATTTGAAGACAGTTTGTGTGGAAGAATGAGCTACAATCACTCCTGAGCATTGCCTGTGCCTAGTTTCTCCATACAGGAGGCATTTGGAAGCTGTTATTACCAACAAAGCCTTTTCTACTAAATCATATCATAGTGCAAGAAATCTCTGCCTGTGTTTCTGGGTGTCTGTGCGTTCTGCACGTATCTCCCGAACCGTTCATCAGACTGGCCTCAGATTTTATTCGTGCTTTGCTGAGGTTACAAGGGTGTGCGTCCCCGAATTTCAGCCTCCCCGGATATGCGGAAGTGTAGCAGGGGAAATCTTTATTGAACGTCCATAGGAGGCACTATGGAGTTAGCTCAGGGAGTTACTATGTTCTGTCATAGATGTCATAGAGAGATCCAGGCATCACCGTGGTTACTGTTGCCAGAGAGACATCAAAGGCAGGCATCACCATGGTTACTGTGATGTCATAGATCAAAGGCAGGCATCACCATGGTTACTGTTGCCAGGCAGACACATCATCAAAGATCAAAGGCAGGCATCACTGAAAGAGTGGTGACGTCAAAGATCAAAAGCAGGTTTCACCATGGTTACTGTTGTCATGGTAACAGTAGCTTTCTACGGGCATGTAGAAATGCTTGCTTACACTTGCTTTCTACAAGCATGCGGAAATACTTGCTTATACTTGGTTTCTACGGGCATGCACGGTTACAAGGATGTGCATCCTCAAATTTTAGCCTCCCTGGATATGCGGAAGTTTAGGGAGGGGAAATCTTTAATGAACGTCCATAGGAGGCGCTATGGAGTTAGCTCAGGGAGTAGGCAGGCATGGTTACTGTGATGTCATAGATCAAAGGCAGGCATCACTGAACAAGTGGTGACATCAAAGATCAAAGGCAGGTTTCAACATGGTTGCTGTTGCCATGGTAACCATGTCAAAGATCAAAGGCAGGCATCACCATGGTAACTGTTGCCACTGGTAACAGTGACTTTCTACGGGCATGCAGAAATGCTTGCTTACACTTGCTTTCTACGGGCATGCAGAAATACTTGCTTATACTTGGTTTCTACGGGCATGCACAGGTATGCATGAGTATTAAATGAATTTCACCAAGCGTGTTCAATACTTATTCCCTGTGTCATTCCACTTTATTACATATAACTTGTTTTGATGAATAGTTGTCTTGATTTCTTTGTATGATGGATTACTTGGTTGTACTGAGTACAGTGGATATAAAAAGTCTACACACCCCTGTCCAAATGCCATATTTTTGTGATGTTAAAAAAATGACACCAAGATAAGTCATGTTCAAAACTTTTTCCACCATTAATGTGACCTATAACCTGTACGACCCAATTGAAAAACAAACTGAAATTACTGTGGCAGCACAGCCACTCACCCTTGGCCATGGGATCCCTGGTTCAATCCAGCCCCTGACCGACAGTGATCTGTGTGGAGTTTGCATGTTCTCCCTGTGTCTGGCGTGGGTTTATTCCGGGAGTTCTCCGGTTTCTCTCCCACAAGCCAAAAACATGCAGGTTAGGTTAATTGGAGACTCTAAAAGTGGCCCTAGGTGTGAATGTGTGTGTGAATGGTAAAGGGATAGCACCGTACCGTGGGCTGCTTCATCCATCCAGGTGGATGCCCTCAATTTCGCTCTGGTGATCAATAAAGTATACAATAAAAAAAATCTTTTAAGGGAAAAAAGTAAAAACTTACACAAACCTGGTTGCATAAATATGCACACCTGGGAAATGTGGCTGTGTTCAGAATTAACCAGTCACATTCAGCTCATGTTAAATGGGAGTCATCACACACCTGCCACCATTTAAAATGCCTCTGATTAATAACCCCAAATAAAGTTCAGCTGTTCTAGTCGCTTTTCCTGACATTTTTGTAGTCACATTTTACAGCACAAGCCATGGACGGCAGAGAGCTTCCAAAGCATCAGAGGGATTCTCATTGTTCAAAGGTATCAGTCAGGAGAAGGGTACAAAAGAATTTCCAAGGCATAAATATACCATGGAACACAGTGAAGACTGGTGTCTGGGCTATGGGGTAGGGTAGCAAGATGGAAACCTTATCTCACGAAGAAAAACATCCAAGCCCCGCTACATTTTGCAGAAACACATTTGAAATCTCCCAAACACATGTAGGGAAATGTGTTATGGTCTGATGAAACCAAGGTTGAACTTTTTGGCCTTTAATTCCAAAAGGTGTATTTGGTTGCAGACACAACACTGTTCATCACCAAAAGAAACACCATACCTACAGTGAAGCATGGTTGTGGCAGCATCATGCTTTGGGGCTGTTTTTCTTCAGGGGGAACTGAGGGCCTTAGTCAAGGTGGAGGAAATTATGAATAGTTCCAAATACCAGTCAGTGTTGGCACAAAACCTTCAGGGTTTCTGCTAGAAAGCTGAAGATGAAGAGGAACTTCATTTTTCAGCATGGACAGTGACCCAAAGCCCACATCCAAATCAACAAAAGAATGGCTTCACCAGAAGAAGATCAAGGTTTTGGAATGGCCGAGCCAGAGTCCAGTCCTGAATCCAATCAAGCATCTGTGGGGTCATCTGAAGAGGGCTTTGCACAGGAGATGCCCTCACATCTGACAGATTTGGAGCATTTTTGCAAAGAAGAGTGGGCAAATAGGTTATTATAAGTTTTTTATTTTTCCGCCTTAAAAGATTTCAGTTTGTTTTTCAATTGGGTTGTATAGGTTATAGGTCACATTAATGGTGGAAAAAGTTTTGGAATGATTTACTCTTGGTCTCATTTTTTTCCATCACAAAAACCTGGCCCTTTGACCGGGGTGTGTAGACTTTTTATATCCCACTGTATCTTCGTGAATGTCTCAGGTCAATGGCTCGATCAGAAATATGTTTAACCCCTTGCACTCTGGTCAATTTCCCTAAAAACGCCAAAAAATAACGTGCCCAAAGTAAATCAAAAGCTGTTCTTCAACCCTTTGCAGCATCTTATGGGGTTGGTCTCATTTAAAAGAAAACACTTTGAATTTTTGGCAAACAGTCATAATCTCTCTAAGGCTCTCCTGCCCACTGAGTAACAGTCATCTAAACATAGTGAACTTGAAGAAATAAATTTCGCCTGGGGTTTTTTTTTGGAATACAAATGCTTGCAAATAACACACAGCTTCAGATCCGGGCTGGAAAATGCAACAGAAATGTAGAACCAAGTGTTATCCAGCTGAGGTCAAAATTTTTGTAACAATACCAACAAAAAATGAATATATTACACAGCTTTGTTCTCATGTTGTTCTCAGGCGTTTTTGAACTGTGCCAAATTGTGCCAAATGGCACAGTTTGGAAAAAACGTCCTGTAACTTTTGAATGATTCAATATAGAAGCTTCATCTTGGGCTCTAATGAAAGGTGACACTCAGGGCTGTGTGTGTGTGGGGGGGGGGTTGTCCCCACTCCCGCTACAGAGGACGGACATCGCCCCGTGCATCGCCCCGCGGTCCGTCATGTGGCGATGACGCACAGTTGTAATTTACCGATCGGTCAAAAAGTCATTTTTGATTACAATTTTCATGGATAAAGAATAATTAGCTTATAACACTTACCTGTTCAGAACAGCAGCGTAGCTGGCGAACTTCTCTTCCTCATTGTCAGATGAACGCGACGCTGGTCCGCTTATTACGGACTCGTGGTTCTGGTCTCGCGACCCGGTTCAAACCATAATTCCATTATTGCGGTTTTGGCGCTTCCATGATTGCGGTTTTGGCGAACGATTTTTCAAACAAATAAGAACAGTACTAAGAAAAAAAGACTGGTGAACGCCTGTGTGTCACCCAGCCTTACACAAAACAGCTTTCGAACTTCTGTGCTTCAATTGGCTGGCTGTATTGGGCAGCCGTTGGTAGGCGGGTCCTTCTTGCTAGGTTTTCAGTCATTGGTTCTTCAAGGTTTCAGAAAACAGAAATTCAAGGCTCTTATTAGTCGAATGAGAGGTCAATCCACATCTAAACAATCAAAGCACTCCTTTGGCTTTCTGTTCGCGGGCTGTGTCTGTAGTGGAAGAACGGAAACGCAGCTTTTTTTTTTTTTTTTCAGTGCCTCCTAGGACGCACGGTGGTGCGGTACTCGGACGCCCTCGTGCGTCCTAGGATGCAGAGACCTGCCCGCCCGCGGTACACTGAAGTGCAACAGGTTAATGACAAAAATGTTGATGTGTTCAATTCTTATTTTCCCCGCTGGATCAGGTACATTTTATTATCACCACATAATAAAACTAAACTATTTGGTCATGAACTGAGCTTGGATGTTCTCCCAAGCTTAGTTTCATGGCTTTTCTCTGTTTTCATATTTATCTGTTGTATTGTTATGCCCTTTTTGAGTTATTATTTTGCCTTCCATTTTCCTTGTTATGGTCAGTCTGTTTTGGTCATGTTTTGTTTCATGTGCAATTAATCTCCAGTCTGTTTCTGAGTATGTTTATTTCTTGTATTGGTTCTGTGGACTGACAGCTGTCAGGCAGCATTTGCACTTTGTGTGGGTGTTGCCTGTCAGACTACCAGTCCAACTACTCCCCTTTCATCATCACCAGCTGGTTCCAATCACCATCATGATCTCTTCTCCTTCCACGCTCCAGGTTGCACCCACGCCTGTGGTCGTTGATGTTGTTATCTGCCTGTATTTAGTTTGCTCGCTTCATTCATTCCTTGCTGCGCTGTTGGATGTCAACCCATGCTTTCTTCTGCCTAACTCTCCTGCTCAACTCCTGCGTCCACTGGGCGATGACAACAGCTGTAAGTTTGTTCATTATTTATATTTTTGTACTTTGCACAATTTTTGGACTGTTGTTCTTTTTTTTAATACATGTCATGAGTGTATCCAGCACTTGAGACTATCTTCCTGCCCCGTAGGGGCCAGAACATGACAGAATAGCACAGCCAGAAAGAAGGACTCAGCTGTACACTTGTGCATTTTTCCTTTTTTGTGCTTTTTTCACCCATCTGTGTGTTGGAGCTCACCATGTCCAACCTGGACAACATGGAGCGGCGGGAGGTGTGCCTCCTGGAGGACATTTGGTCACTGACACAGGCCTCCCGTTCTCTCAAGAAGGTCCAAGAGAGTCAGGATGGCGCAGTGCGGGTGATGGAGGCATACCCCAGCCTGTGGAATCACCCGGAGGCTATTAACATACTCCTCGCCATATTCTCCCTTCACACTTCACCCGATTCCCCTCCAGCTCCAGCACGCACATTGCCAGCATTGCGGTAACGCCGTCACCCTGCTCTGGGCCATGGGACAGATTGACTCTACCTCTCAGACAACAACTGTTTAACATCGAGTCAGACAAATCCCGCAGCAGACTCTGTTTCATGTTCTTCATTGCTGACCTGTCACCCCAGTCTCCTCCTCCTCCTTCCCTGCTGCATTTTCTCCCGTCTCCACAGTGTGTCCTCCTACTCCTGAGGGTTTTGGCTTTGCCCTTCCCGGTTCCGTTCTCCTCCGCCTCTATGGAAATGGCTCCTCCGCAATCCACTAGGGGGCCTGGATTCACCATAGACACGGAGAGGGGATGACTCCCCACGTGCTACAACAGAGAACGTCGTTCACCGGGATGACAGGCAAGGGTCATTTATTTCTCCTTCTATTAATGATACTGTGCCTTGTCTGATTCCCGTGATGAGGCTCAGGGTTTGCAGTCCCCTGAGCTCTCACCACCTGTTTGCAGCAAATCTTTTCCTCACCTATCCTCTCTGTGTCGCCCCCCATCTTTTCCTGAGTGTCCGCCGGCCCCAGAACCAAGCCGCCGGACGATGGAGGAGCCCTTGGCCCTGGAGGACCTGACTTCAGCGCCTACATGGAGCCGACCCCCAGCCTCCACGTCGGAGGAGCCACCAATGTGGGTCACGGTGGCTGGGGAAACTAAGACTGCAACCACCATCATGCTGCTGGCGGGGGCAACCACAACAGAGCTGGCAACCGAGCTGGACCTCCAGAGGGCCGAGCCTGAAGAGAACACCATCGCCTGTATTGTCAGAGTTCTGGATGGCGGTGCAGCCCGAGCTCAGGCAAGTGCTTTCCTTTGTTTTCCTATTGTCTGTGTTAGAGCAATCTTGCCTGGCTCTTGGTGAGGAAAGCCACTCGCTGCACCTGAGCTCGCCTCGCTGGGCTTTGCCGCTGCCGGTGACCCTGAACCCCCTTCTCTCTGTGTGTCTGAGCTTTCTCCCAGGTTCACCAGACACGCACCAACAATGCCAGAGGTCTCTGTGGGTCCAGGCTTGCCACTGGAGGTTCCCCTGTCCCAGCCTGGGACCTCCGTGGGTGCAGCTCCCCCTCTGCCCGAGGCCGTCGTGTGGGTTCCTCCTCAGTCTGAGTCTGCGTGGGTGCTGTGTCCAGCCGGGGACCCTTGTGGCAGCTGTGCCCCAGTATTAGCCCAACGTGGGTGCTGCACTCCAGTATGGGTCCGCCATGGGTGCTACCTCTCAGCCCAGGGTCCACCGAGGGTGCAGCGTTGGCCCAGCCGGGGCCCACCGAGGGTGTTGCAGTGCTCCAGCCCGGAGCCACCGAGGGTGCTGCAGTGCGCCAGCTGAGACCCACCGACGGTGTTGCAGTGCTCCAGCTGAGCGCCACCAACGGTGCAGCGTTTGCTCCAGCCTGGAGCTACCGAGGTTGCTGCATTGCTCCTGCTTGGAGCCACCGCAGGTGCAACTATTACCTAGCCCAAGACCACTGAGGGCATCGTGGCCTTCCCTCTGCTTCAGCCAGATGCCTTCATGGCCCCCCTTCTCTCTCTTGCCAGACGCCGTCTGGGTCCCCCTTCCTAACTAACTAACTAACTAACCTGCACTTATATAGCGCTTTTCTAGTCACAAAGACCACTCAAAGCGCTTTCACTAGTACTAACCCTCTATTCTAAGGGCCTATAGGAAACAGATATCTAGGGACAATTTAGAACAACCAATTAACCTAACATGCATGTCTTTGGATTGTGGGAGGAAACCGGAGCCCCCGGAGTAAACCCACACAGCACAGGGAGAACATGCAAACTCCATACAGAAAGGTTCCAACCCCTGCCAGCCTGGGGATTCGAACCAGGAACCTTCTAGCTGTAAGGCAACAGTGCTAACCACTGCACCACCGTGCTGCCCTGCTCTGCCTGATGACGTCGTGGTTCCCCCTCCTTGGCTCTCCTCTTTTTCTGTGAGCCTCCCAGTGGAGGAGCCGCTTCCCAGGCCTCCTCTTCAATTCAGGTGGCTTAAGCACTTGGTCCGGCCGCCAGAGAGACTGAGCCGCTGGGTCGGGTAGTTCATGTTCTCTGGCAGGCCACCTGACCCATACCACCTGGCCGTCCGGCTGGCTTGGGACTTCAGCAGGCCACCTGACTGGGTTCGCCTTGCTATCCACCGGGCCTGGGACTTTGGGCGGCCCCCTGAACATTAGTGCTCCGTGGGCCGGGGGCCTTAATTATGTGTTTTCTCTGGTGTGGGTCCTGAGAAGGGTTGTTTTGTTCCCTCCTAGCCTGTTCCCCCCACCACCCACCCTGGGTAGATCACTGTGGTTCCTGCTGGGGGGGCCGGGGGGGGGGGCATGTTTTTCTTTTTCTTGTTACCTTGGGGTGTCTGGAACCCACCCCTTGAGAGGGGGGCTCTGTCATGAACTGAGCTCAGTTTCATGGCTTTTCTCTCTTTTCATATTTATCTGTTGTATTGTTATGCCCTTTTGAGTTATTATTTTGCCTTCCATTTTCCTTGTTATGGTCAGTCTGTTTTGGTCATGTTTTGTTTCATGTGCAATTAATTTCCAGTCTGTTTCTGAGTATGTTTATTTCTTTTATTGGTTCTGTGGACTGACAGCTGTCAGGCAGCATTTCTGGGTCTGCACTTTGTGTGGGCGTTGCCTGTCAGACTGCCAGTCCAACTATTCCCCTCTCATCATCACCAGTTAGTCCCAATCACCATCATGATTCTCTCCTTCCCCTCATCCACACCTGTGGTCACTGACGTTGTTATCTGCCTGTATTTAGTTTGCTCGCCTCATTCATTCCTTGCTGCGCTATTGAATGTCAACCCGTACTTTCTTCTGTTTAACTCTCCTGCTCAACTCCTGCGTCTGCTGGGCGATGCCGGCCCTGAGACGCCAGCTGTAAGTTTGTTCATTATTTATATTTTTGTATTTTGCACAATTTTTGGACTGTTGTTCTTTTCTTTAATAAATGTCATCAGTATATCCAGTGCTTGAGACTGTCTTCCTGCCCCATAGGGGCCAGAACATGACATTATTATATACAAAGTTAACCTTGGAAGTTTTTTATAAGTTAACATACTTGATTTTTGGTATAAATGCAAATCAAATACTATATAAATAGTTACAGGTTACAACCAGCCAACCAAGTGCATCCTCCTAATAATATCAACATCTTGCTGGCTAGGTGTGATATGTACTGTATGTTTAGTGCATGTTTCAGTTACCTCACACTAGAAAGTTGGAATGTCATAAACTTCATTGACTACCCAGAATTGCATTGCATTAACTTCAATAAAAGAAAAAAATAGTGTACCAAACATCAATTGATAGCACATTCAGATATATAAAGAAATGGGTTTCAGCTTCACTCCTGACTATACAGTTTTAGTCTAAAGCATAGTTTGTTCTCGGACATAACTGTCATAGATCAAATCTGAAAACTCTTAAATATGTGATTGTCCAAGTTCCTGTATATAGCTCTGGGCCAAGCTTCCATCAGCAATGCCAGCCTTGCCTACATTTTTTTTTTCTTAAAAGCAGCCTTCAAAACTGCTGTGCTATTTTCCCCTGTTTTCATTCTGTCATCTCACTGCGCTCCTCCATGCTACCCACACAGCTTGAGTGGCTGTAGTTTGCCTGCTGAATTACACCATAATCTAAGTCTGCCACGGAATGACCGTTAGAACAAGATAATTATGTCAGCCATCACCACTAACACACAACAGAGCACTCAATTGTGCACTTTTTGGTGAGTGGAGAGTGTTGTGGCTTTGCTCTGTACTTTGACTGAATAAAAGACAATTGAAGAGTGGATTATTTTACTTTAGATCCGCACAGTCAGAGCTATGTAGAGATGGAAGCTTGTCTTAGCACCCAAGTGCATGGAGCAGTACTTTTGAAAAGTGTATGAATCGGCCATCCATTTTCTCTTCGTTGTTTCATTGTTTCATTTTAAAGCAGGAATGGAATAACCAGATTTGAGTCTTTATTTCATTTCTGTCTTGTCAAAGCAAAATTGGAATATAAATTAAAAAGAAAATGGGATTATTTTGTTATTTTGCTTTATGGTCATACCCAAATTTCTTTTTCTTGATTATAGATGAAAAAATAGAAATAAGAAAATAATCCCTTCTCAGTGTACCTTTTAACTGTTGCTAAACACTTCAATGAGTATAATATAGAAAAGAATAAGTCACTTACATATATTTATTATAATTTAAAGATAACACAGCTAAGCAGAATGATGTATTTTCTGTGAAATGTATAAGTGTAATTATCGGGGAATATAGTAATTCCTGGAAGCCCCATTGTCCAATCAGATTGCTTAGTTGAAACTAACTGTTCTATAATGAAGAACAGGTCACTCTTCTGTTGGTAAAAATGAATAACCCACACCGCAGATTGCATTTTCTTATGTATGCTATACATGATCATATTTTACTGTAAATAACTATGTGTCTGACGTCTTTCACCAAACTGTGTACATTTGAAAATGACCACAACGTGGTTGTGTTGTTGGGGTAGCATTGCTCAGTCCATGGTGACCTTACTGTAGGGGGTCACTCTGGAGTACATGAATATAACACAGAGGAACTGTGAGCAATGTGACATTTTCCTTTAGCCCGCCATTCACTACTGCAGGTAGTGCAGCATGTCATGCTAATGGAAGGAATCTTTTATTTTTATTGATTAGTATTTAGTCAGTAATGTTCATTTTTATTTCACAAAAAATTTCCTTTTTTTGCATTTCACAAACTATTAAATGGGCTACAGCTTCATTTTATGTTCCAAAATGTTTTCCAACTATTTAACATTCCAGGCAGTATACATAAGAAACAAAGAAAATTATTTTGTTTCTAATGAAATATTGAAAAAAGCACATGGATTATCAGGGTTAGGTCTGGTTCAATCACATCAGTCTCTCTCTCTCTCGCTCTCTTCTCACTCTCTCTTGTTAGATTCCTCGTTGCTGCAGGCACAAGGCCGAAGAAATGAATCTGTCCCAAGCCCTTGACTCTCAGAACAACTGTCAGTGACAGAAGCGAGATTGATTTTTGTCCTCGGGGTGCAATTTGAGATTCAAGAATAAACAGTCATTTTCATTGCAGTTCTGAAAGGTTATGTTGTCTGGAAAGGAGGGGAATAATGAATAAATCTGAGGGCTTGTGTTTGACTAAATTGCTAGTGAGTCAAGTAAAGTGCTGTTAAAAGAAATGGAGTGACGATTGTACAATTTAAGTGACAGAAGAAAACATGGTGCATTTATGGGTTATTGGATTGCAGATATTTTGGCCGGAAAAGATAAAAGTTACAAGGTATGTGTCAAGACGGATACAAGGTGGTTTGTGCATGTGCAAAAATGATAAACAGCTTTGCAAGGTCACCTTTTTATCCACATATAGCATCATCTTCAAGTTATCCGGAATAACACAGAGGCTTTCATCCATTGAATTTATATTTTATTGTGAGTGATTATTTTTCAGATCAACAGGACACTGTGACATGAAAGATAAATGGAAGTTGTGGAGATAGGGAGATGTGCTTCTGATAATAAAATGCATTTTTTATGGAATAAATTTCTTTGTAATGATACAGACTGAGCCACCGTGGTGCATTATAGAATTTTGTTTTTTCTGTAGATTTTCAACACCAGGAACAATTCATATGTGAGCAAACAGAAGAAGTGGAAATATGTTTGGTTTTTTCTTTGTGACGGTTCAGTTTGTGCTTAGAGCTCCTTGGTCAGCATGAGGCAGCCACTGCTGAATACAACTCATGAGCTTTACTGAACTTATATTATGATTATTACTATTTTTGGTGAGAACTGTCAATAGTTCTAGGCTAACAACACAGGGAGAAACCTGCAAGCAACTCCAACCCAAAACCAAGCCTATTGCCCAAGAATCCCCACCACCTCACCGGAGGAGTGCAGCCCCCACACCATGGGCCCTAACCCAGAGAAACCAGCCCCTGGCCCTACCCCCACCACCACTCAGGAAGAGAGAGAGAGAGTCAGAGGATAGCCCCCCCACCACCACCACCACACACACACACACACACACACACACACACACACACACACACACACACACACACACACACACACACACACACACACACACACACAGGGAAGGACAAGAGAGGGGAGATCCACCAGAACACCAGCCAGTCACCGCTTCATTGCAGTGGGCAGTGCACAACCGCCCCACACCAAACCAGGCAGCACAGCCAGCACACATGAGGGGAAGAAACATGCAAAGCAGAAAGGCACCGTGGGGGGAGGAAGGGGTGGGTCTGGGACAGCACAGGGGACCAGCAACCCATCCCAGCCCAGTGTTTCCTCTAGCTTAAAGACCTTGGCGCGGTGGCAACATATTTTTCCCAGGGGGAAGCAGAAAACACATGACGCTATTGTAACCGGAATATGGTAATTTTATACTATTTATTTCTTTTTTAAAAAATTTGCACAGTAACCTTGCATATGGAACTTGGCATTTGAAGTATTGTACAACCGAGGCATGAATGTTGGGATATTGGGCCAGTTAGGGTCCCACCCAGATGTCCTGTGTTTGGACTTTTTACTGGTGTCATCCTTCTCTCTTCCCTCTGCTCTCACCTCTCCTGGACCCTCTGCCTGAACACTTTCCCCTCCTTGGCTCCTCTCTTCTGTCTCATCTTGCCCTGTCTGAGGTCTGTCTAATTCAGGTTCTCTCTCTGTCTGTGGTGGTATACAAGCAAGTTAGAAAATATCAAGTGTCATGAAAATTAAAAGTAGACCACTAACAAGGTCTAGTTAAGGGTGCAAAGAGCACCCACTTAAAAACTTGAGTAATAACTTCAGTCTTGAAGGTTTGAGGTTTTTCTCCAAAATGTATAACAATTTTCTTAGTTTTCTACTTTTCTCTGTAAATTTATCTAAATCTGAAACCATTTTCCTCAAATTTGTAATTTCCTCTTTTAAAATTGACTTTTCTTGTACATTTGAGACTTTATTATAAATTTGTGTATTATTTTATGGCTAACTTTTGTCTGTTTTTAAAATAATGTTACTGTTTTTTAAATAAATTTGAAACAGACTGTGATTTTTTTTTTTTTTTTTACTTTTTCCTTATTGCAATTTACATTTTTGACCATAATTTTGCAGAGCCAGAACAGAACAATAACACAGGGTTACAAAAATAATTTTTTTGTAAGTTGTCTGTGTTTTTTCAACTGATTTAAGGCACCACTGAATCTGAAAATGACATCCTCTTCTCTCGATCAGGTGCTAAGTAAAAACCTGTACTTACTTAGTACTTAGTACTGCTCATGTACTTACCTTTTTATAAAGGTAAGTACATGCACACCTTTTTATAAAGGTAAGTACATGTAAATTGAATGTTACATCATCACTGTTCAAAATTCAGAGAATTTCAAGACAAAAATTTTTTTGCATCATATAAAGCAAAAATACCCGTACATGTAAACAAAAACGTACATAACAACATGTGGCCATAATTCAAAAAGTTGACCTGATTAAGCGAAACCAATGTGATTTTTGGATTCAGCACATCAAAATTGTCCTAAATCAGCTAAAAAAACCTTAGACAATAAATTTGTTGTTGACCAGTGTAATTCAACTCTGATTTCAAAGAAAAAAATGTTAATAAAATTGTATTTAATGAAATAAATTAACTTAAATGACCAAAGACGCTGTTATTTCTGTTATAACATTTCTATATTTATCAGTATATTTATAGTTTTGTTTTGTTTTTTTAGAAATCTCCTCACCACCCAGACAGCCGGAAAAACCTCCCTTATTTTGAAATTTAAATGTAGCACGTTTAGTTTGAAGGCTGCTGACAGATTAAAGTCATTGACTTCGTGAATTTTGGTCATCTTAACTTGCCAGGTACATAATAATGAACATAAATTAGTTAATTAATACTCACTAAGGTAAAGGTAAAAACAGTTCCTTTTTATTCTTGTCTGACATAAGAAAAACAAAAAACTAACCACACGTGTTAGCTAAGCGACTCTTCCATTATTGCTCCCATTACCAGCGGATTAAAACCATGATAAATGCCTTCACTGCTTACATACCTCTTCTGATTTTTCCTTGTTTAAAGTACTTTAATAAGCTCGTATTTTTTTCGGACAGCGACGCTCGTAGCGAGACACTGCTTGCTGGCTGGAACATGCGGGCGGGGCACTTCTGAACTCCACGTGGATGACGGTCATGCGCGTTGTTCGTGTGCACGCTTGCAGACCGTCATTGCTTCATATATTTTTCTTAAATTTATATATCCTCATAAAGCGGCGGAAATTTTTCAGGTGTGGCGGGCCGCCACCCAGAAATGTTACCAGAGGAAACCCTGCAGCCCAACCACCCAGCACCCAGTGTGGGTGCAGCTAATGTGAGGCATTTAAAAGTGGTAGGAAGAATGGATGACCAACCAGATGCTCACATCCCAGGCAGGCCATACCACACTCCCCCTCTACCCTGTATTTGAGTGTACTAGTGCATTGCCCATAGAATACAAGTATTCCTGTCTGAAACAGGTATCCCAGTTAGGTTTTACGGACCCAAATGTCGGCTGTGTTTGAAAGTGGAATACAAAGAGGTGTAGGCTATATGTCTGCAGTCACACATGTTAGACTTTGACAAATATAAAAGGGAGTAAATGGCACTAAGTTTTATTTGATTTTGTGAATATTAATTACTGAATACCTATTTGTAGAAAATGAATGGGGCATCCAATATTAGCAACTGTTTCAGGCCCCTTGTTTATTTCTTTGTTAGATCACTTATTTGTGTGATCTTTTATCACTTATATTCATGATAGTGTATCTTGCACATTGGGGAATGCGAGTTGTTCAGTGATCATTACAATTATTTTAGTTTATATCTGTGAGAAAAATTCTTCTTAACTTTCAGTCAAAAATAAGATAAGATAAGCCTTTATTAGTCCCACAATGGGGAAATTCCAGGATTGCAACAGCACAGGGATAGCAACACTCAGAGCAACAATCAGAAGGCAAGAAAAAACAAGAACAGCTAGTATACATATGTACATATTACTATATACAGTATATATATATATATATATATATATATATATATTTTTTTTTTTTTTTTGTTACTTATTTGTACCCGTAGGTAGACTTGGTTTGCAGTCTGGTGACAAGCCACCGGCTGCTGGTCGCTGTGTGCGCGAGCGCCCTAAACCTACATGTTTTTTGGTATGCGGGAGGAAACCTGAGAAATCCCGGAGTAAACCCGCGCAACACGGGGAGAACATGCAAACTCCACACAGCTCACTGTTGGTCGGGGGCTGGGATCGAACCCACGATCTCATGATCCCTATATATATATATATATATATACAGTATATATACAGTGCGGAGCATTGTGGTTGGTGAATGTGCAGCAGAAAGTCTAAGCTCTCTCTCCGCGGATGCAACGGGCCAGCTCGATGTCTTTGGGCATGATGGTGACCCTCTTGGCGTGGATGGCGCACAGGTTGGTGTCTTCGTAGAGACCCACCAGGTAGGCCTCGCTGGCCTCCTGCAGAGCCATGACGGCGGAGCTCTGGAAGCGCAGGTCGGTCTTGAAGTCCTGAGCGATCTCCCTCACCAGGCGCTGGAAGGGCAGCTTACGGATGAGCAGCTCAGAATCAGAATCAGAATCAGAATCAGGTTTATTGCCATTGTTCATGTGATACACAAACTAGGAATTTGTCTCGGTGCGATGCTGCAACATTAAAAACATAATGAGAAAAAGGGATAAACTAAAAAACTAAAGGACTAGAAACGTGCAATAAGTGTAGAAAAATAAGTAATAATAAGTAATAATAATAATAATACTAGTAATAATGAGTAGTACTAGTCAAGGCAGTTTTAAAAAATTAGCATGTAGCAGATAATGTGAAGTACCACATAGTGCAGTCAATAATGCAACAGAAAAACAGTGATGAATGACATGAGTCTGGTTGAGCTGCTGTACATAGTGCACGAGAGTCAAAAGTCACTTAGTGTTCAGCAGTCTGATGGCAGAGGGGAAAAAGCTGTTCATGTGCCGGGAGGTTTTAGTCCGAATGGACCGAAGCCTTCTACCTGAGGGGAGGGGGGCAAACAGCACGTGACCAGGATGTGAAGGATCGGCTATGATCCGGCCAGCACGCCTCCGGGTCCTGGAGATGTACAGGTCCTGGAGAGATGGACCTGTACATCAGCTCCGTGGATTTCTGGTAGCGACGGATCTCTCTCAGAGCCACGGTACCGGGCCTGTAACGGTGAGGCTTCTTCACTCCGCCGGTGGCCGGAGCGCTTTTCCGAGCAGCCTTGGTGGCTAGCTGCTTCCTGGGGGGCTTTTTCCTTCAGTAGATTTATGGGCGGTCTGCTTGGTTCTTGCCATTGCTCTTTATTATTCTGTCTTATACTTCTTGCACGCCGCCTAACTCCAGCCCGGCACCCGTGTCGTTTTCGCTTCAGTTCCCCGGTATGTCGAGTTTCTCCGTTAGCACCGGGTGGCGGTTGAGTGCTAGCTAGCTCTTCCCTGCTGTATCGTCTCCTGCTGTAAACAGTGGCTCCGTCCGCCGACTCGGGAGACCTTTGGGGCGATCTGTGTGTCCGTGATATATATATATAGAGTGAAAGGTGTAGAAAGAAGAAGGAAGATCAGAGTTTCAGCAAATTTAATTACACTAGCCAGTGTAGGGAACAATACAAAAACAGTCTCAGAGCCTGTTCGCTCATCATTCTGATTCAAACACACATCGCTCAGTCCTTTAAGCCCTTCGTTATTTGAGACGTGGAGGAGAAAATGTCCATGTTCATTGGTTCAGTACATCTGGTCAAAACTTGGTGTACAGATTATCTCTTTCTCAGGAACCATGACACTCACTCAGCACCAGTCACACAGGAACAGTACAAGTGAACTAAAACAAAATGACAATAAAGTACAGCTGCATCCGCATCCTTGACACTTTCACACAGACTCTGAGACAAAGCAAATCACAAATTGGAAACTTTTCTATCATTCTCCCTCCTTTGATGCCATGCAAGGCATCAAAAAAGAATGATTTATGGCATCTAAAACCCCATCTGGCAGCTATGCTAAGCTCCAATGCATTTGCGTGCAACAGATCCTAACTAGCTAGTGACGGGGAAAGTCTGCCGTTGGCCCTGCTGCCCCAGGCACCAGCTAACATTTTAGTCCTTTAGGAGGAGAAATGGAACAGTGAACTCATTAATTAATGATGAAAGTAATCAATGTTAAAAAACAGTGAAATCAGAATGATAAAATAATAATAAAGATATAATAAGGATATATGTGTGTCATAGCTATGTGTTATTGCAGCTTGTATAACAACAAACAGAAATGATAAAACAAAACAATAATAATAATAATAATAATAATAATAATAATAATAATAAAATGTAATAATAAAATGTAAAATCAGAAATAAGAGTAACATGAAAACAAAATTAAAGTAAAAACAATGTTTCAAACTTCATAAATGTATTTACAAGTAGTACATGTCAACTTCACATCATGATCATGCAACTCCTTTCGGTTTTCTGCATGTCAGTCATACTTTTACTCCGTACTTGGGTCATGGAGAGACACCTTGAACTCACACTGTTTGTTCATCATCCCCACCATCCTCGGCAACTGCTCCATGGTACATCACTAAGTTAACATGCACAAGTCTCATCATCATACTATGGATACAGGGAAGGACAAGAAAAGGCCAAAAATAATACCACAGAAATCATGAAGAAGTTCATGATGAGACCTCTCCATGAAGAGAATAACTAACTTAACCAGGTATGTTCATCAGTGACATTGTCCCTGGCCATATCAGCCTGCAAAGCAGTCAGATGCTTTATGGCTGAGGCAATCACGTGACCGTCTGCATCATTTTCAGGTTTGGTTGGTAAACATGTCACAAATAATCAAACAATATCTCTTGCCTTCACATTTATCTAACTCAATGAAGTCCATGCAAATGTTTTGAAATGGATAGGTTGATGCAGGGAAGGTGCCTTTTTCAGGCCTTAAGTTCCCTTGAGCATTGTTTTCTGCACAAATTAAGCATTTCTTACAAAATTGAGTGGCAAATTTGCTGAATCCATAAACCGTAAAGGAGCTGTTCAGCATAGAGACCATACCCCCCCGCTGATACATGGGAAACCCCATGTAGCAGAGTGGAGGCCTGCTGAAACAGTTTGCGTGGTAAAGTGGGTTTGTTGTTGCTGCATTTGTACAGATTGGAGGTGTCAAAAATCGCTCCCTTTTGGATCCATCTATAAATTTCGGGTTGTGGTGCTGTTTTCTGAGCCTCAGTCAGAATGTCATGTAATAAGTTTTCTGTCAGTGTTAAAAGAGGACCTGGTGTTGTGTCCTTTCCAGTATGGCTGAGTGCAGTGGCCTTGGCTGTTTGATCTGCAAAGCTGTTGCCCTTCAAAACTAGATCTGTGCCATTGGTGTGGACTGCACATTTGCATATGGCTAATTTAGAGGAAAGTTATACACTGTCTAAGAGTTTTAAAATGAGGGCTTTGTTTTGGATTGGCTTTTCTGTTGATGAAATCATGCCTCTTTTCTTCCACTGTTGTGCAAAGTGATGGATAGTTGAAAAGGCATACTGACTGTCAGTGTACACTGTGAGTGCTTTTCCTTGGGCTAATTTACAAGCTTCAGTTAGAGCAACTAATTCAGCTGCCTGTGCAGAATAATTTGATGGTAGTTTTTGTGCTCGTAAAACAGTGTCATGAGTGACAACTGCAAAACCGGACAAGTTTGAACCAGTACAGTCACGTTTGGAGGAGCCGTCAACAAACAATGTGAGATCACAATTCTCCAAAGGTGTGTCCTGCAAATCAGGGTGCGGTAATGTTTCACTCTCAATTTCTGCCAAACAGTCATGAGGTTCACCTTCTGTTGAGATTGGCAGAAAGCTTGCTGGATTTGTTACCGTGCAATGTTCACTGGTTAGATGAGGCTGATATTTTACTTTGTGACAAGATGACTGATACTGCATGTGTGACTTTTAGGGTCAAGAGATGAAAAAGAATGAGCCCTGCTGAGGCCTGCACAACCATAGAGGCAACTATGACAGCCTGCACACATGCCGGTAGTGCCCTCGCGACAGGATCAGGTCTTGTGGAATAATATGCTACCGGATGCATTTTTGTGCCACTTGGCTGAAGGAGGACTGACGTCATATGGCCCTCTCTACAATCAACCATTTGCACAAATGGTTTCTTGTAATTGGGGAGTGCCAGGACGTCAGTGCTGACCAAAAGTTTTGTTTTTTTTTTCATTTTGACAAATGCCTCTTCTGCCTCAGGTGTCCACTCAATTTCATCGACCTGAGCCATGGGTGTTTTTTTTAGATGAGATCAGATAAGGGTTGTACCTCAAATGAATAGTTTGCAATCCAAGAGCAACCATAATTTAAGGTACCCAAAAATTACGTTGTCTGTTTTTGTGATGGGTTTTTTGTTGACAAAATAGCTTGTTTTTGAGCTGGATCAACATGTCTGCCTATATACCTCAACTATGAGAGACAAAATAAGAAAAAAAAAATCCAGAAAATCACATTGAAGGATTTTTAATGAATTAATTGGTAAATTCCTCAGTAAAATAAGTATTTGGTCACCTACAAACAAGCAAGATTTCTGGCTCTCACAGACCTGTAACTTCTTCTTTAAGAGGCTCCTCTGTCCTCCACTTGTTACCTGTATTAATGGCACCTGTTTGAACTCGTTATCAGTATAAAAGACACCTGTCCACAACCTCAAACAGTCAGACTCCAAACTCCACTATGGCCAAGACCAAAGAGCAGTCAAAGGACAACAGAATCAAAATTGTATACCTGCACCAGGCTGGGAAGACTGAATCTGCAATAGGTAAGCAGCTTGGTGTGAAGAAATCAACTGTGGGAGCAATTATTAGAAAATGGAAGACATACAAGACCACTGATAATCTCCCTCGATCTGGGGCTCTACGCAAGATCTCACCCCGTGGGGTCAAAATTATCACGAGAACGGTGAGCAAAAATCCCAGAACCACATGGGGGGACCTAGTGAATGACCTGCAGAGAGCTGGGACCAAAGTAACAAAGGCTACATCAGAAACACACTACGCCGCCAGGGACTCAAATCCTGCAGTGCCAGACGTGTCCCCCTGCTTAAGCCAGTACATGTCCAGGCCCGGCTGAAGTTTGCTAGAGAGCATTTGGATGATCCAGAAGAGGATTAGGAGAATGTCATATGGTCAGATGAAACCAAAATAGAACTTTTTGGTAAGAACTCAACTTGTCGCGTTTGGAGGAGAAAGAACACCATACCTACTGTGAAGCATGCGGGTGGAAACGTCATACTTTGGGGCTGTTTTTCTGCAAAGGGACCAGGACGACTGATCCGTGTAAAGGAAAGAATGAATGGGGCCATGTATCGTGAGATTTTGAGTGAAAACCTCCTTCCACCAGCAAGGGCATTGAAGATGAAACGTGGCTGGGTCTTTCAGCATGACAATGATCCCAAACACACCGCCCGGGCAATGAAGGAGTGGCTTCGTAAGAAGCATTTCAAGGTCCTGGAGTGGTCTAGCCAGTCTCCAGATCTCAACCCCATAGAAAATCTTTGGAGGGAGTTTAAAGTCCGTGTTGCCCAGCGACAGCCCCAAAACATCACTGCTCTAGAGGAGATCTGCATGGAGGAATGGGCCAAAATACCAGCAACAGTGTGTGAAAACCTTGTGAAAACTTACAGAAAACGTTTGACCTCTGTCATTGCCAACAAAGGGTATATAACAAAGTATTGAGATGAACTTTTGTTATTGACCAAATACTTATTTTACCGAGGAATTTACCAATTAATTCATTAAAAATCCTTCAATGTGATTTTCTGGATTTTTTTTTCTTATTTTGTCCCTCATAGTTGAGGTATACCTATGATGAAAATTGGAGACCTCTCTCATCTTTTAAATGGGAGAACTTGCACAATTGGTGGCTGACTAAATACTTTTTTACCCCACTGTATGTGGGTCTGGGACTGAAACAGCGCTTGGAATGATTGCTTTGTTTACCGCCTGAAGGTCTTGTGCCATTCGCCATCCGGAAGATGGTCTGGCCTTCCTCACAGGAAACAAAGGTGTGTTATATGGAGAATTTGAGCACGGGACAATGACGCCTGCTGCTTTCAGGTCCTCTATGACGGAGCTGATCCGCACCTGAGTCACTCAGTATTTTCCCTTTTCCTCCGCATTCTAGTTCTGTATTATTTGTACTCCGGGGGCTTTTACTGCGACAGCGCCACAGCCGGACTTCCGGCTGTCAAGTCGAGCCGGCCCTGTCACAGCTGATCTTGATTCTGTGATTATGTTTTCTCTTCACCTGTTTGGCCCTTTGCGTTTGTGTTTTAGTATTTAAGGGAGCAGCTGACGCTCACTCCTCGCTGTGACCTCGTCGTCGTTCCAGGCTGGGATCCCTATCCCCGGTTCCAGTCTTTCTTCAGCGTAGGTTTCGTCCTCGGTTCATTCATTCGTAAGTGCTACTCTACAGCATTAGGTTTCGCCCTCGCTCTTTGTGTAAGTGCTTGTGATTTTTTTATACCTCTCCTTATTTCACCCTGTAGGGTCGCATGTATAGTTATTTGTATTTTGCCCCACGTGGCTTGTTATTTTGTTACCCTTCTAAAATAAATATACACAAACTCTCTGTCGGCACCTGGCGCCTCATTAATGCCCTGAAAGGGGCGAACATGACATCTTGGGGGCTTCAGGTCGTAGAGGATACTGTCTTTGGTATGGTCTATAATGTGATTTAGCATTTATTTTGACCAACTCTTCATTTCTTATTAACCATACATCTGCCTTTCCTGTTGACCACAGTGAATTTGGAATTTGAGAGAGTGTGTGTTCCTCTCCTTGTGTTAATGTAAAAAGTGATCACATGGGTGAGTTGGGAACGTCAGTGTGGACTTCTTTCTGCACTGTGGTTACCCAGTTCAAAGGCAGTGAGTAGATGTCCAGTTTTGGGGAATGTTGAACCCTTGGATCAGGAGTGTGTTTCCAAGCTTGACCACATTCCTCTGCTGTTGTTACAAACTGACCTGCATCCTTCCAGTGTATGTGTTTGGGTTTAACTAGTGGGATGTGGGGAGCCTCCCAGTGTTTAAAATGTTTGCTGTCCTCATCACACAACACAACAGATACCCCTACATAGCCCCTTGGTGACCAATACAGATTTTTAATGACCAGTCTGGAGGATGGATTAGCAAGGAATGTCTTTTTCATAATTTGGGTCTTGGTCACTTAAATGTCTGTCATACATACTGCAACGGTATTGATCTGTGGCCTGCTGTGTAGTAGGGATTTTGGACTATATTAAATACTGCAAAGCTTTTGTGTGCAGGTCTGATGTCACTGAGTGTGGTCCGGCCGAAACCAAACACGGTGAGTAGCAGCACCTTGGCACATTGAAATCCTGCATTACATTTACTCCTGCCACATGTGGAAAATGTGTTGCTCTCATACCATTCTCTGTTGGGATTATGGCAATATTGAGGGCTGTGAGCAAATCTCTTCCCAAAAGGTTAACTGGAGATACCTGTGATAATATGAAAGAACCTTCTGCAATGTCACCTGTGACAGGATGTTTTACCTTTACAGTTTTAGAAAGGTGCTCTGTTTTTAGCTTACCATTTGCAGATTTGACAGTTACTGTTTGATCTGATTTTGTGAAATCCCTGACATCTGTCCCTGCAATTACTGATCTGCATGCACCTGTATCACAGAGAAACCTTATGGGAATGCCTTGAACCTCCATTGTCACTTCAGGTAAACACTGCATTGTCAACATCAAGTCAAAATCAGGTAAATGAAAAATATCTGTTGTGTCATTGTCAGTGTCAGTGTCATGTGTTGTACTTAGCTTTGGGTCGGTTAGTCACATTCAATTCAACTTTATATATAGTGCCATATCACAACAATAGTCATGTCATTGCACTTTCAAATGTAGGGGAAACTCCACAACTGCAGAAAGACCCCAGCAATCAGGCGATCCCCTGTGAGCAAGCACTTGGTGACGGTGGAGAGGAAAAACTTCCTTTTAACAGGAAGAAACCTCTAGCAGAACCAGGCTCAGGGAGGGGCAGTCATCTGCTGCGACTGGCTGGGGGGGTGAGGGGATAGAGAAGATGAAAAGAACAGACATAAAGAGAGCAAACATTAACGGAGAGAAGCCAAGTACATTATTGGAGGTCACCCGGAAGTCCAACTCTATTAACAGCAAAACAAAGGGAGGGTTAAGAGACACAAGATCCCTCCCTAATCATAGGCTATATTGAAGAGGAAGGTTTTTACCCTACTCTTAAAAACAGAGATTGAGTCTGACTCCCGAACCCAGATTGGTAACTGGTTCCACAGGAAAGGAGCTTGATAGCAGAAGGCTCTGCCTCCCATTGTACTTTTGGAGATTCTAGGTATTACAAGTAATCCAGCATTTTGGGAGCGTAGTACTCTGTTAGGATGACATGGTAATATCAGATCTTTTATATAAAAGGGGGCCTGATTATTAAGAGCTTTGTAAGTGAGAAGAAGGATTTTAAACTTAATTCTAAACTCTATGGGAAGCCTATGAAAGGAGGCCAGAACCGGAGAGATATGATCTCTCTTTCTAGTACCTGTTAAAACTCTTACACCAGCAATTTGGATCAACTGAAGACTTTTTAAATATATTTTAGGACAACCTGATAATGACGAGTTACAATAATCTAATCTGGAGCTCACAAAAGCATGGATCAGTTTCTCAGCATCACTCAGAGACAAGATGCTCCTAATCTTGGCAGTATTGCGCAGATGATGGAAGGCAGTCTTAGAAACAAATTTAATATGCAAATTAAAAAACAGATCTTGATCAAAAATAACTCCAGGGTTCCTCACAGAATTATTCAGAGTAAGAGTAGCCGCATCCAGATTAAAAGTTTGATTTGGAAAGGTATTTCTAAGGTTTTTTGGACCAACAAGAATGACTTCAGTCTTATCTGGGTTTAATAGCAGAAAATTACAAGTCATCCAAGCTTTGATTTCCTTAAGACAGGCATCTAACTTGGCTAATTGATTACAATCATTGGGCTTCATTGACAGTTATAATTGTGTATCATCTGCATAACAATGAAAATGTATACAGTGCTTTCTAATGATGTTGCCTAACGGAAGCATATATAAACTAAAAAGAGTACGGCCTAACACAGATCCCTGTGGAACTCCATGACTGAGCTTAGAGTTGGAAGAAAGCTCATTATTGATATGAACCAACTGAAGTCTATCGAACAAATAAGATCTAAACCACTGCAGCGAAGTTCCATTTAGTCCAACATAGTGTTCTAATCTATCAATTAGAATATCATGGTTGATAGTATCAAAGGCTGCACTAAGATCAAAAAGGACAAGTACAGAAACGAGTCCATTATCAGATGCGATAAGGAGGTCATTAGTGACCTTCACTAAGGCTGTTTCAGTACTATGATGAATTCTGAACCCAGATTGAAACTCTTCAAATAAACCGTTTTCCTGCAAGTGGTCAAATAATTGCGTAGCAACAACTCTTTCTAAGATTTTTGAAATGAAAGGCAGATTAGAGATTGGTCGATAGTTAGCTAAAACTCCTGGATCGAGCGTTGGCTTTTTGAGTAAGGGTTTAATTACAGCAATTTTAAAAGCCTGTGGTACATGACCGAAAGTTAAAGAAGAATTGATTATTTGAAGAATACGGCTACCAATAAATGGGAAGACTTTTTTAAATAACCTGGTAGGAATAGGGTCTAAAAGACAAGTTGAAGGCTTAGATGAGGAGTTATTTTATCTAGCTCTAAAAGGTCAATTGGAGTAAACTTATCCAGATATCAGTTGAAGGAGTTGTAGTAGTTGCTGTACTTAAATTTATGGTGGGAAGAATCTGACTGATTTTACCTCTAATAGATAAAATTTTATGATTGAAAAAGTTCAAAAAGTCCTGACTAGTAAGCTGTACGGGGATGCAAGGATTGCCAGAGTCCTCACTCTTTGTCAGCCTGGTTACAGTGTTGAAAAGAAACCTGGGATTATTCTTATTCTCTTCTATTAATGCAGAGTAATAACTTATTCTAGCTTTTCTAAGAGATTTTTTTTATAAATTAAAAGATTATTTCTCCACGCTAAATAGATTTCATCTAAATTAGTGGAGCGCCATTTTCTTTCTAACTGACGAGTCTTCTGTTTTAAGGTACGAGTTTCTGTGTTAAACCAAGGGATTAGAAATCTCTGATTAGACTTTTTCTTTTTTAAAGGGGCCACCAAGTCTAGAGTCTGATGCAGAGAGGCTGTAACACTATCTACCATGCTATCAATTACGGAAAGAACAAGCTCTCCATCTTTTATTTCCATTGTGTTGATGCATGGTATAGAGGACACAATCTGCAAAAATTTGGTAACAACATCATCTGAAAGACATCTGCTGTAGTAATATTTTTCTTTAGGAGTCAAATAATCAGAAATAGTGAAATCAAAGGTTAACAGACAATGGTCTGACAGTACAGGATTATGAGGAAACACTACCAGATTTTCTATTTCTATACCATAAGTCAGAACAAGGTCCAATATGTGGTGGAGACAATGGGTAGAATTTTCTACTTTCTGGGAAAACCCCACTGAGTCTGATATTGAATTGAATGCCTTATTAAGACAGCCACTATCTACATCAACATGCATATTAAAATCCCCTACTATATTTATTCTATCTGATTTCAGCACTGAATCAGCTACAAATTCGGCGAATTCGGATAAAACCTCTGAGTAGGCTGAGGGAGGACGGTAAACTATGGCAAAGAAAATTGGGTTTAAGCTAAGATTGCTAACAAGCCCCATACTGAGAACCAGGCCCTCAAAGGAATTAAAACATGATTTTTGCTTCACATTAACTAGTAATTTAGAATGGTAAATTGCCGCTACTCCACCTCCACGACCAGAACTTCTGGGATTATGATAGTTTAGATAACCAGAGGGAGTTGATTCATTTAAACTAACATAATCATCTTGCCCTAGCCAAGTCTCTGTAAGGGATATTAAATTAATCTGATGAACAATTAATAGATCATGAACTAGTAGAGACTTGGGAGTTAGAGACCTAATATTTAACAAACCACATTTAATTTTTCAATTATGAGGAGGAAGAGAGGCCAAATCATTCAATTTAGAGACTTGATGTTTAATTTGAGTTTTACCAACTTTTTGTTTAATCACTTTGGGAGGTTTATACATTGTATTTTTTATTAAAATATAATGTTTATGTTAATGTTTGCTCTCTTTATGTCTGTTCTTTTCATCTTCTCTATCCCCTCACCCCCCAGCCAATCGCAGCAGATGACTGCCCCTCCCTGAGTCTGGTTCTGCTAGAGGTTTCTTCCTGTTAAAAGGGAGTTTTTCCTCTCCACCGTCGCCAAGTGCTTGCTCACAGGGGATCATCTGATTGCTGGGGTCTTTCTGCAATTGTGGGGTTTCCCCTACATTTGAAAGTGCTATGAGATGACTATTGTTGTGATATGGCACTATATAAATAAAGTTGAATTGAACTGAATTGAATTAACTTCGGGGGAAGTAGACAAAGGTTCTCTGAGGGGGAAGACAAGGGCTAAGTTGAGGGGTGGCGGATGAGGAGGAGCTGCAGAAAGGTGTGTATTTATCAAGTTTTGTTGTATTTGTCTTGGGTTATAATATTTTGGTTGATGGGAGACAGACACAGTCTCTATGGGGTTATAAATTGAAGACTGATCTAAACAGTGAGGATTATTTGGATTAATAGGATTAATATGAGAAGTGGAAACAAAGAAGGGCTGGTTTGCAGACCCAGGAACTTTGGGGTGAGTTAACGCACCAAATTACAGTCACTGTGTGGTATACAGTATATTACTTATATATTCCATACCTACATATGTTAGAGCATGTGGAAATGTTTGGTGACAGCATATGTAAGGAACTTCACACCTCGGAAAGGACAAAGGAATCTCACCCGCTGTGTGAAGATCAAAGACGTCCCAGGACGCAGCGGCGGAGACGGACTAGACACCTTCGCCCCCCAAGGCGAGGAGAGGAATTCCCATCACCTCCCAAGACGAAGAGAGGAGATAACAGAACAATGGGGGGATTAAGATAACGGGGGATGTCAGCTTGTGTAATGCATGTTTTTGATGTGTACCTGTATTTAACCAGCGAGCTGGGCAGAAATCTTTCTCTTTGCCTTCTGCCAAGCTCTGCACCAGATGAGACAAGATAGAAGAGCTGTTCATTAAAGACTCTGTTTTTAATACAAAATCGCCTCATCATTTCCAGCTCCTCTACAACTGTACTAAAAAACGCTGAATGGAATAGAACAGATTGTCCCTTAAAACACGTGCACCAAGTCTATTTGGATGGATGCCATCTGGCCTCATAAATGATGGGCGGTTCCAAAACAGGTTCAAATTGTCTACAAAACCAATGTTAAAAGTAGGACATGTAGAACACAACCAGGTATTAAGGCTGAGAGTTCTGCTAAAATAATTTCAACCTCGTCTGAAAGGTGCCAATGGCCCAGAAATAAACACACGTCTGCCACAGTTCATAAGAGTGGACAGAAGGCTCTTGAAGTCACTCTTTAAGATCTCTTACACTTCATCTGGGATGTTGTTGCATCCAACATGTACAATGATAGTTTTAGTGTGGGGGAATTCATTTAATAGGTCAGGGGTAAGAGCCTCAATGTCTGACACTTTAGCCCCAGAAAAAAATTTAGTGACACAGTACCTGCTTCTGATGTTCTTCATAATCGAATCACCAATTACCAACATCGTCTGGGGGGGCCTTGCCGGTGGTTTCTGAAATGGTGGATAATTTTGCTCATGTTGTTGTGAAGGTGGGGTGATGCACTCTCTTCTTTTTGGGTCTGGTGTATAGTTTGGCACACCTAAAGTAGTTTTACTCTGGGGCTTGCGGGTTTGGGCCGCTGCAGAAGGAGGAGGAGGAGGAGGGGCGGCCATGGGAGGATGATCGACATCCAGGTGGGGAAAATCTTCCAGGGAAAGGATATCGAATCTGTTTTCCAGTAGCAGGGGAAGAGAGGAGGCGCGGCCATGTCTGGTCAATCGCGGATGTTTGCTAGTTGGCCCAACCAAAGGTCCAAGGCGCGCATTGAGGATGAGAAAAACTACCCGGGGCTTTGGGTTTAGCTCCGAGCTGAAGCCAGTGTTTATTGCTGGGGTCCTGGACACCTGAGGAGACCAGAGCAGGGGTGGAAGTGGATGGCGATGTGCTAAATTCACCCAGGTAAGTAGCCGTCTCTGCCAGCTGTGAGTCGGTTGCCGAGGCCAATGTTCGCCCAAGGATTATAGTATCTAAGTGGTCTTCAGCCTCCCGAATCTTATAGAGGTTGGAGAGTCTCACTTCCAACTCAGAAACCTTCTTAAGGAGGGACACACAGCTAACACCCGTCGGGGATGGACTTTAGTAGCTTTAACTTTTAAACTCTTTAAAATGCACTCCATTTTTAACTATACTTTTAAACCCACATGATATTAAATATTTGACATTTTAACTTACATTTCAATCACATGATTTTTTTAATACATCACATTTAACCTAAATTTGATCAAATGATTTTCCAAATGCAGCTACAAAGACACATATCACAAATGGATGCTCACTGGCTCCTTCTTCCTTGCTTGAAACAAGCATTAGTCCTGCAGTGTTTTTTCCAAATCCAGACTCTCCAACCATTTCTCTCACACACTGCTTATGCTCCACTGCCCTGTGAGTAACTGCCTCCAAACTCCCTTAATCATCAGATCATTCCCACCTGGTGGCAATCAACCACTGCCTTCAGGCTGGGAAGCACACCCAGACCTGAAGCACTCAGGCAGAGAGGGCGTGGCCTGCAGCTCAGCTCAACACCTACATAAGCTGGATTTGAAAGTTCAATCATAGGATATTGTTCAGTGACAGCATATATGTCATAATTCTCTGGCTTAATAGGTCGAATTGTAGGAGAGTGTGGATAAGAGTGTGCATAATTACTTAACTCTTTGGTGCCTCTGTGGGCTGCTCCTGCACCCTAGTCCTTGTTTGCTCTTGACTTTGGGGGTCTGACGTCGGTTGGAGGAGGAGAGGAGGAGACTCTTCGGTGGAGGATGTGGCCACCGCCATTTTGCTAAGGTCAGTATATAACAAAGGAGGGGTAGGGGGGAGGAGCGTGACCCAGCGCCATCTCGTCACACTCATCCACACAGAGATTGGAGGAGACAGGACACATGTTAGACAAGGTCTCTTTTCTTACCATTGTCAAATGCTGAGTCTTTAATTTTGTTCTTACCATCACAAGCTCCAAGTCAGTCTGTGCGCTTCTTTTCTCACTTCAAGCCATGTCTCTGTTCCGTCAGTCCATATTTGTCTTGCTTTCATCTGCTGCCTATTTTATGTCAGCTACAAGAGCTTGGCAGTCAGCCACTTAACCCTATTGTGTGTCTGTCGCTGAATTGCGACATAACCCTAGTGGTCAAGAGTGGTAAATATTTTTTTGTCAATATAATAGTTCAGATTTCCAAGGCTATAACGTGAAAGTGGTAAGAGATAATGGTTTACTGTCAATTAGAAAGATGTAAAATATGATCAGAAGTTTCAGATAGGAAGAAATGTAATGCATCTAATTTGCATAATGTTTGTGGCACCTCTTTAAATTCTATAACTCAGTCAAAACTGGACTTTGGACATATTTACACAAAGATGGTTCAGTTCTTTGACACCGGTTTTGTACAGAGGTACCTCATCATCTTATCTTCAAAATATATGAAGCAAGAAATCAGTACAACATTTAAAAAAAACAGAAATTTTCTCACTTCCTTTTGACAAAGGTGGGCTGGCTGGCTGGCTGGCATGGTCGCTGCGTTTTCATCCATCATGGTCCTTATTTTGCGTTCTTCGGAGTCATTTAAAGTCTCTATCCACATCTACAAAGTCTTATGATTATCCCACATAATTCGCTTGTGTCTCGCGGGCTATTTTCTGCGTACAAAGCCGAGAAAGTGACGTAACCGATCTCAGCCATATTAGCTTTCAGGGCTAGAAATGCTAAAACAGGAAAAGGAAATGAGGAGTTCTTCTTCCTTTGGTGTATTACGTGCCATCCATTGAGTCCCCCAGTGGATGTCTGCCACCTTTTGGATCTGGCAATTAGTACAAATCAGTACAAATCCCCAATGCAGCGATCATGTCAGATTGAGACGACAGGTGTGCATGTGCCGCGCTCTGCCACTAGGGGCACGCAAATTCACACACTCAAAAGGTTAAGCTTGTCTGTAAACCTGAACCTTTTTCTGCGCTTTGCTAAAAACCGTGTATTATTCCTGTCCTTCCTATGCATAAATTTACCATTTCCTGACAACACAAAAATCTCATTCTCATCCTCTTGCACTACACAACAGCATGACAAGCAATCTCGATTTCTGCCCCGCTGCCTAACTTCCACGTTCTCGTGGTTGCCCCTACTGCAACAGTTATCCTTTTTTTTCTCACCAAAGTGAACTGTAAAACATTAAAAACACATGAACAAGCACGCGAATGACCAGACAAACAAACTGCATTTATTTATTTAATGTATTTATTTTATTTTATTATAATTGGAGGTTATTTATTTTATATATATTTTAGGGGTTATTTTATTTATTTTAGACTTGTTTTGAATTATACCTTAAGGTATTTTGGTTGTTATTATCACATTAAAGTTAATCCTTATTGTATTACCGCTATTTATCCTTATTTTAAGTTTATCTCTCGTTATAACCTTTATTCTCTATTTTTTTGCCTTTGTAATATTTATCTCTCTGTCTCTCTCTGTCTCCCTTTTCTATTTAAAGGTTATCCTAACCTTTATCACTCTGTTTTTTTGTCTTTATTTTTTGTTTTTTGCTCTCTTTCTGTGTCTTTCTGCCTTAAGATTATTCTTATTATAATCTTATCATCTCTATTTTCACTCCGCGGTCACCAGCCGCTGTATTTTCTGGGGCATCCGTGGCGATACCCCCCCCGCACCACGCTTTTGTGTGTCACTTATGCAGCAGAAATGCACTTCTTTGACGACTCCAACCAGTGTCACGGATGGCCCTCGCGAGCCATCATAAGACGCCACAGGTCACTGGTGAGTTTGCAATGATGTTTATTAGTGGCGATGAAACAGAAGATAATACACAAAGTGACAAAGTAATAAGCCACGGTGGGCTAAAACACACAACAACGAGGAGCAGAGACTGTAAGGCTGAGCAAGCACACTTACAATACCCGATAAGGACGAGGGGTGATTGTAGATGAGGAAAAAGAGGAATATTGACATCCGGGACGAGGAACGCTTGCTCGACGTCTAACAAAGGAATGTTTGACGAGGCTGCTGCATTGGGCTGCATTCAGTGTTCGCTTAAAAGCCGGCCACTAATGAGCCCTGAATGCAGCACAGCTGGCAGGCTTTGACAGCAGGAAGCTCCTCGGAGCACTGTCACAATAAGAGCCCTGGGAGCCAGACGGAAATCACTGCTGTCAAGCCTGCAGGGGATGATGTATGACCCGAGCACGACGAGATCGGCGCTCAGATCATAACAACCGGGACAACGGTCAAGCTTACTGAACCAGAATTTGACCAATTTGGGACCTTATGGTAACTCACGCTTAACCTTCAACTTTCTTTACGCGTATTCTCAGACCGACCACGGACTCTAACCGGGCAGAAACACTTTTACATCATTAATAATTAAATTTACTCGCTTCGCAAAGCAAATCACAAATATGAAACAAATATGAATACTTTTCTATCAATATCACTGTTCAGTGATGGAGTTCAGTGTAATATTGAATTTCTTCTGTGAATCATCAATAAACTCATACTATAACAGGACTCATTTACAAATATTTGAGACCCATTGTAGTTCATCACTTTATATTTTAGCAGTATTTTGTTGTTAAAAGTTTTTTTTTTTAAAAAAAACTAATCATCCAAATTAACTACAAAACACCCAATATTATTAAACACAGCAGACGGACCCGCTTGACTGTAACCATTGCATCAGTGTTGCCCATTTGTCGATAAATATTTAAGTAAAAATGATTTATTTTGTTATTTGGGCGTTTTTGTGTCCTGCATTTGGTCGTTAAGTCATTCCGGCCATTCTGTTCCACAATCATGGCGGTATTATTGTAAAGTTTTTAATTTTTAGATACTCATGCGGGAGGGGGGACTAGTGGTCCTGCAAAGTACAGTGGTACCACACAAGTGAAGCAACAGCAGGGAATCCCGTCTACCACTGACTGGGCAGGCTGGACGTGCCTCCACGCGAAGGACTGTAGTCTGCCCGGTCGGGCTGCTGCTTCTCCCAGCACTGACGCTCCACTCAGTCTGCTCACCGCGACTTGTGTTTTTCCACATACATGCTGAATTATCCTTTAGACCTACGCAATCACAGCAACTTTATGGTATAATTTTTTAAGCATTAAATCTTAAGTATTATCTTTTTCTAGTCAGATTTGTCGCTTTTCACTTCCTTGTTTTGCTCATGCTGTGCTGTGGTTACTGATGCCTTGATGTTGCGTATTATCCAATCAGTACAGTCAATGCAAAACCCCGCCCACACCTATAGAAGCCAGAGCATGAGGAGAGAGTGATGACTAAACTTTTATTGATAAAAATTACATATTTTGACTGAACAACTCCATACTCGGGAATGCACACCCTTGTAACCTCAGCAAAACACATATAAAATCTTAGGTCAGTCTGACGAACAGTTCAAGAGATATGCGTGGAACACACACACACACACACACACACACACACACACACACACACACACACACACACACACACACACAGATTCTGTGCATTTATAGAGAGATGAGTATAAGGGTGCTTTTACACCTAAATTTGTTTACTTTGGTCCCAATCTGTTGATAAGTTTGTTACTTTGTATCATTTTCTCCTTGGTTCGGTTCCCTTTCACACAGGCAAAAATTCAAGTGGACCAAATTTCGTCACATTAAATCCCGCGATACTTATGTCAGAACATTCTCTGTTCTTATTGGTCAGATTTTTTTGCCACAAGAACAGGAAAGGTAAATACTGGAAGTAGGATGACTACTGTTCATTTATGCATTTCTGGGAAGAAAATAATACAAATCGTAGCGTAATGTACAAGGGGATTTCATCACCTTGGTTGTCGTTTATTACATACGTGCATATACTACTTTAGGCAAATCATACAGTTTGAAAATGAAGCATGGCCATTAATCCTCCAGAACCATGACATGCTCAGACACAGATGTTTTTGAATATCCATCAGGTATTCTAGTCAAAAAAGGGGGTTAGCGTGCACCTTTGGAAATATATTTTTAATTGGTATCATTAGATGGAAAAATATGTTTAGAAAATGGTTTGCTATGTTACCAGTTGCATAAATTGTCCCACGTGACTTTTTTATGCAAGTTTAGCATAGGACCTCGGCAAACTATCAAATCTCAATTTTAGGGGTAGGGAAAATACAAATGAGCACATGTTTAGATTGCAACATCACAGCTATATGTAATACCACTCAAAATGTTTGAAATGATCTCGGCTTTCCATTGGTGAGTAAATATCAAAAATCGGTGCAATAATTAGGTCAGCAGAGGGCAAAAGGTCACCAAAATAGGTCATTGCTGAAAATTTTGCATCGTGTCAATTAAAGCTTATGCCAGGCCCCCAGTGGTTCGTTCAACAGTTTTAATGGCTAGATATTGTCGACAGGATATGGTAGATATCGCATTTATCTTGTGTGGTTCAAAAGTTACGTGCATTTTAGTTTCCCCTACCCCATATTTTAGCTTTCGTAAAAATGGATAAAACAGATGTTCGTACAGTATGAGCCATTTATAAGATAATCTTGTTTTGTCACATCAAAGTGATCAATTTGCATCCTGTCGACAATATCTAGCCATTAAAACTGTTGAACGAACCACTGGGGGGGCTGGCATAAGCTTTAATTGACACGATGCAAAATTTTCAGCAATGACCTATTTTGGCGACCTTTTGCTCTCTGCTGACCTAATTATTGCACCGAATTTTGTTATTTACCCACCAATGGAAAGCCAAGATCATTCCGAACATTTTGAGTGGTATTACATGTAGCTGTGATGTTGCAATCTAAAGATATGCTAATTTGTATTTTCCCTACCCCTAAAATTGAGATTTGATAGTTTCCCGATCTCCTATGCTGAACTTGCATAAAAAAGTCACGTGGGACAATTTATGCAACTGGTAACATAGCAAACCATTTTCTAAACATATTTTTCCATCTAATGATACCAATTAAAAATATATTTCCAAAGGTGCACGCTAACCCCCTTTTTTGACTAGACTATTTGCCGCTGGTCCTGTTTTAGTGTGGTCCTTTTCTCACCTGCAGGACCGTACCAGAGTTCGCTAGCTGATTCGAATCAAGACCACCTCTTTCAGGCAGTCGCGGCACCGTTGTTTTGGTGTGCACCTGAGTGCAATTACCGTGTTCTCACCAGACAAAATGAACTGCACTAACGGAGAAAATGAACTCGAGTTCAGTTGAAACAAACTTAAGCCTATAGGTGTGAAAGCACCCTCAGAGTGTGAAAAATGCAGCTGATGTGAGTGATTTAAAGACCTGCACCAACCACAGGGCCACAGATATGCACCCCATACGAAATTGCTTTAAAACAGTGAAAAGTACTCATGTGAGCCTAGATTTTTTGAATGACTTTTTTGTGTGTCCGTGTGTGTCCAGACTTGGTCCTCCGATTTGTAGTGCCAAAATATCATTGAATGCTGCGCTCAGCAGTACTGTAATATCCACTCATTCGCTTCCTGTACTTACACGCAGATATACCCGCACTCTCAGCACACACATCCCCACATACACACTCCTTTTCTCTATATTGCACCTCTGGCCAATGCTGACTCAGGATCTTCTGAGACCAAGAAGAACAGACAAAGAGCTGACAACACTGTCGTTTGGCTCACAGAAAAAGGGTTGCATCAGATGACGAAATGTACAGACAGTCCACTGCAGCTCTCACGAACACTTTATGATGTAAAGTGTTTTCAGTTTCACATTTTCACCTTCTGTCATCATCAAAAAGAAGTAGAATCCACTTCCTTTGTTGTGCCTTCACAACATGATTTACGTACATTGCCCTATCCATCTATGTCATCTTTGAGGGTACTGCTGATTTATTATTTAATGCCGGATAATATAAAATGGATGGAAATAAGTATTTTTTTCTTTTATACGTAAGCAATCCTATCAGCAACCATTTAGCAACTCCTTATCTCATCATTGATTCGCTGTTGGATTAGTTGCCCACTTTGACCAGTGTGCGGTATCGACGGGCTGCCTGTCACAGCCAGTGAATACACTGAGTGATTACAGCACAGTGGGGTGTCAATACTGACCTGGGAACCAGATGATTTTTTTTTTATTATTTTGGGTACCACAGGGTGTCACCCCCCAAGGCTTTGTTCATGCTTTAATGGATTGTGGTTGCAGTGGTTGCGCTTGTTATCGTACTCATGACTCATTTCAAAATTAATATTGTTTAAGTTATTACTTCCTAGGAGGAACACATTCATCTCACTGTGCATCCTCCCTGTTTTACCCCTCTCAGAATTGGCAATTGCATCCTCTATGACCCTGAGAAATTAGGATAATTTAATTGGTTCACCTGTGTGTAAACGCCAGGGGAATCCAAATTGCTTTAATATTCAATTGACTCGTTTTGCTGTTGATTTATGTGCAGCACTCTCAAGCAAACTAGACTGTATCTTCGTCAAACTTAGCTCTGACTCGCTGCAAAAGCAACAGTGTTTTGATTAATTACAGTTGATAGAAAAGTAGTCCTTTTTTTGAAAATTGTCGTGTTTCAAGATGTGCAAAAAATACTCTGACAAATTGTGATTAGATTAAATTATTCTCTTACCATTATAACTCATTGAAAGCTGGTAAATTGTGATTGTGAATCATCAGTTGACATTTTATTATTCTTGCATGGAAAGTGGATTTTTTTTTACAAAATCAATTAAATTGTTAGTGAATAAGATAATCTAACAAACTGGGGTGGTCATGAAAAAAAGAGTTTTAATCCATATTGTAAAGAATCTAGAACACTAAAATGTTTGCTGTGTACTGCATTTTGTAGAATAAGGTGTATATTTTGAAAAAATCCTTAGAAAACTGTATTGTTACAGTGGTTTTTCATCAAGGAAATCCATCTTACTTGTAATTACTTCAGAAATAAATTAAGCACCAACAAAAACCTATATCACTTATATTTTATTTATTATTCTAATTTCATGTACCATTAAGACCCATTGCTCACATTTAGGCAAGGACCATCATAGCCCATCATAAGAGGATAACCTTCAACAAAAATATCACAGTATAATAATAATGCACCAGATTGAGCAGTTTGGTGGAACAGTGGTTAGCAGTGTGGCAGCACAGTAAGAAGGTCACAGGATCGATTCCACCCCTGACCATCAGTGATCCTTCTGTGTGGAGTTTGCATGTTCTCCCTGTGTCTGCGTGGGTTTACCCCGGGTACTCCAGTTTCCTACCATAGGCCAAAAATATGCAAGTTAGGTTAATTGGAGACTCTAAAGTGGCCTTACATGTGTGTGAATGGTGAAGGGCTTGTCGTCACACCATGGCTGCCTCATCCATCCAGGTGGATGTCCTGAATTTTCCTCTGGGATTAATAAAGTATACCAAAAAAATTATATAGCACTTTTCAATGGATACATCATTCATTCACTCCACAGACAATGGTAGTGGTAAGCCACTACCGTAGCCACAGCTGCCCTGGGGCAGACTGACAGAAATGTGGCTGCCAATCCATGCCAACGGCCTCTCTGACCACTACCGAACATTTATACACACAGTCATGGACAATGGAGGCAAGGTGGGTAAAGTGTCTTGCCCAGGGACACAACGGCAGGATGTCTGGGGAGAGCGGGATTCGAACCACCAACCCTCTGGTTATTAGATGACCCGCTCTACCTCCTGAGCCACTGCTGCCCACGGATGGCAGGAAGTTCCATTTTTATATGGTCTTTAGCATGACCCAGCTGGGACTTGAACCCCGACCTCCTGGTTGTGGGGCGGATGCTCTAGAGGTACAGTATTGCGATTGCGGAAACTGTATCGCGATTTTAGTTCTAAAGTATTATTTTGGGAAAAAAGTAAATTAAAAACAGCTTCTCCCCCCCCTCAATATTTTATTTTCAAACATCATATAGAACATTTAGAGCACTTGAAAAATGATAAACATAAGTAAAAACAAATCAATAAAATATTAAAAATACTTCTAAAATTCTTCTTTATGAAACTGAGAAATGTAGTCTCAGAGAATGTTAACCTGAAGCTCTACAACCTCAGATCAAATTAATAATTTAATTATTTGCCATAAAAAAGTACATCAACATGGAATAACAATATACAGTTCATCCAGAAAGTATTCACAGCACTTCACTTGTTCCACATTTTGTTATCCATCTTCTTCCGCTTAATCCTTTTCGGGTCGCGTGGGGGGGGACTGGAGCCTATCCCAGCATCTTTGGGCGAGAGGCAGGGTACACCCTGGACAGATCTCCAGTCCATCGCAGGGCCAACACAGAGAGACAGACAACCATTCACTCTCACCGTCATACCTAAGGACAATTTAGAATCCCCAGCTGATGCCAATTAACCTAACTTGCATGTTTTTGGCATGTGGGAGGAAACCGGAGAAATCCCGGAGTAAACCCACGCAGACACGGGGAGAACATGCAAAATCCACACAGATCACTGTTGGTCATTTTGTTATGTCACAGCCTTGTTCCAAAAGGGATTAAATTCATTTTTTCCTCAAATTCTACACACAATACTCCACGATGACAATGTGAAAAAAGTTTTTTTTTTTTTTAAGATTTTTGCAAATTTATTAAAAAACAAACAAAGAAATCACATGTACGTAAGTATTCATAGCCTTTGCTCATTACTTTGTTGATGCACCTCTGGTGGCAATTACAGCCTCAAGTCTTTTTGAATATGATGCCACAAGCTTGACACACCTGTCTTTGGGCAGTTTTACCCATTCCTCTTTGCAGCACCTCTCAAACAACATCAGGTTGGATGGGAAGTGTTGGTCCACCGCCATTTTCAGATCTCTCCAGAGATGTTCAGTTGGATTCAAGTCTGGGCTCTGGCTGGACCACTCAAGGACATTCACAGAGTTGTCCTGAAGCCACTCTTTCGATATCTTGGCTGTGTGATTGAGGTTGTTGTCCTGCTGAAAGATGAGCCATCACCCCAGTCTGAGGTCAAGAGTGTGCCAGAGCAGGTTTTCATCTAGGATGTCTCTCTACATTGCTGCATTCGTCTTTCCCTCTATAGCCTGATAAGTCTTCCAGTTCCTGCCGCTGAAAAACATCCCCACAGCATGATACTGCTACCAACATTTGCGTGGTTATGAACGGTGCCTGGTTTCCTCCAACCATGACACCTGGCATTCACGCCAATCTTTGTCTCATCAGACCAGAGAATTTTGTTTCTCATGGTCTGAGAGTCCTTTAGGCGCCTTTTGACAAACTCCGGGTGTGCTGCCATGCGCCTTTTACTAAGGAGTGGCTTCCGTCTGCCCACTGTACCGTACAGGCCTGATTGCAGAGATGGTTGTCCTTCTGGAAGGTTCTCCTCTCTACAGAGGAACACTGGAGCTCTGACAGAGTGACTGTCGGGTTCTTGGTCACCTCCCTGACTAAGGCCCTTCTCCCCCGATTGCTCAGTTTAGACAGTCAGCTCTAGGAAGAGTCCTGGTGGTTCCGAACTTCTTCCATCTATGGATGATGGAGGCCACTGTGCTCATTGGGACCTTCAAAGCAGCAGAAATTTTTCTCTACCCTTTCCCAGATTTGTGCCTCAAGACAATCCTGTCTCGGTGGTCTACAGACAATTCCTTTGACTTCATGCTTGGTTTGTGCTCTGACATGCACTGTCAACTGTGGGACCTTATATAGACAGGTGTGTGCCTTTCCAAATCATGTCCAATCAACCGAATTTACCACAGGTGAAATCCATTGAAGCTGTAGAAACATCTCAAGGATGTTCAGTGGAAACAGGATGCACCTGAGTTCAATTTTGAACTTCATGGCAAAGGCTGTGAATACTTATGCACATGTGATTTCTTAGTTTTTTAAAAAATTTTAATAAATTTGCAAAAAGCTCAAGAAAAAATTCACATTGTCATTATGGGGTATTGTGTGTAGAATTTTGAGGGAAAAAATTAATTTAATCCCTTTTGGAATAAGGCTGTAACATAACAAAATGTGGAAAAAAGTGAAGCGCTGTGAATACTTTCTGGATGCACTGTAGTTTTATACATGCTTATTGAGTATAGCCTGAGGTTCACATGCCAACACCGTAGATGGCAGCGATGTGTAGGCATACTGATTTGAACATCCAGAATCAAACAAAATGAAGAGGAAGAACACAGAGGAGCTTGTTTTAGTCTCAACACAAGGAAAGCATGAGGGTAAAGACGCTTTTCAGTTTTTGTTGTTGGTGGCTGAGGAGGAAATCAGACACATTGATCGAAGCCAAAAATATTTTTAATCTCTGCGTGAGAATACAAGAAATGAGAATAACCTGACACATACGTGGTTCGGTGCGAACCCTTGCTGTCTGCACAGTCACAAACATGGCTTCGGCCCACGCGGACCCCCTGCAAATTTGTAGATAATGGATTTTACCTCAAGAGAGATGTGCCGTAGAGGAGATGTGGACATGCTACTATGACTCAAGCTTTATACTCGCAGGTTGTGACACACAACCGTGCGGGGGAGGGGTCGTGGTTTTCCACGCAAGGCAAAATTTAAAAACATCCCTGCACTCTTACGTGAGTTTGATGTGTCATGAACAATGCATAATATGTTTTTGTAGTGGTTTTAAAATGATAACTGCTTCAAGTTGGGACATAATTTCATACGTGGAACTGGCCCATGCCTTCTCCCAATGCAAAACTGTTATACTAGTGCAAATAAAAAAAAAAAGATTCTATAATAATTTAACTTGTTTTGAACTGAGATACAGTATATATTTAAATGTAAAAAAAACTTGGCCAAAGATTTTGCTGCTTCTTTGCTGCACTACTGTCATTGTTTCTCTATTTATAGGACCTTGTTACCCTTGTTGTTGAGCTGCACTTCACTTGCACGTTCTTCAGATTCCGCGTGAAGTTCTTGATGTCCGAGAAACATTGCTCCTTCTCTTAACGCACAAATGCTCAGAATACTTAGGTGACGTTGCTAGGCTACAGAGCAGCTGAATACATTTCACTAGAGGGATCCTGCCTGCAAAGCAAGTGTGAGAATTTCTTTTTCTGATGTTCATAAATTGCATATTGTTACAGCATATTCTAAACATTAACGGGTTACTTTTTTGAGTACCATCTAACTGATCACCGATGTGTTTCGTATTTAATGGCAGGCTCTGCGCCTGTGACACTTCAGTGCCTGCCACTTGCGTGTCTGCATGTATCTGTGTGTTTGTGAGTGTGTCCTTCTGTCCGTGTTATCCATTCGCCATCAGTAGTGTATGATTAGTTGCTCTGCCTGCCTCCTGAATCACGCCAGGTCGCTCGGCCTGCCTGGCATGCTGCTGGCAGTCTGGAGCTCGAGATAAAGTTGTGGCCTGAAGGAGAGAAGGCAGACCACATCCACCCTCTTTCTACTTAATCCACCCTCTCCCCCTCTTAGCCCCTCCCGTGTTCCCCTTCTCCATCTCACTCCATCTCCCACCTTGGGTAACACCTCTCAGACCCACAGCCTTCAGTGTACCACACTCTGTTTCATCATTCTACTCACCATTTTCTTTACCTTTCTCTCTCCTGTGTTCATTTCCCTTTAGACCCTGGTGGTCTAATGTTGGTTTGATCATAGCAGAGGATAACTTAGTCATTTCTTTCTCTTTTGTGGGGTTCACACACCATAAACCGAAGCAGCTGTTCTCACTCTGGCCTTAAATTTATGTCTGATATGTACATGCACTTAAAACTAAAATGCATTTATTATAATTAAAGTTTTAGAAACACGTTAGTTACCATGGATTTATTATTTTCTTTTCTTTTTGTCATTCCTGTGGCCTGTTTTTAGAACTAAATATCAGAGAACAGATGCTGGAAGAAGAGTATTGTGCTGCACTTGCTTTACTTCTTTAATTAACTGGAGGTGCACTGGATGCAGTATTTAGTCAGGTGATATAGTTTTAACTCTCAGGAGCTGAAACATTACTTGCTTTCTGCAACAGTGAAAATATATATTTGATGCAGCAATTTTTAATATTTCTTATCTGCTAAAACCACAGGGATCATTAAAAGATGAAGTAAGAAACCTTTTTAGTTCTGGCTGTGATGTAGAAAGGTCATGCTTCACTTTGGGTTGTTAACCCTTACTTTTTCATGGTTAATAATCACAAACCCTTAGAGACTTGATGCAATCCACTAATCTACGTTTATTATATGATGGTGAGTAACTTTTCTCTTGTCGGTAAGTGTGCATTGTCAGTATAGTGCTAATAGGCAGCAGTCACATAAACAAATGTCAAGACTTTTTAATTGTTCCATGTAATAGGTATGTTGAAAAGTAAGTATCTTCCTTAGAAGTGACATTTAAAGAAGAAGCAAGTGCCACAGTCAGTGTTTAGTTTGTTGTGGCTTGTTTTCCTGCAGTTCATTATTCAGTCGCAGAGACACATAAGTGATGCTGACATTTTTTGGCTGACTTTTTATTGAACTCTGCCTCACTACAGTAATTACAGTTTTCATCTGACAGGCACAGAGGTGTCAGAGTCTAAAGCATCGCTGCGGTAGCTACGCTGGACACTCAGCATACACTGTAGCACCACAAGCTTCAGAGCCGAATAAAGCTCTGGAAAAAAGTAAGAGATCACTGCTAAATCTTTAGCATCTCTACATGTATGGCAGCCATTCAGTTTGAGTATCTTTTGAATGCCAGCACAAGGGCATAGCAGTCTACTTAAGGAGGTACTTCTTAGGTGATCATCTAAGCATGGTCAGATGCATGAAAGGTGTGAATAATAATCAGTTATTACACAAATACAGATTTCTGAGTTCTTCCTAAGTTAAAACTTGAGTGTTCTTTGCATTACTTGATCTAAAAGCACATCTAAAAGCAACGTTGTTTTTATAGTTTTGGCCAGTTGTCATTTTCTGTAAATCAGTGCTGTAACTGATGATATTTGGACTTGGAATTCTGGGTGAGTTGTCTTCAGGATTAGACAATAGAACAAAATTAATATGTATACATAGTAAATCCAGGTAAAGTGGGAATTTTGCAGTTCTGTCTTTGGTTCCTTTTTTCTAGAGTTTTTTTTTTTTTTTTTTTTTTTTGTTGTACATACAAATGAAAATTAATACCATATTTTTATCACAATTTAACACTAAAAACCAACCAACAATGTGCCTTGCGTGGTTGATAATATAAGGAAAAGTAAGTGCCATTTGTCATGAAATGTTGCTGTCACAAGCTTGTTACATGCAGTCGTGTTCTCAGTTGTGGATAATCAAAGTTGCAAGTTTTTATCATCTTCATTTTAACATTTGTCAGACGTTTTTTTTGCCAGAATATTATAATTATTGGGGAAAATGCCTTGTATTGTCCCTAATGTGGTTACTCTGATGATGAATTGCCTTGTTAAAAGAAGAACAGGCGTATGAATAGAATTAGGTAAATGTGCCCCCAGCTTTGCTTGAAAATTATGTATTATCCACAACATATTACAACTAGTTCCTCTGCAGAGAAAATTAAAGGAAACTACTTCTTATGCACATTTGAAATACATTCCAGATAAATGGATTCTGACTATGTGATGATGCCATTCTTAGCTGGACGTTTTCCTTTACTTCATTTTCACTGTGTTATCTAGATAGAGATCCCGTCTGCAGGATAGTGATTGGCCTCTGCAACTGTCACAAACATTTGCATTTCAATAAGTCCTCGCTTGATTGAGGATGAACTGCAGCATACGTGTAAGTGTTTTGGCAGGCCAATTTCCTTTTTTTGCTTGAAAACAAATATCCATCGTTACGTTTCCTTTCATCAAAATTGAGACTACAACACTTGCAATGTGTCTAGTAAACAAGAACAACAAAAATAAAACTCACTTGTTGTTTTTGATTTCATGTGTTATTTGGTGTGGTGTTTCGTTTCATCCACTGCCATATCTTAAGATCGTCATCTTACATGTTGTTTTTCATCATTTGTTTATTTTTAGCTAGAGGGAGGTGATGTATGACTGCCAGTTGTCCACCCTCTGTTTTAGTCCAGACTAAAGTAACCGTGATAGATTTGTGTAAACATCCAAAATCCCTCGAGGAAAATTGTGACAGATTTGAATGACCTCCTGGCTGTCCCTCTGGCGCCCATGACAGGTCACTTATGTCGTGAAATATTCCCACTTCCCACGTTTTCCATCAAAATATGCAGATTTTTTTTTCCGAGATGATGAGGCCCTGTGGTTTTGGCCACTCACTGGCTTTAGCACTCTCTGCAGCTCGTGTGTTTGGTGAAATATGTCACTGACTATTAGCTGCATTGCAACGAAACTTGGCACAGTCAGGTTCCTGTCAGAATGAATTGCAGCGGCGGTAGTGATCCTTTTTTTTTCCATGTTCACCATCGTTCTAATAAAATTTAATTCTGTAATGACTAAACTAATGTTCTTTCTAACATTTGTGTGATAAAATTGTCATGATTTTCTGTGTGTCTCTTGTAAAATGGTGGATTGCCCCCAACATCGTGGGGATGAGTTCACGGGAAGGAGGTTAAGTATCTCAAGGTCAAATGTGGAAGTGGATTATTGCAGCATCTACAGCAATGATACGCTATACCAATCTGTAGTTGAAAAGTGGGAGGTGAGCATGAGGGTGAGGCTGTTGTGTTTCTGGCTGATTGTATGATCATGCCCTCACACACATGTGTGCCTCTTAAGCTGTGTGAAGTGACCGGAACAATAAGGGTGCAGATACTGGAAGAAGCTTTCTGCCACATGTGTCTGAGCAAAGTCTTAGAGAAAGGCTGAGGAGCTCACTCATCTGTGAGATTCTCAGTGCAGAGATGATGCTTCCCTGTATCAAAACGAGATTGTTGAAGGTTGTTTGAGATTCCTTTGCATCTTCTTGGCGAGGTGTTTCACTTGTCCAACTAAGATAAGATAAGATAAGATAAGATAAGCCTTTATTAGTCCCACAACGGGGAAATTCCAGGATTGCAACAGCACAGGGATAGCAACACTCAGAGCAACAATCAGAAGGCAAGAAAAAAACAAGCAAGCAAGAGCAGCTAATATACATATGTACGTATTACTATAAAATATATATATATACACACACACACACAGACACACAGTGCAGAGCATTGTAGCTGGATGGAATAAATATATGAATATATGAACACAGTGCAGAGCATTGTAGCTAGATGGAATAAATATGTAAATATATAAACACCCACAGTACGGAGCATTGCAGCTAGGTGGAATAAATATGCAAGTATATAAACACACACAGTGCGGAGCAATGTAGCTAGATGGAATAATATGTAGATATATAAATATATAAACACACCCAGTGCTGAGCATTGTAGCTAGATGGAATAAATATGTAAATATATAAACACACACAGTGCAGAGCATTGTTGCTAGATGGAATGAAACAGCATAACCGTCTACTTAGTTATCCTACATGGTATGATTATGTGCCCATACATATTCTCACCCTCCATAGCGACCGGTATGTTCCTAGTTGTATGCCGGAGGGGACCATTGTGTAAGTCTATTGCATCTTTTGCATTCAAAAAACTATTAGTTTGTTACGTCTTTTTGCTATCTCTGCGAGCAGCCCTGCTTAGGTTGTACAGTCTGACAGCCGTTGGTAGGAAGGACCTACGAAACCTCTCGGTTGTGCACCTGGGATGATGTAGTCTGCTGCTAAATGAGCTCCTCAGTGCATTCAGTATGTCCTGCATAGGGTGGAACTCGGACTCCAGAAGAGATGACAGTTTAGCCACCGTCCTTCTCTCTCCTATCTCCTCCATCGGATCAAGGCGCTGCCCCAGGACAGAGCTAGCTTTCTTAATCAGTTTGTTCAGTCTCTTCCTATCGGCTGCAGTAATGCCACTGCCCCAGCAGACCACTCCAAAAGTGATGGCTGATGCCACCACCGTGTCATAGAATGACTTCAGCAGCGCCCCTTGTACACCAAAAGACCTGAGTCTCCTCAGCAGGAACAGCCTGCGCTGTCCCTTCTTGTAGAGTGCATCAGTATTGTGTGACCAGTCTAGTTTATTGTTCAGATGAATACCCAGGTACTTATAGGATGTCACCATCTCGATGTCTGTTCCCTGTATATTTACTGGTACTGTGAGGGGCTGCCCATGCCTGCGGCAGTCCACCACCAGCTCCTTAGTTTTCCTCGCGTTGATCTGGAGGCAGTTCCGATGGCACCAGTCCACGAAGTCCTGGATAAGCCCTCTGTACTCAGCTTC
This sequence comes from Pholidichthys leucotaenia, assembly GCA_020510985.1. Classification (NCBI taxonomy): domain Eukaryota; kingdom Metazoa; phylum Chordata; class Actinopteri; order Cichliformes; family Pholidichthyidae; genus Pholidichthys; species Pholidichthys leucotaenia. The sequence goes on from CM035839.1 coordinate 157,538,755, forward strand.
ATCTCCATTGGAGATGAGGCCAATGATCGCAGAGTCATCAGAGAACTTCTGTAGATGGCAGTGTGTTGTGTTGTGTGAGAAGTCCGCAGTATAAAGAGTGAACAGGAAGGGAGCCAGCACCGTTCCCTGGGGGGCCCCCGTGCTACTGATGATCGTGTCGGACACACAGTCCCGGGTTCTCACAAACTGAGGCCGGTTCGTGAGGTAGTCCAGGATCCATGATGACAGGTGCTGGTCCACCCCTGCGCGCAGCAGCTTGTCCTTCAGGATCATCGGTTGGATGGTGTTGAAAGCACTGGAGAAGTCAAAGAACATGATCCTCACCATATTCCCGGGCTTCTCCAGGTGGGACAGAGAACGGTGAAGGAGGAAGATCACCGCATCCTCCACCCCAATGCCATGCTGGTAGGCGAACTGGAGTGGATCCATCGCTGGTTCCACCAGGGGGCGGAGGTGAGCAAGGAGCAGTCTCTCCAGGGTCTTCATCAAGTGGGACGTCAAGGCCACCGGTCTGTAGCTGTTCAGGTCTTTGGGGTGGGAAGTTTTTGGTACAGGTACCACACAAGATGTTTTCCACAGCTGTGGTACCCTCCCCAGTTTCAGGCTCATGTTGAAGATATACGTCACAATCCCACACAGCTGGTCTGCACAGGACTTGAGGAGCTTTGCGCTGATGCCGTCCGGTCCCGGCGCCTTCCTCGCCTTGATCTTCCTCAGCTCCGTCCTCACCTGGGTCCTGGTCAGGGTCAGGATGGGGGGCTGTGTGTTGGGAGTGGGGGGGTGTTGGTGGAGTGGGGAGTGGGCAGCAGGACTTGATTTCTTTAGAGGCAGCAGTGGTTGTTGTGCAGTCGGGGGGGAGAGCGGTTGGTCAAATCTATTGAAAAACAGATTCAGGTTGTTCGCCCACTCCCTGCCCCCTGTGGCCTGGGGGGAGGTATTCTGGAGCCCCGAGATGGTTTTGAGGTTTCTCCAGACCCCGCTGATGTCGCTCTGTTGCAGCTTGTCCTCCATCTTCTTCCTGAAGCTGTCCTTGCCTTCTCTGATCTTTCTCCTCAGCTCCCTCTGTACGGACTTCAGCATCTCCCTGTTCCCCGACCTGAAGATCCTCTTCTTCTCTCTCAGAAGTGTTTTTATCTCAGGGTTGATCCAGGGTTTGTTGTTTGAGTGACGCCGTATGGTCTTGGTGGGAACGGATTTGTCCACACAGAAGCTGAGGTAGCCCGTGAAGGTGTGAATGAGGCCATCGATGTCCTCACCATGTGGATCGCAGAGCTGCTTCCAGGCGGTGGCTTCAAAACAGTCCTTTAGAGTGTCCATTGTCTCCTCAGACCATAACTCCACAGTGTGCATGGCCGGAGGTTGTCTGTGCACTAGGGGTTTGTACACCGGCCGGAGATGAACCAAGTTGTGATCCGATCTCCCGAGTGGGGGGAGTTGTGATGAGGTGTACGCCTCCTTAGTGTTTGCGTAGAATAAATCCAGTGTTTTATTGTCTCTAGTGTGGCATGTGACATACTGGGTGAACGTGGGTAGAATGGGAGACAGTGAAACATGGTTGAAATCGCCTGAGATGAGGAGAAGAGCATCTGGGTGTTCTGTCTGCAGCCTGCTGGTTACTGAATGGATGACGTCACGTGCTGTCCCAGCGTTCGCCGTCGGATTTGCATAAACAACAATGCAGATCACGTGTGAGTGTTCTCTCGGGAGATATGTAGGCCTCATGCTAACAGCTAGCAACTCAATGTCTTTGCTGCAGTGTCGTTGTTTAACAGTGATATGTCCCGGTCTGCACCAGTTGTTGTTAACATACATTATCACTCCACCGCCCCTAGCCTTGCCACTGTCTGGTGTTTGGTCAGCTCGTATCATGTGAAAACCCTCCAGCTCAATGTTAGCATCTGCTGCTAGTTCAGTTAGCCACGTCTCAGTAAACAAAAGGAGAGAGCACTCCCGGTATGTGCTATCATAACGGGAGATAGCCGCTAGCTCATCTAACTTTCCCAGTATCGACCGTACATTTCCCATGACAACAGATGGAAGGGAGGGTCTGTACCTTATATTTTTTGTCCTCCGCCTTACTCCAGCCCGGCAGCCGCGGCGTTTTCGCCTCAGTTCTCTCGGTATGTCGAGTTTTTCCAATGGGACCGGGTGGCGGTTGAATGCTAGCAGCTGTTCTCTGCTGTATCGTATCCTGCTATAAACAGTGGCTCCGTCCACCGGCTCAGGAGACATTTAGGACGATCTGTGTGTCCGTGATATAAGTGGGGTGAAAAAAAAAGACGGATCAAAAGAGAGAGGAAGGGAAAAAGACTCGGAATCGAGCCGCTGTTGCAAAAGGCAGCCTACTGGTGTGGCGCCGAGAGAAAAAAAAAAAAAAAAAAAAAAAAAAAAAAACTAGAAGGAGACTGCAGAAAAGACTCAGGATACACTGGAGAGATTGCCTCTTGGCTAACTGGGAAACACCCATTTTTTTAAAATTTATTTTCTGAGAGGTATTTCAAGTCACAGCTAATTGGGCTGCAGTTCATTTAGTGACCACAAGCTGTCACTAAATAAAGTTAAAGCACCATATAGTACAGAAAGTGACTCAACTCTTGACTAGAAACAGTACAAAAGCACTTGCAAATTGAAATTCCCTGCTAAACTCCATATGCTGGCAACCAGATAATTATCTAACAAACACAAACCTCCCTCCTTAATTAATGCTGCTTCACTGCCAGTGAAGAATTTATGCTGAGCGTGTCTTGTTAGTGGCCAAGCCTCAGCCTCTGCATGGTGGTATGTCTGCTTTAATGGTTACCTCAAGAAGCAGTTTTATCTCCTTAAATGGTTAGCTGTTTGCTTCTCACATTCTCAGCCCAACTATTAAGACAAGGCAATACCAAACAAAATAACAAGTAAGCATCATGGAAAAGCATCCCCCCTGTGATTTGTCCAACTCGTTGTGTGCAGACTTTTAGTCCTGTACACTCAACATTTTCCAGTTTTCCTCAAAGCTGTCCATTAGCTTTGGTTTTCATTTGTGTTCGCTGTAGCCACATGGCTCTCCCTCTGTGTAGCAATCCCTATGTACAGTTGAAACCAGAAGTTTACATACAGTATACTGTATAAAAAGACACATAACCTTGTTATTCTCACTGTATGACATCAAATCAGAATAAACCTTTCCTGTTTTAGGTCAGTTAGGATTACCAAAATTATTACTATTTGCATTTATATATATATATATATATATATATATATATATATATATATATATATATATATATACACATATATACATATGTTTGCTCAGTATTTTTAATAGAATTTTTTTATTACTTTCTTCACTGTCAGAGGTTTGCATACACTAAGATTAGTATGGCTTTACACAATTTTGGAAAGCCCAGATGATGATGTCATGGGTTTGGAAGCTTCTGATAGGTTAATTGACAACATCTGAGTTAACTGGAGGTACACCTGTGGATGGATTTTAAGGCACACCTTAAACACACTGCTTCCTTGTGTGACATCATGGGAAAATCAAAAGAAATCAGCCAAGATGTCAGGAAGAGAATTGTGGACCTCCACAAGTCTGGTTCATCCTTGGGTACAATTTCCAGATGCCTGAAGGGGCCACGTTCATCTGTTCACACAATTATATTTAAGTATAGACACCATGGGAATGTCCAGCCATGATACCACTCAGGAAGGGGACAATTCTGTGTTTCAGAGATGAATGGGTTTGGGTGCATAATTGTGCATATCAACTCCAGAACAAAAGCAAAAAAACCTTGTAAAGATGCTGGCTGAAGCTGGTAAAAGAGTGACATTATCCACAGTGAAATGAGTCCTGTACCAGCATGGGCTGAAAGGCCTCTCACTGAGGAAGAAGTCAGTACTCTAAAAGCAACAACAAAAAAATCCAGTTTGCAAATACACACAGAGACAAAGACCTTAATTTTTGGAGACATGTCCTGTTTTCTGATGGAACTAAAATTGAACTGCTTGGCCATAATGACCAGCGTTACATTTGGAGGAAAAAGGAGGGAGCTTGCAAGCCTGAGAACACCATCCCAAATGTGAAGTAAGGAGGTAGCAGCATCATGTTGTGGTGGTGTTTTGCTGCAGGAGGGACTAGTGCACTTCCCAAAATAGATGGCATCATGAGGAAAGAACATTTTGTGGAAATATTGAAGCAACATCTCAAGACATCAGCCAAGAAGTTAAAGCTTGGGTGCTAAATGGATCTTCCAAATGAATAATGACCTAAAGCATACCACCAAGTTAGTTACAAATGGGCTTAAGGACAACAAATTCAATGTTTTTGAGTGGTCATCACAAAGCTCTGATCTCAATTCCTTAGAAAGTATGTGGACAGAGTTGAAAAAACGTGTGCAAGCAAGGTGGCCTACACACCTGACTCAGTTACCCCAGTACTGTCAGGAGGATTGGGCTAAAATTCCAGCAAACCATTGTGAGAAGCTTGGTGAAGGATCCCCAAAATGATTGACCCAAGTCATTCAGTTTCAAGCCAATGCTACCAAATACTAAAGAAATGTATGTGAACTTCTGACTTTGAAGAAAGTAATAAAAAAATCTATTTAAAAATATTTAGCAAATATACAAATTATTTAGCAAATAGAAATAATTGTGGTAATCCCAACTGGCCTAAAACAGAAAAAAAAAAAGTTTAGTCTGATTTAATGTCAGACAGTGAAAAAAAAAAAGGTTACGTGTCTTTTTATACAGTGTAGGTAAACATCTGATTTCAGTTGTATATCTGCTGACATCTACACAGTCACACCTGCCAGCCACACTCATTATATTTCTTTTTCTCTTGTATTTCAATGCAGGGTATTAACTGACCAAAGAGCAATATACTGATATTATTGACATTAATCAAATGAATATAGGGCAGTGGTGGTCTAATGGTTAGGGATGTGGACCGGTGACTGGAGGGTCACCGGTTCAATCCCCGGACCAGCAGGATCAGATCTGGATGGGACAGGTAACATAGCAGTGTTTGCCCCACCCTCGTTAACCCCACTGTAGTGCCCTTAACCCCAACTGCTCCAAAGGAGCTGCTCAGCGGCTACAGGCCAGCCTGTGGTTGTACTTGACAGCTTCCAGGTATGAATGTACATCTGTGTGAGTGTGAACAGGGCATCCTTGAAAAGGAGAAGTTCCCTCTCACTGGACCTTCCCTGTATAAAATAAAGGTTAAATAAATAAAGTCACCTGCAATTTAGCATTGGAAAACTGTTAAGTCAGTGTTTCTTTTAGGTTACCTCTGTGGCTACCCTGTAAAGGTGCGTTCAGGCCAGATGCGAAGCAAAGTTTTTGTGCAGCGCAGTTACATATAAAGTAAATGTAAACACACAAATACATATGAATTCACATCCAAGTGAGTTGACCCTGATAACTAATCAGCCTTGAGACTCCGTCATCACCGGAGTAAAAGTATCAACACTGGAGAGTAAACTAATTCTAAAATGAGACTTCTACTCACCTGCAGACAGATGGACTGGAGCTCTGCAGCTGGGACAGAGTATCTGTCGCTTATTCACTCATGTACATTTGCTACCTACTGTATGTGCTAATGAAGGGTAGCAGGTTGGCACTGTAAACAACCGTCATCCAAGTGCAGTTTCTTCAGGAGGCAGTGATATTTTCCCAGCTATGTGCCCCGCTGGATAACATTGTAAACCAAACATGACGCTGATTTGGAGAATTCCACATCTGGTAGAAAGCAGCTGCAGAAGTTGTGAAGGCAACCCCACTCTTCTGCATCTCGCTCATGTATTTGTGTGTTTATATTGACTTTACATGTAATCACATTGTGCAAAAAATTTGCACTTTGTGTTTGGTCTGAACGCACCTTAACGCCAAAATAATTAGATACTTCGAGCTGGGACATCCAGTGATTTTTCATTTTTCTAGCACAAAGTTTTGAACTCAGATGAGCGGAGGAAAATGGATGGCTTAATGGACATTTCGTGTTCATCTCCCTCTGATCTTTGCATGTGCAACAGCTAGTTTAGGTATGAAAATATAATGAGCTTTACCACAAGAGCTTAAGTTCAATGACGAAGAGGTTTTCACAAATGGTAAAAACAAAAATAAATAAAACTCAAAATCTGCCACAGTGATGTACATGAATGACTATACATTGCCCCAACTTTAAAGATTGTCTGTCATCTTTATTAGTTTAGTTGCCATTGCATGTGATCTTTATTATGAAAAAATGTCTCCAGTGTCATTGCCATTGATGAACAGTTCACCTTTCATACAAGACAGGTACATCAATTCCCTCCTCTCGTTGTCTCTCCTTTTCTTTTCTTTATATTTTAGGCCTCCCGTCTCTTCTCCATCGCTCCCTCTATATATCTGTCAATGCATGAGGCGAGGAGAAGAAGTGAAGCAGACAAGAAATATATCCCAGTGAAAGGCAGGTCTGGATAAATAAAGAAGAGGTATTCTCAGTCCTACCCAAGAGGGAAGGCTGAAGGGAGATGAGGGAGGGATTTTTTTCTTTCCTTCAGGCAGCTGTCAGATTTTGAGAGGACAATGAACATGGAAGAAGAAAGGTAAAAATGAGGAAAAAAACGGAGGTGAGGGCAGACCTGAGCTGGATGGGTGATAATGAGAGAAAGGTTGCAAAGTCAGTGTTGATAAAGGAGACAAAGATGGATGCAACATGACATGAACAGGAGTGAGTAGACACCGAAGGCTCTATAAGTAAAGGATTGGTGCACTGAAGATGGGTTTACTGCCGTTGCTTATAAATACCAATATTATCATATAAAATCTAAAAAATTAATACTCATATACACAGAATAATTTCAGTGAATCCCATTTGAATCATTGTAATAAAGTAGCACATTAGCTAAAGACATGTCTTTATTTAGGGGGAATTTATTATTTATTTTTCTTTGGTTAACACCATTATTTCAAAATGTCATCTTTTCAAGAGCACAGACATCGGCTCATTTAATTAATTAGTTTTGAAAAAGTGTCTAAAACCCAGTAGATATTTACACAGATCTTCACAGACCTTCAAGAAGTTTGAAAACTGAACAACAAAGGTTTCGGCATCAGAGTTTCTGCTTGAAAGTAATGACACATCAGTTTCACGATATTTTAATGAACCCTAATTTACATCATACTGTCAGGACACTTATGCTGATCTGTTTTAATCCCATCTCTGCTCAAAACTGGAACCTTGAAGACGGGGAAATTTAATTTGGAAGTACAAGTGCACCTATAAGCAATTGTCTTGATCTGGCTTAATTTGGGTAACTCCTTTAGACAAGCGTGACAGCTAATGTGCTCAAATCTCTTATTTTTTGGGCAAATCACACAGCACAGTTTTATTTACAGTAATTGGAAAAAAAAAAAAGTGAGGCGACTCAAATTAAAGCCTTTTTTTCACTCTGAATTATTCCCACTGGGAGGAACAGTTTAAAGAAGTATTTTCAAGAAGTGCTACCTGTCTGCCGAGTCATTTCCAATCTATCTGTTTTGGGATAAAAAGCTGAAGTGGTGTTTGTACAATTCAATCTTGTATACTTCAGTCTACGGCATTTCCATTTCATGTGACATTGTTTTGTGTCACTTGAACATTCCCCACTTAAATCAGATCTTATTTATTTAATTATTTATTATTATTTTGTTTTTGTGAGATTGTAGTTCACAAATTACATGTTAGACTAGCAGCTTCCTCTTGTGTGGGCTTGTATTTTCCAACAAATATTATGCACTCTATGGTTTACTTCAGAATTTGTTTCTCTGTTCTGCTGCATTTAGAAGAGAGCTTTCAGCTCAAAAATATAGCAAAAGCATTTTCTCCAACCAAGGTCACATATGCACATTTATGAATGTTGCTTTTTTTTAATAGTGCTACGTAGGGTATACATAGTGGTTCAAAATCACTTTCACATATTATATCTAAGCTCATTTCACATCACCTTTGGTGGGAATTATTAAAGATTTAAGGAAAAAAAAAACAAGAAACAGCTGTTAGTCCCAAATTGTTCCATTTCTTCAACACAAAGGCAGCAGTATGGCCATTTTTTTCAGACTTAAAGGACAAACTATAATTTCTTTGTGTGTCTAGGATTGTTGTAATGTTAGTTGTTGCTAAATTACATTGTTGAGGAGTGCTGATACTGTTTTGTGACAATGTGTTCCTAGTGCAAAAGCTCCAGTTATGGCACCGGAAAAGTTTCCATTTTCTTAGTGGCCATTAATTATATGTTCAAGGCTGAAAGCAATGATGACTGGTTTTACTTTGAAGCACACTTCAACATCAGATAGGGAACGCTTGAATTGTATGATTATCATGGCATTTGCCACTTAGACATCAGAAAATGAACTACACGGTTTATTTGTCAGTAATCATGAGTTTGCGCTCCAAGGTAGGTCAGCTATCTGTGACCTTTTGACTGTAACAACCATAGAATAGTTATCTTTAAATCACTTCCATAGAAGTGGTTTCTGTCTTATTTCATTTTATCTAGAATAACTTATGTTCCATAGATAAATTTGGCAACTTGATATCCTATTGTGTATTATTATTCTATGGAAAATGGTCTATCCACAGGTCTATCCATATAGCAAGTGCAGGTACCTATCCTCACCCAAGTATCAAAAATACTGCAGTTCCTCAAATGACTGCAGTAAGTCAAGACTCAAAGAGCCACATGTTAAAGCACTTACACTTTTAAATAGCCCCGAGATGTAATGTTTATCCTTGTTTGACTGCTTACACAAAGGAATGAAACACTGCAATCACGTTTCTGGTGTTGGTGGAAGAAAATCTAGTATCTAGCTTCATTAAAGCCACATTTGAAGCACAAGCATATTTTCACTAAGTAGGTCCTGCAACAATTTATGTGTCCATGCTGAAGGAACTATCAAATTTGAGACTCGGACCTCAACAGAAAATGACCATCAAAAGCGCTTTTACCAGCAGGAATTATACCTTATAGTAACATATGTTGAAAAATATGCCCTTTAGCAGTTGTGAAAATGACTACATGTGGTGAGAAGCAAAGGATGAGAGGTGTATTCTGTTGAAAATAGTCCTTCACCTTCCCTTAATTCTAACCGTAACCAAATTTTCATTGCAAACCAAATTATTACCATAATTTAAAGCGCCTATGAATGTGCATTTAATGAGCAAAAGAACATGTAACCTGGAAGTGATCCATGAATAGTGATGTAAAGCAGGATTTGAACCTCGTTTGCTTACATAGGATTGCTTTTTCACTTAAATTTGAAAGAAAAAAAAAAAACAACAACAACTGAAGACAAAGTCATGACATCTGGCATTGTGCCATTTATCTTTTGTGTACAACATGAAAAGAGTGATTTTTTTTTTTTTTTACTTTGAATCTTCCGCAAAACTGTGAAGAGCGCTTGTGTTCAGGAAAAGACTGGCCATTATACTCTCTGTGCAGTATTTTCCTTCCTGTAAAGAGCATGTTGTCCACAAAAAAGATGTGAACAACACACAAACACACACCCCAGAGTTGTGGGCTGTACCTGCAGTGTCAGCCTTTTTTCCCCTCAATTCCTGTCTTCTCCTTGATGCTGAGACCTAAAAGCAAGAAGAGGAAATAGAGAGAGAGAGAGAGAGAGGGAGGAGATAATGAAATAAATACCATGCCTGGCAACACTTCAGAGAAAGAGAGAGGGGGGGGGGGGGGAAGAAGGAAGAGATGTTACATAAAGAGAAAACATTGGGAGATAACAGTAACTACCATTGCCCCACAATAGCACAAACACTTTTTTGGCCTCCCTTAACTTGCTTCTTCAAAATATTCTTTTTTTTAATTGCTGATCAGCATTTTTTTTTCCATTGTCACTGGTTGTTTCTTAAGCTGTGTCACACAAGAGGGAGCAATTTTGCACTGAATATCCGGATAGGTGTGATGCAGTCATAGGATATTTAGTACAACAGTGGAACCTCAAGTGTGATGGCAATAAACCAGTAATAAAGTTGTAGGGTGAGGGCCCTGGGCACTTCAAATCTAGAGTCTTCAATATTTTCGGTGCCTTCACTCCACTGACAAAAAAAAAAAAAAAAAAAAAAAAAAAAGAAGATGTTTGCCCAATAAGACAAAAAAAGATAATTTACTCCAAGACACAATTTAAACTGAATGCAATCACTTAAAACACACTGTTAAGACACAAATCATCTTGATTCAGTGGAAGTGAACACACACACACACACACACACACACACAGAGAGAGAGAGAGAGAGAGAGAGAGAGAGCGGGGAAAATAAGTACTGAACATGTCAACATTTTTCTCATTAAACGTATTTCTGATGGAGCCACGGACCTGAGATCTTCACCAGAAATCAGTAGCAACCCAAGTAATCCATACATACAAAGAAATCAAGGCAACTGTGTTCGCAAAACAAGTTATATTTAATAAAGTGGAATGACATGGGGAATAAATATTGAACACATGAAGAAAAAGAGGTATAAAAAGGCATATAAAGCCAAGAAACCAGCTGAAAGCCATCAGAATTTAGGAAGCCATCCCATCCCCCATGATGAAATGAGGGTGGACATTTCAGCAAGACTGATCCCAAACACACAGCCCAGGCAACTGAACTGGCTCCAGAGAAGGAAAATAAAGTTGCTAGAATGGCCCAGTCAGTCACCTGACCTGAATCCAATTGAAAATCTGTGGAATGAACTGAAGATCAGAGTTTATAGAAGACACCCACGGAACCTTCAAGATTTGAAGACAGTTTGTGTGGAAGAATGGTTTAAAATCACTCCTGAGCAATGCTTGTGCCTAGTTTCTCCATAAAAGAGGCATCTGGAAGCTGTTATCACCAACAAAGGCTTTTCTACTAAATATTAAATTAAGTTCTCCAAGCATGTTCAATACTTATTCCCTGTGTCATTCCACTTAATTTAATATACTTTTACTTGTTTTGTGAACAAAGTTGGCTTGATTTCTTTGTATGTATCGATTACTTGGGTTGTTACTGATACCTGGTGAAACTCAGGTCAATGGCTCCATCAGAAATATGTTTAATGAGAAAAATGTTCACATGTTCAATCCTTATTTTCATCACCAACAACAATGAGAAGGCATACAGGGCGGAGGTAGAGAATCTGCTGCTGTGGTGCCAAGCAAACAACCTGAAAGTGAATGTCCAAAAAAACCAAAGAACTCATACTGGATTTCAGGAAGAAGAGACAGGACCAACCCCCCCCCCCCCACCTCATAAATGGCAACCGCGTTCCCGCCTTTGGGTTCCTGGGCACCCACATCTGACATCTCCTGGACTGTCAGCAACAAGGACCTGGTGAACAAAGCCCAGCAATTGCTGCACTTCCTCCGTGTCCTGAGGAAGAACAACCTGGACCAGAAGCTGCTGCTGGCCTTTTATCGCTGCTTATTGGAGAGTGTGCTCACCTGCTGTCTGGGAGTGTGGTACGCCGGTTCCATGGCCAAGAACAAGAAGGCTGTGCAGAAGGTCATCAACACCGCCCCAAAAATTATCAGCGGCCCTCTGCCCTCCCTGGAAGACATCTCCAGATCCTCCTGTCTCCGAAAGATCAAGGCCATCACAGGAGACCCCTCACATCCCGCCCAACACCTGTTTGACCTGCTCCCCTCTGGATGACGGTTCAGATCGATCAGGTCCCACACCTCTAGACTGACAAACAGTTTCTTCCCCCAGGCCATCTGAACTGCAAACAGTCAGAGTTCTCAACCCCCTCCCTCTGAACGCTCGCATGCACATAACTGAGGACCTTCTAATTATCACAACTCACCTGTCTTTGCACTCCTCACTTTCATGTATACTGACCCATCCATGAAATCACTACTGTGCATATTTTCCATAATCCTTGGGCCATTTTACTCAATTGTGCGCTCAGTAGTGTGTTCTGCACTTCATGCTCTTATGTAGTTCCATCCATGAAGCCACTACCATACCTCTGTATATACCTATGGGCTATTTTTATTTTTACTTCAGTCGTCTGTTTAATTGTGTGTTCTGTAACTCTAATTCAAATTCTTCTCTCTTACTTTATTGTGCAGTAGCCTGGTGAAGCACCCAATATTATTATTGTGCAATGACAATAAAGCCTATTCTCTTTTCTTCTCTTCGCTTCTCTTCTCTTCTCTTGTTTCCGCTTCCGGTGGGTGCAAGTGAGAGCGTGGATGAGGAGGTGCTGGGTGTGTGAGTGACGCAGAGTTTTGGATTATACTTTTTCACAGCGTTTGGACTTTTCCTTTATCTTTCATTATTGGGTGCATATTCAGGTAGGTTTGTTTCAATCTTTTGAGTACGTTTGTGGATTCTTTGTTTGTTTTTGGCGTTTTGCTGGAGGATGGCGTCTTTTGAGATACCACCTCCGTCTATCCGGCAGGGAGTGAGGATAGTCCCGCCAGATGGCAGCGTTGCTGTGGAGGAGGTCCTTCTTGCTGTGGGTGAGAAGGTCGGACACGATATGATCTGCTTTGCCTCTCAAATGAACAAAGCTGTCGTTGTGTTTCTGACTGGTGAGGAGTGTGTCCACATTCTGATTAGGAGCGGTGTTGTTATCAGGGATATGTAGGTACAGGTGTCCCCGTTGTCTGTTCCATCAACGCAAATCACCATTTCAGGTGTGCCTCCTTTTATCACTAACGAGCAGTTGGAGACTGAGGTTCGCAGATTTGGAAAATTTGTGGGCCCATTTAGAACTGTGAGTTTGGGATGTAAGGATAGCAAATTGAAACATGTAAAATCACTCAGGCGACAGGTGTTCATGTTTTTTGACTCGCCCACTCAAACACTACAAGTGTCCTTTCGGGTCAAACATGGGGACGGCTCGTACATAGTGTATGCGAGCTCAGGACAGATGAAGTGTTTTGAATTTGGAGACGTGGGCCATAAACGGTTTGCTTGTCCGCACAAGCAATGGGCGGGAGGCTCTGATGAAGCCGCAGCTGAAACCAGCGGTGCAGCCTCCGCTCATGCCGCTACTACAGACGACGTTGCGTGGCCTTCCGCCGGTCCTGCTCCGGAATCTGCTGCTGTGTCTGTGGACAGCCCGGCTGTGGCGCTCGCCGCCCAGCTTGCGGTTGGGAGCGTGGCTGGTGATGAGGCTCAAACAGTCACTGATGGTGCGTTAGAATCTAGCTGTGAGAAAGAGTGTGTGAAATCAGCAGCTGTGGTTCTGGTAGCTGCTAACGTTTCTGAACAGCTAACGGAACAATGCCAGTCAGCTGCGGTAAGTGGCATTCAGGAAATTGCAGCTCACGATGAATCAGCTGGGACAGCTGTATCAAACAGCCAGCTAAGTTGCGAGGATGAGGGAATGGATTCTGATTCTGATACTGTGTCTATTGGAGAAACTTGCAGTAAAAGCACAAGTTTGTATTCACTGGAAGAAATAAATGTTTTTCTGGATGAAACCTACAAGAGAGCCATTAAAGTCACTGATTATTTCAGTGATGCTGATAAATTTATCAGATCTGTCAATGTGCTAAAAAGACAGGTTGGTCTTGACCTCCTGGATGAAAGAAAGCGTTTTCGCCTTAAAAAAAACACCTAAAGACCCTGTGTAAATCAGCAGGAGGAAAAAAGGTCTTGCGCACCCGACAGATGAAATAGCTTACATGGGTATGCACAGCATGGTGTTCTTATATATTTACTGCTCTTTGCTGTCTCTCTCAACCCTCTGTCTTCTCTTCTATCTCCCTATGCAAAACATAAAATTAGGATCCTTAAACATCAGTGGTGGGAGGGGCAATCATAAGAGGGGATTAGTTAGTGAATTGTTTAGACAAAAAAATCTTAACATCTTATTTTTGCAAAAAACTCATACCACTTCAGCAGATGAAGTGGACTGGGGCTTGTGGTGGAAGGGTCCTTTTTCACTCAGTCATAGTACAAATTTTAGTGCAGGAGTAGCCATTTTGTTTGGGGAATCTGTGAATGCAACAGTTTTATCTGTAGTGGAGGTAGTGAAGGGCAGGCTGCTCTTTGTTAGGGCAGAAATAGAGAATTCCGTGTTTTGTTTGATCAACGTTTATGCTCCAAATCAGTTCTGAAAGAATTGCCTTTTTCAATAAACAGGAAAATGAATTGCAGAGCTATCACCAAGATCAACTTATTGTTGCTGGTGATTTCAACTGTACCTTGGATTTTACTCTGGATCGAACTAATGCAGAACCCCATCTTCAGTCTTCACAAGTTTTAAAAAATATCACTGTACAGTTTGACCTATTAGATACATGGAGAGTTAAACATGCAAACACTAGACAGTATACCTGGGTCAGAGTCACAGATAATATGGTCAGTGCTGCTAGATTAGATAGAATATATGTTTCTCAAAGTTTTGGCCCAGGAATTCTTCACAGTAACATAAGTCCAGTCGGTTTTACAGATCATCATCTAGCCTCTGTGATGTTAATTATTTCACCAGGGGAAAGAACTAAATCTTATTGGCATTTCAACAATAAGTTCCTTTAAGACAACACTTTTTGTCAATATTTTGTGTGTTTCTGGGAATGCTGGAGGACTATGAAGCCTCGTTTTAGTTCCTTAGTACAGTGGTGGGAGGTTGGCAAGGTGCAAATTCGCATTTTTTGTCAACAGTACACTCTAAACTCGACTGCTATCATTAAAACCAAAGTTTGTGAACTTGAGGACATTGTCAAGAGGTTGGAGGAGAGTTTGATTAGGGATCAGGATTCTACCTCAGGTCCTTTGCTGCAGGAGAAGAGATCAGCCCTGTGCTCTTTCCTACAGGAAAGAGTGAAGGGGGCACTTGTTAGATCCCGGTTTACTCAGCTGAAGGATATGGATGCCCCAACGTCTCTTTTATTTTTAATCTGGAGAAGTCTGCTGCAAAAAAGAAATTGATGACTTGTTTAAAACTCCTACGTGGTCAAATAACTACAAATCCATCTGAGATGAGGAACCATGCAGTGGATTTCTATGGAGCCCTGTTTGGTGCAGAACCATGTTGCATAGAGTCTCAAAATCAACTCTTTGAAGGTCTTCCCAAGCTCAGCCCAGAGGAAAGGGTGCTCTGGACTGTGAACTGACTTTGGATGTGTTAACTGTAGCAGTTAATCAAATGGCTCTGGGACATGCACCTGGAATTGGCGGTCTTTCTTCTGACTTTTTTAAGCATTTTTGTGATATTATTGGATCAGACTTTTATGACATTGTAACTGACTGTTACAGAACTGGATCTTTACCTGTCTCCTGTCGGCGTGCAGTACTATCTCTGCTGCCTAAGAAAGGGGACTTGGCCTTGCTTAAAAACTGGAGGCCCGTTGCTCTTGTTTGCACAGACTACAAGGTGCTTTCCAAAGCCCTATCAAATAGACTGAAAAATGTTTTGGATATAATCATAGATAGAGATCAAACATATTGTATTCCTGACCGAATCATTATGGACAATATTTTTCTCACACGTGATGTTCTTCATCTTAGTTATGATTTAAAGTTCGGTATTATGTCTTTGGATCAAGAAAAAGCTTTTGATAGGGTTGACCATTCTTATTTGTTTTCCACCCTGAAAGGTTTTGGTTTTGGCAACATGTTTTTGACATGGGTTAATCTGTTACATACTGGAGCTGAGTGTTTGGTAAAGATGGGGGCAGGTCTGAGTCGGCCAATCCCTGTACATCGGGGAATAAGGCAGTGTTGTCCAATCTCGGGTCAACTGTATAGCTTGGCTATTGAACCTTTGCTGTGCAGGTTGCACACTCAGCTAGGTGATTTGACCCTGCCGGGGCCCTCCAGTAGTTGTCGTCCACTCGTCTTGTCTGCTTATGCAGATGACGTCAACATTTTCATCACATCCCATAGGGATGTACAGCGTTTGGTGGACACTTTATCTATTTATGAAAAAGCATCTTCTGCACGGGTAAACTGGGGCAAAAGTGAGGGTTTATTGGTGGGGCAGTGGACACATCAAGACATTCCTCATCTATGTGGAGGTCTTCTGTGGGGGAAAGCTGGTCTTAAAGTGTTGGGGGTGTTTTTGGGTTCTGAGGACTTTGAAAGCAAGAACTGGGAGGGAATTAAGGAGAAGGTATGTGCTTGTTTTTCTAAGTGGAATTGGTTGCTACCACAGCTGTCATATAGGGGAAGAGTTCTGGTCGCCAATAATCTGGTCGCTTCGGCTCTTTGGCATAGATGTATTGCTTTGACACCACCCAGGAGCCTGGTGGAGGAGGTTCAGAAGGCCACCGTGGATTTCTTTTGGTCTGGTCGACACTGGGTGCGTGCGGCTGTTCTCTACCTGCCTGTTGCCGAGGGAGGACAGGGACTGGTTGACATACAGTCCAAGATCACCTGTTTTAGGCTTCAGACTGTGCAACGGCTCCTTTATGGGTGTGGCCCCTGCTGGATGGACACTGCAAAACTGCTCCTGAGGAGAGTTGGCTGCTTGGGCTACGATAAGCAGCTTTTCCTCGTGAAATCCAGGGAGGTGGACTTTACTGGACTTTCTGCTTTTTATACATCTGTCTTGCATGCATGGCAAGTCTTCACTGTAGCCCGTATTCCTGAGGAGGACCAGGCATGTGGCTGTTCGAAGAACCACTATTTTTCAGTCAATTCATTAACACTCAAATGCTGCAGTCTGTTAGTCTGCGAACTCGTCTAAGAGAGGCAGGCTGTACCAAGCTTGGTGATCTGATGAAGATGTCAACCACGTCCATAGAAACGCTGAGGCGGAGTGCCAACATTACATCTGTCAGACTGGTGCATAGGGTGGTGAAGGAAGTGTGTGCTACCCTGCCACGACCACTGAGAGCCTTTGCAGAAAACCGTACTCTTTCTGATCAATGGGATGAGGACACTGTGTCCAACTTTTCTGCCCTTTCCATAAGTCCAGCAGTGGGAGAGTGGCAGGAGGGAGAAGACCACCTGCTGTCTTTCAGAACTCCTCGTCTGGGCAAGGTCCAGTTTACAGGGAAGGAGACGGTGTATCACATCTGTGTGAAGGTTCTAAATCTGCGCTCTCTGACGGGGGTGAAAGAGTCGAAGTGGGCTGGGTTTTTGAGGCCAGTATTCTCCCCGAAAGGCAGCTGGTGGTCCATGTACAAGCTCCCTATTGAGAAGCAGACAGCAGATCTCCAGTGGAGGATTGTGCATGGGGCAATAGCTACAAATAAATACAGAGCGCACCTGGATCCTAATGTGGGGGGGAATGTTTGTTTTGTTCCCAAGTTGAGACCCTGGAGCATTTGTTTGTTAAATGTTTTCGTTTATCTGGACTTTTTGTTCTTTTGAAAGTGTGGTTTCATAGTTTTGGTGAATGTTTTTCTTTCGGTTTGTTTATTTATGGTCCAAAGTATAAAGTGGCAGAGAAGTCTGTTCATACTTTGATAAACTTCCTGTCTGGTACTGCTAAACTTGCCATCTGGCTGACAAGGAAACATCGGAGTATTAACACTGGCAATGTGGATCCTGTGTTTGTTTTTAAGGCCTTGTTAAAAGTCAGACTCCGGGTGGAGCATTCTTTTTATAAAATGGTGGACAATTTGAAGGTATTCACTAATAGATGGACTGTAGGGAATATTCTGTGTTCTGTGCGAGAGGGGGATGAGTTATGTTTGAACTTTTGAAATGGGAGACACTTGGTGGAATGATGGTATCATGGTGATTTTATATTTTTGAATTGTACAATAAAGGGACTTTTTAAACCTCAAACCTCTCTTCTCTTCTCTTATTAGAACATCTATAATACAGAGTGGCATATATAGTTACACTGTATTTCCCAGTGCTGTTATGCTGTGTATTAGTACTCATGGAATGTCTCGTGTCCAGTTAAATTATTTGGTCAGAACTAACTGCCGAATAATATTATTTTTTTAACATAAAAACAAGTTATTTCTCTCACTAATTATGACATTGTCTACAAACCATGATCCAGGTTTATTTCTGGTACATGCATAAGCGCCTATATATTCTGATTTAACATTCATATATTCATGTAACATGTGCATTCAAGTAGACAGAGAATTTGTTCATTATAAAGTATTCTCAGTTGTCGACAAGAGCACGAATGTCTATGAACATTTGTGCTACATCCCATGTATCTTAATATTGTTGCCTGAAACACTGTTCTGACTCTG
Source organism: Pholidichthys leucotaenia (assembly GCA_020510985.1). Taxonomy (NCBI): domain Eukaryota; kingdom Metazoa; phylum Chordata; class Actinopteri; order Cichliformes; family Pholidichthyidae; genus Pholidichthys; species Pholidichthys leucotaenia. The sequence continues at coordinate 157,556,857 of CM035839.1, forward strand.
TGATTACTATTTTCATTTGCGGTACGTACAGCTCAAAACATGGAAAATGTCTTTGTGATGGATTGTTGTTCTATTTACACCTTCATGCACTTTAATAGAGTCAAAACGTCACAGCACACAAAACATGCAAATATGAGCAAAAACTCACATTCCTGCTCATTTCTTTACATTTCTCTCTTTAAGTTCAACAAGTTAACTTATTCAGGTAATAAATTCCCATTTGGTTGTCTATTGTCTTTTATTGTGAGGCCAGTGATTGTTTTCCTGTGCAGCAGAGTTGCTGCAGGAACTTTTTGGACTAGGTTTTTTAATACTTTTTACATAACATTTAAATTACTTGGATTTTCACTGTAAGTGTGTTTGGTGTTCTTCAATATTTTAGTCCCAAATCAAATTTGCTCTTCATTTTGATGTGGGGAAATTGGGTCGGTCATGGGTAGATGCCCCTATTTAACATCAAGGAATCTGTGTCTCCACTTATGCATTTGTGGTTTATGGAAATAATCAAACACATGCAAGAGTTCCTCTAATACTGCACAGAGGAAATGAAATCTTATGTATTTTCAATGGCCATGTTAATATTGTTATTATCATCTTTCTTTTTTTTTTTTTGTATTTTATATACTTTATTAATCCCAGAGGGAAATTCAGGGCATCCACCTGGATGAGGCAGCCACGGTGCAGCGCCAATCCCTTCACCATTCACACACACATTCACACCTGGGGCCACTTTAGAGTCTCCAGCTAACTTAACTTGCATGTTTTTGGCCTGTGGGAGGAAATCAGAGTACCCGAGGTAAACCCACGCAGACACGGGAAGAACATGCAAACTCCACACACAAGGGTCACAGATGGTCAGGGGTGGAATCAATCCCATGACCTTCTTGCTGTGCTGCCACAGTAGCTCAAGTAGGTTCATTTTGTCTTCCTTTAATCATTTACCCTTTGTTTGTATTAAAGACAAAAATAGAAAGGAGATGTTTTTACATTCTTAACATGTTTCAACTGTTCACTGCAGCCTTCGTCAGATGAACATGTTTTACATCATCCTATAAAAAAATTCCTTGTTTCTACAAAAGCTACACGAGACATTTTTTTTTCTTTTAAACTAAGCTGCAGTTTTGAGGTATTACATTTTCCCAATTTAGATTGTGTTTTTCTCTTCTGAGGCTGAATTTTTGTGTGCCTTTGCCCATTTTATTTCTGTTCCATTCTATATCATACATCTTTGCTGTCCTGAACAAATAAAAAAGGAACGTTGTGTAAACTGATCTCTCGGCAGGAATGGTGCAAAGGGAAGCCGATCACCTTCTTCCCCCGTCAGTGAATCTATTTCACAATGAAACCTAGATTCCCTGCAGGCCCACCATAATACTACAAGGCATCTTTCCAAAGTCCTATTGGGCACGTCTTCACATCTGTCTCGTTCAAACGCATACACACATTCTCTGACACAGATTTATACAGATTTACTCGTGCGCACACATTCCAGTGTGTTTTGCGCACAGAGGGATGGTTTGCTTCTCTCTCAGTTCAAGGGAATAGGACTGTGTGCTTTTGTGTCTGTTCCATCAGATTTTGTCCAAACACTCAACAGATGGTGACATTTAGATTTTTTTCCCCACGGTGACAACAAGGTTAAGGCTGTAAAGAGGCTTGAGTGGGAGTGTTGGGGTTTGCAGGGTCACACCTGATACATGCTACAGCTGGTGTTCATTTCCAAATGAACTTTTTTTTTTTCTTCACTGTGATGTAGTGGCATATTACATTTTCGTGGGGCTCAGCATAGGAACATAAGAGAGTGATACAGTTTACATTGTCCAGTAACTTTGATCACTGTACACATTACTATAGTTTTGTACCCATAAGTATAATTGTGGGTGTATGTGGTTGTGTGTTTATAGACCCAACTTGCAAGTGCGCAGGTTTGTGGTTATGTACATTATTAAAATTTCATCTCACCAGCACCTCCAGGATTTCACGATGTTGCAATCGTGTCAATTCACGCAAAATCAGTCAATCACCGCGACTATTGCACGACCTTGCAACTTTGTCCAACCACTGCAACTTTTCCGCAATTTTGGCCAATCCTCGTCAACTTCCACTAATTTCACCAATCATATTTGTCCCTGAGTGGCACTCAAACGCTCAGTCTAACCAATCAAATGCGTCACTGCACCGCGTTCACTTCTGTGTTTACAGTGAATATTAACGGAACGAGGGATGTTAATGATTAATTGACTTTCGATTAATTGTCGAAAAGAATTTACTTGACTAAATTAAATCAGTTGTCAATTAATTGATAACTCAGAAGTCCTTTTCAATGGGAGCTCTATGAAATGTAGTGGCTTCACCATCCAGGTGGGGGCGCACGCGGTCACCCACTGCTGCATTTCAACTGAAAAAGCAGAATGCCCCCAGAGCACATGCACACTGTGCAGAGTGAAAAAAACTCACCCTTTCGGGTTATGTCGGAGAGCCACAAGTTCCAAAGGCACGTTCCAATGTCCACCTGTCAAATCAGCAGGGCAGAGAAATGGACTGAAGCAGGCTACACGGACGCAAAAACATATCCCCGCTGCCTCCCTTCAACCTGCTGCTAGACGGGAAAGCAGACTGGACTCAAGTTGCCACTGAGGTAACAGACAACAGAAGGAGCCCAGATCGTACTTGGTTTGCCTGGATTGCTGGGGTACTGTGATAATGTTTAACATGCAACAGATGAAGTAGCTCACACTTTATTTTTCTGTTAAAACAGTCTACCAGTGTATCTCAGTAAATTAGAACGTAAACGTTTTTTAGTATAACTAAAAAAGATACATTTTATGATATTGGTAGGAGTTTTTAAAATAAATAAAAAAATCATGACATTTGTAATTTATTGAGATGTACCAGCACATAGTGCACACTATACAGTACAAAATTTGTTAAACTACAGAAAATGCCATTGTCTGTAGTAAAAAAAAAAAAAATGAACATGGTACAATAAATCATTGAGGAATATGATGTTCATGTTTTATTTAGTATATGAAAAAACAGCAACTTTTTATATGTTAAAAATAGACCGTATTGTACCGAGGGAAATTCAGATTCTCAGGAAAAACGCAGCTTATCAGTTAATCGTTAATCGATTGATAAGGTGAATCAATGATCAATTAATGAATTAATTGATAACTTGCATCCCTAAACAGAACACATCAGCAAAAACAGGGTGTGTGATTTAAAAAAACCCACTCATCCGCAAGGTTTCCAACACCGTCCCTTCCTCCGTCTCCCCCAACCTGCCAGTGGACGTCTTGCCATGTCTCCGTCCTGACCGCGTGTACGAAGTGCTGGGTTTGTGTTGAAAAATGTCCACCTGCCCCTAAAGCACCCCATCGTGGGAGCGCGCGTGAGGAGAGACGCCATAAAATCACAAACAAACGAGCAAATCTAACGCTACAGCCAGTGTTTGATCATTTTATACATCTTTAGAGGTAAAATCATTACTACAGCTTGTCAATGAGCTTTAAAACTGTAAATCTCCGGTCTGGACATGGACATATGCCCCCCCGTAAATGAAAGATGCGTGTCTGTTGAGACAGAAGTGTGTCTAGATGTGCAGCAGATAGACAGGTAGGAGTTATAAATTATAAATAAATTCACAGTTTATTCACACACACACACACACACACATAACACATTACACTGGTCAACACCAAATTTATTGTCTAAGTTTTTTTTTAGCTGATTTAGGACAATTTTGATGTGCTGAATCCGAAAATCACATTGGTTTTGCTCAGTCAGGTCAACTTTTTGAATTATGGCCACATGTTGTTTTATATGTTTTTGTTTACATGTATGGGTATTTTCGCTTTATATGATGCAAAATTCTTTGTCTTGAAATTCTCTGAATTTTGAACAATGATGACGTAACATTCAATTTACAGCTACTTACCTTTATGTAAAGGTAACCTTTATATAAAGGTAAGTACATGCACAGCACTAAGTAAGTACAGGTTTTTACTTAGCACCTGATCGAGAGAAACTGATGTCATTTTCAGATTCAGCGGTGCAAAATTGTCTTAAATCAGTTGAAAAACCACAGATAACTTACAAAAAAAAATATTTTTGTAACGCTGTGTTATCAACAGCATGAATGAATTACAATATGAATTATCAACAGCATGATTAGCAGTATACAATAGGCTTTTTTTTTTACATTGTTTTGGAGTGTGAGCAGGTCATCCCAAATAAGCTATTAAAGCTTTTAGTAGGAAGCCCAATTCTACTATAAAATGATGACGGAAATCAGTCTGATATCTTTGTGTACAGGAACAAGCAAACATATGACAGACATACAGTATAGCACATAATCCCAGCATTTGTTTACATTGAATTAGTACAGCTACTTACCTTTATGTAAAGGTAACCTTTATATAAAGGTAAGTACATGCACAGCACTAAGTAAGTACGCTCAATCTCGTACACCTGAGCTGGTGTACGAGATTGAGCGATACCGGCTAGATATAGTCGGCCTCACCTCAACACACAGCTCCGGTTCCGGAACCAGTCTCCTGGAGAGGGGCTGGAGCTTGGCCTTTTCTGGAGTTGCCCCGGGCGAGAGGCGACGAGCAGGGGTAGGTATTCTTGTATCGCCCCACCTTGCTGCCTCTATATTGGAGTTTTCCCCGGTGGACGAAAGGGTTGCTTCCCTGCGCCTTCGGGTTGGGAAACGGGTCCTGACCATCATTTGTGCCTATGCACCAAATGATGTTTCAGAGTACCCACCCTTTTTGGAGTCTGTGACTGGGGTGCTGGAGGGTGCTCCTCCTGGAGACTCCATTGTCCTACTGGGGGACTTCAATGCGCACGTGGGCAACGACAGTGAAACCTGGAGGGGGGTGATTGGGAGGAACGGCCTGCCCGATCTGAACCCGAGTGGTGTTCAGTTATTGGACTTCTGTGCTAACCACAGTCTGTCTATAACGAACACCATGTTCAAGCATAAGGGTGTCCATATGTGCACCTGGCACCAGGACACCCTAGGCCGCAGGTCGATGATCGATTTTGTTATCGTATCATCAGACCTGCGACCGTATGTCTTGGACACCCGAGTAAAGAGAGGTGCAGAGCTGTCAACTGATCACCACCTGGTGGTGAGTTGGATCCGATGGCAGGGGAGGAAGCCATTCAGACCTGGTAGACCCAAACGTATAGTGAGGGTGTGCTGGGAGCGTCTGGCTGAGGCCCCTGTCCGGGAGGTCTTCAACTCCCACCTCCGGAAGAACTTCAACCACATTCCGAGGGAGTCTGGAGACATGGAGTCTGAATGGGCCATGTTCTCCACCTCTGTTGTTGAAGCGGCAGCCCAGAGCTGCGGCCGCAAGGTGGTCGGTGCATCTCGTGGTGGCAACCCCCGAACCAAGTGGTGGACACCAGTGGTGAGGGGGGCCATTAAGCTGAAGAAGGAGTCCTATCAAGCTTGGTTGGCTTGTGGGACTCCCGAAGCAGCTGAGGTGTACCGGCAGGCCAAGCGGAGTGCAGCTCGGGTGGTTGCTGAAGCAAAAACCCGGGTATGGGAGGAGTTCGGTGAGGCCATGGAACAAAACTTTCGGTCGGCTTCAAAGAGATTCTGGCAAACTGTTCGGCGGCTCAGGAGGGGAAAGCAGCTCCCCGTCCACACTGTGTATGGTGCGGATGGGACACTGTTGACTTCAACTGGGGATATCGTCGGGCGGTGGAAGGAATACTTCGAGGATCTCCTCAATCCCACTGATACGCCTTCCACAGAGGAAGCAGGGTTTGGGGACGAGGGGGATGACTCGCCTATCACAGGGGCTGAGGTCGCCAAGGTGGTTAAAAATCTCCTTGGTGGCCGGGCCCCGGGAGTGGACGAGATTCGCCCCGAGTACCTCAAGGCCCTGGATGTTGTTGGGTTGTCATGGTTGACACGCCTCTGCAACATTGCGTGGAGGTCGGGGGGCAGTGCCTTTGGCATGGCAAACCGGGGTGGTGGTTCCTCTCTTCAAAAAAGGGGACCGGAGGGTGTGCTCCAACTTTAGAGGGATCACACTCCTCAGCCTCCCTGGGAAGGTCTATGCCAAGGTACTGGAGAGGAGAGTCCGGCCGTTGGTCGAACCTCGGATTCAGGAGGAGCAATGTGGTTTTCGTCCTGGCCGTGGCACATCGGACCAGCTCTTTACCCTCTCGAGAATTCTTGAGGGTTCGTGGGAGTTTGCCCAACCAGTTTACATGTGTTTTGTGGACTTGGAGAAGGCATTTGACCGCGTCCCTCGTGGATTTTTGTGGGGGGTGCTTCGGGAGTATGGGGTATCGGGCTTGTTGTTACGAGCTATTCGGTCTCTGTACGACCGTTGTGAGAGTTTAGTTCGCATTGCCAACACTCGGTCGGAGTCATTCCCAGTGAGAGTTGGACTCCGCCAGGGCTGCCCTTTGTCACCGGTCCTGTTCATAATTTTTATGGACAGGATTTCTAGGCGCAGCCAGGGAATGGAGGGTGTCATGCTTGGTGACCACAGGATCTCATCTCTGTTGTTTGCAGATGATGTTGTCCTGTTGGCTTCATCCAGCAATGACCTACAGCTCTTGCTGGGACGGTTTGCCGCTGAGTGTGAAGCGGCTGGGATGAGAATCAGCACCTCCAAGTCCGAGTCCATGGTCCTCAGCCGGAAAAAGGTGGATTGTCCTCTCCGGGTTGGGGACAGGCTCCTGCCCCAAGTGGAGGAGTTTAAGTATCTTGGGGTCTTGTTCACGAGTGAGGGGAAAATGGAGCGAGAGATCGACAGACGGATTGGAGCAGCATCTGCAGTGATGCGGACGTTGTACCGGTCTGTTGTGGTGAAGAGGGAGCTTAGTTCTAAGGCAAAGCTGTCGATTTACCAGTCAATCTACGTTCCTACTCTCACCTATGGTCACGAGCTTTGGGTAATGACCGAAAGAACGAGATCGCGGATACAAGCGGCTGAAATGAGCTTTCTCCGTAGGATTGCTGGACTCACCCTCAGAGATAGGGTGAGGAGCTCAGTCATCCGGGAGAGGCTCAGAGTAGAACCGCTGCTCCTCCACATTGAAAGGAGTCAGTTGAGGTGGTATGGGCATCTGATTAGGATGCCTCCTGGACGCCTCCCACTTGAGGTGTTTCAGGCACGTCCCACTGGGAGGAGACCCCGGGGCAGACCCAGGACTCGGTGGAGAGACTATGTCTCCCAGCTAGTCTGGGAACGCCTTGGTATCCCCTCTGAAGAGCTGGAGCAGGTGGCTGGGGAGAGGGAAGTCTGGGCTTCTCTGCTTGAACTGCTGCCTCCGCGACCCGGACCTCCGGAAAAGCGGTAGAAGATGGATGGATGGATGGATGGATGAATTAGTAGGTGAGTTCAAGATATATAGTCAAGTTATTAAATACTATTGGAGTGAGTCAACATATAAAATGAAATTACAATGGAGTACAGTGTTTCCTCTGGCTTAAAGACCTTGGCGCGGTGGCAACGTGTCCCCCCCCCCGGAATATGTTAATTTTATAATATTTATTTCTTTTTAAAATTTTACACCTTAACATTGCATGTGGAACTTACCATTTGAAGTATTGTACAACCAAGGCTTGAATATTGGGCCAGTTGGGGTCCCACCCAGACATCCTGTGTTTCGACTTTTTAGTGGTGTTATCCTTCTCTCCTTCCTCTGCCTGAACACTTCCCTCTCCTTGGCTCCTCTCTTCTGTCTCATCTTGCCCTCTCTGAGCTCTGTCTAATTCAGGTTCTCTCTCTGTCTATGGTGGTATACAAACAGGTTAGAAAATATCAAGTGTCATGTTTTCTCCTGCAGGATTTTTTTGTCATGGTTTACATAAATGACAAAAATATGTGTATTTTTTGTATTTTTATTCTAGTGTTTCTTTTCTCCCATTGAGAGAGTAGGGAAGGGAAAGAAACATTCATAATAGTAATGTACTCAAGCATACTTAAATTATATGATCAGGTGGGTATAGTAACCAGAAATTCTACTCATGTAAAAGCAGTGCTTTGAAATTAATAATTAAGAGGAGGCAACCAAAAATTTGTAGTTGAGTTAAGGGTACAAAGAGCACCCACTTAAAAACTTGAGTAATAACTTCAGTCTTCAAGGTTTGAGGTTTTTCTCAAAAATTTGTAACAATTTTCTTATAGTTTTCTACTTTTCTCTGTAAATCTGAAGTTGAAACCATGTTCCTCAAATTTGTAATTTCCCCTTGTAAAATTGACTTTTTTTTGTACAATTTAAACTTTATTATAAATTTGTGGATTATTTTATGACTAATTTTTGTCTGTTTTTTAAAATAAAATTACTGGTTTTTTTAGATAAATCTGAAACAGAATGTGGTATTTTTTTTTTTTTTTTACTTTTTATAACATCCATCCATCCATCCATCCATCCATCCATCTTCTACCGCTTTTCCGGAGGTCCGGGTCGCGGAGGCAGCAGTTCAAGCAGAGAAGCCCAGGCTTCCCTCTCCCCAGCCACCTGCTCCAGCTCTTCAGAGGGGATACCAAGGCGTTCCCAGACTAGCTGGGATCGTCACCTTATCGTGGTGGGGGGGTTTGCGTGCCCCAGTGATCCCAGGAGCTATGTTGTCCGGGGCAATTTGCCTCTGATAGGGTCTCCCAAGACAAACTGGTCCTGGGTGAAGGGCCAGACGAAGAACGATCCAACAGACTCTCATGATAAATTGTATATCAAGGATTCAGTGTACCCCGCCCGGTATGGGGTTACCGGGGCCCCACCCTGGAGCCAGGCCTGGGGGAGGGGCTCGAAGGCTAGCGTCTGGTGGCCGGGTTTCCACCCATGGGACCCGGCCGGGCTCAGCCCGAAGGAGTTACATGGGTCCGCCCTCCAGTAGGTTCACCACCTGCAGGAGGGATCATGGAAGTCCGGTGCTATGTGGATTAGGTGGCAGTCAAAGGCGGAGACCTTGGCGGACTGATCCCAAGCTTTCTAAACTGGCTTTTGGTACTTTTTATAACAATTTACATTTTTGACCATAATTTTTCAGTCAGAACAGAACAATAATTTAACTCTGATTACAAAGAAAAAATATTAATAAAATTGTATTTAATGAAATAAATTAACTTAAATGACCAAGGATGTTGTTATTTCTGTTATATTTATAGTTTTTTGGGGGTTTTTTTAGAAATCTCCTCACCACCCAGACAGCAGGAAAAACCTCCCTTATTTTGAAATCAAATGTTGACACGTTTAGTTTGTCTGAAGGCTGCTGACAGATTAAAGTCATTGACTTCGTGAATTTCGGTCATCTTAACCTGCCAGGTACATAATAGGGAACTGTAGCGGACTCTAAAGACATAATTCACCACAATATGTGTTCATGTACAGAATGATCTGTTTAGGCAGTTATAGTTGTGAAGTGACTACACGGCCGGTCTCCTAGTATCACAATATCTGGCCGGGAAGTGACTACAATTTGATTCTTTTTTTTTATTCAATAGTAGAAAATACACACAAATTACAAATATGCTAATAATGCAAGTAAATACCTCCTAATTTGTCTATTAGGTAAAAAAAAAAATGCACATATTTATTTATTTTCCATCAGGCGCGTCAGGGAGCCCTTTGGGTCCGACATCTCGGGCACTCGGCAGCTCGGGTGTTTCACACACTTCATTCATTCCCTTCAACATGTTTTGGGGTTTTGTTCAATACAACGCACGAAACCACTCCTGCACGTCGGTTTTTCATTCATTAAGTGGCTCCTGGCCACGTAGTGCAGACATAAATGGCTGGCTCCCGGTTGTTTAGCAATGGCTGTTATAGTTATGCGCTCAGGCTTTCTCATCAGGCACCTCTCTAGGCAGCCGCTGAAGGACCTCAGTTTAGAGCTAGCGTTTTTAGCTGTTGCTTTGTCACTGCTGCTGGAGAATAAAAACGGCACGCCTGCTCGTGCGAGAAAAGAGAGAAATTGCCAGTCTCATAACTTAACCCTTTGAGCGTGTAGAATTTTTGTCAGGAAAACGTAGAGTTTGACCTCAAATTTTCAAATGACAATAGCTTCAGAACGGTAATAGTTAGAGGCAAAGTCCCAATTACAAAAATGTTGCAGAGGAACCCAAGTGTCTGCCAGGTGAACTTGCATCCATGCATTGTGCATAATTGGACCTAATTTGCATATTGCAACAATCCAAATTAATACAAAGTCCCAATTATAAAATTGTTGCAGAGGTACCCAGGTGTCTGCCAGGTGAACTTGCATTCATTGTGCATAATTGGACCTAATTACTGCTCCGGAAAAGCGGTAGAAGATGGATGGTTGGACAATTTTTGTTTCACACACTGTCACCACATGGTCCTTTTGTCCCATCATTGACAAAATTACTAAAAATCTTTCAAAACAAAAACAATTTTGGTGTCACACTGTCACCACATGGCCTTTTGTCCCTTCATTTGCCGCTTCATCTTCTACCGCTCCGGAAAAGCAGTAGAAGATGGATGGATGGACAGTTTTTGTTTCACACACTGTCACCACATGGTCCTTTTGTCCCATCATTGACAAAATTACTAAAAATCTTTCAAAACAAAAACAATTTTGGTGTCACACTGTCACCACATGGCCTTTTGTCCCTTCATTTGCCGCTTCATCTTCTACCGCTCCGGAAAAGCAGTAGAAGATGGATGGATGGACAGTTTTTGTTTCACACACTGTCACCACATAGCCTTTTGTCCCATCACTGACAAAATTACTAAAAATCATTAAAAAAAACACAAATCTCGTGGCACATTTGTTTCACACTAAACTAAAATGAAGCAAATGAAACAACAGTTTATGCAACAAATATGCACCTGTTTGTTTCGTTGGTCACAAACATCCAGAATTCCGAAGTCCAAAAAAGCGACACAAAATCAGTGGCAGGCGCAGATGACAGGTCCTTCTCTCCATGATTTCCAACTGGCTGTTCAAATGCTTTCAGCCACGGCTGATAAACCTCTTCACCTCTAAGAAGCTCCCAGCCGTCAATGTCCAAACCTCCCGCCGCATCGCCACTACCGATTGTCCTGCCACCGCGCACACGTAGTACACGTCGATGCGCACCGGCAGTGCGCTCTTGCCCAGCCAAACGTCGCCCACGGGCTGCTCTGGACCTTTTCGCTCCGCGACAACGGTTTGGCAAAGCAAAACAATCTGCAGACGAGGCTCCTGTGCCATTTTGGCACGGCTGGACACAGAAAACGCAACTGCAGTGTCGCGTGCAAGATGTCCGTCTCTACTTTCACAAGAACTGCTTGCACCATTGTCCGAAGGCACATAATCAGAGCTGGACTCTAATGCAGATGACAAACTAGGGCTAAGCTCTTCCTCTAACCCAGGAGCAGTGAATACCAGTGCTAATACCTCTTCAGCTGAGAGCGTTTTACTCGCCATCCTGTTTCCTCCTGTCAAACAGCAGCATGAAAGGGGGCGGGCTTCAGACGCTGATTTGACCTACTTATTGCATTGGACTATTTCCAGTTCTCACAGTAAATGAAAAGCCACACCTCTCGGCCACCAAGTGATGTTAAAAGGTTTGTACATTTCACACTCTATTCAGCTGTACAGGCTTTGTTTGGACTGATCAGCTGACAGGCGCAGAAGTGCGCCATACACACTCAAAGGGTTAATATTGTAGCGGCTGGTGAAATATATCCTCAGCAATTCATCAGTCCCTTGCCTTTCCCTTCATATGAAGCCGGCTGCATTTGAATTCTAACCACATCTCTTAGCTAAGCGACTCTTCCATTATGGCTCCTGTTTCCAGCGGGTTAAAACCATGATACATGCTTACATACCTCTTATGATTTTTTCCGCGTTTAAAGTACTTTAATAAACTCATGTTTCTGTCGGTCAGCCACGCTTAGCAAGACACTGCTGACTGACTGGAAACTTGTGTGAGCGGGGTGCTTCTAAACTCCACGTGGATGACAGCCACGCACGTTGTTTGTGTGCGTGCTTGAGGAAAGTCATTGCTTTATACATTTTTATTAATAAAATCATATCGGCTTGGCATGGCGGTACGATTTCTGGTGAGGCGGGCCGCCACAGAGAAATGTTACCAGAGAAAACCCTGGAGTAACAACTCATCAGTAAGGAAGTTTGTGTAACAATAACAAATTATATAATGACAGGAGTTGCACTTTTAGTTTTTTTCTTGAAGATGGAGATGGAAGGTGACATTTTTAGATTCTCATCAAGCTCATTCCAAATCTGCGGTCCTCTGCACACATTACTAAACCTGGTGGATTTCAGTCTTCGTTTTTTCCCAGTAATTTGGTTTTTATTTCTAGTGGTATAGGTGTGCATGGGAAGGAAGGTTGGAATGAGCTCACATAATTTATAGTTGAGTTTGTGGACAATCTGATACATTATACATGCATTCTGGAAGTAATTATGCTCAGTAAGTCTTAGAAGATTATAACAATGGAAAAGATGACTAGTAGGAGAATTAGATTCAGACCATGATAAGGCACGTATGACTTTGTTTTGGAGAATTTCTAGCTTTTTTAGGTGAGTTGGAAATGTGTTACACCATATGATGTTGCAGTAATGTAAGTGAGGCTCAAATAAAGTTATATATAGAGTGAGAAGAGCTGAAAGTGGCAGAAAATGTCTCACTTTAAAAAAAAGAGCAGCGTATTTGGCCAGTTTCGTGGTTAGGTCTTCGATGTGACAATTGAAATTGAGAAATTCGTCAGTGAGGACCCCCAAGAATTTTATAGAGCTAACTCTTGTAATATTCTGTCCATTAACCAATTGCACTCTGGTCAATATACCTAAAAACGCCAAAAAATAATGTACCCAAAGTAAATCAAAAGCTGTTCTTTAACCCTTTGCAGCATCTTCATGGGGTTGGTCTCATTTAAAAGAAAACACTTTGAATGTTTTGGCAAAACAGTCATAATCTCTCTAAGTGCTCCTGCCACTGAGTAACAGTCATCTAAACACACTGAACTTGAAGAAAATAAATTTCGCCTGGGTGTTTTTTTGGATACAAATGCTTGCAAATAACACACAGCTGTCAGATACTGGCTGGAAAATGCAACAGAAATGTAGAACCAAGTGTTATCCAGCTGAGGTCAAAATTTTGTAGCAATACCACAAAAAATGAATATATTACACAGCTTTTTTCTTAGGTTGTTCCTAGGCGTTTTTGAACTGTGCCAAATTGTACCAAATGGCACAGTTTGGAAAAATGTCTGTAACTTCTGAATGATTCAATATAGAAGCTTCATCGTGGGCTCTAATGAAAGGTGAAGGGCTGTGTGTGTGTGTGGGGGGTTATTTATTTATTCATTCATTCATTCATTCATTCATTCATTCATTCATGAATGAATGAATGAATGAACAAACAAGCCCCCACACACAAGAAGCATGCCACGTAAAAAATGTGCACTGTAGGTTATTTTTTCTTGTAAAAAAATAACCTACAGTGCAATAAAAATTATACTAAAATATCTGTAATGTAGAAGATAACAACTCCCCCCCCCCCCCCCCCCAGCTACAGAGGACGGACATCGTCCATCGACACATGACCGGCGCCGCGGTCTACTACGCACAGTTGTACTAAAATATCTGCAATAATATCTGCAATCCGCTACAGAAGAGTAGCGGGGGGGGCGTTCGGTCCGTGCACCGTCCGGACCGGACCGCAGCCGTCATGTTGCGATAACGCACAGTTGTAATTTACCGATCGGTCAAAAGTCATTTGGATTACAATTTTCAGGGATAAGCAATAATTTAGCTTATAACCCTTACCTGTCCACAACAGCAGTATCGCTGGCGAACTTCTCTTCCTCATTGTCAGACAAACATGACGCTGGTCCGCTTGTTACGGACTCGTGGTCCTGGTCACGCGACCCAGTCAAACCATAATTCCATTATTGCGGTTTTGCGCTTCCATGATTGCGGTTTTGGCAAACGATTTTTCAAAACAAATAAGAACAGTAGTAAGAAAAAAAGACTGGCCTGTGTGTCACCCAGCCTTACACAAAACAGCTTTCGAACTTCTGTGCTTCAGTTGGCTGGCTGTATTTGCAGCTGTTGGTAGGCGGGTCCTTCTTGCTAGGTTTTCAGTCATTGGTTCTTCAAGGTATCAGAAACCCAATTCAAGGCTCTTATTAGTCGAATGAGAGGTCAATCACATCTAAACCAATCAAAGCACTCCTTTGGCTTTCTGTTCGCGGCTGTGTCTGTAGTGGAAGAACGGAAATGCAGCTTTTTTTTTCAGTGCGCTCTAGGACGCAGCGCCCTCGTGCGCCCTCGTGTGCTCTAGGACGCAGAGACGTGTCCGCCCGCGGTACACCGGAGTGCAAGAGGTTAATTTTGGGCGAAAGTTTCTTGGTGGCTGGCTTTTTATTGGAACGGAATACAATATAATTAGTTTTATTGATATTAAGTGAAACCAGGTGTCTGTTTTCATAAGTTCACTATTTGTTATCTGTTCAAGTTCATTTGGATTCTGGTGAGCAAAAAATAAATTACTGTCATCAGCAAACAGTACTTTATGTAGTAGAGATGAGGAGTTAGCAATGTCATTTATATACAGAATGAATAGAACTGGTCCTAAAATGGAACCCTGGGGAACCCCATGATCGATGGATTTATATGATGACTTGCGGTTATTTATATAAACATACTGAAGTCTTCCAGACAGATAATTAATAAACCAATCTAATGCAAGGCCTCTGATACCGTAATGTTGTAATTTTTTAATTAGGATGTCATGGTTAATGGTATCAAATGCTTTAGACAGGTCTAAAAAAAATACCAAAAATGCCAAAATTGCCTCTTTCGATTGCATCATTGATTTTTTTCCAGTTAGGTCAAGTATTGCCATATAGGTGGTGTGTTTCTTTCTGAAGCCATACTGAGATGGGATAATAATGTTGAGCTTATCAAGGTAGCTGGTAAGTCTGTTATAAACTACTCTTTCCAAAACCTTTGAAAGAGTCGGCAGAATGGATATTGGACGATAATTAGTCAAATCATTCTTATCACCTGATTTATAAATTGGTATAATTTGTGCAATTTTTGCTATTTGTGGCACTACTTTGGAGATCAGAGACAGATTAATGCAGTTGGTAAGAGTTTCCAGTATTAAATTAATGATACTTTTCAAAATTTTGCTGGAAATTTCATCAGCTTGAGCAGAGTTTGAGTTCTTCATGTCCTTTATGATTTTCCAGACTTCCTCACAATCAGTTGGCTTCAGGAAGAAAGAACTTGGGTAGTTTCCTGATAGATAGTGTTTGAAAGAGGCAGCCTGGGGTTGGTTAATTTTATTGGGTAATTTTTTTCCAATGGAAACAAAATAATTATTAAATTTGTCAGTGAGAGTGGCATTACTGGTGTGATTTTAGCACAGAAAGAGAGGAAATATTGTCTGTAATTTTTTTTTTTTTTTTAACAAAAACACAGACTCCGATCGACAATACAGAGCAACAGAATAAATTATTTATTTTTTCCTCTCCGATCTCTTCCAAATGGTTGGGGACCGTTTGGAGTTTTCAAATGAAGGTTCTGACAATAATTTCCAAATCTATATGCTTTAACATGCATTCAATGCAGTTTAGCTGTTGTAATGGATATTGTGTTAAAGTCTGTATTTGCTGTTGCACAAAAGAGTTTTTCTATATAGCAGAAGTTTCTGCTTAATTTACAAATCACTGTTTAATAGGAAATGTTTGACAATCCTGTGCTTTTCTTGTATTGTTATATAAAATATTAAAAAAAAAACAAAAACAAAACACTCACCCGTGAGGTTTCCAACACCGTCTCTTCCTCTGTCTCCCCCAAGTAAAATAGAGGTTATTAGATCTAATCTTTTATTACAAGATTCTGTTTTAGTACTGTGGAACCTCTGCTTTTATCTGAGGAAACGCTGGAGAGTTTTGCCTTGGTTAATGCTGAAACTCTTGGCCGAGTTTTCTCCCAAGTAAATCCAACAACTTGTCTTTTAGATCCCATTCCTACATCCATCCATCCAGCCATCTTCTACCACTTTTCTGGAGGTCCAGGTCGCCGAGGCAGCAGTTCAAGCAGAGAATCCCAGACTTCCCTCTCCCCAGCCACCTGCTCCAGCTCTTCAGAGGGGATACCAAGGCATTCCCAGACCAATTGGGAGATGTAGTCTCTCTAGCGAGTCCTGGGTCTGCCCTGGAGTCTCCTCCTAGTGGGACGTGCCCGAAACACCTCAAGTGGGAGGTGTCCAGGAGTCATCCTAATCAGATGCCCTTACCACCTCAACTGGCTCCTTTCAATGTGGAGGAGCAGCGGCTCTACTCTGAGTCTCTTCCGGATGACTGAGCTCCTCACCCTATCTCTAAGGGTGAGTCCAGCAATCCTATGAAGAAAGCTTATTTCAGCCGCTTGTATCCACGATCTCATTCTTTCAGTCATCACCGTTCTCTGTCCCACCTGGAGAAGCCCGGGAATATGGTGAGGATCATGTTCTTTGACTTCTCCAGTGCTTTCAACACCATCCAACCGATGATCCTGAAGGACAAGCTGCTGCGCGCAGGGGTGGACCAGCACCTGTCATCATGGATCCTGGACTACCTCACGAACCGGCCTCAGTTTGTGAGAACCCGGGACTGTGTTTCCGACACGATCATCAGTAGCACGGGGGCCCCCCAGGGAACGGTGCTGGCTCCCTTCCTGTTCACTCTTTATACTGCGGACTTCTCACACAACACAACACATTGCCATCTACAGAAGTTCTCTGATGACTCTGCGATCGTTGGTCTCATCTCCAACGGAGATGAAGCTGAGTACAGAGGGCTTATCCAGGACTTCGTGGACTGGTGCCATCGGAACTGCCTCCAGATCAACGCGAGGAAAACTAAGGAGCTGGTGGTGGACTGCCGCAGGCATGGGCAGCCCCTCACAGCACCAGTAAATATACAGGGAACAGACATTGAGATGGTGACATCCTATAAGTACCTGGGTGTTCATCTGAACAATAAACTAGACTGGTCACACAATACTGACGCACTCTACAAGAAGGGACAGCGCAGGCTGTTCCTGCTGAGGAGACTCAGGTCTTTTGGTGTACAAGGGGCGCTGCTGAAGTCATTCTATGACACGGTGGTGGCATCAGCCATCACTTTTGGAGTGGTCTGCTGGGGCAGTGGCATTACTGCAGCCGATAGGAAGAGACTGAACAAACTGATTAAGAAAGCTAGCTCTGTCCTGGGGCAGCGCCTTGATCCGATGGAGGAGATAGGAGAGAGAAGGACGGTGGCTAAACTGTCATCTCTGCTGGAGTCCGAGTTCCACCCTATGCAGGACATACTGGATGCACTGAGGAGCTCATTTAGCAGCAGACTACATCATCCCAGGTGCACAACCGAGAGGTTTCGTAGGTCCTTCCTACCAACGGCTGTCAGACTGTACAACCTAAGCAGGGCTGCTCGCAGAGATAGCAAAAAGACGTAACAAACTAATAGTTTTTTGAATGCAAAAGATGCAATAGACTTACACAATGGTCCTCTCCGGCATACAACTAGGAACATACCAGTCGCTATGGAGGGTGAGAATATGTATGGGCACATAATCATACCATGTAGGATAACTAAGTAGACGGTTATGCTGTTTCATCCCATCTAGCAACAATGCTCTGCACTGTGTGTGTTTATATATTTACATATTTATTCCATCTAGCTACAATGCTCAGCACTGAGTGTGTTTATATTTATATATCTATACATTTATTCCATCTAGCTACAATGCTCCGCACTGTGTTTTTATATATCTACATATTATTCCATCTAGCTACATTGCTCCGCACTGTGTGTGTTTATATATATATATATATAGTTTATATATAGTAATACGTACATATGTTTATTAGCTGCTCTTGCTTGCTTGTTTTTTTTCTTGCCTTCTGATTGTTGCTCTGAGTGTTGCTATCCCTGTGCTGTTGCAATCCTGGAATTTCCCCGTTGTGGGACTAATAAAGGCTTATCTTATCTTATCTTATCTTATACTTGCATAGTTATTCCACCTAGCTGCAATGCTCCGTACTGTGGGTGTTTATATATTTACATATTTATTCCATCTAGCTACAATGCTCTGTACTGTGTGTTCATATATTCATATATTTATTCAATCCAGCTACAATGCTCTGCACTGTGTGTCTGTGTGTGTGTGTGTGTATATATATATATTATAGTAATATGTACATATGTATATTAGCTGCTCTTGCTTGCTTGTTTTTTTTCTTGCCTTCTGATTGTTGCTCTGAGTGTTGCTATCCCTGTGCTGTTGCAATCCTGGAATTTCCCCGTTGTGGGACTAATAAAGGCTTATCTTATCTTATCTTATCTTATTACCCAAAGCTCGTGACCATAGCTGAGGGTAGGAATGTAGATTGACTGGTAAATCGACAGCTTTACCTTAGAGCTTAGCTCCCTCTTCACCACAACGGACTAGTACAATGTCCGCATCACTGCAGATGCTGCTCTGATCCATCTGTCAATCTCTCACTCCATTCTCCCCTCACTCGTAAATAAGACCCCGAGATACTTAAACTCCTCCACTTGGGGCAGGAGCTCAGACTTGGAGGTACTGATTCTCATCCCAGCCGCTTCACGCTCAGCAGCAAACCGTCCTAGTAAGACCTGTAGGTCATTGCTGGATGAAGCCAACAGGACAACATCATCTGCAAACAACAGAGATGAGATCCTGTAGTCACCAAACATGACACCTTCCGTTCCCTGGCTGCGCCTAGAAATCTTGTCCATAAAAATTATGAACATGATCGATGACAAA
Organism: Pholidichthys leucotaenia; assembly: GCA_020510985.1. Classification (NCBI taxonomy): domain Eukaryota; kingdom Metazoa; phylum Chordata; class Actinopteri; order Cichliformes; family Pholidichthyidae; genus Pholidichthys; species Pholidichthys leucotaenia. The sequence goes on from CM035839.1 coordinate 157,575,650, forward strand.
GGGCAGCCCTGGCGGAGTCCAACTATCACTGGGAATGAGTCTGACCAAGTGTTGGCAATATGAACCAAACTCTCACAATGGTCGTATAGAGACTGGATAGCTCGTAACAACGCGCCCGACACCCCATACTCCCGCAGCACCCCCCACAAGAGACCACAAGGGACGTGGTCGAATGCCTTCTCCAAGTACACAAAACACATGTAAACTGGTTGGGCAAACTCCCATAAACCCCCGAGGATTCTCAAGAGGGTAAGGTATTGGCCCGATGTGCCACGGCCAGGACAAAAACCACATTGCTCCTCCTGAATCCGAGGTTCGACCAATGACCGGACTCTCCTCTCCAGTACCTTGGCATAGACCTCTGGTCCCCTTTCTTGAAGAGAGGAACCACCACCCCAGTTTGCCATGCCAAAGGCACTGTCCCTGACCTCCACACAATGTTGCAGAAGTGTGTCAACCATGATAGCCCTACACCATCCAGGGCCTTGAGGTACTCAGGTCAAATCTCGTCCACCACCAGGGCCCGGCCACCAAGGAACTTTTTAACCACCTTGGCAACCTCAGCCCCTGTGATGGGCGAGTTGTCCCCCTCGTCCACAAGCCCTGCTTCCTCTGTGGAAGGTGTGTCAGTGGGATTAAAGAGATCCTCGAAATATTCCTTACACCGCCTGACGATATCCCCAGTCGAAGTCAGCAGCGCTCCATCCGCACCATACACAGTGTAGACAGGGAGCTTCTTCCCCCTCCTGAGCCACCGGAAAGTTTGCCAGAATCTCTTCGAGGCTGACCAACCCATTCCCACATCACTTTTAAAAACATTTTGTGTATTTTTCCAGGAGGAACTTTTAAACATAATGAATTACTCTCTTCAGACGGGTGTTTTTCCTGCTGCCTTTAAAATGGCAGTGGTGAGACCCCTCCTGAAGAAGAATAATTTAGATCCTAAAATCCTTAATAATTACAGACCAGTATCCAACTTACCATTTCTAAGCAAAATTTTTGAAAAACTTGTTTTCACTCAGTTAAATTATTTTTTAATATCAAATAACATATTTGACGAAAACCAGTCTGGTTTTAGGGCGACCCACAGTACAGAGACAACCCTCGTCAGGATTGTTAATGACTTAAGGCACAATATGAACTCACGTAGAATTTCAGTCCTGGTTCTAATGGACCTAATCGCTGCCTTTGATAAAGTAGACCATCATATTCTTTTAACCAGACTAAAAGATCTTTTTAGTCTGAGCCTAAAGTCTTTGCCCCCCTCCCCTCAGGCAGAAGACTTCGGTCCATTCAGACTAAAACCTCCCGCTACATGAACAGCTTCTTCCCCTCTGCCATCAGACTGCTGAACACTAAGTGACTTATTAGACTCTCGTGCACTACGTACAGCAGCTCAACCGGACTCATGACAATTATCACTGTTTTCTTTTTGCACTACCGACTGCACTATGTGGAACTCCACAATATCTGCTGCTTGTTAATATATTTAAAAATTGCATTGATTAGTATTACTTATTCATATTCTAGCTTTTATTGCATGCACAGTTTTTTATTTTTATATTTAGTGCTACTCCATGTTTAATGTTGCAGCATTGCACCGAGACAAATTCCTAGTTTGTGTACTACATGAACAATGGCAATAAATCTCATTCTGATTCTGATTCTGATTAGTCTCTCTGGTACTGTTCTTAATTGATTCAAGTCCTACCTCAAAGACAAGAACTTTTTTGTAAGTATGGATACATGTTCTTCCAGAGTCTGCTAAATAAATTGTGGTGTGCCCCAAGGTTCAATTTTAGGTTCAGTACTTTTTAATCTGTACATGATGCCCCTGGGGGATGTTATCAGGAGACATAGCGTTAATTACCATTGTTATGCTGATGATACACAACTGTATGTCGCTTTGTCTCCTGATGACATGGAATCAATTAAGACCCTTGTAAACTGTATTTTAGACATTAAGTCATGGATAGCAGCAAACTTTCTTCAGCTCATCCAGGACAAAACTGAAATTTTACTCAGCGGTCCTGAAGCTCAGAGAGAGAAAATTTTACCAAAATTACATAATCTGTCCTTTATCCCATTGCAACATTTTAAAAATTTGGGCGTCATTTTAGACTCTGAGCTCGGTTTTACTCCACACATTAAAAATGTAACACGAACAGGATTTTACCATCTAAAGAATATAGCCAGAGTCCACCCACTTCTCTCTCGAGCAAACACGGAGACACTGATGCATGCTTTTATCACCAGTTGTATTGATTAATGTAATGCCCTGCTCTCTGGCCTTCCTAAAAAGACAATTTCAAATCTGCAGTTATTACAGAATTCAGCTGCACGAGTTCTGACGAGGACTAGACAGCAGGCTCACATCACACTGGCTTTAAAATCACTGCATTGCCTCCCCGTGTCCTTCAGGATCGATTTTAAAGTTCTTTTATTGGTTTATAAATGTCTGCATGGTCTTGGGCCTTCTTATTTATCAAAATTGCTTTTGGCCTATGAGCCACCGCTGTCCCTGAGGTCCTCTGGCACTGGCCTTTTAACTATTTCTACTGTCAGAACACGCACCCATGGTGAGGTGGCTTTTAGTTGCTATGGCCCACGTCTGTGGAATAGCCTGCCGGAGAACATCAGGGCTGCCGAGAATGTCCATGTTTTTAAAAGCAGGCTCAAGACCTACTATTTTAACCTTGCTTTTGATTAGCTTCCTATTTTAATTCTCTTAATTTCTGATTTTAAATCTGTTTTATGTCACAATCACTTATTTTACTGTGACTTAATATTTATGAATATATGTCTATTTGACTGTATTTAGATGTTGTTTTATTCATCTAGTCATCTTAACTGCCTAGTCTTTTTTATCAGCAAACTATCTTTTTATTTATCAGTGACTTTTTATCACTGTCCAAGCTCTGACGCTTCCTCATGGGGGGTCCTCCCCTGGGGGTTGTGCCTTTTTTCTGGTTGCACGGCACTGGCCTGTGATTGTCCTGGTCTGCCCGGCTGAGGGGGTGGTGCGCTGCGACCCTGTGCCTGCGGTGTCGACCCCTCGGGTTGGACTTAGGTGATCTCTGAGTTGGTGTTCCTGCAGCCGTGAACTTGGCACTTTCCCTGCTGGTGATGGTTCCCTAGTAATAGTACTTCCACACTTGGATCCTCGGTGCTTAACCATAAACCTTAAACTATAAGTTTTACACTGATGAGAGTTCTTTTGTGTTTGTGTGTGTGTGTGTGTGTGTGTGTTTGTCTATGTGTATGTGTGTGTGTGTGGGGGGGGGTGAATTGTGTTTTATTTCAATGTGTGAAGCACTTTGCGTTGGATCTTTTTGTATGAAAAGGGCTATATTAATAAAGCTTCGATTGGTTGATTGCAGTAAACTATGGGAAAAAAACCATCTACTTTAAAATATGTAATTCTTTCCACAAGTTTTAGTGCAAAAAAACCTCTCAAAACATCACAACATTTATCGCAACTTTTTTAAAAAAGCTCCCACAAATTCAGGCTTTTTGGGCCGCAACAATCATGAAAACATCCCGAGAAATCCTGGAGGGACTGTCTCACTGTTGTCTTGGCCAAAAGATTTGCAATTAAACATATCACATTATACAACAGTTAGTTCTGGCCAAGCAATTTGATTGGATAATAGGGATTCCAGGAGTTACAGTAATTTACTATCAATTCTCTGACAATTGCAGTACTATGTTGGATATCTTAATTTCCACAGTGAGGTGCCGTTTGACAAGAAATTATACATCCATGATCCGAAAGTCCCACCCTTTTGAAAAGGTCTACCTCCATCTACTCCAGCCCTGCTGTCATTTTAAGCTCATTAAGCGATTTCACATCTGTTTAAAAAAAAAACAGGCAATGCTAGAGTTTGATTTATGGTCTCGATTAACGAACCACAATAGCTTTCTGGTGATGGACTCTTTGTTTCATCTGAAAATGCCAAGAAGAGTGAGCAAAGTGTGCTAAATCACTAGCATGCTAACTACTAATTACCGGCCATGTATCTACCAGTGGTTCTGACGACCAGCATTGGCTGTGTTTTGATCAGGGGTCTTCTGCAGTACCAACTCAACAGGTATATGTTTTATAAACAATTGTTACTTTTGCACTTGACAATATTTAATTTGTTTTCATGTGTGTGAAATGACAATAGATGTCTTCATGCTGATTGAGATGTTTAGCAACAGTTACTGGCTACATTTAGAAGGGACTGTTTTTTCTCAGCCGCGCAAAAATAACTGGTTAAACAAACCAACCATAATATTTTGTCCAGTATTGCCGCCATTTAATAAGCACAGTATTGCTTAAATAATTCTCAGAATATCATTAAAACTGTGAAAATATCACTAAAAGATAATAGAGGGACACACCAGTGAAAATCACATTTAGTTTTGTTTTTTTTAAATTGGCAATATATCTATAACATGTTTTTTTATGACTTACAAGACAAGAGTGAAATCCCTCTTATGTGTCATAGCTGTGTTTTTCTGCTGTGAAAGTCCAGTTAGGCTCCTCCCATTGAAAGGGGCAAGTTTAGACAGAGCATTTTTGTGGTGTCACTGCAACAGGTGAACCAATCAGGACTAAGCACTGGTTATTCACATTTGCCAGTTTGCAGACTTCTCTGTGCTGCGTCCTGGAGGAGAGGTGGTGCATTGGCATCGTGGTGGGCGGGATGTCGATGGGCCTAATTAGATCCTGGCATTTGAAGGAGGAAGAAAACAGAAAAAGTTTTCACAAGCAACTGTAAGACAATGAAATTTTTTTTGTGGAAAAATTGAATCATACTATATACCATTTTAGACAACATAGAATTGTTTTTAAGTGGATTTACATCCACTTTAACAGTATATTTTGTTGGAAAAGTAATGCACTATAACTGAACACCATATTAAGTGAAAAGTAACCTGAAATACTTTAGACTAAGGCTTAGAGCATGCACGGCACAAGTCTATGCCAGATTCAGACTCATTGTGAATGAGGCCAAAAAAATGGAGTGTTCTAAGGGTTAAAATACACTCACTCATATGAGAATATTGGCAGTTATCACGATTAGTGGTGGTAATCCTGTGCATTTTTATTGTGATAGACGATAATATCATACATCGTCCCTCACCTAGTCATAAGCATGACCTCAGAAGGTGCTGCTAATCGAGGAATATACTCTAAATCAGGGGTGTCCAATCATGTGCCATGGAGGGCCAAGACCCTGCAGTTTTTCTGTTCTACCCAGTCTCTTCAGCAGGTGTTTTCACTTAGCAATCAGTGGGAAGAAATTCAGTGAAATCTGCTGTTGAAGACACTGGTTGGAGGTAAAGACTGCAGGGTCTTGGCCCTCCATGGCACATGATTGGACACCCCTGCTCTAAATAATTGTCTCATGTTGAAGAGTTGAGTTGGATGGCCCCCATGGACCCTCTGGCGGGTTCAAAAAAGTGTAAATTCAGACACTGTCATTTGCTGCCATCTGGTAGGTTAACAGTCACACTGTAAATTAAAGCATTGTGGCGAGAATAACCAGGCCGAATTTTTCCGAACAGATGAAACTTTATTCCACTCTCTCTCACATTCACCAGAGTCAGAAAACATCACCACCAGGTTGCAGGCACTCTCTTTTATATCACAGCACTAACACGTCTCTGCTACCTGGGGTGCTGCATTAACATATCACTCCCCACACTCCCCACCTTTGATCTGCCACTTCAGTCTGAGGGAAAACTACTGAGTTGGTTCTCCACCCCTCCCCCTCCCCAGAGTCTCAGACTGAGTCTTAACCCCCATGTCCTTTGGGCCATCCATAGCTGCTGTAACGGGGGGTCTTTGGCTCCGAGGCGCTGCTGTGCCAGTGGGGGGTTCCTAGGGGTGTGTCTGTCTGTGGGGGGACAATGGGGGGGGGACATCTTCAGCATGCTCGTGTGACTGATCTGACGATTCATTTACCTGGGGAGTTCTCCTTGGGGGTCTTCCGCACCGAGGAGCTCGGGCCAACACCACCTGCTTGTCTGCTAAAACAAAGGCGGGCTTAAGCCTGTCTATACAGATTGTCTCCCGATGACCCCCCAAGTCTAACACAAAATGTTTGTCCCCGGGTTCCAGCACTCTGAACGGGCCATCGTAAGGCGGGCGCAATGGGGTCTGGTGGGCATTGTGCCTGACAAATATGAACAACGCGTCCTTCAAGGTTTTTGGCACAAAAGCGCGTGGAAAACAGTGGTGGGCCGGGCCGGGTAGCGTCCCTTCCTCTGCGCTATGTCTTGAACGCAGGGATGGATCAATGTTCGGCGCGGGGTTATCCGGCAAAAATTCCCCGGGGAACCGCAGCAGCTGGGAAAAAACCAGCTCTGCTGGGGAGGCTGCCAAATCCTCCTTCGGTGCGGAACGCATCACTTTTGGAGTGGTCTGCTGGGGCAGTGGCATTACTGCAGCCGATAGGAAGAGACTGAACAAACTGATTAAGAAAGCTAGCTCTGTCCTGGGGCAGCGCCTTGATCCGATGGAGGTGATAGGAGAGAGAAGGACGGTGGCTAAACTGTCATCTCTGCTGGAGTCCGAGTTCCACCCTATGCAGGACATACTGAATGCACTGAGGAGCTCATTTAGCAGCAGACTACATCATCCCAGGTGCACAACCGAGAGGTTTCGTAGGTCCTTCCTACCAACGGCTGTCAGACTGTACAACCTAAGCAGGGCTGCTCGCAGAGATAGCAAAAAGACGTAACAAACTAATAGTTTTTTGAATGCAAAAGATGCAATAGACTTACACAATGGTCCCCTCCGGCATACAACTAGGAACTTACCGGTCGCTATGGAGGGTGAGAATATGTATGGGCACATAATCATACCATGTAGGATAACTAAGTAGACGGTTATGCTGTTTCATTCCATCTAGCAACAATGCTCTGCACTGTGTGTGTTTATATATTTACATATTTATTCCATCTAGCTACAATGCTCAGCACTGGGTGTGTTTATATATTTATATATCTACATATTATTCCATCTAGCTACATTGCTCCGCACTGTGTGTGTTTATATACTTGCATATTTATTCCACCTAGCTGCAATGCTCCGTACTGTGGATGTTTATATATTTACGTATTTATTCCATCTAGCTACAATGCTCTGCACTGTGTGTTCATATATTCATATATTTATTCCATCCAGCTACAATGCTCTGCACTGTGTGTCTGTGTGTGTGTGTATATATATATATTTTATAGTAATACGTACATATGTATATTAGCTGCTCTTGCTTGCTTGTTTTTTTTTTTTTTTTTTTTTTTTTTTCTTGCCTTCTGATTGTTGCTCTGAGTGTTGCTATCCCTGTGCTGTTGCAATCCTGGAATTTCCCCGTTGTGGGACTAATAAAGGCTTATCTTATCTTATCTTATCTTAATAGAGCCCACGGCAACGGGTCCACCCAATTTGCATTCGCAAGCGAAGCTCTGAGCACTGCTTTAAGTGACCTATGGAAACGCTCGCATAACCCATTGGCCTGTGGGTTGTACGCGGTCGTGCGATGAATTGAGACGCCCAGGCTCCGGGCCATGGTGGACCAGAGGTCGGAAACAAACTGCGGGCCCCAATTGGACGTGATGTCCGAAGGAGCGCTGAAACGTGCCACCCATGATGTCAAAAAAGCGCGTGCCACATCTGTGGACGCGGTGGAAGCTAGCGGGACTGCTTTGGGCCAGTGTGTGGTGTGATCCATCACTGTCAGGAGGTGCGTGAACCCCTGCAATGGTGGGAGGGGGCCCACGAGGTCCATGTGAACATGGTCAAACCTCTTAGCCGGGATATGGAACAGCTCCAAAGGGGCCTTTGTGTGCCTGTGCACCTTGGCTCGTTGGCATGCTATGCAGGCTGCAGCCCACTCTTTCACCTGTTTGCGCAGGCTCAGCCAGACGAACTTTGCGCCCACCATTTTGACTGACGCGCGCACTCCTGGGTGTGCCAGGGAGTGAACCGACTCAAAAACGCGGCAGTGCCAAGCGCGTGGGACCACCGGTCATGGGCGACCTGTAGAGATGTCACAGACTAGGGGGGGCCCGCCGTGTTGCAGCACTCTGCTCTCCAGCCTTAACCCTGTTGGTTCAGACTGGAGCGCGCAAGTGTCCGCATCGCCGATCTGTGCAGCGGCCATGGCCATGTAATCTATCCCCACATAGACTGGGGCCACTAATGCGCGCGAGAGGCAGTCAGCCACCATGTTGAGTTTACCGGCTACATGTCGAATGTCGGTCGTAAACTCCGAGATCGCGGCCAGCTGTCTCTGCTGCTGTGCTGACCATGGTTCCGAAACCTTGGCCATCGCGTACGTTAAGTGACTTGTAGTCCACAAATGCAGTGAAGGTGCGCCCTTCCAGCCAGAACTGGAAGTGGCGTATGGCCAGGTGGAGAGCCAGTAACTCCCTGTCGAACGCGCTGTATTTACACTCATTGTTGCGACAAAGACCTGCTAAAAAAGGCGAGCGGCTGCCAAGAACCGGCGACGCACTGCTCCACGACGGCCCCTATGGCCACGTCTGATGCGTTGGTAGCGAGCGCTTTCCTAGCCGCTGGGTCCGGGTGCGCCAGTAGTGCGGCATTCGCCAGAGCTGTTTTAACCTCGGAAAATGCCTACTCTTGCTCAGGAGTCCAGTCGACTCTGTCCGCCGTCTTCCGTTTCTTAAGCGCGGCATACAACGGCTGCATGAGCTGGGCTGCGCGGGCGAGGAAATGATTGTAGAAGTTAACCATCCCCAAAAACTCCTGCAGCGCCCTGACCGTCTGAGGCCGGGGAAAATTTGCCACGGCGCACATCTTGTCCGGCAAGGGTATTGCACCCTCCGGTGAGATGCGGTGGCCCAAAAAATCGATCCCTGTCACCCCGAACTGGCACTTCGCTGGGTTGATTATTAACCTATGCTCCTCCAACCTCTGGAAAACTGTCCTGAGGTGGGTTACGTGTTCATCCTCAGACGCATTGGCCACCAGGATGTCGTCCAGGTAGACAAACACAAACAGCAGATCGCACAACACCGCATCCATCATGTGTTGGAATGTCTGCGCTGTGCCCTGTAGCCCGAAAGGCATGCGTAAAAATGCAAACAGACCAAACGGGATTATTACTGCCGTTTTAGGTATGTCCTCAGCATGCACCGGGACCTGGTGGTAACCGTGGACCAGGTCTATCTTGGAAAAAATGCGTGACCCGGTGAGTTGAAAGGAAAAATGCTGAATATGAGGGATGGGGTAGCAGTCGTGTGCTGTGGCGTTGTTTAATTTGCGGAAATCTTCACAAGGTTGCCATGATCCCTTGGCCTTAGGAACCATATGTAGCGGGGATGCCCATGGGCTGTTTGAGTGCCTGATGATGCCCAACTTTTCCAAGTTGGGAAACTCCTTGCGCGCTATGGCCAGTTTAGCTGCGTCCAGGCGCCGAGGTTGTGCGAAAACGGGCGGCCCCGTAGTGGTAATGAAGTGCTCCACCCCGTGTTTAGTGACGGTTGCCGAAAACGTCGGGACCATGAGTGCTGGGAACTGGGTGAGTAGTGTGTGGAGCTTACCCCCTGGAGCTGTGACGTTGGCTAGTGTTGTTGGCCCGGTTCCTCGAGCTGTACAGGGGAGAGAATCAAAAGACATTGCATTAATCAGGCGTCTGTTAGCAATATCGACTAGTAGTCCGTGTGCACACAAAAAATCAGCACCTAAAATGGGGAAGCTGCATGTCGCTATGACGAATGTCCATTGGTATGTACGGCCATGCAAGGATACAGTCAGTGTCCTCTCTCCAAAAGTCTTAATATCTGAGCCGTTTGCGGCCGTCAGCTCGGGGCCGCTAGTTCCCGCCAGCTGGTCTGCATAGGACGGCAGGATGAGGCTCTTTTGGGAGCCGGAGTCCACGAGGAACCGTCTCCCCGAGCACGAATCTGTCACATAGAGCAGCTTGCTTGCTTCACCAGCGATCGCAGCTGCTTCCGACTGCCGGTCCCGGCGTTTCCCGAATGCTTGAATTGGCACGGTGGCACGCATTGGCGTACGTCTTCTCCAAAACGGCGGTGGTAGAAACAGAGCGTGTCTCTCCGGTGCTTCTTGGCCCCTGCTGCAGCCACCATCACTGGCTCTTTGCCTCCGCTGGCCGTCTCGCTGGGTTCCAACGCCACTGCGTTCACTGTGATGGCTCTGGTAGTGAGGATGATCTGACCTGCCTGCTGGGCTAGCGCCCGGTAGTTGTGCGTGGCCAGCAGCAGCGAATAGGCAAGGACCACTCTGGCCGCTGTTGGGAGGTTCTGGAGGAAAAGGTAGGCAAAGAGAAAACCCCCGTCATCTGTGCCCATCAACACCAACATCTTCTCCATCAATTCAACCGCCGACCCGTCTCCTAACTCGGAGTGTGTCAGGAGCCTCGCCGCTCTCTCACAGTCCGAGAGCGTGTAGCGCCGGGTCAGCGCGGTTTTGAGAGCACCGTATTTGTCGCGGGCTGGGAACTGTTGGAGCAGGCTTGCCACCTGCTGAGTTGTGCGTGTGTCCAGTGCTGCGACCACGTAGTAATATCTGGTGTCATCTGCCGTTATTCCCCGGAGCGCAAGCTGGGCCTCGGTGTGAAGGAACCAAGAGTTTGGGTTGTGTAGCCAAAAGTCTGGGAGTTTGACCGAAATGGCGCACGCGTTGCTGGCACTTCCTGTCCGGGTCATCTCTGGGGTGCTCGCCTCGTGTTCCATTGTGTGTCAAGGGTCACCAGAGAATAACCTGGCCGAACTTTTCCGAGCAGATGAAACTTTATTCCACTCTCTCTCACATTCACCAGAATCAGAAAACATCACCACCAGGTTGCATGCACTCTCTTTTATATCACAGCACTAACACTTCTCTGCTACCTGGGGTGCTGCATTAACATATCACACCCCACACACCCCACCTTTGATCTGCCACTTCAGTCTGAGGGAAAACTACTGAGTGGGTTCCCCACAGCATCAATTTTACATTGTTCTACAACTTGTGAGCTTTTCAAAGACGTATGGCATGTGCTGTTTACCTTCCTTTACACTGGTTAAATTTTAATTTATATGTCAACTACTTTCATCTTTAAATTTGATTCATGAAGTAAAAGTATATATAGAGTTTGCCTGGTCCTTTTATCATTAAAACTGTGCAGTCTGCATAGCAATTGTCAGTTCTATTTGATTAGGTGTTGTAGTCAAGAAGTTGCCTAATTGATACAGTGGCATCTCTGCAGATAGATTTATTGTTGTAATAGTGTTATTGTGGTGGACACACATACAGGACCTGTTTTGTGACTCACATTTTAGGTCAGAACAAAGGCAGAGCAGCTCCCTTAGTGATGACAGGAAGCTGCAAGAATCTTAGCTTTGGTATGCAAGGCTTGAGACTATGGGGGGTTTAATTAAAGGATTAAAGAAGGGATGCATTGGAGACAGTGGAAGTGATATCATGGAGAGAAAATGCATTGTGACTTTCTTTATAATGCAAGGTGGTCTGTGATACATGTGACCTGTGGAGTGTAAGAGTCCTGATATTTAAGGATGAGCGTTTACTGTGTGGATCTCTTTTTCTGCTTTGAGATGATGGTGTTGTGAATAAAGCTGACTTGAGAGAGAACTCTGCCTCGTCATTTTCACATCACCACACTGGTGACCTGAGACGTATCATGCAAGAGGAGAATTCCCCCGGGCCAGCCTCGTCAGGAGCCCCCAGCCAAGCGAATGCTGCCACAGTCCAGCTACCGGACTTCTGGCAGAACAATCCGTGATCCTGGTTCAACGCAGTTGAGGCGCAATTCAACCTCCGGGGGATATCGGTAGACGCCACAAAATTCTACCACGTAGTCGCAAAGCTGGACAACAACACGGCCCAGCATGTGGAGAGTCTGATCGACCAGCCGCCGGACAGCGACAAATACGGCACGCTGAAGGCTGCACTCATCCAGCAATTCACCCCCTCGGCGGAGGAGCGAGCAGAGAGGCTCCTGGCGCTGACGGAGTTTGAAAATGACATGCCCGCGAACCTGATGGAGAAGTTGTTGAGGTTGAAAGACTCTGACAACGATCACTTCATTTTCACCCACCTTTTCCTCAGGACTCTACCGTCGGCAGCGAGAGTGACCTTGGCCAGTTCGCCACTGTTGGTCCAACAGGACTACCGCGCGCTGGGCCGAGAGGCGCAGCGGATTGTCAACGCCACCAAGCGGCGCGCAGCCACGGCCGCTGCAGTGGGACTCGGCGCGACGACCGGAGACGACAGGGGGCCAGAGGCAGCGGTGCCAGACTCACCGACGACGGCGGCGGCAGGGGCCAGGGAACGCGGATCGGACGTCCTTTGTTTCTATCATTGCCGTTTCGCAGAGAGGGCACGCAAATGTGTACCACCGTGCCAGTTCAGACATTCGGGAAACGCCAAGACCGGGGGTCGGTAGCAGCCGTGGCCCTCGGGGAGGAAAACAAGCTGCTCTACTTGTCGGACGCACGCTCGGGGAGGCAGTTCCTCGTCAACACAGGCTCCCAGTTGAGTTTCATCACACCTTCCTACGCGGACAGACTAGCTGGTTCTGGAGGTCCCCGGGTGACGGCAGCGAATGGCTCGGAGATTAAGACCTTTGGTGAGAAGACTCTGCTTCTGTCTCTACACGGCCGTGCATTTGAGTGGACTTTTGTTGTAGCAGCAGTAAATTTCAATATGTTAGGGGCTGATTTTTTGTGCTCACATGGTTTGTTGGTTGATCTCGCTAACAGGTGCCTGGTTAATGCACTTTCTTTTAATTCTATCCCCTGTACAGCGCGAGTGGCCCCGCCAACAGCACAAACCAACGTCACAGCTGCAAGCGGTAAGTTCCACACACTGCTCACTCAGTTCCCGGCTCTCACGGTCCCCACATTTTCATTAACAGTTGCTAAACACGGGGTGGAGCATTTTATTACCACTACCGGACCGCCCGTTTTTGCAAAAGCTCGGCGCTTGGACGCAGTTAAACTGGCCATAGCATGCAAGGAGTTTGCGAACCTGGAGAGGTTGGGCATTATCCGACGTTCAAACAGTCCTTGGGCTTCCCCGCTACACATGGTCCCGAAAGCTGACAGAGCATGGCGACCTTGCGGGGATTTCCGCAGGTTAAACAACGCTACAGCGCACGACCGCTACCCAATCCCACATATCCAAGATTTTTCCGTTCATTTGGCGGGGGCGCGCGTTTTTTCTAAAATAGACTTGGTCCGCGGTTACCACCAAGTCCCAGTGAGCGCTGAGGACATACCCAAAACAGCGGTAATAACTCCGTTTGGCCTATTCGAGTTTTTACGCATGCCATTCGGACTTAAAGGGGCTGCTCAGACGTTCCAACGCATGATGGACGCGGTGCTTCGCGATCTCCCTTTCGTGTTCGTTTACTTGGACGATATTTTAGTAGCCAGCGCGTCCAAAGATGAACACGAAAAACACCTGGCCACAGTTTTCCAAAGGTTGGGAGATCATGGGTTAATAATCAACCCGGCGAAGTGTCAGTTTGGGGTGGCGCAGATCGATTTTTTTTAGGACACCGCGTCTCCCCCGAAGGAGCAGTTCCGCTTCCTGACAAAGTGCGCGCGGTGGCAGATTTTCCCCGGCCACAGACGGTCAGGGCGTTGCAGGAGTTTTTGGGAATGGTGAATTTTTATAACCGTTTTCTCCCCCGCGCGGCGCAACTCATGCAGCCGCTGTATGCCGCGCTCAAAAAAAAGAAACCCGCGGATAAGATCGAGTGGCCCCCGGAGCGGGACCAAGCGTTCTCGGGGGTGAAAGCAGCCTTGGCAAAGGCTGCATTGTTGGCACACCCAGACCCAACAGCCCGCATAGCGCTCACCACTGACGCATCAGAGGTGGCCATAGGGGCGGTCGTGGAACAACATGTAGCCAGGGTTTGGCAGCCCCTCGCATTTTTCAGCAGGACCTTGCGCGATAGCGAACGTAAATACAGCGCGTTCGACAGGGAGCTGCTGGCTCTCCATTTGTCCATCCGCCACTTTCAGTTCTGGCTAGAAGGACGCTCTTTCACCGCGTTCGTTGACCACAAACGACTAACATTCGCGATGGCCAAGGTTTCTGAACCGTGGTCAGGCCGGCAGCAGAGACAGCTGGCTGCGATACCAGAGTTTACCACTGATATTCAACATGTGGCGGGCAAACTCAATGTAGTGGCAGATTGCCTCTCGCGCGCCGTGGCGGCCCCAGTCAGCATAGGGGTAGATTATGCAGCCATGGCCGCGGAGCAGGTTGGTGACGCAGATGTGCGTGCGCTTCAGTCTGGACCAACAGGGTTAAGGCTGGAGAGCAGGGTGCTGCAAGACAGCATGCCCCCCCAAATCTGCGATGTCTCCACGGGACGGCCGCGTCCAGTAGTACCGGCCGCGTGGCGCCGCTGCGTTTTTGACTCGGTTCATTCCTTGGCGCACCCTGGAGTGCGCGCGTCGGTCAAAATGGTAGGAGAGAAATTTGTGTGGCCGAGCCTCCGCAAACAAGTTAAAGAGTGGGCAGCAGCCTGCACGGCGTGTCAACGAGCCAAAGTACACAGGCACACGAGGGCTCCTTTGGAGCCGTTTCACATTCCGGCCAAGAGGTTCGATCACATCCATGTGGACCTCGTGGGCCCCCTCCCGCTGTCACAAGGGTGCACACACCTTCTGACAATGGTGGACCGCACCACGCGCTGGCCTGAAGTGGTCCTGCTGGCATCAACCACGGCCGAGGAGGTGGCGCGCGCGTTTTTAACAGCTTGGGTGGCGCGCTTCGGCGTTCCGTCGGACATTACGTCCGACAGAGGCCCTCATTTCGTGTCCGAGCTTTGGTCAACAATGGCCCGCAGCCTGGGTGTCACAATTCACCGCACAACCGCGTACAATCCGCAGGCTAACGGGTTATGCGAACGTTTTCATAGGTCATTGAAAGCGGCTCTCAGGGCGTCACTGACGGATGCAAATTGGGTTGACAAGTTACCGTGGGTGTTATTGGGGTTGCGTTCTGTGCCTAAAGAGGACTTAGAAGCCTCCCCAGCGGAGCTCGTGTTTGCGCAGCCACTCCGGCTGCCTGGGGAGTTTCTCCCAGATAACCCTGCGCCAGACGCCTCCCCGTCTCAGCTGTTGCAGAGCAACATAGAAGCAAGCAAGCTGCCCGGCCCCGCGCACCACAGTTTTCCGCGCGTTTTTGTGCCTAAAACTTTGAAGAACGCAGAGTTTGTTTTTGTTAGACACGATGCGCATCGAACCCCGCTGTGACCGCCTTATGACGGACCAGTCAGAGTGCTAGAAACAGGGGACAAGCAGTTTTTGCTAGATTTGGGGGGTAGGAAAGAGAAAATTGGCATAAACAGACTCAAACCCGCTTTTGTGGTGGCAGATGAGCAGGTGCTGTTGGCGAGGGCCCCGCGGCGAGGTAGACCACCGCGGGGGGCTTCACAGAGTAATGTTTCCCCAGAACACCCACAGGTGCTGACAAAAGGTTTCCACCCCCAGACGGCAAACCCCCAGGACAGCGCCGCAGAGACGTTGAATCCCAGCTACAGCAGATACGGCAGGAGACTGAAGCCTATACAGCATGTGGACTGATGTGTATTGATACTATCACGGCATGCATGTGGTTGTTCTCTTGTTGTTCTGTTTGTCTAAAATGTTGGGGGGGGGGGCTTTGTGTGGTGGACACACATACGGGACCTGTTTTGTGACTCACATTTTAGGTCAGAACAAAGGCAGAGCAGCTCCCTTAGTGATTACAGGAAGCTGCAAGAATCTTAGCTTTGGTATGCAAGGCTTGAGACTGTGGGGGGTTTAATTAAAGGATTAAAGAAGGGATGCATTGGAGACAGTGGAAGTGATATCATGGAGAGAAAATGCATTGTGACTTTCTTTATAATGCAAGGTGGTCTGTGATACATGTGACCTGTGGAGTGTAAGAGTCCTGATATTTAAGGACGAGAGTTTACTGTGTGGATCTCTTTTTCTGCTTTGAGATGATGGTGTTGTGAATAAAGCTGACTTGAGAGAGAAGTCTGCCTCGTCATTTTCACATCACCACATTATAAACATTGAAATTTAAAAAAGAATTAGGTGAGTATTAAAAAAATATAATTTCTGTTTTGGTTTATAATAATAGTAAAATATACAATGCCAATTATGCTAGTGGACATTCTGTGAGGTCTTGCCTATCTGTAGAGACCAAGATTATACATGTAGACCTTAGACTTGTGGAGTTATAATAGATTTATTTTGGGTATGTCTGTTTAGGCAAGAAACACCTCAAAATATCCTTGGTGTGTTTGGTTTGATATCTAAGAGCCTACTAAGAACAACCGGGAACCCCATGGGTCATATTACAACGACAGGGTCAGATGATCAGTTGTCACTGATGCAGAACACGTTTATGGGTGTGTCCAACTTCATTTCCTTTTCACAACAGTGTAAAAAAAAAAAAAAACCTTTCTGCTTGTGCATGATGCAAAGAGGCTGGTCTAATCATTCAGAGGTGTGTTTTGGATAATCCAATCCAAAGTGCTCCTTCCCATCCCTTTAATGCAAAGAGGCACATTATCTAAAGTGAATTGTGATCATGATGGTTTAACACGAGTTTTGTGCTGACCAAAGCCTGTTTGTGTGTGCCAAAATGCATGTGATAGTAATGCTGCTTGGTAATACGGAAGACGTCAATTACAGTTAGTTATGTTTAAAAGAACAAGCGGTGAAGAATGGCCTGAAAAATCAGCTGAATGTGCACGGACAGTCATCAGCTCACTTTTCAGACAGACTTTCCGCCATGCGCCAGTGTTTTTGTTATTTGCCGTCAGCCCCATTACCTGTTTTTTTACACCTTACGTCATGCCATCAAATTACCAGTAAACAGTGTGCCTGCTATGGGCTCGGAGGAGGTGCCTCATTTCAAAGAGGTGTGGCGGCGCACAATTTAATGTGCATTACTATTATAGTGCATTCCATGAGAATCCGCTTTTGATCAGGAAAAAGGAAGTCTATCGTCAGAAGCGCATTGTTTAATGATATTTCAGTGGCGTGTTTTGACATTGCACAGCTCCAAAGCTCAGGAAACCGCATGCGCTGGGATCTTGTAACAGTCATAATCACCCGTCATTTTAATTCTATTATAATCACACACTATTTTTTTTTAATTCCATCCACACTCTCATTTTAATTGCGGAATCTATAGATTAGGCATTAAGCGATGATTTTTTAGGGCAATGAATGAATGAGCATGGAGCATGTGTGCCAGTGTGTTCCAATGTAATGCACGGCACGGGGGAGGGGGGTCATTTTCATCACGGACTTATTAGGCATTAATGTATTTATTTTTAGGGGAATAAATGAATGAATGAACAAGGAGTGTGCAGCGTTTTACTTTTCACTAATTCCCCAGAGAGACAGGAGATGCGTCCACATCACACCCCGGGTTTCCAACCCAGCAAGCTCCCTGACAGCCACCCGTCAGCCCCTGGCAGAGGCTGCTGAGAGGGGGCTCGCTTGATGGTGGGTGCCGGACGGATAGGGAGAGACCCTCGGTCGGCAAAAGCAACAGCAGAAGGAGCACGCCATCTCCCCACAGCTGGGAGCAACTTCCATGCCATCATTAGTGAAAGTTTAAGAAAGTTTACACAGGCATCATCCTCTTTTCTTAATGTCTGTGTTGCATGTGTGCACACATTAAACCATTCAGCTGATTTTTCAACCGATTCTTCACCGTTTGTTCTTTTTTTTTTTTTAATTTAAGTTTTTGTAAAGGGTATACAGGTCATTACAGCATTGCATTGTTTACATTTTCATCACATGTTCCCTTATTTTTTGCTATTTGACAACATTGGTAGGATAGTTATTACAACACCCCCCCTTTTTTTAAAGTGAAAGAAAAAGTGAAATTAAGGAGAATTAAATAAAAACAAAACAAACAAAAAAAACGAATAAACAAACAAACAGAACAGCAAAAAACAAACAAACAGAAAATTAAGTAATTAAAAGTAAAAGAGCATCTGAGTAGTGTTGGAACAAAGAGCGGGACCATTATTGAAATGGTATTTGTCAAAGATTAGATCTAATGGAAGACACATATGCGATCCAGGGTTGCCAAAAGTTCATGAACCCATCCATGTCCTGTCTCAGTGCGAATGTCAACTTTTCCATCGAGTAAATGTCTTGGATCACGTTAATCCAATCTTCAGGTGTAGGACAGTCCTTCAGCATCCATTTTTTAGTTAGGGCTTTTTTACTTGCCAATATTAAAACATTGAATAAGTATTTATCTCCTCGTCTTTCCAGTAAGTCCGGTAGTAAACCCAAATACAAAGTTACAAAAGAAAAGGGAACTGTTATTTTGAATATTTTCCCCAATATTGTCTGTACGTTGGTCCAATATTGGTGGATAACTGGGCATGACCAAAACACATGAAAATGATTTGCAGTCTTTTCATCACACAAGCGCCAACAGTTCAACCCCTTATGGGTAAATTTGTTTTGTGCAGGTGTTCTGAAAAATCTTACCAAATTTTTCCATCCAAATTCTCTCCACTGCAGGGAAGAGGTACTTTTCCATTGCTGTTTATTTAGCTTTTCCCATATTTCCAATTGTAAAGTGAAATTCCCCTCTTTTTCCCATCTCTCTTTTATATATGATGTGTTGTCTCCTTTTAAGTCTTGAAGACCTTGGTATATTTTAGAAATGTATCTGATCCCTGGGATCCCTTTATATGCCATTAAGAAGACCTTCAGAACACCTGACTGGGCCCTTTCCAAATCCTCCTTTTTAAGTATATTGTTTATGTGGTGTCTAAGCTGAAAGAACCTGTAAAGATCTTGATTTATTAGACCTTGTTTTTTCAAATCTTCAAAACTTCTTAAAGTTTGCCCCTTAAAAAAATCGTAATATTTTATCAGTCCTTTCTCTTTCCACTCTTTAAATCTAGTGTCTGTTTTATTGGGGGTAAAGTCTTGATCATAGGCAATCCATTGCAGAAGTCGATAGGGCTCTTTAGCTTGATTCTCTCTGACTATCTTAAACCAAATTTTTAGCGGGGTCTCTATCCACGGGTTGGTGTTATTCAAGAGTTTAGTTAAGGCATTGTTCCCTATTATCGCCTGTAGGGGGATGTCACTTGTTATTTGGCATTCCATCTCCTTCCATTGTGCAGTGTAGACTGGGTTACATATCTCTACTAAAGTTTTAATTTGTGCAGCTATAAAATAGTCCCTGATATTTGGCAGCGCGAGCCCACCTTTGTCTTTGTTTAGCTGTAGGGTTCTATATCTGATTCTAGGTCTCTTACCCTGCCATATGAATCTTGAGATCCTTCTGTCCAGCTCCTGCCATGTTTTTTTGGGAGGTTCTACCGGTATTGTTTGGAAAAGGTATAGAAGACGTGGCAGTATATTCATTTTGACTGCTTCAATTCTTTGTGCAGTACCTAAGAATGGTATCATATTCCATCTTGCTAGGTCAGATTTTATTTTAGTCACCAGTGGATCATAGTTTAGTGTTATAATTTTGTCGAGTTGTTTCGGGATATTGACCCCCAGATATTTCATAGATTCCAACTCCCAGTTAGTTTTGAGTTCATTTAGTGAAAAATGATTTGGGTCATAGTTGAATGTTAAGACTTGGGTTTTATGCATGTTTAATTTGTACCCCGATAAATCTCCATAGTCTGAAAAAACTGAGATTAGTTCTGGTAGAGAAGTGTCTGGCTGCCCTAGGTATATTAAAATGTCATCAGCAAAGAGTGCTATTTTATGTTCCTTCTGACCAAGTGTAATACCTTGAATTTCT
The DNA here is from genome assembly GCA_020510985.1 of Pholidichthys leucotaenia. Classification (NCBI taxonomy): domain Eukaryota; kingdom Metazoa; phylum Chordata; class Actinopteri; order Cichliformes; family Pholidichthyidae; genus Pholidichthys; species Pholidichthys leucotaenia. The sequence goes on from CM035839.1 coordinate 157,595,448, forward strand.
TGATTTTGTCTTATCCATTGGCTCAGAGGTTCTATGAAGATTGCAAAGAGCAGTGGAGACAGGGGGCAGCCCTGACAACATCCTCTTTCCAGCTCAAAAGATGATGATAAATTACCGTTAATCCTTATTTTAGCTGTTGGTTTTTTATATAATGCCTGTATAGTTCTAATGAAGTTGTTATGAAAATTGAAACTGGATAAGATTCTATATAGGAAAGACCAGTCAACCGAATCGAATGCTTTTTCAGCATCTAATCCCAATATGACTGCATTTAAGTTATATTTTTTTATATGATGAATTATGTGTAAAGTGCGTCGAATGTTGTCTTGTGTCTGTCTTTGTCTTATAAAACCTGTTTGGTCTAAGTGAATTAAGTCTGTCAGTATGTTTTCTAACCTTTTGGCAAGGATAGTGGTAAAAAGCTTATAGTCCTGATTTAATACACTGATTGGTCTGTAGTTGGAGCATTCTAGTTTATCCTTTTCAGGTTTAGGTATAACTGCAATGACCCCTTCTCTCCAGGAGGGGGGGATTTCCCCTGTGTGGAGGACGTAGTTAAATGTTTTCAGGAGGAGAGGAGATAGTTGCTGTTTAAAGGTTTTGTACCATTCTGCTGTATAGCCATCTGCTCCTGGGGATTTGTTAGCTTTAAGTTTCATAATTGCTTTTTCCAATTCTTTAGGTTGTATTTCTGACAGTAGGGTTTTATTTTGTGAATCCGTAAGTTGGGGAAGGTTTAATGTGTTTAGTAATGTCTCGGATGTGTTTTTATGTTTTTTGTGGGAGTATAAGTTCTTGTAGTAATTCTCGAAGCTTTTAAGAATATCCTGAATTCTGAATTTTATTTCCTTTAATACTGGGTCTCTGATTTTGTAGATTGCTCTTTCCGTTTGTTGTTTCCTCAATTTATAGGCTAGTAATTTTGCCGATTTACTGCCTGCTTCATAGTGTTTTTGTTTCAGAAATGTAAGTTTCTTCTGGCTTTCTATTGTGTAGATCTCATTTATTTGATTTTTAATTTCTTTAATCTTGAGCGAGCCATTAGAATGAGTGTTGTCTTTGTGTTCTTTTTCTAGGTTCTTGAGTTCTGACTCTAGTGTGATTAGTTTTTCTTGTCTCAGTTTCTTTTGGGTTGCCAGTTTTGCAATAATTTTTCCCCTTATTACAGCTTTGCACGCATCCCACAGTATTAAAGGAGATACTTCTCCATTATCGTTTTCTTCCAAATATCTGAGAATATCTGATTCCAATTCATCTTTCAGTGGTCCTTTCAGGACACTTGAATTCAACCTCCAGGAAAATGTATTATTTGTGTATTTTTGGATGTTTAAGTCCATATAGATCGGACTGTGGTCAGAGAGATCCATCAGTCCTATTTTACATGTTTTTACTCTTCCAATGTCTCTATTAAACATAAAAAAGTAATCAATCCTTGAGTAAGATGAATGTGGCGTTGAATAAAAAGTATAATCTTTTACATTGGGGTTGAATTCCCTCCATACGTCACAGATTCCCATTTCTTTTAGTAGCATCCGAGTATTCTTACTTTGGGTGTTATTTTGATGTGAAGAATTACCTGTCGCATCCCAGTATGGATTCAGTCTTAGATTGAAGTCTCCACCACATATCACTAAACTTTGGGCTTTAGTTATCATTAGGTCGAATACATTTTTATAAAATTTCCATTTAGCCCCTGGTGGTGCATATACATTCAGCAGGGTGATATCTTCTCCCTCTAGCCGCCCAGTTACCAAACTGTACCTCCCTTCTTTATCTTTGTGTTCTGATTTTTTTTCAAATGTAATTTTGGTTGATATCAATGTCGCTACTCCCCTCCTCCTCCCTGATTTACATGAAGATGAAGAGATCATTTTAAACCCTTGTCTATTGAGTTTAGTGTGTTCCACGTCTGTTAGGTGGGTTTCTTGTAAAAAATATTATTTCTGCTTTGTCTTTTTTCATTTTGCGTAGAATCTTGGATCTTTTAACTGGATTCAGGATCCCTTTTACATTATATGAGGCTATTTTGGTTACACCCTGTTTCTCCATTGTATTTTCTTATTTAGTATAACAGTGTGGTGGCCCTCTTTTTTGCTACTCAGAAACTGAAAGAACATTAAGAACATAAAAAACATTAAGAACATAGTGTACGAAACTTTAAAACAAAAAACTGTCAAAAAAACTTCCTGAGCTGGGGTCTCTTTAAAGACCCTGTAAGAGCCCTGATGGAGTGTAGGCTCTGAGGGAAATTCCTCAAACTCTGTTACGTGTTGAGGGCCCTCTCTTACCCCTGTAAGTTGTCCCTTGTTTTTAACGTGAATTTCAGATCCCAATCCGAATTTGTAATGATTTTTTTTTTTTTTTTTTTTTATGCCTATACCCTATGAGATTGTGTGCACCCTCCCACCCCCATCACAGCAAACATTCACTCTAATACAGTATTTGTTAGTATGGAGAGAACATGTGGGTCATTGTTACATTTCTATTTTAACATGATTTTTTTTTTCCCCCTTTAAATTAAGAACACATTTGTTTCTAATGCTATAACTGCTCCATGAAAGGTTTTACCACATGCTGATTCTGCATCTCCTTTAATGTTTGTTACCTTGTAGGAGGGGGGGGTGGAAGTGCAGAGTGACTGAAAAGAAAAAAAAAACCAAAAAACAAAAAGGTCGCTATTCCTTCCTGGAACTGGAAAGCTTATCTTTGTAGCTCTGGGGCTGGGTTTCCCACTGCTGGCCCGTGGATTTTGAAGGTCTCTGAGTGGACCACGTTTGAGCTCTGATTTTCTCGCTCAGATCCGCTGCGGGTTTAAACACCGTTACCGGGAGTCCTCTCCTTGCCATGTCAGTTGTTGCTTCTTCCGCTGAATTATAGAGACATGACTCTTCACTGTAAAAGACCCTTAGCTTCACCGGAAATGGCGTCTGAAAGCGTAGATTCTGTTCCCGTAAAACCTTTTTGGCATCGTTATATTCCCGTCGTTTTTTAAGAACCTCAGGGGCGTAATCGTGCTCCACGAAGACTTTTCTCTCATGATGCATAAATCCTTTTTTCTGCCAAGCCCGTCTTACAACCTCTTGTTTTATTTTGAAATTGGCGAATCTTACCACCACAGAACGTGGGGGCGCTTCCGGGGCTGGCTTTGCGGCTAATGTACGATGGGCTTTTTCTATCTTCAAATCGGTGGTTTGTGGAATATCCAACTTCTCTCTCAATAAGGATTCCACGCATTCCGCCACTGTGTTGAAACCATCTTCAGCTCCTTCTTTCAGACCGTGAATTCTGATGTTATCTCGTCTCTGTCTTTCTTCTTGGTCGGTTAGCTTAGCCTCCAGCCATGACTGTTTTCTGTGTAAATCCAGCACAGAATCTTCAAGCACTTTTACTCTTTCTTCAGCTTCCAAGATTCGTTTTTCGGCCTGGTCCATTCTGCTGTTCGCCTTTTTTAGATCCTCTCTGAATTCAAGAAATTCGGCCCGAAATCGTTGTATTTCGTCAAATAGCGATTTCAAGCTAATCCTTTTGTTAGCTAGGCCCAGGTCCTCGTCTTCTGAACGGAGGTCCTCTGGTTCAGATTCTGCAGCCGCTGTGCGTCCTGACCTGGGGAATGTCAGTTTCTTCTGCTTGTGGTTAGGCATGGTGTTATTGTCTTTTGATTTTTAATCTTCCAAAAATCCGTTAGGTCTGATTTTGAGGATGTTTTCCTTGGATTGAGTCTGGGAGTTTCAGCGTTAGGTTGCTATCACCATGGCGTCCAGACCGGAAGTCCACCGTTTGTTCTTTTTAACATAATTATCTGTGCATCAACTGTGATTGATGTCTTCCTTATTACCAAGCAACATTACTATCAGGTGCATTGTGGCTCACCCACATGGGCATTGGTCAGCACAAAACCCGTCTTAAACAGTCATGATCACAATTCACTTTAGATAATGCGCCTCTTTGGATTAAAGGGATGGGACGGAGCGCTTTGGATTGGATTATCCAAAACACACCTCTGAATAATTAGACTGGACTCCTTGTGTCATGTGCCGGTGGAAAGTTTGTTTTTACGTCGTTGTGATAAGGAAATGAACTTGAAAACGCCCATAAACGCGTTCTGCGTTGGACAACTGATCAACTGACCCCGTCATTGTAATACGGCCCCATGACTGTCCCAGTGCATGCCATTTCCTGAGCTCTGGAGCTGCGCGATGTCAAAACACGCCACTGAAATATCATTAAACAATGACCTTCTGACGATACACATCCTTTTTCCTGATCAAAAGTGGATTCTGGTGAAATGTACTGTAATAGTGTAATGCACATTAGATTGCACACCAACACACCTCTTTGAAATGAGGCACCTCCTCCGAGCGCATGGTGGGTGCACTGTCTGCTGGTAATTTGATGGCGTGGCACAAGGTGTAAAAAACAGACAATGTGCTGACAGAAAAACACTGGCGCACGGTGGAAAGTCTGTAAAAAAGTGCACGGATGACCATCAAAATAGGGCTCCATTTGTTATCTATAGCCCACAGAGATCTATCAATGTGACCTATTGATAGAGTACTGTTAGTTTTATGTAGGCCTGCTTGCTGCATGGATTCCTATGATAAACATACTCAGATCCTAATCAAGTGTTAGTCCTTAAAAATCAAAAAAAGGTAATTTGTTAGGTATACCATTCGAGTATTTGTACAGTAATACTGAAGTATACAGTATGAAGTTATGCTAACCATTTTAGCTGAATCTATTTTCAGAATGATGCTGTCATACTACGATGGATATATGAAAATTCTGTACAAAACCATGGAACTGAAAATAAAAACAGCACTATTAAAGGCCACCACCATAAATCACAGAGGGTTTTTTTTTTTTTTTATGAATTCCCTCTTAACAATTGTTTAAAAAATCTATCTGGCTGTAGTTAGAGGCCAAATTGGTTTTCTGTTAGTAAGTTAAAGGAAGAAAAACAAATTGACAAACTGTGATTGATTTCAGGCAGAAATGTTATAAATTGTTGCAGCAGCACACAAAGAAACATTAAAACTTTGCTTTTTATCACTGAGTCATGTTTACTGATGTTTTAAGAGCAATATTTGTGTATAAATACATTTTACACTTGGAAGGCAGAAGGAAGCAAACAAGCAAGAAAGGAAGGTGGAAAGGAAGCTTTCCATCCATCATCTCATTCCATCCTCCCATGTCATACATTTGCTTATCCCCTGCCCCAACAACTGTTTACTCACTCATGTGAAATTAATGAGCCTCATTATCAATATCTCTGTGCAAATGCAGTAATGATCAATATTGAAATTTACTGACTAAATGCTATATCACAGTAAACTGTTTATTTAAAAGGCTGTATATGAGACCTGGTGATAATTAGCTTGAATGGTTTTTTGATAGAGTACACTGATTTTTAATTTCTTTCTTTTTTTCTCAAGTGTGACTAAATTAAGCCAGAGGCTGACAAATGAGGTACAGTTTTTTTGAGAATTGTTTCTTATCTTGTACAGTATATTTACCAGGGCGTGACGTTCATCTAGTCTATCCATTCAGTTTTTAAGTGCTCGTCACAATCCAGGTCTAGAATCGGTACCAGCAATCCATGATAGGGCCACGTCGTGTCACATTGTTATTGTCATTTATTGCGTTCATTTAATTAGTACTGCTAATGGTGCTGGTTGTCATGTGCATGTTGTTTGAACAGTAAACATATCTACTGTATGTATTTATGTTGTTTATTGGAAAAAAAAAAACATGACTCATGAATAGTCTTTAAAGATGAAGGCATGAAATTGGACCATTGAAAAACCCATTTCAGTTGATATTTTTTTCTTTGTTTCACTTTCTTTGATATTATAAGTCAAAGCATTTTACTTACTTTGTCATTAATTTGTCAAAGCATTTATGCATAGAACCTGATGAAAATTTTGAGTTGTGGGTGTGCAGTATGGTTTGGATCCAAAGACAAATCTGCATGCAGCACTTAACTGTTGAGTGATGTTAGTCTATGCTCTGCGAGCACTTTCTCATATTATATATCATCCTTCATAATTTGCATTCATATACTCAAAGAAATAAATAGCCTTGGGTGCATTTAGAAAGACAGCAACGAGAATTAAGTGTTAATAAATTTCAAGAGTGTTTTGGTGATGAAAAGTGGTAGACCACATTTCATTTTACTTCCATCTTCTGTTTGCTTTTTACCTTCAATTACAAGGGTGACATCTTGATAGAATGACTTAATCTGTCATCTTCCATATACCTATTCGCTGATGAACTTTGGTGGTAATCATTCTTATATCACTTCCAGATTACATTTTCAGTTTTTCTGAACCGCCAAAGCACTAAACGCTATTCTCAGAACCAAATTCTCGGTCTGAACTCATTTTTTGAATCAGACATTCTTTTGCCACAACTTTAAGATGGTTGACATAGTTAGACACAATCTGCAAATCTTTAGCACTTTTTTTGCAAAACTCTATACTAGGGATTTTAATTATTAATTAACTTTCGATTAATTGTTGATAAGAATTTAATTGACTAAATTAAATTAGTTGTCAATTAATTGATAACTCGGCAGTCCTTTTTAATGAGAGCTTATTCTATGAAATATAGTGCCATTGCCGTCCAGGTGGGGGCGCACACACCCATTGCCGCCTTTCAACCGAAATGAAAGAAAAAGCATAAGAAGACGCCAAGCCCCCCAGAGTGCATGTGTGGTGCAGAGTGAAAAAAACTCACCCTTCTGGGTTATGTCGGAGAGCCACAACAAGCTCCACTAGCACACAAGCTTTAAGATCCACCCACCTGCATCAAATCAGCAGGGCGGAGAAATGGACTGCAAGGAAAAAAACTACACAAGTGCAAAAACCCATGCCCGCTGCCTTCAACCTGCCACTAAACAGGAAAGCAGACTCAAGTTACCACTGAGGTAGCAGACAACATAGGCAGCCCAGATCGTACTGGTTTACCTGGATTGTTTAACATGCAACAGATGAAGCAGCAGACAATTTATTTTCCTGTTAAAACAGTCTGCTAGTGCATCTCAGTAAATTAGAACGTGAAAGTTATTTTTTTTTTGTAAGATAACTAAAAAAGATAAATTTTATGGTATTGGTAATAGTTTTTGAAATAAAAATATCATGACATTTGTAATTTACTGAGATATACCTGGACATAGTACACACTATACAGTACAAAATTTGTTAAACTAGAAAAAAACTGATACAATAAATCATTGAGGAATATGATGTTCGCGTTTTTTTTCAGTATATCAAAAACAGTAAATCGCTTTTTATATGTTTAAGATAGAAAGACCGCATTGTACCCAGGGAAATTCAGATTCTCAGGAAAATTGCCAATCAATTAATCGTTAATCGATCAATAAGATGAATCAACTAATGATTAATGAATTAATCGATAACTTACATCCCTACTTTACACACATTCTCACCATCTAAAATAAATTTCTCTGTGATGCATATGAGCTGCAAAATGGTGCGCTCAGGAGGCACATGGTAAACAAAAATAGAGCCCTGTTATCATCAGTTAGGCACAACAACTCAAAACTGAACACACTTGTTTCAGATGATGTGACATAAGCCAGTTCAGAGCACACAGGACACCAACAATACAGTATATGGAAACGATCTGAGAGGCAGATGAGGAAGAGTGTGTGTCAAAGTGGTGGAAGAGGAGGAAGGGTACAGGAAAGAGGAAGAGCAAGAAATGTAATTTCTGATGTTATTGAAGCAACTATAATTGATCATGTTCTTGTTCATGGGATGACCATGAAAGAAGCGGGACAAAGAGTACAACCCAATTTGAGCCGATTCTCTGTGGCCACCATCATCAAGGCATTTAGAAAAGAGCACATGTAACATCAGTGTCTGTTGGTCACCGCAGATTTACATTTGTACTTTGTCTATTGATCTGGAGAGAAAAACCCTACTAAGGAAACTATTACCTTTGATGTGGATGAAGTCCTCTGACCAGAGGCTGCATGAAGACATGATGCTGAGGCAGAATGAATCATCAATCTGTTTTAAAGATGTACAGCTGATTTTTGAGTGTTTTACAGTATTGTACTTTTCATTTATTTGACTTTTTTTTTTTCTAGATTACAGTAACTTAAGTTTTTTTTAAAGGTTGTGCATTATAGTTGTTGGCCTTGTTTTTAATTTTCTGCTATAGAGTTTTGTGCACCACGACATACTGCATAGGTCACAGGGTGCTGGCAAAGTGAAAATCCTTTTCATGTTGTATAAATCACCCTTTTTATTGTCATTCAACTGTACAACCAATCATGTACAGTAGAATGAGATTGTGTTTTACCTATCTACAGTGTTAATCACACACACCCCAAGTGTAGAATCAGAGGGGCCGCTGCCATGCAAGGCGCCGCCACAAATTTCCCTCCTCCATTCCATTATTGCTGAGCACCAAGCTGGACGGCAGGAAGTTCCACTTTTTATATGGTCTTCGGCATGACCCAGCCGGGATTTGAACCCCTGCCTCCCGGGTGTGGGGCGGATACTCTACCAACTGAGCCACCACTCCGGTGGTGTATGAAGTTATTAAACGTCTGCTAAATGCTTGAGAGCTTTACAGATGAACTACAAAGTACCTGTGGAGTGTAGAACCTGTACTGTACCTTGATGCTGCACCACACTCTCGTGGTTCAGCATTCACCAAGCTATCAACAAAATGTATATGGTAATATTTAGCATGTCTGAATTAATTTTTACAATTTTAAAAAGTCATGCTATGTCCATTCCTTTAACAGTGTCAGATCAGAAACCAGACATCAAACATCCACATCAGCCCTATTCCAGTACAATAATATTTGTATGTGGATAGACAGATGTTGGCCAGTACTGTGTGTATGACATACATGAAGAGACATAAAATAGAAACGTGCTAATGAATAGTACATTTTACATTAGTATTGATTAGTGGTGGGAATCTTTAGGCACCTCATGATTCAATTCAAAATCGATTCAGGGGGCTCTGATTTGAGTCTGAATCGATTATCGATGCATCTTGATGAACCTTTTTATCTATTCTCACAAGCAACACAGTCCTTCAGTCAAAAATATGCTGAATTTCTAACATATCAAAAATAAACTTCTAATGAAAAATAAAAGCACTCCTACCTGCTGTTTTTGGTGGTTCCGTGTTTTGGTCTAGCTGTGGCTGTGCAGTGTGTAGGTCGAGTGTCCCGCCTCGCCGCCAGGCACTGGGACTGTGTGCCTCATGACCGTGTTTCACACACATGCAGGGAATTTAATCTATGTCTATATATCCACATCGTATGACAGCAATACGTTCACATTTGCATTGCGATGCATCAAAAAAATGATTATTGTTTCCCCACCCTTATTATTGATGCATCTAGCATGGGCGCAGCCATCTTGAGTCACTGTGAAATAATTCTTACATGAATATGTTTTGCATGTCTCCTTGTGGAGTAACATACTGCATTATTTTTTCTAAATAAGAAAATACAACATAATAACAAAACGGTGAAATATGTAAAATTCTCAAAGTGGAATGTACATTTGACAAGACATTGGTGACATTAGACCAGAACTCCTCAGACAATAGTTTGTAATGACTGAGTTCTGTTCTTGCGTTTGCCTTTATGTGGCTGAAGCTGTATTTTCACCTGATAATGGGGATCTGTCAGATGCTGGAGGCTTTCTGTTGATAAGTACTGGGTAATTTGGCATCTGTGGCTTAATGCATTAGCCAAATGAATGATGGTGAAAAACAACAGCACTCTTTTAAAGAGCTACAAAGACTAAAGCTACAAAGCTGGAATAGTGGAAGTGAAGCAAGTCACAGTGCTGCTTCCTAAAAGATTCTTCTCCACTGTGTTTTAAACTCAGTGACTGCTGGTCCATGCTTTTTACTTTAACTTGTTTTATTTTATTCTTATTTTTAATTCTAAAATGTTCTTAAGAAGTGCTTGCATGCAATAAAATTAAAATAAGACTAATACTACACTTGTGGGAATGGTAAGTGTGTGACAGCCTGTGAATTAGAACAGACTGTCAGACAACACTTTTAACTGCATTTGTAGACAAAAACTTCTATAAGCATGCTATTAAAAGTGTTTTGGCAGGCCTTTTTTGCCTCATCTGCTAACCCATTTCATTCGTAGAATGATTAATTCCTTAAAGATCATCACAGATTTTTGAGTTATGCCCTGTTCGTCCATCATTTCACATCTCACATGTTAGTTGCCATGATTACATGAATATGCATGACTGCATGCGTGTGTTTTTGTGTGTATGTACCACATGCCATAGCTGGGAGACAAAAATGGCCTTTGCTGTGAACGAGGGGTTTGCTACTGCTGTCTCTTTTCACAGCGTGAGATCCTCTCAGCTTGTCTGCCATTTGTGAATAACTGATAAGGCAAAGTGAAAAGCACTGGCTTGATGATGTGCTGGAGTGAGCTTGATAAAAGGACAAACAGAATTCCAACTTCTTAAATGTCAGCCCGAATAAATCAGATTAACAACATTAGTTCTTCATACTGCTTTACAGACAGAAGATCTTATCCAAATCAGAGATTTAAAATGGAGCAGGCACAGACATGTGATGATGTGGGTAAATAAATTACATTTGACTGTGAGAAAGGCTGAAATTTCTTTTTTTTTTTTCTTTGTCCTGTCAGGCAGCTAGGCAAACAGAACAGGGATCTGTCACCCTACTGTGCCAAAACAGATTTACTTTGCCAAGAGGAGCCTATACAGTGCCTAACTTTGCACTGTATATTGTTGTAACTCCTCCTGTAATAACTTTTAATACTTTATTTTAATTGTTTTACCCATGGAAGACCCAACAGGATGGGGAAGAGGGAAAGGAAGTGTGTGAAGGGGGGGGGGGGAAGGGAGGGGAACAGACAAAAAAAAAAAGAGACAACTAAAACAAACAAAAGACAAACTGCTTCTTCCACCGGAGATGTCTCAACACGAGTCTGGTTTCTGCACCTGTTAAAGGAGAGACACTTGTACATGTATGTCTGTGTGCCTATATATGAGAACGCGCGCAAAATAAGTGTGTGCATGTGAGTGGTTTGTCAGGAAACATATGAGCGGAGGGCTGGTCGCAGCACCCCTCCCCCCGATGACCCCGAGCAGGCAAGGCAGCGCCACCAACCCCCAGCCCCAAGGTCAGCAAGCCCCAGGAAAGCCAAGCATCCACCCCCGGAGAGACGATCAAGGGAGGGCAGGCTGCCCAGCGGCCGGCGCGGTGAGCCCACACCCCTGGACCTGCCCGACCCCCCCCCCCCCCCCAGCGGGGCCAACATCCGCCCCCGGGCCCCAGGCACCAGGAGGCCAGCGACCCCACCCCCCAGGACAGAGACCAGCCAGCGCCCCCCGGCGCGAGCCCCCCCAGGTACCCCCACAGCGGTCCCGCCCCAGCGCCTCGGCCACACACCCCGGGGACCCCCACGTCCAAAGAAGTCCCCTCGCCCAGGTGAGCCCACAATGCCGAGAGGCACTACCCCCCTAATCCTGCCCCTCCCAACTCGCAGGCACACCCCTCCCCATACCTTCACACCCACATGTTCCCATGCACACCCCTCTCACTCAGCCAGACCGACCCATTCTCTCTCACTCCAGTACCCACTTAAATTCACTCCTCATACACCTTTATTTCAAAAGCCGGCTGTGCAGTGGGCAGATGCAGTGAGCCTGAACATGCACCAGTGCCCGGCAGTGACCAGGGAAGCCACCGGCGCAGGCCACAGAAGCAGACCCCCACCCCCCGGCGCCCATCTGAGCGAACAATCAGCAGACCACCGCAGGCGCCCCAAGATGCCACCCGGCATGCAAAGCGCCGCACAAAACCAACCCACCATCACCACCTCCATTCATCACCCTCTCACTCACACTTAAACTCATATTCAGCCCCCCATCACTTCCTTGGTTATATCTATACATTAGTGGCATCCAGGGATTTTTACAACATGATGGGTCCCAGGCTCCCCACCAGGCCCCCAAGCCCCCAGCAAGACAGGGCAACAGGGGTGGGGGAAGACCCCCACCTCCTCCCCCCACACAGAACATGGTGGATGTGTGTCGGTTATATGATATAATTGTGTATAAATGTGTGGACTACTAAAGTGCAATTAAAATTGGGGGGATAGTAATTGAAGCATTGTTAGCCACTGTGATGGGCAGCAGAGCCCCCATCCCCCCCAAGCCCTCAGTGTCTAAAATGCAATTAAAATTGAGGTGAGTGCAGCCCCACCACGCGGCAAAGGTATCCCTTTCACCGACACAGTGCGGCACACCAAAGCCCTAAATGTAACAAAAAAGATCAGGGGGAGGAAGAGGGTGGGAAATAAGACTGGGAGGTAGGCGGTCCAAAAACAACCCCCCCCCCCCCCCCCCAGAAGCCAGCTTGCAGACTGGCATGTGAGGCCACCCACTGCCCCCAAATCCCAACCCAGGGCGAGGGGCGCCAGTGGAAACAACCCAGGACCCACCAGCATCACGTCCCGGCACTCCAGCACCACTAACATGACGGGGCAGCCAAACATACTACCACTCATCTTACACACACGAACATGGACAACAACAGTCACAATAGTGAACAATGGGCCGGACCCACACAGCGCCCAACACGCCAGGCGACACACCCAAGCGCCCACGCAGGCCCACGACCACCCACCCCAGACACACACCGACAGCTGCAGGCCGCCCTGCAACCACAGCCACCCCGGAACAACCCAATGGAAACACAGCCAACAACCCGCACCAATGACCCCCCCAGCCACCCCCAAGCACCAACGCACACCCGCTGCCAATGACATCAGGGCCGATGTAGCAAAGTGCCTCACCCCCCAACACAACAGCAGGGCGGCTGGGACAAGCAAGCCCCGAAACGCCAGCCCCCATTCCACTGGATGGACTGCCCAACCCCTGCCACCCAACAAAGCTCTCCTACCCATACACACATCCTCCGCCCCCTAGACATCTACCCACAAGTAACCGCTTCCATACACACACATAACTCCCCCCACCATCACACATACCCACCTACGCAAACACACAACCCCACCTGCCCACTCAACACACACCCACTTCCACATCCGCTCATACACAAGCCTGCATTCACACACCCCCTCCCCCACCCGCAGACCCCCGTGAACGGGGAGGGCAACCCAGGATGCGGGCACCAGCCCCTGGGTGGCACCCGGGCCCCAGGAAACACACGACCCCACCACGCAAGGATGCATCAGGGATAACCCCCACCGCCGGCACACACCCGACCCCGGCCCGGGGCGGGGGGACGCCCCCCCCAGCACCAGGGGCCCAGGGCCAGACCCAGACCCCCCACGAGGGGCGAGGCCAGCTGGCCAGGGGCCACAGCCCAACCCCCCCGGTCCACCCCACAGCCCCCCCCCCACCAACCCCCCCCAGAGCCAGACAGACGGCCACCCCGGAGCAGGCCCCCTGGACACCTGCAGTTGGGGCGCAGCCAGTCGCCAGAGGTGCCAAGGAGAGTGAGTCACTGCCCGCCACCCCTCAGTTTATAGAATTAATAAGCGGGGACCAGAGAGAATTGAATTCCGCCAATTGATTATTTGAGGAAGCTGACATTCTTTCCAGGCTAATATAATCCAATAGTAAGTTATTATAGTAAGTCGTGCACAAGTTATTTCTTGTTTTCCAGTTCATGAGGATAGCTTTCTTTGCGATGCATAAGGCAGTGAGAATCATGTGTGACATCCTTGCATCTATATTTATTTCACTTAAATCACCTAATATGCAAAGTGTGGGTGAGGGTGGGACACTACACCCAAGCCATGCTGACAGGTCTTCACATGTCTTCTGCCAGAACTTTTGAACCGGTGCACAGGACCACATAGCATGCATATAACTATCCGGGACATTGCTAGTACAGTGAGGGCAGATATTTGTGTGACTCAGGCCCATTTTGAACATCCTTTGTCCTGTATAATGAATTCTATGTAGAACTTTATATTGTATAAGTTGTAAGTTAGAGTTTTTAGTCATCTTAAAAGAGTTTAAACATATTTGTGTCCAGAAACTTTCCTCCTTATTAATCGATAAGTCTGTCTCCCATTTTGATATTGGAAGAGATATGGACTCATCCAACGTTGATAATAGTCTATATATTTTCGATATCAATTTTGGGGAACGGAGAACGGAGAAACTCTGCCACCTTAATTGGTACTTCTAAATCTGTCTGATTAAGATTAAATCTTGCTTTTATTATGGATTTAAGCTGTTGGTATTCAAAATACTTTTTATCACTGATTTCGTGTTGTGACACTAGATCCTGAAATTGGATAAAATTTCCACCTTGAATAAGATGTTCTAAGTTGTTTATTCCCTTCTCTTGCCATAGTGGAAATTTTAATGTCCTCTTTTGTTGCAGGATATCAGGATTATTCCAAATGGGCGTGAGTTTACAGGGGACAAGTGAAGACCCTGTTATTTTTAAAAATTTCCACCAAGCCATCAGAGAGGAACTAATATTAATACTTTTAAAACACTCATGGCGTTTAATAGAGGGACTTATAAAAGGTAAGTCAGAGATATTTAGCGACCCACAGAGAGCCTGTTCAGCATCTAACCATGGGTTCCCTAATGGGGTTGATTTTGTCCATTTTGAAACGAACTGCAATCTATTGGCTAAAAAGTAATTAAAAAAATTTGGTAAATCTAAGCCTCCGCACTCTTTCGCTTTTTGGAGGGTTTTTAAACTAATCCGTGATGGTTTATGCTTCCATAAAAATTTACTTATATTTGAGTTTAGAGACTTAAACCAGGCCATTGATGGTTGGGTAGGGATCATTGAGAACAAATAGTTAATTTTAGGAAGGACCATCATTTTAATGGTTGCGACTCTTCCCATTAATGATAAAGGTAGTGTCCTCCAGTGCGTAAGATCGTCTTGTATCTTTTTTAAAAGGGGGATATGATTTAGTCGCAATAACTCTGAGAGCCTGGGAGAAATATCTATTCCTAAATATTTAACATTCCTTGATTGTATCGGAATAGTAGATGTATTTGGGAAATTGCAATTTATGGGTAAAGCTATTGATTTTACCCAGTTAATAGAGTAGTCTGATAATGATGAAAATTTATCAATGAGCGCCACTGTCTGAAGAAGAGATCTTTCTGAGTTTTCAAGGAAGATTAATACATCAGCAGCATAAAGATTTATCTTATGTTCCTTTTCTCCAGTTTGAATACCTCTGATATCAACATTTTGTCGTATGGCTGCTGCTAATTGTTCAATAAAGATGGTAAAAAGTGAGGGAGAGAGTGGACACCCCTGCCTAGTACCTCTCTGAAGATTAAAGCTTTGGGAAGTCTGATCATTTGTTCGGACAGATGCAACTGGACCTCTATATAGTGTTTTAACCCAGTTTATGAAAGATGAACCAAACCCAAACTTGTTTAACACCATAAAAAGAAATTTCCAGTTAACCCAGTCAAAGGCTTTCTCTGCATCCAGGGACAAGATTGTAGTTTCTACATTATTGATCTTGCAGTAGTCTATTAAATTAAATAGCCTGCGTGTATTATCAGCCGAGTGCCTACCCTTGATAAAACCTGTTTGATCTGGGTGTATAATAAATGGAATTATCCTTTTCAGTCTTTTGGCGAGAGCTTTGCAAATTATTTTGAGATCGACATTCATAAGCGAGATGGGACGGTAGCTGGATGGAAGCGTAGTTTCTTTTCCAGGTTTAAGGAGCAGGATAATACTAGCCAAATTCATATTCGGAGGAATTACATTATCTTCTTTGATTTGGTTCACCATTTTAAAAAAAGTAGGTGCCATCACGGGCCAAAATTCTTTATAAAATTCTACTGGAAAACCATCTGGTCCTGGGGCTTTATTGTTTGGGATGTGCTTAAGTGCCTCCTGGAGTTCTAACACCTGAAGAGGTGTATCCAGAGCCGCAATCTGCTCATTATTTAATTAATTGTGGTAGGTTAATATTGTCCAAAAATGTATTTATCTCTGAGTCCGATGGGTTAACCTGTGATGAGTAGAGATTTTCATAAAATTTTCTGAAGGAGTTATTTATTTCTTCAGGCACATGGGTAATATTTCCAGTCATATCCTTGATAGAATGGATAGTTGTTTTTTCTTTATTCAATCTAAGCTGGTTCGCAAGATATCGCCCCGATTTATTACTGTGTTCAAAATTCTCAAGACGCAGTCTTTGTATTAAAAACTGTGCTCTTTTGTTTGTAATTTCTTTTAATTCCAGCTTTAATTTTCTCAAATCGTTAAGTGCCTGTTCCTGTGGGGAAATGGCACAAGTTGTCTCCAGTGATTTAATCTTCTGTTCTAAATCCAGTATCAGTGCTTTTTCTTTTTTTATTCTTGTATGAACAGTAAGAGATTAGTTTACCTCGCATGACCACTTTTGCTGCTTCCCAAAGAACACCTGGGGATATTCCTGGCACATCATTATATTCCAGATATGATTCCCACACTTTATTAAAATAATTAATGAAGTCTTCATCTTTCAGTAGTGATATATTAAATCTCCAGCTCCTAGATTCCCTTGTAGCTTGCCTATTTACTAGTGTAAGAGAAACTGGATGATGATCGCTAATAGCTTGATTTGAACATATTTCAGTGTCTATGATGTCCCTCACAATAGAGTTACTGGCTAAGAAGAAATCTAGATGCGAATATGAACTATGAACTGATGAAAAAAAGGTATATTCCCGAAGAGTTGGGTGAAGAGATCGCCATTCATCGCAAAGACCAAAATCATTCATGTACTGTTTGAGAGTGTCAGTAGCCAGCCATTTTCGGTAAACCCCCGATGTACTGAGCCTGTCGAGTGCAGGGTTTAATACCAAGTTGAAGTCCCCTCCTATTATAAGTGTGGTGTCCAAGTGCTCAGAAAGAGAAGTGAAAAAAGTGTGAAAAAAGGATGGGTCGTCAACATTTGGGCCATAAACGCTTGCAATACATAGATCCAAATTTTGGACTGAAATTTTTAGTATTATAAATCTGCCTTCTGGATCTATTATGGTGTTATTCATAACAAAGTGTATTCTTCTATTTACCAGTATAGCTACCCCCCTTTGCTTAGAATTAAAGCCAGCTGAGTACATATGGAGGAATTCTGGTGAGGTGAGCGCATCTACAGACGACTTAGAGACATGTGTCTCCTGCAATAAAACAAAGTCTGCCTGTAGATCGTTCAATCGATTAAAAACTTTTAGCCTCTTCTCCCCGTTTCCAATTCCACGTATGTTCCACGTGACAAACTTAAATGAAGACATGTTTTCACTAACTGGTTGTGTACTAAAGACTAACTAAATGTGTAAACTATATGTGCCTATGTGATATGTCTGTAATGTATGCATATATATGTATATACGTATATGTTGTGTGTATATATGCATATATAATTGGGTGCGCGCGCATGATGTCTCTGTGCCATTTGCCTGCAATTGCAAGCAAATGGGATACATGTATTTCAAGTTATTTCCTACAAACCAGAAGTATGAGAAAAAACAGACATGAAGGTTAGTAAGTGGTGGAAAAATGCAGACAACATACAACAATGACCTAAAAACTTCAAAAAAAACCCTACAACAGACAAACAAACAAACAACAACCTCAACAACAAAGAAATAAACATTTTGACAAATGTTAACATATTAAACTGAAATCGAGTAAGAGACCTGCGCACAATCCCACTCTCTTTTCCACCTGTAGCTAAAAAAAAAAGAAAAAAAAATGGGCTCTAGAATAACCAGGGAGTTATAGTTTCATCCATAAACAGCTTGCCATCTATATACAATCTATCCACCGAAACAATAGCTCGTTTACCTTCTTGGATGTATTGCTTCCTAATGGGAAAAAGCTTCCTTCTCCTTTCCAAGATTTCTTGTGGAAATTGATCATTTAGACCATAATTGGTGTTTTTAAGCTGCTTGCCCTGCCTCTGTACCAAAATTTTTTGCTTAAAATGTTCAAATTTGGCAACAATAGGTCTGGGACGTTTATTCTGGGAATTTTTTTGCCCTATTCGGTGGACTCGGTGGAAAGTAATTGAGTTTGTGACTTCGGGGGATAGTTTTAGTTGTGATGACATAAATTCTCGGGCCAGCTGTTCTGGATTTTCATTATTTTTTTCAATAATTCCAGAAAAAACGAGGTTATCTCTCATGCTGCGTGACTGCAAACTGAGAACTGTCTCCTTCATTTTCCGATTTTCTCCCTCAACAACGCCAAGCCGTGCGGTTAGTGTGGTGACTGACTTTTTCAGGCTGTTATTTTCCTCCACGAGAGAGACGAGCTGCGTCTGACTAAACTCAAGGCTCTCCCGCAAATTTTGGAACTCTGTGTGAAGAAGCTCAACCAGCGCCAGTCTACCATCCATGCTGGTGAGTTTATTCTCTATAGAGAGAAGGATATCGCTAACCTCGGTGCCCTGCTGTGATTTCTCGGGCGTTATTTTGGGTGAATCTGCGGGTCTCGGTCGCTTAGACTGAGAAGCAGCGGCAGAACACAGACTCGCCTGCTCCATGACACAAAAACGGTCGTAAAATGCGTCGATATAACTTTCTAAATCCTCCAGCTCTGTAAAAAAAAAAAAAAAAAAAAAGACGCAGACAATTAATTAATTAATTAATTAACAAAAAAAACTACCTGTGGAGAAGTTAGTTTTAATCTTGGTGACAGCAGTCGCCTTTCAAATTATTGCGCAATTGTCTCTCGCGATCACAGCATCAACTTCCGGATCCCCGTGTCCTTTGAAAGGCCGAAATTTCTAAGGGACTGGAACTAAAGATGAGAAGGGACACAGCTGAGAATTCGATGTTGGAGACCAGAGAGTGCAACAGGAATGCTTCATGACCAGTAAATCACTGGTAGAGAGACTCCAAACATCACATAAGGATACAGAGTTGAATTTTTGATCATCTGGAGCCAACATTCAAACGGGTGTGGCATGTGTTCCTGTGTTTGTGAAGGCCCATGGATTATTTAGCGAGCACAGCTTTTTTGCGCATTTGTGTGTGTGCCTTGTGTTTGTGTGTAAAGGCTGCATGCTGATCTCTGCTGAGGGTCGCAAATGAGAGAAATACTCCTCATCAATAAATCTGACAATACCATTCTCTCCCACAGTGCACTTAGATGCCTGCACTAAGAATGGAGAATAGAGAACAAAAAGAATAGAGAGTGAATGACAGCATATAAAGGAGAAGGCATCATCAAAACTCTACTCAAATGGATCTCCCAAGACACGAGCACCATACCCAGGGATGTTGTTAAGTCAGATGCCCACAAGGTATTTCCTTCTCTTATTCTGCCAGAGCAAGAAGGCTTACTACAAGATATTTGAGGTTCAGTGCATAAACATCTTGTAATAGAATTAGCTCTACAAAAGCAGCCATATACAGTGCTCTCCATTCAAGGCAGGTCTTGATATGGACCACGGTGTGGGGAGAAAGTAGCCATTTCAGCTTTCTGGGTGAAAGGCTTTACGAAATTTGGTGAAGTAGTATAAAGAACCACTAGACCCACATGAGAAAAAAAGGTTATTGTGGACTGGGACGATCCTACAACTTAAACCAAGGAGAGTTGAACTAACCCTTTTATAGACTTTTTTTTGCTTGAGTGAGTTGTTATTCTGTTGTTTATATTATATTTCAAAATGAAAAATATAGTTGAACATATTTATACAACAGATAGTTCCGACCAAGCAATATGATTGGACAGTAAGGATTCCCGGAGTTCCTATAATCCACGATAATTGCACTCGACATTTCACTGGATAACCATCACTCCGCTTCAAAGGTGTTCATGTAATCATTAATTAATTAACCATTGGAATTTACTGTCAACTCTCAGTTAGAATTGCAGTACTGTGTTGGATACCTTAATTTCCACAGTGAGGTGCTTTTTGAAAAGATTTGTTACCTGATCCGGAAGCCCCACACTTTTGAAAAAAAACTTTATTCAGTTTAAAAAGTTTGCCCTTGTATAAACATTGATAAGCTATTTCACATCTGTTTAAAAAAAAATAGGCAGTGTTAGAGTTGGATTTGTTGTCTCGATTAACAAACCACAATACCTTTGTGGTGACGGACTCTTTGTTTCATCTGAAAATGCCATGAAAAAGTGAGTGAAGTGTACTGAAGCCAAATCGCTAGCATGCTAACTTTCCACCGGCACTGGTCCCGTTTTGATCAGTCTTTCTGTGGTACCGACTCAACAGGTGACCGGTAATGTTTTCTAAAACACTTACTTTTGCACTTGACAATATTTAATTTGTTTACATGTGTGTGAGATGACAATAGACATTTTCATGCTGATTGGGATGTTTAGCAACAGTTACTGGCTACATTTAGAAGGGACTGTTTTTTTCTCAGCTGCACAAAGTAACTGGTCAAACAAACAAATCATAATATTTTGTCTAGTATTGCTGTCATTTTTTTTTTTTCCCCTTGTCCTGTCAGGCATCTAGGCAAACAGAACAGGGATCTGTCACCCTACTGTGCCAAAACAGATTTACTTTGCCAAGAGGAGCCTATACAGTGCCTAACTTTGCACTGTATATTGTTGTAAACTCCTCCTGTTATAACTTTTAATACTTTATTTTAATTGTTTTACCCATGGAAGACCCAACAGGATGGGGAGGAGGGAAAGGAAGTGTGTGAAGGGGGGAAAGAAAAGGGAGGGGAACAGACAACAAACAAAAAAACGACAACTAAAACAAACAAAAGACAAACTGCTTCTTCCACCAGAGATGTCTCAACACGAGTCTGGTTTCTGCACCTGTTAAAGGAGAGACACTTGTACATGTATGTCTGTGTGCCTATATATGAGAACGCGCGCAAAATAAGTGTGTGCATGTGAGTGGTTTGTCAGGAAATATATGAGCGGAGGGCCGGTCGCAGCAGCCCTCCCCCCGAGGACCCCGAACAGGCAAGGCAGCACCACCAACCCCCAGCCCCGAGGTCAGCAAGCCCCAGGAAAGCCAAGCATCCACCCCCGGAGAGATGATCAAGGGAGGGCAGGCCGCCCAGCGGCCGGCGCGGTGAGCCCACACCCCTGGACCCGCTCGACCCCCACCCCCCCAGCGGGGCCAACATCCGCCCCCGGGGCCCAGGCACCAGGAGGCCAGCGACCCCACCCCCCAGGACAGAGACCAGCCAGAGACCAGCCAGCACCCCCCGGCGCAAGCCCCCCCAGGTGCCCCCACAGCGGCCCCGCCCCAGCGCCTCGGCCACATACCCCGGGGACCCCCACGTCCAAAGAAGTTCCCTCGCCCAGGTGAGCCCACGTTGCCGAGAGGCACTACCCCCCCTTAATCCAGCCCCTCCCGACTCGCAGGCACACCCCTCCCCATACCTTCACACCCACATGTTCCCATGCACACCCCTCTCACTCACCCAGACCGACCCATTCTCTCTCACTCCAGTACCCACTTAAATTCACTCCTCATTCACCTTTATTTCAAAAGCCGGCTGCGAAGCAGATGCAGCGAGCCTGAACATGCACCAGTGCCTGGCAGTGACCAGGGAGGCCACCGGCGCAGGCCACAGAAGCAGACCCCCACCCCCCGGTGCCCATCTGAGCGAACAATCAGCAGACCACCGCAGGCGCCCCAAGATGCCACCCGGCATGCAAAGCGCCGCACAAAACTGACCCACCATCACCACCTCCATTCATCACCCTCTCACTCACACTTAAACTCATATTCAGCCCCCCGTCACTTCCTTGGTTGTATCTATATATTAGTAGCATCCAGGGATTTTTACAACATGATAGGTCCCAGGCTTCCCACCAGGCCCCCACGCCCCCAGCAAGACAGGGCAACAGGGGTGGGGGAAGACCCCCACCTCCTCCCCCCGCACAGAACATGGTGGGTGGGTGTTGGTTATATGATATAATTGTGTATAAATGTGTGGACTACTAAAGTGCAATTAAAATTGGGGGGATAGTAATTGAAGCATCGTTAGCCACTGTGATGGGCAGCAGAGCCCCCATCCCCCCAAGCCCTCAGTGTCTAAAATGCAATTAAAATTGAGGTGAGTGCAGCCCCACCACGCGGCAAAGGTATCCCCTTCACTGACACAGTGCGGCACACCCCCACCCCAAAGCCCTAAATGTAACAAAGAAATGATCAGGGGGAGGAAGAGGGCGGGAAATAAGACTGGGAGGTAGGCGGTCTAAAAACAAGGCCGTCCCTCCCCCCTCCCACAGAAGCCAGCTTGCAGACTGGCTTATGAGGCCACCCACTGCCCCCAAATCCCAACCCAGGGTGAGGGCCGCCAGTGGAAACAACCCAGGACCCACCAGCATTATGCCCCGGCGCTCCAGCACCACTAACATGACGGGGCAGCCAAACATACTACTACTCATCTTACACACACGAACATGGACAACAACAGTCACAATAGTGAACAATGGGCCGGACCCACACAGCGCCCAACACGCCAGGCGACACACCCGAGCGCCCACACAGGCCCACGACCACCCACCCCAGACACACACCGACAGCCGATCCTGGGTTGCCCTCCCCGTTCACGGCGGTCTGCGGGTGGGGGGGGGTGTAAGTGTAGGCTTGTGTTTGAGCGGATGTGGAAGCGGGTGTGTGTTGAGTGGGCAGGTGGGGTTGTGTGTTTGTGTAGGTGGGTATGTGTGATGGTGGGTGGAGTTATGTGTGTGTATGGAAGCTGTTACTTGTGGGTAGATGTCTAGGAGGCGGAAGATGTGTGTATGGGTAGGAGAGCTTTGTTGGGTGGCAGGGGTTGGGCAGTCCATCCAGTGGCATGGGGGCTGGCGTTTCGGGGCTTGCTTGTCCCGGCCGCCCTGCTGTTGTGTTGGGGGGTGAGGCACTTTGCTACATCGCCCCTGGTGTCATTGGCAGCGGGTGTGCGTTGGTGCTTGGGGGTGGCTGGGGGGTCATTGGTGCGGGTTGTTGGCCGTGTTTCCATTGGGTTGTTCCGGGGTGGCTGTGGTTGCAGTATTGCTGTCATTTAATAAATTGTGCTTGTGGAACTATTGGATAAAAGCAATATTACACTTGAGGTCGTACGGTATCATGAAAATACTAACTACGGGTGTGATATGTCTACTTAGGGCTGTCGCAATAACCGCAATTATGTAATACCGTGCTATGGGCAAGCCTACCACGGAGGAAAATGAGCAACCACAACAACCACGGTGTTCACTTTTTTTGTGTGTGTGGCTATATCTCATTGTTCACTTATGTGCCCCTATTGATTATTAAATAAATTGTTAAATGTTAAGTGTATTTTTATTGCCTTCAGCATGTTTGCACCCGGTACTGTGGAAGCTTCCACAGCACTAGGTGCTACCGGGTGATGACAGCAGCAGCACCGTGTGGGGCACTCTCTCTCCAGACAGATTCCAGCAGGCAGTTAATGGCTTAAGGGTTTGGACAAATTGCTAAATACAGCTGTGACAAGTGAGCACTGAAAGGGCATGTTATTTCCTCCTGAGCGGAGTGTTTATGATCCTGAAAATTGAGCTCCGAGAGCGAAACAACTACTGCATAGTGCATTGCTTGTTTGAATGTGATTTTTCGGACAGTGGTAAAATTGCAAATATCACGGAGACAAGAGCCACACAGGATCCTTTACGGTGGCTGTCCTGTTTAAATATGTTGAATGTCGCTACAGTCTCCAGTCCACACACCCCGTAGTTGAAATACTGGAGTTACCCACTGCTTTATGAAAATGATCTTTTTTTTAACAGAATTAGCAGTTTATGCCTGTACAAATACCAGAGCTCTGCACAACTGTCACACAGGCACATAAAGTTGAGTGCGGAGCTGCAGCAAGTGTCTCACAGCTTCCATCATTTGCCACATAAGTTAAGAACCCTGTTTAAATTACGAGACCACAGGCTCCTAAAAAACATGTGCAATAATACCGTATATCGCAGTGTTGAACTATCCACCGTCACCACAGGGGAAATTCCTCTACCGTTACAGCCCTACGTCTACTATATTCATTGGATTAATCATGAATTTCATCAACAGCGTATATCTATTGCAAAATACCAATGTATTTAAAAATGCAAACTTTCTGTTTCTCTTCTTATGGGTCTGTGCATATAACATAAAATGAAAATTAAAAAAAACCCTCACATATAGCAAAGGCTCCAGAATTGGTAGACGTTTGTGTAAGCACTTTGGGGCTTTAAAATGTATAAATTTTGTTGTTGTGGCCCCTAGCATCACAATCAATCTATTTGAAAGTTATATATGCAAAGATTGGAGTTAAATGGCTAATTGATTGCACTTTTTCCACATTTTAACAGCTCACTCATGTCTTAATGAAGTGTTTGTGACATATTTTGTTAATATTTTCTTTTCTTTTTTAATTATTGAAGCAATTTTTTCCCCTGGCTTTCTTGAAACACTCTGATTTAAAGCCTGTCACTTAAGAAACATCCTTCAACTATGTAACTCCGCCCATCCTCTCATGTCAGTTACCCATTAACTTCCTCCTTCTACCTTGAATGAGCAGCGGTGGTTCACCGATCTGCAGTTGTTTGTGCATCTTGCGTCACCCCGGCCCACCCCCCAAACTCTCCGAGACACCACAACAAATCACCACCAGCGCGTGCCAGGCAGCCCAAGCCCACTGGTCGAACTGAGCAGCCGAGCCATGGGATCTCAAAGGGCAATGTCTTGCTCTGTGGTACTATGCTCCTCTCCCACAGCCAGCCGGGGGATGCCCCATCATGAAGCGGCTCCTCCACGCTGGCTGCGAGAGTAAAGCGGAGCCCTGGAGAATGGTGGGGAAGCTGGCCATGAGAGCCAGCAGCTCCAGGCAGCAGCCCCGGGTCATGGCACAGGCGGTTGCTGCAACCCGGGGCTGCTGACTGGAGCTGCTGGCTCTCACGGCCAGCTTCCCAAGACTGGCACGCCGGCACCGGCAACCCGCCTAGGAGCCATGGCAAAACCACCGAGAGACGAACCGGAGGGACGCAAGGCACATATGGACCATGGACCGGTGAACCAGGTGGTAACAGGCATGGTTATTAGGGTGTCTAAGATCTGAAGAAAATAACAATATAAGCCGCACTCAGTTCGAGCTTCCTATTACCACTGTTAATTTGGGGGCTTATAGCTCAGGGGCTAATAGGCTACCTTTAGCACCCCTTCCATCTACATGACAGACAGCTAGGAGGGCCAATAATAGAGCAGTGGGTGGATCTCAAGGACACCGGTGGGTTGGCCTTTTCTAATTGTGACGTATACGATTTAGACGGAATAGTCAAAAATGTTTCTGCTGTTTTTGGGAGAAAAAAATGAGATAAAGGCTGTGTGTATTTTTAAGAGAAATGACTGTTTTGAAATTTTTTTGATAATTAGATGACCAGTAGAATCATTTCACAGTTAAAACCTACAAACACCATTTTTCAGTCAGTGACCCCTTTAAGGTTGTGGTTGGCACTTTTTAGGTTAGTGGTAATAATAATAATAATAATAATGCTTATTATTTAGGCTTATTTTGCTTCTGCAGTTGGTGTGCATTACTGTCCTGATGAAGTTTCCCGAATCTGTGACAGACATGCCTTCGTTATCTCTCTATCCACACTTTGCCACCATCCTCTGCTCTGATGCATCCGTTAGTTGACAAGCTCTCCAATAATGTGCAATCATCTCAGAATACGCAATATGTGCTGTCTTCATTACATTACATCATTTCAACACAGCTGAAATTCAAGTATGGTGGTGGGAGGGAGATGATGATTGGCACTACAAAATATATTTTCACTCCGGAGACTCAAGTTTGATTCTTCATCTTGACTTCTCCTTACTGATCTCTCTTTACTTTCATTTCTTCATTTGAGATTCACTTTTAGTTTGGCAAGTCACTTCTGTTACATATTAAATACCCACAGGAGTGGATATTTAATATGTCCAGGATGCCCTTGAAAAATAAAGGTTAAATAAATAATAAAAAAAATATTTTAAGGTGGTTATAGTAAGGGTAATGGATGGGGTAGGCATAAAAACATATTTTGGTTAAATGCAGAGAAAAGGTTAGGAATAATTCGAATTTGGCAAAGTTGGGAATTTATAGTAACTCCTGGAATCCCTCATTTATCAAATTAGTTCATTAGTTAATTCCCTTCCACAGCATGTAGGACACCATGTGATGTATGGGGCGGCGCCTATCTGCATTTCTCCTAATTTATCAAAAGTGCGTAGAAATCGGCGCACGTTTGGGTGCAGAAAAGATCATATGACAAGGTCCATATAACATTTATGAAACCGAGTATCTGCTCAATCCCAGTGCATGACTGATCATTCATTGATAAATCCCCTGCCTCACCCCCGGCATTTACGACACAGCGGAATGTAAGAGCGCAAAAAGAAAAGCTTTTGCAAAGTGGAAAATGACATTATTATATGAGAAATGAAAAATAATAAAGTATTGTTCCTTCACAACCTCAAAAAGTGTCATTAAAGGCAGAAAACACCTGGAATGAGGTCTGTGAACAACTGGATGTGCTCTCTAGCTGCGGTTTTACCTGTTTGTTATACTTTATTAATCCCAGAGGAAAACGGCATCCATAGTGTGGCATCAGTGCCTTAGCCAGTCACACCTAGAGTCACTTTAGAGTCTTCAATTAACCTAACTTAGATGTTTTGGAATGTCGGAGGAAACTGAAGCACCTGGAGTAAACCCACACAAGCATGGGGAGAACATGTCAACTCCACACAGACAGGCCCTGCTGTTTGGTGGATTTGAACTGATGACTTTCTTACTATGAGGCAGTAGTGATAACACTACACCACCATGCTGCCCACGGTTATAATATAAGTCTGTATAGCCAAGACATAAATTGTGCAACCTCAACTATATTGTCTGTAAAATCACAATTCTTTATAGTGAGGTAAGGGGGGGGGGGGTGACTTTGCTCATCAGTCATATTATTATTAGATCGGCAGAGGTGAAAATAATGTCGTAGACTTTCTCAGGTGTGTACAGCAACATTCCTCCAGGTGATCCTATCTATCTACCTACGTACTGTATTTATTTAACCCTGATCACCACAGCTTCTGTGGTGCAGATCCTGCTGTGTTGTGAGTTTACCAGTGGAGTTATCAAGATAATCCATGATGGATACCAGTTATTAATTAGTACATGACACCAGACTTAGTCAAAGGAAAGTGTTTCTTGAATAATTTACAACAATTCAGTTTTAGAAAATTAATTTGCGACAGTACTCCCATCAGAGATGCCTTCCTCAACTCCTGGGCATATATAGACAAAGCTGAAAACAACAGTCATCTTGAAAAGCTCTGAGCACAATCACAACTGTATGAAAAACATTTTAAACTTCAGAAGTTAAAAGTTTAATTCAGGCTTCTACAGTATATCCTATCAATTTGATTTTAGAGTTTCTGTTTAAATCCCCTATATTGGCTGTAGTTACATAAATGCATATTACTAAAAGTAGCATTTTTAGCCTTTAAAGTAAATCATTAAAACACTCATTTAAATATGACGCAGGCAAACATTTCACCTGAAAGGTTGCACTGTACAATATAATCTGATATGATCAAATAAATCTCCCACGTAGCCAGGTTCCTCTGCTGCACTGCAAGTCTACAGCGACCTGGTAATTTGTGTACATGAGCTCAGACCTATTGTCAGGTTTGATCATACTGCACCACCATGTTCAGATAGATAAATACCTTTGTGATGAAATGATCTTATGACCACTTTTCTGTCTTACGCACATTTTTTTTTTCCACAATATCTTTATTGAACCTTTTTTTTTTTTTTAACAAACATGATACAAACAATCAAACACTAACACTAAAGTACTACAAAAAAAAAAAAATGCACTAAAAACACCAACAACCACCAACAAAATCAAGTCTTCAACAATGCTCCTCTGTTTAGTCTAGACAATCCAATACATAAGTATACATATTATGTTCACCAGTTTGGAATTTACAAGGTCCACACACATCATTCACCTTCTTCTTCAAGAGTTATGTTTAAATTTTTTACATAATCAATAAAAGGTCTCCATATATTCTCAAACACAATTTCCTTTGATTTTAGTATATATGTTATTCTTTCTAATGGAAGGTTTGTTAACATCTGTCTTAACCACTGAGTCACATCTGGTCTATGAGTCTTTTTCCATAATAGTGCAATACATTTTTTGGCATTAAGCAAACTGAGGTCTATGAATGTTCTTTCACTTTTATTAAAATCATGCTTTTCTGGGTACAGACCCAACAAAAACAGTTTAGGATTCAATATGATTTGTTTTGAGATTATTTTTTCAATTGTTACCCTCACCTCTTCCCAAAACATTCTTATTAATCTACATTCCCATAAACAATGAAATAGGGTTCCTTTACTTTCCATGCATTTTGTGCACGTATCTGGTATATTTTTGTTATATCTATTTAACTCCTCCGGTGTAACATACATCCGCATTAACCATTTGAAATGTATCAATTTAAGGCGTGCATTTATTGATTTGGTTTGAGCTTCTGTACAAGCCAATTCCCATTGTTCCTCTGAAATTTCAATTTGCAGATCTTCTTTCCAGTAGTTTAATCTTTTCAGTGAATTTTCACTTGAAGATAGTGTCAATGAGTTATAAAACTCTGAAATAATACCCTTTCTTTTACTATCTTTCATCATCATTTTTTCCAAGGATGAATAAATAGGTCGAGTGAGAGCTTTATTTTGATTTGATCGAATAAAGTTTCTAAGTTGAAGATATTTAAAAAAATGTGTTCTATTGAGATTAAATTTGATCCTCAGCTCTTCAAAAGACATTATGTTGTCTGCACATGGCAAATATAAATCCTGAATCTTTTGTATCCCTTTTAAATTCCATACTTTAAATACAGCGTCCGCTCTCCCTGGTTTAAAATATTGATTACCCCATATTGGACTAAATTGTGACAATAACTGTGGTTCTTTTAAATAGTTTTTAGCTTCACACCATATTTTGATCATATGCTTTACAAATGGATTTTTAACTTGTTTTTGTAATTTTTTTGCCGAATCTGAGTATATGAATATGGGAAGAGGTAAAGGTAAATTGTATGATTCCATTTCAGTCCAGTGAGGGAGATCATTTGATGAAAAATAATATGTCATAGACCTCAGTTGTGCCGACCAATAATACAACATAAAATTTGGACATTTCAGACCTCCACGATCAAATGGTAAATATAATAAAGACAAACGTAATCTAGCCCTCCTGTTGTTCCATATAAATTCCACTAACTTTTTTTTTATTCTTGAGAATAGATCTAAAGGTGGTGATAAGGGAATGTATTGAAATAAATAAAGTATTTTAGGTAAAATATTACTTTTAAGTATATTGATTCTCCCGATCATCGACATTGGTAGTGACATCCATCTCTGAGTTAACTCACTGATATCTGACATTAAGGCTTCATAGTTGACACTGGCGACTGATTCTAGCTTAGGCATAATTTGGATTCCTAAATATTTAAACTGATTTACAACATTGAATTGATTTACCTCAGGGGCTGGGTAATTTCTCTGGGTCTCATTTAGCATTAATATTGAAGATTTAGTTTTATTTATTTTATATCCTGATATTTCCCCAAAATTCTTTATTAAATTCAACAAGGTTGGAATTGATTTTTTTAGATTCGACATAAACAAAATTATATCATCGGCGTACAGGGAGATTTTATGTTCTGTTGGTCCAACTTTAATTCCATATATTTGTGAATGTAAACGTATCGCTATCGCTAAAGGTTCAATTGCCATAGTAAACAGTAAAGGTGAAAGTGGACAGCCTTGTCGACATCCTCTATTGATTTTTATTGGTTTTGAAATATTGTTATTTGTTAGGATTTCTGCTGTAGCATTATTGTATATTATTTGAACCCATTTTATGAAATTATTTCCAAGTCCAAACCTTTGTAGGACTTCAAAAAGAAAGGGCCATTCAACTCTATCAAAGGCCTTTTCGGCGTCCAATGATAGGAGAGCTGTATCCGGTGCTTCTTTATTAAAATAAATAATATTAAATAGTCTTCTTACATTATGGAAGCCTTGTCTACCCTTTATAAAGCCATTCTGATCTCGATTAATAATATTTGGTAAAATTTCTTGTATTCGTCTTGCTAAAATTTTACAGATTATCTTAAGGTCGGCGTTTAATAGGCTTATTGGTCTCATATTTTCACATTTATTAGAGGGCTTACCTGGTTTTGGCAGCAGTATAATTAAGGCATTATTTATGTATGATGGTAAATTATTATTTTGAAATGCTTCTAAAACCATTTCCAAAAAAGGTTTTATTAATTTATTCTTAAATTTTTTATAAAGGTCAACTGGAAGACCATCTGGTCCTGCACTTTTTCCTGATTTCATATTATCAATGGCTAGCCCAACTTCTTCTTGACTAATTTTAGACTCCAATATCTCCCTGTTTTCATTTGGAATACACGGTATAGATAGTTCGTTCAAAAACCCATTTAGTTTTGTTAAATCAGGTTCATTTTTGGTATCATATAATTTTTCATAGTAATCTCTAAAGGCTCTATTAATTTCTAAAGGATCTATAACTACCTGTCCATTACTTATAATACTGGTAATTGGTGTTTTAATTTCCAATTGTTTAATCTGCCATGCTAATAATTTTCCTGATTTTTCACCTTGTTCATAAAAAGATTGTTTCAATCTTAGAAGACTCGAGGCAGCTCTATTCGCTGATTTTTTGTCGTATTCAGCTCTCAAAATCAGTAATTCATTCTCCAACCTTGGGTCACTTCCTGCATACACTTTTTCCTGAAGATTTTTTATTTTATGTTCCAATTTAGCTCTCTCCTCTCGAGTCTTCTTAGATTTTGATCCTGTATAACTAATAATATGTCCCCTAATAAAAGCTTTGAAAGCCTCCCACTTTACACATGCTGATGTTTGTGTAGTATTGATGTCAAAGAACTCGTCTATCTGTTTTTCTATATACTTGACAAATTCCTCATCCTGAAGCCATTTATGCTGAAATTGCCATCTACCTGATTCCTTTGTCAATTTTTTATCTACATATATTAGACAACAGGGTGCATGATCAGAGATCACGATGTTATCATAAAAGCAGTTTTGAATCTTGGACCTTAATTCTGTGGAAATCAAAAAATAATCAATACGTGAGAATGTCTTGTAGGTACTGGAATAACAAGAATAGGCTTTAACTTGTGGTTTCATTTCTCTCCATATATCTAACAATCTCAATTCTTTCATAAAATGATTAATAGTCATCCTACATCCAATGTGCGTACAATCCAGTCCTGTTGATCTATCCACACCTGGATTCAATGTACAATTAAAATCCCCTGCTATTATATGTTGCCCTGTAAGTGATGATAAGATGAGAAATAAATTAGCAAAGAACTTCTGATCATCTATATTGGGACCATATAAGTTCACAAGATTTATATTTTCTAATAGCAAAGAACCTTGAATGATTACATATCTTCCAAATTTGTCTCCAATTACATTTTTCACTTGAAAAGGAACTGATTTATGTATGAGAGTCATAACTCCCCTGGCTCGGGATGAAAATGAAGAGGTGAATACACTTCCCTGCCATCTACTCCTAATTCTTTTAACATCCTCCTCTATCAGATGAGTTTCTTGTAAAAACACAATTCTTGAACCCATGTCCTTTATTTTATTCATAACTTGTTTAAGTTTTTTTAAATTTTGTAGACCTCTGCAATTCCATGAAGTTAAATTAAGATTAACACTTTGGTCCATGATCAATAGAGAGTTTGGGATTACCTTGCAGTGTAAACATGCTCATACAGAGAAGCAAAAACATGAGTGGTTGAACATTCATCCTACAAACTACACACAAACAAATTTCCCCTTCCCACACTTGTGGCAAACCCCCCAAAATCAAAAGAAAAATTCTGTCTCCCGATATAGCCATCGACCGTTCCACACCCACGGGGAACAGCCTAAGCCACTCCTTCTTCATCCTCCCAATCACCCTAACTCTACTGCTTTTAATGACGTAACATTAACTCTCCTCTGTAGTTTTCCAACTTAACTCCAAAATTTTTAACAACTTTGTACATCATAGTTTTTTTTTGTTGTTTGTTTTGTTTTTGTTTTGTTTTTTTAATATATAATACAATCTATATTTTGTAAACTTACTATTTACTTCAAGTCAGTCAGATGCCTGTGCAAATGCTTAATTATTCTACCTTATATTTTGTTCATGCTTAGCTCCCACCAGTCTCTTCTTCTTCTTTGATCTTCTTGATGAACTCCTGCGCCTCCTCTGGGGTCTTGAAGATGTGGGTTCTGCCCTCATACGTGGTCAGCAGTCTCGCAGGATAGATTACACCATGACGAATCCCAAGGTTGCGCAGCTCCTTACGTACGGGATCAAACTGCTTCCTCAATTGCTGGATTCCTGTGGCCAAATCTGGGTAGAACCGCACCTGCTGGTCCTGGTGTTTAATCTCTCCTTTAGCACGTGCAGCGTTGAAGATCTTCATCCTGTCTCTGTTGCTAAGAAACTTCATAATTAAGGTCCTCGGCGGTCCCTTATCTCTCCGTGGGCCAATGCGATGTGCTTTTTCCAGTACCACTGCTGATTGCAACTCCTCGCTGCCCAGCACCTCCGGAATCCACTTTTCCAGAAAGG
Source organism: Pholidichthys leucotaenia (assembly GCA_020510985.1). NCBI lineage: Eukaryota > Metazoa > Chordata > Actinopteri > Cichliformes > Pholidichthyidae > Pholidichthys > Pholidichthys leucotaenia. The sequence goes on from CM035839.1 coordinate 157,628,145, forward strand.
AACATACGTCCCGACCTTCTGATTCCTCTGGAAGACCCACCAGCCTCAAATTATTCTGTCTCGACCGAGATTCCAAATCCAAAATATTATCTTCCAGAGATTTATTTTTTTTTTTCCAAAGTGCGCACCTTTAATTGAAGACGGGTGACGTCATCTTCAGCACTAGCGAGACGGAGCTCCATCTGCGCCGTTCGTTCTACACAGTCACCCAATTCCTTTCTTATTCCTTCCAACGCTGTCATAATCCCATCAAATCTAGAGGAAAAGTCCGCTCTCATTGAACTCATGGCAGCCATCAGCGCATCTGCGCCATTCCCCGCAAAAATCGCACCGTTGCCAGCCTCCTCCGCCATATATGGAGTTTTGTTTGCTGCGTCACAGACCTGAAAGTCCGTTAATTTGGACTGTTTCGGCGGCTCGCTTTTTCCTTTTCCTGGTTTTCCAGCCTTAGGCTTCGCCGACATATCCTCGCCCAAATGCTGGGATACGTTCTGTCCCAAATGAGAGAGTTATTTGCCGATTTTTTTCTCCAGGAGCAGAGCAGAGCGAGACACGTCCGTCCTACGTGGCAGCCATAACCGGAAGTCCTGTCTTACGCACATTTGATGAATGAAGGCCATTGCACATATACGTAACTCTGACATGATTTGTCATGCTATGTTTTGCATCATGTGAGCATGCATATATAGAATGTATCAACTGCTGGTTAAAATGGTCATACAGTCTGTTTTCTGTTAGGGGACAATTTCCCATTAGTCACTAATAATCTTTAAAAAGGCAATAGGCAAATCAGAGTTTATTGTTGTTTCAGTTTCTGCTGTTGTTTTGACTGGATATTATTAGTGCTCAGATGGGTTTAATAGATTCCCTTTAAGCCTCAATCTGACCACCCAATTGCAGTTTCTACTGGGTAAACAATATCCATGGCAACATTTCTGCAAATTAAATGAGTCTGCCTTGTCAATGAGCAGGTTTCTTTCTTCTCTTTTCCAGTGTGTTTCTATTTGTTTCAAGTCCTGTGCTGTCCTGAGGTGGAAAAAAAAAGGCTCACCGTGTGATTTCAAGACATTTGGGGTGGAAAGATGAAAAGCTATCTGTTCCCACTTGATGTATTGGTGACATTTACTTACTTACGGCTTGTTTAAGTTATACTTAAGTATGGTCCTATTTTTTCTATTAATTGTCATTTTTTATAGACTTAGGTAGTGATTGTCAACACAACAGAACAGGAAATAACTCTGTTTATCATCAGATGAGTATCAACCTTCATGGGTGATATGTGAGTTTTAGTCAGTTTGAATGAAAAGCGTTTTGTGTCAGTAGCAATTCTAAAGGACCCTCAGCAGTTACTTTAGTAATTCTGGGTTGTCTCTTTAGATTTTCACAGTAGTCTGCAGTGGCATTTCATTACATTTATTGAGTCTTATAAGACCTATACTTTTAAAATCTGTTGATGTTTCTGTACAATGAAAGTGATATAATTGCCTATCATTTCAGGGTGAAAGAAGTTAATACAAATATATTTTTACGATGCAATCTTTTCAAATACTATCTTAGTGTAGTGCAGAAAAACACCACAGGCCTTAAGTTATCTCACAGGATACTTAAAAAGCTTTGAATCCCATCTTCTGTTGCACTTTCTATCTGATCTTCACAACAGTGTAAACCTTTGAGCAGACATTAAAGCATGGCACATTTGCACTGTGATATGTATGATTAGCGGCATGGCTTAATTGGCCAAGCACTTTGGATGACTTCAATGAGTAAGGACAAAAATCAAATGAGTCACATTGTTTCTTTTGCTGCAATAAAGGATGGCGATGAAGCCAAGAGGAATGGGAGAGGATAGAGAGACAGGGAGTGAGGGATATACATATTTTGCCATCCTTGGTGATAACATTAATGTCAAGGTGGAAGGGGGAAGGAAGACATCAAAGCTAATGAATATTTATGATGCCCGTAGTAAAGTGCTGCATTAGAGTGAAGTGGGACAGAATGGCCTCATGAAGACAGCACTTTAGGGCCTCCTCTTGCACAGACTGTGGCTCTATGAATATTCATTGCTCATTGTCCCCAAAACAATTTGCTTTACGCTTTTGACTTCTTTTCATCTGTAAAATGTTTGTACATTTTTTCTTAACGTATGCATGGTTTGGGCTTTAATTCCATCTATCTTCACTTCCGATATATTTCTGATGAAGATAAAGATACACTCTGATGCACCCTGATTCTTCTGGGAAACAATACAAGATTGCTTTTACAGCACAGACCAACAACCTCTGCATTCTGTTATTCTGTTCAGTGCCAGCGGGCAATGCGAACAGCAGTTTGCCATATAGAATTATTCATTATATTCACATTGAATTTCTGGATTTAACAGTTCAGTGACACTTTGTTAGCAGGGCATGTGTCACTGGCTGTGCTGTCTGCATACATGTCATCTAATATTTTGCTTGCCTGAAAGTTCACCATAAACCCATCATATTACAGACAGCATGATGCCCTTGAGCGTATTGTATTGCGCAACATGCTACATTAACCTTCTCTCGGTCCAAATGTGCCATGCATTTGTCAAAAGTGTCACCACAGAGGAGTCATTGCTTTTTTTAAAAACACCTCCGTGTCTTTGTCAAAACTCCCAGGAGAGACTCCTGTGTTGCAAAATCCACTCCAAACAGGGACAAAGAGCTAAGATGACATGAAAGCAGAAAGATACCATGCCATGATGTTGCCATGGTTACTTGCATCACACCAGTTAAGAGTGAGTGCTTGCTGATTAAAAGAGATGACTACAGAGGTTTTGGTGTGGTGTTGCCTATTATAGATCAAAAGTTTTATGGCGTAGTTTCTGTTCACATGGAGTGTATTCTGATATTACCTTTCTATTTATTCTAGGCATATTTGAAGGACTGTAGTGAACACCCTCACTGTAAAAATACCCTCACCCTATTTCAGAATCTATTACTCTGGCATAGGAGAGTCTTGGTTAGAGAGACCTTACAGTGACCCTGGGGGTACCAGATTTATTGTCCAGAGAAACTATGTCTGGGTTGAGCTTGACAGAATTTCATGCACCATACATCATTTTGAATTAGCTTCAACAGAATATCCTCTCATAAACTAATTATTATTTTATTTTTCATGGTAAGCAAAGAAAATTCAGGACATTCTTATTTTTTAACTGAAGTGTGATTGTGCTGTCTTAATACCTACTCCCTCCGTCTTTCCTTTTTTTTTTTATTACCCATCTATCATCTGCCTTTTATGTATTTTTGACCCTCATTAAAATCTCACACTTCTAAGCACATGCCCCTCTTACTGTTCAACACTGTGGCGGTCACCTCTTGACACGGTCTAGTAAGCACAGTTCAGTGCCTCTTATCCTATCCTGGAGGACTGTGTGTGCCATGCTGGGGAGACTTAGCAGTCTTATGTGAGTCCTGTGAGTGTGGGTGACTGCTGTGTTTCTTTATTCTACGTAGGTGTTAGTGAAGGGGAGTTGTTCTAAAGGCACACACAGCTTTACTGTGGCTTTGAAATCTGGTTTGTATTTTCACCTTACCAATGAATAGCCCATCGAAAGCAAGTATTCCTGTAGAAAACCCAATTTGCCTTTACATGCCCAGATGTAGGCTGTCTTTGAAAGTTGGGCACAAAAAGGTGTATATATAGGCAATCACACGTGTAGTCACTTACAGACAGATGGACAGATAGTCCTGTTTCCAGTAGCAGGAACTGAGAACCAATTGAGGGGTGCCAGGAACTTCTCAAGGATCATTTCTGTATTTGGTCCTCTCTCCCATAGTGTCTCCACTGCAGGGGTAGGAACCGTCAGTCTCTGGAGGATTTCTTGACGTTGTAATCATCTGACAGAAATGATTATGCATGGAATGAATATAAAGGGGAGTGTATGGGACCAACTTGTTGTTTAGTATTTGTGGAGAGGAGCAGAGATGCGCAATCAGCTGGCCGACCATATGTGTCCATTTCCAGGCGACAAAGAGCACGGGCTTTCGGCTTTGCCTCTCCGCTGTGTTTGTGCTGCCTGATGCATTTGTGGTTACGTATGATATTCAATTGATCTGCACATTCCACTCCACAAGCTTATACATTTTTAGATATTGTAAGTGTTCAAGCACATCAAGAGCAACACAAGCAGTGACTCGCCGGGCTTTGCGGGCTTATATACCAGCAAAGGACAGTGGTAGCAGACAGTGTTATGCCACTCCGCTGTAATGCTTACGTTCTCCACATATGCCAACTATCATTTACACCCTATGCAATCAAGGCAGAATTACATGGTAATTTTTAAAGCATTAAATCTTTGTTATTATCTTTTTTTCTGGTCAGATTTGCCACTTTTCATTTCCTTGTGTTGCTGTGGAACAGGTGTAGAGTGTGGTGGACCTCTGATCGGAGGATCAGTGGTTTGATAGCCGCTCTCTCTGCAGTCTGCATGTCGAAGTGTCCTAGAGCAAGACACTATACCCTGAGTTGTTACTGGTGGGCCAGGCAAGCGCCTTGCATGACAGCTCTGCCGGCATCAGTGTGTGAATGTGTGTGTGAATGGGTGGATAGCTTAATGTGTAAAGTGCTTTGGTCATCTAGGGATGATAAAAAAGTGCCATGTAAGTGAATTCCATTTATCTTGTTTTGTTTCACAAAGCCCTTTGGCTGCGATGCCAGTTTTTTTATTCAGTTAGCACCAAGTTAATGCTAGACCCCACCCACACTTTTAGAAGCTTGTAGCGCTGGAGGAGACAGAGCAATGGTTAAACGTTAATAATTGCACTTTTTTCTGAGCTCCATAGTTGGGGATCCACACCCTCATAACCTCAGCAAAACATATACCAAATCTTAGGTCAGTCCGATGAACAGATCAATAGATATGTGAGGAACACACGGACTGACGTTCCTTGCATTGATAGATGCATAGCTATAGATAGATAGATGTACTTTATTGATCCCAAACTGGGAAATTACAGTGTAACAGCAGTATGACAGTAGAGAACCAAATGACAGAAACACACACATGACAGACAAAGGGATTACCCATGGAAATTAAAACTAACACGACTATACAACCTATATACATCATAGCTTAATATATGATGACCCGTATAAACACATGAATCATTCCGTTGCACAACGAAGGACTATCAGGAGCAAAGTGAAATGTGAGGTACCAGTTTGACTGTAAGGTGCAGTATGGCAGCATTGTTTTGACCAGAATACAACATCATAGTGAGTTATTGTACAATGAAATGGCATGTGGCAGGAAAGATTCCCTGTACCTGGCCGTACGCCAACAAAGCTGTAGTAGTCTACTGGAGAAAGTGCTTCACTGTCTGTCTAGTGTGTGGTGGAGGGGGTGATCAGGATTGTCCATGATGGATCGCAGTTTATTTAGTGTTCTCTTCTCCACCACTGTCTCAAAGGTCTCCAGTCTGAGATAAATTACAGAGCCAGCCCTCTTGATAATCTTGTCAAGTCTGTTGGTGTCTCTGGCCCTGATACTGCTACCCCAACAGACAGCAGCAAAGAAGGTGGTGCTGGTGACAATGGTCTGGTAGAAAAGCTCCAGCATCCTGCTACACACGTTGAAGGATCTCAGCTTCCTCAGGAAGCAGAGTCTGCTCATCCCCTTCTTGTGCGCAGCATCGGTGTTGGATCTCCAGTCCAACCCGCTGCAGATCCTGACACCCAGATATTTGTAGTCCTCAACCACTTCCACATCCTCCCCCCTAATCTACAGTGGCTGAGAAGGCGTCTTCCTCCTCCTGAAGTCAATCACCATCTCTCTGGTCTTGCTGACATTCAACCTCAGGTGATTCTGCTCTGTCCACTCCACAAATCTGTCTACCAGTGCCCTGTACTCCCCCTCCTCTCCTCCTCTTATACACCACACAACAGCTGAGTCATCAGAGAATTTCTGCAGGTGGCATGACTCTGTGTTGTACTGAAAGTCAGTGGTGTATAAAGTAAAGAGAAAAGGAGAGAGCACAGTCCCCTGTGGAGCTCCCGTATCACTAGCCTCCACTCCAGTCGAGACACTGCCCAGCTGGACAAACTGTGGCCTGCCTGTCAGGTAGTCAGTAATCCAGGAGATCACAGAGCTGTCAACCCCCATCACCCGCAGCTTCTCACCCAGCAGCAGTGGCTGGATGGTGTTAAAGGCACTGGAGAAATCAAAAAAAGTCATTCTCACAGTATCTCCTCCTCCATCCAGGTGCAGATGTGCTTGTTGCAGCAGGTAGATGACAGCATCTTCAACTCCTAAATGGGGCTGATATGCAAACTGCAGAGGGTCCAGCCACATCTTTACCTGCAGCCTCAGATGGACTAAGACCAGACTCTCCAGGACCTTCATCACATGAGATGTGAGGGCAACTGGTCGATAGTCATTCTGGTCCGATGGAGATGACTTCTTGGGAACAGGAACCAGGCAGGATGTCTTCCACAGCACCGGTATTTTCTCCAGACTCAGGCTCAGGTTGTACAGGTGTTTCAGTACCGGAGCTAGCTGGTAGGCACAGGTCCTCAGGGTCCTTGCGAGATGCCATCAGGGCCCGCCGCTTTCCGCTGACGGAGTCTCTCCAGCTGTTTCTCCACCTGGTCTGTAGTCACCATGAAGTGAGGGAGGATCCTGGTGCCTCCCGAGGAGGAGAAGGGAGGAGATGGAGAGAGGTTCTGGATAGGAGGGTGGGTGGGGAGGGGTGTGTGGGGGTTTGGTTGTGTTGTTGGGGTGACAGACTGTGAGTTGAACCTATTAAAAAACAGATTCAGTTCCTCAGCTCTCTCCTGGCTCCCAGATGGCTGCCTGACTCTCCCCTTGCACCCAGTTATTTGTTTCATTCCCTCCCACACATCTTTAGTGTTGTTTTGCCTGAGTTTATCATCCAACTTCCTCCTATAATTGTTCTTGCACCTCCTCAGCATCTCTCTCAGCTCATGCTGCACTCCCCTCAGCTTCTCCTTGTCTCCACCCCTAAAAGCTCTCTTCTTTTTGTTCAGAAGTGCTTTCAGGTCACTGGTGACCCATGGTCTGTTGTTGGAGAAGCAGTGTACAGTCTGAGCTGGCATGGCCATGTCTTCACAGAATCTAATGTATTCTGTGATGCAGTCGGTCATATTGTCTATGTCCACCCCATGTGGTTCACAGAGTACACCCCAGTCTGTCGTCTTGAAGCAGTTCTGTAGTGCATCAGCAGCCTCCTGTGTCCACCTCCTCACAGTCTGTGTATAAGCAGGTTGCCTTTGCACAAGGGGAACGTACTTGGGTGTTAACATGGCCATGCAGTGATCTGATTTGCCAGTAGGGGGTAGAGCTGTTGCACTATATGCATCTCTAGCATTGGCATACAGTAAATCCAGTGTTTTGTTTTCTCTGGTGGGACAGTCAACAAACTGGTTGTTATGACTCGCCGCTCATCAGCGGCGCCAGCCGCGCGCACACCTGCTCCTCGTCAGCGGTGAGGTATATAATCCACTCTGCCCTGGGCTTCGGCCTGAAGCCGTCTCTCAACTTCGGCCCCTTTGCTACTACGGATCTCAACCGACTAGTGAAGATTTCTTGGGTAAGCTCCCCTTACCTCTCTCCTCTAGCCTTCCCCTGTGCACAGGTGGACATTCCCGGCGGCGGACTTCCTCACCTCGCCGTTGGCTCTACGCTGCTGCCACAGGTACCGCAGGTCGCTGTCTCCCGGGCCTCGCCCTTGTCGACGCCAGCCACCTGTCATAACCAAGTAAGCCAGCAATCATCATTATTCCCTGTATTGGTGTGGTGCCCGTTACCCTTCTCCCTCTGCTCTCTCCCACAGGGTTGTCCGGCTGTACGGCCTTCTGCCCCCGTGCCTGACGCAGACGCCACCACCAATACATTCTTACTCCACAGACACGCAGCCATACACTTCCTTGTTGCTGATAAAGCTGTTAAATCTATCCCGAGCCTGCGTGTGGGTCTCCTGGGCCGTGCATTATGTCAGTACGGCTTCAGCAGAGCGGCTCGGCAGACAGCGGGCTCGCACGCCGTCTTTCCACCCTCGAGGCTCGGGTGGATTTAAGAGCTCATCAGCAACAGGTGATATTAAATCAATTAATTATCATTACTAACCGATTAGACCGCTTGGACCCCCAGCAGCCGTTCCCCTCGGCTCGTCCGGGTGGCGTGGCTCCTGCGGCTCCGGTGGCCGTCCAGCCCGTTCCGGGTGCGCCAACACGGCTCACACCAATCCCCACTCCTGCTCGCTTCAGCGGTAAGCTGGGTGGAGCTCGGGGTTTTATTATGCAGTGTGAGTCCGTGTTTCTTCGCGTTCCTGGAGATTTTCCCTCAGACCATAGCAGAATTGGCTATATAGGTAATCTCCTTGAGGGTCGTGCGCTTACCTGGGCTTACGCCATTATGGTGAAGCCCAGCTACGCTACCCTCACCTATGGCCAGTTCGGGCGACAATTTCTGGAAGTGTTCGATCATTCGCGTTTGGACAGTGTCCAGGTCGACCGCCTTCTCGGACTGCAACAGGGGAGCCGATCGGCGGCCGACTACGCGATCGACTTCCGGGTTACCGCGGAGGAAGTTGGCTGGGAAGAGCGCGCGCTCTGCGGCATCTTTCTCCGCAGCCTAAATTCTGGTCTGAGGGATGAGCTGGCTGGACGGGATACCCCGGAGACGCTGGCGGAGCTGATTTCTCTCACCATCAGTTTGGATAACAGGCTGCGCAAGCGTGCCTCCGAGCGGAAGCAGCCTTCTCGCTCGCGGGGCGCCTCTGCACGTCTGCCCCAAGCTCGCCACCTGGCGTTGCCGCCGCCGGAGGTCTCCGAGGAGTCGGAACCAATGGTGACGGGCCGGACAAAGCTCCCCCTGGCGGAGAGACAGTGCCGTCGTGACCTGGGCCTCTGCATGTATTGCGGAGGTAGCCAGCACACGGTGGAGCATTGTCCGGAGAAGCCAAACGAGGTGGTCCGTGAGTCACTGTAGGGGGCCTCGCAGACGCTAATCGGTTAAATCCCCTCACACATTTGACGCTGCCCATCCGCTTCTGTCACAACCTCACTGGGCACCTCACACATGCACTGGTGGATTCAGGCGCGGAGGGTAGCTTTATTTCACAAAGCCTGGCAACCCGACTGGGCATCCATTGTCACCCCCTCGACACTCCTCTTGCCCTGGTTAATCTCTCCCGAGTTTCCCTGGGAAAAGTAACTCACCAAACATCCCCTGTCCCGGTGATCATCTCTGGAAACCATCGGGAGGATATCTCCTTTTACGTCCTGCCCACCTCAGTAACTCCTGTCATCCTCGGTTATCCCTGGCTCCGCCTCCACAACCCCGCCTTGGACTGGAAGACTGGGAAGGTGTCAGCGTGGAGCACTTTCTGCATGGGTACCTGCCTCCAATCCGCGGCCTGCGCCCCGTCCTCGCCTCCCACAGCTCAGGACACCGCGCCCCCGGATCTCACCCTAGTGCCCTCAGAGTTCCACGACCTGGGTGCTGTTTTCAGTAAGTCCAAGGCGATGTCTCTGCCTCCTCATCGGCCCTACGACTGCGCCATTAACATCCGCCAGGGGGCGCCCTTACCTTCAGGATGCCTCTATAGTCTGTCAGTGCCGGAGAAGGAGGCAATGAACAGCTATCTGAAGGAGTCGCTCAGTGCTGGGATCATCCGACCGTCCTCCTCTCCAGTAGGTGCAGGGTTCTTCTTCGTGGGAAAGAAGGACGGATCTCTTCGTCCTTGTATCGACTATCGAGCTCTCAATGATATCACGGAGAAGGACCGGTACACCCTGCCCCTTATGGACACTACCTTCCACTCCCTCCAGGGGGCGACCTGGTTTACTAAGCTGGATCTCCGCAGCGCTTACCACCTCGTCCGGATCCGGGAGGGAGATGAGTGGAAAACCGCCTTCCGAACCTCAAACGGTCATTTTGAATATCTCGTGATGCCGTTTGGGTTGACCAACGCTCCAGCCGTCTTTCAGCGCCTCATCAATGACGTCCTCCGGGACTTCATCGGCCTGTTTGTATTCGTCTACCTGGACGACATTCTCATCTTCTCCAGGTCCAGGGATGAACACCGGGTCCACGTGAAGCGGGTCCTGCAGAGACTGCTGGAGAACCGTCTGTACGCCAAGGCGGAAAAATGTGAATTCTACGCCAAAACAACTTCCTTCCTGGGGTTTGTCATCTCCCATGACCAGGTGCTTCCGGACCCAGCGAAGATCAAAGCGGTGGTGGATTGGCCCACACCAACTTCTCGGAAACAGGTTCAGCAATTCATCGGGTTCGCCAATTTCTACTGCCGCTTTGTCCCGAACTTTGGAGCCATCGTCGGGCCCCTGACCCGCCTCACCTCTCCTAAGACCCCGTTCCGGTGGACTGAAGAGGCCGCTTCGGCCTTCCAGGCGCTGAAGACGGAGTTCTCCTCCTCCCGGGTCCTCAGCCAGGTCGATCCCGCGCTGCAGTGCATTGTGGAGGTGGACGCTTCGGACACGGGGGTGGGGGCGGTGTTGTCCCAGCGGTCCCCAGCCAATGGAGTCAAGCGATCCTGCGCCTTCTTCTCTCGGCGCCTGTCCCCGGCGGAACGAAACTACAACGTGGGGGACAGAGAGCTTCTTGCCATCAAGCTTGCCCTTCAAGAATGGCGTCGCTGACTGGAGGGGGCAGCCTTGCCTTTTGTGGTCCTCACTGACCACAAGAACCTGGAGTACCTAAGATCTGCCAAGCGTCTGAACGCCCGCCAGGCGCGTTGGTCCCTGTTCTTTTCAAGATTTAAGTTCAGCATCACATATAGGCCTGGCTCCAAGAACGGCCTGCCCAACGCCCTCTCCAGGCAATTTGCCCCAGAGGCCGCAGAAGACATTGCTCACACCATCTTGCCCAGGTCGTGCGTCATGGGGGCTGTTACATGGGACATAGAAGACAAGATCCGGAGGATGCAGGAGTCGGAACCGGACCCTGGCGGCGGACCGGAGGGGAGGCTCTTCGTACCATCTGCCGTCCGGGGGGACGTTATACACTGGCTCCACACCTCCAAGCTCACCTGCCATCCTGGAGCTTCGCGGATGATTGACCTTCTCCAGCAATCCTTTTGGTGGCCAGGCCTGCGGAAGGATGCTGCCCGTTACGCGCGGGCCTGCCCCGTCTGTGCTACCAATAAGTCAGGTAATGCTCCCCCTGCGGGTCTGCTCCAGCCCCTGCCCGTCCCTGGCAGGCCCTGGTCGCACATCGCCCTGGACTTCGTCACCGGGCTCCCTGTCTCCAACAACTTTGACACAGTTCTGACCATTGTTGACCGTTTTTCCAAGGCTGCCCACTTTGTGCCCCTACGTGGACTTCCCTCAGCCTTGGAGACGGCGGACCTCCTCATCCAGCACGGGGTCAGACTGCATGGAATCCCGGTCGACGTGGTCTCCGACCGCGGCCCCCAGTTCTCTTCGGACGTCTGGAGGTCATTTTGCAACGCCCTGGGAGCCAAGGTAAGCCTCTCCTCCGGCCATCACCCCCAGTCTAACGGGCAGTGTGAGCGGACTAACCAGGAGCTGGAGGCTCCGCTCCGCTGTGTCACTTCATCCAAACCCACGTCCTGGAGTTCTCACCTCGCCTGGGTGGAGTACGCCCACAACACCTCTCGCTCTACGGCCATCGGGATGTCGCCCTTTAAAGCATCCTTGGGCTATGATCCACCCCTATTCCCCGCGCAGGAGGGCGAGTTGGCTGTTCCCTCTGTCCAGGCACATCTGAGGCGGTGCCGCTCCCTTTGGTCCACGGCGCGTAATGCGCTTTTACGCACGACGGAGCGCAATAAGTCTACGGCGGACCGACATAGGAGACCTGCACCTGCCTACCAGGTGGGACAGCAAGTTTGGGTATCCACACAGGACATTAACCTAAAGGGTGAGAGGAGAAAGCTGGCCCAACGGTTCATCGGCCCTTATCCCATAACCAGAATCATCAACCCGGTGGCTATGCGTGTGGCTATTCCCTCCTCCCTCCGCATCCATCCCACCTTCCACGTCTCCAAAATTAAACCGGTGGTCTCTGACCCCCTCTGCCCTCCACCTGCGGCGCACCCCGCTCCCCGGATGATTGGTGGCCATCCGGCCTGGACCGTCGCTGACATCTTGGACGCCCGACGCCGGGGTCACGGATTGCAGTACCTGGTGGATTGGGAGGGCTATGGACCCGAGTGGAGACAATGGGTGCCTTCCTCGCTGGTGTTGGACCGGTCACTCATTTCTGAGTTTCATCGAGCGCACCCGGAAAAACCATCGCCAGGAGGCGCTGCTAGAGGGGGGAGTACTGTTATGACTCGCCGCTCATCAGCAGCGCCAGCCGCGCGCACACCTGCTCCTCGTCAGCGGTGAGGTATATAATCCACTCTGCCCTGGGCTTCGGCCTGAAGCCGTCTCTCAACTTCGGCCCCTTTGCTACTACGGATCTCAACCGACTAGTGAAGATTTCTTGGGTAAGCTCCCCTTACCTCTCTCCTCTAGCCTTCCCCTGTGCACAGGTGGACATTCCCGGCGGCGGACTTCCTCACCTCGCCGTTGGCTCTACGCTGCTGCCACAGGTACCGCAGGTCGCTGTCTCCCGGGCCTCGCCCTTGTCGACGCCAGCCACCTGTCATAACCAAGTAAGCCAGCTATCATCATTATTCCCTGTATTGGTGTGGTGCCCGTTACCCTTCTCCCTCTGCTCTCTCCCACAGGGTTGTCCGGCTGTACGGCCTTCTGCCCCCGTGCCTGACGCAGACGCCACCACCAACACATTCTTACTCCACAGACACGCAGCCATACACTTCCTTGTTGCTGATAAAGCTGTTAAATCTATCCTGAGCCTGCGTGTGTGTCTCCTGGGCCGTGCATTATGTCACTGGTGAAAGTTTGGTAGTGTTTTTTCCACTGAGACATGGTTAAAATCACCCGTGATGGCCATGAATCCATCTGGGTGTTTCTCCAGTAATGTGGCCACAGTGGAGCTGATGACGTCATAGGTCACCGCTGCGTCAGCTGACGGAGGGACATAGATGATAATAATTAAGGCACACTTCATTTCTTGCAGCATATAATAAGGTTGCATACTCACAGCCAGCAGTTCAATGTCCAGGCTGCAGCACTTTTCCTTCACATCAATGTGTCCAGGATTACACCACCTTTCATTAGCAAGAAGTGCCAGTCCTCCCCCCCTTTTTTCTGCTGCTTATCACGTCTCTGTCCCCCCATATAGTCTTGAAGCCAGATATCGCTACGTTTACATCCGGGATCTGTTAGTGTAACCACGTCTCTGTAAAACACATTGTAATACACTCACGATATTCCTTTTGCGTCCTGACAAGCGCTGTAAGCTCATCTGTTTTATTTCCGAGCGATCGCACGTTCCCGGTGATGACCATCGGTACAGCTGGCTTATGCTTCCTCCTCCTCCTCCTCCTCCTCCTCCTCCTCACCTTAGCGCCAGCCCTTCACCTGCGGTGTCTCCTCTTTAGCTCATCCGGGATGAGGGGCTTCACTGCCGGCCGCAGCGCTCCAGGCGCCGGCCTCCTCAGCGCAGTCAGCTGTCCGCGTGTGTAAACAATGCGTCTGCCCCCACCTCTGTTAATCTCCATTGCCCAAGGAAGAGAAAAGAAAAGAAAACTAGAGAAAGATATATAGTTGCATCTCAATAAATTAAAATATCATTGAAAAGTTAATTTATTTCAGTCATTCAATTCAAAAAGTGAAACTCATGTATTATATAGATTCATTACACACAGGGGGATAGATTTCAAGCATTTATTTCTTTTAATTTTGATGGTTATGGTTTACAGCTAATGAAAACCCAGAATGTATTTTCTCCAAAAATATTACACAAAATTAATTTTAAAACAAGGATTTTTAATAGAAGTGTTGGCCAACTGAAAAGTATGTCTATGTGTACACTCAGTACTTGGTCGGGGTGTCATGATTTGCCCCTCAGGGCAGAGAGAGACAGACCCACGCGCCAACTGCAGTTTGTGGTATTTTTTAACAAAAAAAACACACAAAGTTCCAAAATGACCATAACACAAAATCCCAGACAGGTACAAGGTAAACTTACAGATTGCTTAGTGGATAAACTCACCAGAGCAGGGATGGGGTTCTGGTGGCGAGGAGAAAAGATTGTTAATACTGCTGTGACAAGAAATGAAAAATGCAGTCCTTAAATATGGTCAGAACAAATAGCACAAGTGATGACAGGTGTGGGGTCACATGAGCGGGCAAAAAGGTAACAATGATTGATGAATAGGATCAGCTGGGAGAGATGAGAGAGGAGCGGCTGGACTTCACAGCTGACAGGGCGACTCCCACACAGAGCACAAAACCGGAAACACTGCCTGACAGCTGTCAACCCCGAGAAAGAGCACCACAGTACAAATATAAAGAATAAACATCACCAAATGCAGACTAATAAATAATTACAAATTGATACAAAACATGGGCATAAAAAAACTGAAACATAAACAGAAAAATAGAAAACAGTACGAGAATACCGAAACGCAAAAGGCACAAAATACAACAAATATATAAATACAGAGAAAAAGCCATGAGACTGAGCCTGGCGGAACCTCCAGAGCTCAGCTCGTGACACTGGGCTCTTTTTGCATGAATGACTCCATCAATGTGGCGTGGCATGGAGGTGACCAGCCTTTGGCACTACTGAGGTGTTATGGCAGCCAGGTTGCTTTAACAGTGGCCTTCAGCTCGTCTGCATTGTTGGGTCTGGTGTCTCTCATCTGCCTCTTCACAGTACCACATAGATTCTCTATGGAGTTTAAGACAGGAGAGTTTGCTGGCCAATCAAGCGTGACCAAGTATTGAATGTGTACATGGACATACTTTTCAGTTGGCCAGTATTTCTATTAAAAAGCCATTTTTTAAATCAGTTTTATGTAATATTCTAATTTTTTGGGAAACTGAATTTTGGGTTGGCAGCTCGGTGGTGCAGTGGTGCTGTGGCAGCACAGCAAGAAGGTTATGGGCTCGATCCCACCCCGACCACTGATGACCCCTCTGTGTGGAGTTTGCATGTTCTCCCCATGTCTGCGTGGGTTGTCTTCTGGTACTCCAGTTTAATCCTAAAGGCTAAAGACATGCATGTTAGGTTAAAGGTAAAGCCAACTTTACTGTCATTCAATCCATACAGCCAATCATGCAGAGTAGAACGAAATTATGTTTCTCTTATCTACAATGTTAATCACATCTAGGATCAGAGGGGTCGCTGCCATGCAAGGTGCCGCCACAAATTTCCCTCCTCCGTTCCATTATTGCTGAGCACCAAGCTGGACGCCAGGAAGTTCCACTTTTATATGGTCTTTGGCATGACCTGGCCGGGATTTGAACCCCGGCCTCCCGGGTGTGGGGCGGATGCTCTACCAACTAGGCCACCACTCTGGTATATTGTCATCAATTGTCATCAAATGGGGATTCTAAATTGCCCTTAGGTATGACAGTGAATGGCTATCTGTCTCTCTGTGCTGGACTGGCGATCTGTCCAGGGTGTACCCTGCTTTTTGCTCAAAAGATGCCGGGATAGGCTCCAGCCCCCATGGCCTTAAAAGGATTAAGCAGTGGAAGATGAATTAATGAATTTTGGGTTTCCATGAGCTATAAGCCATAACCATCAAAATTAAAAGAAATGAAGACTTGAAATATATCACTCTGTGTGTAATGAATCTGTACAACAGTTTCATTTTTTGAATTGAATTACTGAAATAAATCAACTTTTTGATGATATTCTAATTTAGTGAGTTGCACCTTAAAGTCTCTTTATTATTATGGGGTACTGTGTAGTTTTTAATCATTATTGTTTACCATGTATATAGCCAGGAACAATGAAGAGGTGTGAAAGAGACATTCCTGGAATTTCAGAGCCAGTAGTATATTTTAGCAAACACTGTCTGGGTATTGTGCCATATACAGTAATTGTGTGTTAAGCACCACAGATATTTCCGTATAGCCTCCTTAAAACGCAATTATGCAGAACCACTTGAAAGTCTTTGATGGAGCAGATACACTGAGAGACAAAAATACAGTGACTATTGAAGTAGTGTCAAGGAAAACACTAAAACACTGTATATATAGGGGGTTTTGTCAGCGGAATGTGTTGTGTGAGTCAAAATCAAGCTGTTGGCGGACCCTCACTGTGTCAGTGATGGTAATAGTTTGCCAGAGCCTTGGGGGAGCTGCTCAGCGGGCGGTGTGTGCGCATGTGTGCATACGTGTGTGCGACTGCGTCTGTGCGTTTGTGTGCACATGTCAGCAGGAAGGGGTAGTGTAGGCCCCACAGTGCATGTCTCAACAGCCAAGTCATCAACCCTTTTAATCCAGCCCAGCAGGGATGTGTTTGTGTTTTTGACGATGCTCGTGTATGAGTGTGTTTGAAGAACTTCGTGAGAAGTACTGCCATGAATTTGTTTATGTTTTACTTTGACGTGGGACACAAATCTGTCCAAAAGCATTTCCAGCCAAACGTGATTATTAAGTCTAGACTTGCATAGGATATTGAAGTTTTTCCTTTTGTCCATGTCATGTGGATTTTGTCTGGTTGTTTTTGAATACATATTCCCTAATGTTAATGTCCAACATGTCCTATCATTCTCTTTCTCTTTTCTCTCTTCCTGCAGGACGAATGTCATAGGATGAACACTGCTGGTGGGGTGTGTCTGACTGTGCTGTCCTTTCTCCTGGCTGTGGCCGGGGCTCTGGCTGCAGTGTCTGCCCTCGCTCTAGCTCCTCTTTCTGCCCTGGCCGAGGCTGCCTATGGGGCTGTTGGCAGCAACCCCAGCATCGGGGCAGAGGGGGCTCCCTCACCATGCTCCAGCCTTGTAGCTGGGGTGCTTTATGGATCTTTCTCCCTAAGGGAGCTCTTTCCCTCCAGGGCACCAGGTTGCTCATGGTCTCTGGAAAACCCCGATCCCACAAAATACTCCCTCTATCTCCGCTTCACCCGTCACCCTGTCATCTGCCGGACACACTCCCCCATGCTCCTTTCCCTTGACCACCACCTGGCCAATCAAAGCTGCCCCCTTCATTTACAGGCAGCCTCAGCAAGGGATCAGGAAACCATTGATCTTTGTGACAGCCAGTCCAATTCATTTGGACCTTACGCCTTCCTACAGTTTGACAAGAACTTTGTCCAGTTGTGTCTGACGAGACATCCGCCTGCAGACGAGCCTGAGATAACTAAGGAATTGCTGGAGCTGAGACTGGTGGAGGTGTTACTCATTAACAACGAGAACTCCAGTCAGTTTACCTGTGGTGTGCTCTGCCGATGGTTTGAGGAATGTTTGCGCATGGATCACAATGGAGGCCAAGACGTTTCTGATGGGGACAGCTGCGGGATGACGCAGACGGGCTGCATTTGTCCAAATCACAACATCATGGCACCGCCTGTTCCACTGCTCCCGGAGACACCTCACAGTTTCAGCAACGGCTCGCTGTCTCCTGACGACTGCTGCGTCACCGAACTTCATTCCAATGACGCAATCGCCATAGCACCCAGAGATGTCCGACAAGGTAGGGTTAAGTTTCTGTGATTCAATGAAACACTGTTTCTCTGCTGTGTTTGCCATTTTTGTGCACTACACAAGAACACATAACATGCAGCACAAACCGATGAAAAACTAAGATGAAATTTTATTGCACATAAGCAGTTGTTTGTATCCAGCATGGCCATGAAACGTTTGCCTTGTTAACGTACCCCTATATACAGCACCAGGGAGGTCACATTCTGCTGCTTGACAGAGAATTTATTATTTGAATTTTGTCTTTTGCGTGCTGGCCTTTAATTAAAAAAAGAAGCAGTTCAAAGGAACCCTTTAAACCTCCCATCAAAAGATTTGTAATGCCTGACAGAATTTCAGCCTTTTGATCAATATTTTAGATATTCCCCCATGTGGCCAAGAGGTGGGGCTACTAGGGTTTCAGTTTACATGCTGAACATTAGTGTGTGTGTGTGTTTTCTCTCTCTCTCTCTCTCTCTCTCTCTGTCTCTCACTCTCTCTCTCTCTCTGCGTGTGTGTGTGTGTGTGCATGGAATACCATCCTTAAAAATGTTAGGGCGAGATCAGATCTGACACCCGTGGACGATGTGTTTTGCGTGGTCATTCATACGTCAGTGAATTTAATGTGAGACTCGCAGTCTCTTCATACAGACTCCACACGGAAACATGTAAACCTGTGCACTTCTGCATAAATGTGTGTATGCCTGCAAGCAACAAAGATAAGTGCTTAATCCAAACAGAAATGGACACGTGTTTGTGCTAATGCTTTGTTAATCATTTATCTTCATCAATGCCACCAGACTATTCACATGGACGTAATTAAATTAGACCACTAAAAGAGGTGACCATAGATGCAGCGCTTTGCCTTGTGGTTCATCACACTACATAAAAGAACACTTTTGACGGCTTATAGGTATTTTTCCGGACTGAATAGCCCTAATTTGAGCCAGGCTATTGCTAGGCATGGGCACCCTTCAAAAATACACATGCTGGGAGCTCTGGGGAGAGTCCTACCTTGCTAACGGGAAGGTTAGAGTTCTCTGGATTTAATCAGCAGGGGGAAATTTGTCATTTAACAACCCTACAGCAAAATAAGGAAAAAGGGGCACAAGAAAAGATGTGTAATATTTGGGGGATGAGAGTCTGACTCTTCTACAGTTTACCCATATTTTTGTTATACTTTTGGTGACAAAATTAAATGGACATTGCTATGCATTTAAGTTAATTCGCGAACATCTAAGTTCTGTCACTGGTGTGGAAATCTTTACTGTTTCTCTACATCTCATCTTGACAGTGTGGGTTTTGCTTATTTATTTGACAGCAATTATTCTAATATGGTAACTTGATGAGTGCATTTAAAAGAAGCAGTATATTTATCTTCATATCTTTGCTTTTCTCATTTATATTTATCTCAATTTCCCTAAAATACTGTATGTAGGATCCAGCTTTATGCTGTTTTTTGCTCCTCATAGCCCAGTATTCACTTTAAAAAGCACTCTTTCCGATGCTGAGTCAGAGACACTTAAAGCAGCACCATGCAACTTTGCGTGCTTTGTTGCTGGTGGCTACAGTTGTGCCCTGTGATTGGCTGTTGGGACTGAGGTCATAGTTGCCACAGTTGTAGTTCTTCCAGTGTTTCTACCAAGAACAGAACTGTTGTAGGCAATGCGGGAAGTGGCATTCTGGACCAGGGGTTGATGTACCATCAGAATAATTTTAGAAACATCACTTTAAGGTGAAAATCTTACATAGAGTTGCTTTTAAACACAAATGTCAAATGTCAGATTTCTCCTTCACTCACCCTTCTGAAAGTGTCCTACTAAACTGAACAAAAGGAATGCTGAGAAAATGTAAGAAATTATATTATCTACATATATAAATGTTAACGGAAACTGATTATGAAGTTTCACAGGAAAAAGGAGAAATGCATCAGAGAAAACAAAAACATGAAATAGAAAGAAAAGGTTCTCATAGAAAGAAGGTTAATGGCCACTGTATTAATATGACTTTATGATTCTGAAGTGATTTAAAGTGCATATCTATTTGAAAACAGACTACAAAATAGAGTCATTTTCATATAAATTAGCTATTAAGAATGAATGCAAGTGTGTGTGTGTGCGCATGTGTATGTGTGTGTGTGTATATATACAGTATAGATAGATAGATAGATACATGTAGATATATAGATATAGATATAGCTATAGATATAGATATAGATAATACCAGATCAGCGGACCAAAAGTGCAATAATCCCAATCCCAGAGAAAGGAGAGCTCTCCAACCCTGCAGACTACAGAAGGCATCCGCCTTACCTGTACTGGTGCAGAGGTTTACAACCGCATGCTGCTTAACCGTCTGCACCCCTGCACAGACCCAATTCTGAGATGGAACCAAAATGTATTCAGGCACTGAAACGGGGCCCCGTTTTTCAAAACACTCCACACAATTAACACAACACCACACCCAAGTAGCACATCACCGCAGATCGTTTACAAAATGGAACACTTTAGTCAAAACAGCACAATTTCTTACAAAAACCCTATTTTCTTGTCATAACATAAACACATCCATCATATGATCTGACTCTTTTTGGATCAGTTTCAACACCCCTGTGCTCAGCCAAAACACCTACACAGAAAAGGTGTAAAAATAATTTCACCAACACTCCATGACACCAGTTGAGCAGATGAATGAAAATATTTATTTCTTTTCATGTATTCAAATTAGTCAATACTGAACATTTCAACTAAACACTGATAACAAAACATTTTCAAGTTTTTATGCAGTGTTACTGAACATACCATTATACTGTAAGCTTACAGTAGTAACATAAAGCATCCACTTCAGTACTGGAGAAAAACCATCATCTCTCCACCTGTTGATCTGGCCACAGGGCCTCACCAACATCACAGGCTGTTTTCATGTGCTAGGCAACGTGGGAAGAATCATCTGGAGTGATGGCTCCATCCTTGTATTGATGCTGCATCAATTCGGTCACAGGCTTGCTCCATGGCTTGAATGAGGGGCATCTGGACATACGGTCAGAGATCATAAACCTTCCACCGCCATGCTGAGATGAACTCCTCTATGGGGTTATGAAAGCAGGACTATGGTGGAAGGTGTTGGACTGTAAATTCTGGATGTTGATGAAACCAGTTTTGGACCAGAGCAGAATGATGAAAAGAGACATTGTTCCAGAAGACATTGTATCGCATCTGGTCACTTTGGTTTGCTGCTGTGATAATATTGTATAAAAATGTAAGAATGAGATAAGTGTTATAAGGTCCCACGTTTGCACTCTCTTCTTCTGACACCACCCATTTTTGTTGAAGACATGTGACCCGTTCCCTTTTTATAGTGCTTGTAACAAACCTGATTAGTGTGCCCATAATTATGCACCAGTGTGTGCGCACCAGGTGGCTGTGTTTAACACATTTTTTCATGGATGTGTTTATTTGAAAGCCTTTGCTTTGAAAGTGCAGGGAAGTGACATTGTGGAGGAATAAGTTCAGGCGAGGTACTACGAGCTGGAAGGTTGCAGAGTTTTATTTCCTCCATCAAAATGAGACGCACTTGTAGTGCTATGCGCTACAGTGCTGTACTGTGAGTTACTGTGTTATTCAAACAGAGAGAATGCATGGCACATTAGCATATTGATATACGTACATATCAGTCAATACATATGATTAGCATGACCACTGGCACCCGGACGTCTTCTTCTTAATCCAGGGATGTATAAACAATAGTCCATTGTTCTGGTTGTCCCCCCAGGGGTTCTCTGTCCGTATGTGAATGGTTCTTTGCTTCCTCCAGACCTGTTGCTGAGTGTGAGGATTGAATGTCCATGTAGATTGTGGTGGGTCACCACAGGGCTCCCCCCAGAACACTCAGCAGGGGCTGTGACCCCCCCCCCCCCCCGTTTGGCTCCAGCTCCGGTAGAACTGTCGGAGTGCATGTCAGTCCGTGGGGGGGATGGGGGAGGGGTGGAAAAAAACAGTGTGTGCCACTCCGAGTTCCAGCAAATTGAACGGCCGTGGATCATGGGCGCATGGACCGGTGTGCGTCGTGCGTAATGGAACCAGACGGCAATCGGCCGGCTTTAGGGAGTGAGGTGCAGGAAGAGCGCTGTGGAGGAGGAGAGGGAGGGGTGGGAGTAAGTGAGTGCCGGCCCGGGACGTCAAAGGTGTCTGGGCCGCGCAAAAATTGCGTGTGGATCCGCGATAGTGAGGGACTTTCCCGGTAAACCTGGCGGAGATCCACAGCGGCTGTGAAAAAAAAAAAATATGTCTCTGACTCCTCTCGAGGCTTGATCCAGCGAGGATTGGGGAAGGCGAGCGGCCAAATTCCCCGAGGATGCGTAGCGGCTGTGAAACAACTGCAGCTGTGTGAGGGACTTGGCGGTTTGGCTTTTAGGTGCGGGAAGCAGCCCTGAAGCCATCGGGGACAGCAATCGGCTAAATTCCCCTTGTACACCGTGGCTGAGAAACCCATACAAAGTCCTGTGTGCGGGCTGCACGTCTGCTTCAGGTGTGTGAGCAGCCCTGAAGGTTCCGAGGCTGGCGATCGGACGTGTTTCTCGGGCATGTGCAGCGGCGGAGGCGCTGTATCAGTCTGTGGAGCCAACTTGACCCTGTGCGTGGCAGCAGTGACCACTTAACTGGCAGTTGCGCTGTCCTCATAATCCTGCAGTGTGCGTGTGGGGCTTCTGTGCGCAGGAGGTCCGCTGTCGGGAGTTTAGTCAGAGTCGGGGAGCTCGGGGGAAATCAGCACAGTCGGCGTTGATGATTGTCCCCATTCAGGCTGCTTCCTTCGTTCACTCGTGTCGCCGTTCATGGTGCATGTCAGTCCAAGCGCTGCCTGCTCCGGGGAGCGCGCTCCGGTGAGGATGAAGAGGCTGCAGGCATTCTCTGGTCCTCTGTGTCGACAGCGCGGTGAGAGGGAGCAGACAGTCGTTCTCGCTTATCATGTCACCAGTGTGGAGGTAAAAGATCAGGCAAGGGGCGCACCATGATACGTGCTGGGGCTTCCCATCCGGGTCATCTCCGGGGTGTTCGCCTCGTGTTCCATTCTTTATCAAGGGTCACCAGTGTGGAGAAATAAGTTCAGGTGAGGTATGACGAGCTGGAAGGTTGCAGAGTTTTATTTCCTCCATCAAAATGAGACGCACTTGTAGCGCAGTGCGCTACAAGTGCTGTACTGTGCGTTACTGTGTTATACCAACAGAGAGAATGCATGGCACATTAGCATATTGATGTACATATCAGTCAATACATATGATTAGCATGACCACTGGCACCTGGACGTCTTCTTCTTAATCCGGGGATGTATAAACAATAGTCCATTGTTCTGGTTGTCCCCCCAGGGGTTCTCTGTCCGTATGTGAATGGTCCTTTGCTTCCTTCGGACCTGTTGCTGAGTGTGAGGATTGAATGTCCATGTAGATTGTGTTGGGTCACCACAGCATCATGATTTATTTTTGTGTCAAATGTATACAAGTGTGTGTAGTGTTTTACAAATCACGGTGTGAAGTGTTTTGCAAAAAGTGTGAAGCTGACAATGTGTTTATAATTGTGCAAATCTGGGCTGGTATTTTGCTCCTTGAGTGTCAGGTTTTGCTAATTGTGGGACAGTTTTAATTTTAGTGTGTAAGCAATCGCAAAAAAACTGTAATAAAACAGAGAGCAGAATTTGTCAATTATGGCAAGTCCTCCAGGTCCTGAAGCAGCAAAGCAGCTCCCGACCATCACAAAACCACCGCCATGTTTGACTTTTGGTATGATGTTCTTTTTATGAAATGCTGTTAGTTTTATGCTAGATGTAACGGGAAGCACACCTTCCAAAAAGTTCAACCTTTGCCTCATCAGTCAGACTATTTTCCCAAAAGTCTTGGAGGTCATTAAGGTTGTTTTTGGCAAATGTAACACAAGCGCTTGTGTTCTTTTTGGTCAGCAGTGGTTTTCGTTTTGAACTCTCCCTTAGATGCCATTTTCACCCAGTCTCTTTCTTATTGTTGAATCATGGACCAGTGTCCAAACTGAGGCAAGTCAGGTCTGCAGTTCTTTAGGTTCTGTTTCTCATCTGTTCTTGAATTTCTTTAGATCGCAGCATGATTTGTTGCTTTTTGAGAGCTTTTAGCCTACTGCACTATATCAGAAAGGTTCTGTTTAAGTGCTTAGGGCCAGGTAGGTTTGGATTGCTTTCTAAGCTTAATAAATGAAATAATCATTTGAAAACTGCTTTTTGAATTCACTCCACTTATCTTTGTCTAATATTAAAATTAGTTTCATAATCTGAAACATTTAATTGTGATTATTAATTCACAGCACTGTACATAAAGATACCATATAAGAGATATGATATACCATAAGAGATACCATATAAGAAATAAATGTATTAATGTATACCACACAGTGTCAGACAATGCTGCTATGCCTCCAAGGAAGGTTACTAACAATGCACAACTTCACAAAAGTAAGCTTGGAACAGTAATGATAATGTACCAGATAACAGATGTGTGACTTAGAATACAAAATACTTTAGATGATATATATAAATGTTTGTATCTGATCACTTCGGGGAATACTGCCTACCTTATGATTAATGTATACATTTTTTTTAAATATTGAACTGAACTGTCTGAGCTTCTATCACATACAATTTAAAGAGTTTAATTGCATGTGCTCATATTGTACTGTATACACAGTCTATTACAGACATAGAACGGCAGTACTTCAGTCTCCTTTGATGAATGATTGATTCCTTTCTTTAGAGATTGAGAACTGTAGAGATTAAAGGTTAAAACTGTTTTCAGGACCAGTGCGTGGAGCACGTTGTTGTGACACCTCTTCTTGCCTTACCCCCCACCTGCCGAGATCGTCATACTCATCTAATCAGAATATTGCGCGTGGACGGCAGATTCATCTTCCCGTGGTCGTGTGTTCCATAATATCATCAACTAGGATATAAGGGTATGCCATTTGTCTAAGAA
This sequence comes from Pholidichthys leucotaenia, assembly GCA_020510985.1. Taxonomy (NCBI): domain Eukaryota; kingdom Metazoa; phylum Chordata; class Actinopteri; order Cichliformes; family Pholidichthyidae; genus Pholidichthys; species Pholidichthys leucotaenia. The sequence goes on from CM035839.1 coordinate 157,652,652, forward strand.
ATATCTTTACACAGCCGATGACAGAAACATCATTGTTCTCAATCATTCATCAGTCATTTACAGAAAAATTACACCATCCTGCATGTGTTGGCTCATCCATCATGTAGCAGTAGCTACCATGGTTGCCCTTTAATTTAATTAGTAGGCGCGCACATTAAATTGGTTCTCTTGTGAAAGCTTCCTTAATTTGGTATCATTCCCAATATTCTTTTTTATTGCTAATTATACGTTTGCCTGTAGTCAGTGCTATTGACATAGTGTGAGAGCATGTTAATTGTTGTTTCGTGTGTGTGTGTGTGTGTGTGTGTGTGTGTGTGTGTGTGTATCAACAGTAACAATAAGGCATTTTTTATCTTTTAAACTGTGAGCTGAAAAAAGTCATATCCAGCTGATAGAGTAACTGCAGATTTTACTCCTAACTACCTAAATCACATATATATTAAACATAGTTGTACACTATAAAGTGGCCTCTTTTTTTAGACGGTAATTATCATTGGCACTGCAATGCAAGCTGAGTGCAACCTAAAAACCTTGAAAACAGACAGAAGACAGAAGGTGCGGCCACTGCCCCAGGTGTGTGTGAAATGTGGCTTTGTGCTTTAATGACATATTCAGGTCACAGATTTAATGTTTGCCAATTGTGTTTACAGATGCAAGGGGAAGCTGAAATTTCATCTAACTTGAATTTTCAGTTCTCTTGTCAGTTATCAGCTGGAGCAACCTGATGGTGACTGGTTTTTAGGTGTCTAGAAACCAGTCCAAATGGTGCGGCTAACTCCTCTTACAGCTTTCAAGCTAGGATATTTTCATTTCACAGAATATTTGTACAGGTATTGCAGATGTGCATACTGGAGGGGGTTACATGATTTTCTGACATTTTATTGTAATTGGTTCCACTTTGTAGATTTTTTGCTTAAATTCCTTCCAGTTACATGGTTAGAAGTTTTATTGCAGAGCTAGCATATGGCTGACTTCAATTTGTACTCAATTTTTTGGTTGTAGGTGTGCTACTTCTGTGCTATCAATAATAGCCATGGACGGGTATGTAATGTACAGTGTGCAGTGCTCTTGTTATTGGTTATAATCACCGAAAGCTGTATTGTATGAATAAATCATGGTTCCATACATCTGTCCCTATGTCTGGGTTCATCTGTCCCTATATCCAGTAATTTCAGTATATGACAATTTCAGTGTCTTCTGGATTTGCCACTAGGGGGCAGGTTTACTCAGGCAGTGCAAATTAGAGCGCCTCAGGGAGTGGCCAATTTTTGCCAGTGATCTACTAACGACACGCAAAATTATGAACACAGACACAGACACTTCATTTCAATAATGCCCACCCATCCACCCAGAACACCACAAAGTTGCACACAGGTGCACCTGATGAGGAAGCAGGCCGTCAACAAAGGCACAGCCAGTTGGAAGGAGCATAATATAGTTGGGGTTTTTTTAAGCTTTTGTTTAAGCGCATACCCCAATAAAATGGTTTATTTTTGTTCATCATAAATCAGACTTTTGATTTTCATTTCACATGGCAGACTCCTTTGTTTAATATGTATAAATTAAGGATTACTCATGAATAAACTGATTATTGACCAACGTGGTTATTTTATTAGCACAAGAACCGTCAAGATGGTCTGATGGAGACTCTGGGGTTTTATTATGTGAATAACTTTGTTTTAACAAAATCTACAGGTTTCCCAGTCCATGACTTTTCATAAACACTGTATGTGTGTTTTATCTTTTCTGAAGTCTGGAACATAATAAAATTAAACACCCACAACTTCACTTATTCCTCGGACAGCCACAGCAGCAGGTGAGAGCAATTCTCACCAGGTATGTCCTAGTGTGTCATCGTATATACAGTGGGGAAAAAAAGTATTTAGTCAGCCACCAGTTGTGCAAGTTCTCCCCCTTAAAAGATGAGAGAGGTCTCCAATTTTCATCATAGGTATACCTCAACTATGAGAGACAAATTGAGAAAAAAAAATCCAGAAAATCACATTGAAGGATTTTTAATGAATTAATTGGTAAATTCCTCGGTAAAATAAGTATTTGATCACCTACAAACAAGCAAGATTTCTGGCTCTCACAGACCTGTAACTTCTTCTTTAAGAGGCTCCTCTGTCCTCCACTCGTTACCTGTATTAATTGCACCTGTTTGAACTCTTTATCAGTATAAAAGACACCTGTCCACAACCTCAAACAGTCAGACTCCAAACTCCACTATGGCCAAGACCAAAGAGCTGTCAAAGGACCCCAGAAACAAAATTGTACACCTGCACCAGGCTGGGAAGACTGAATCTGCAATAGGTAAGCAGCGTGGTGTGAAGAAATCAACTGTGGGAGCAATTATTAGAAAATGGAAGACATACAAGACCACTGATAATCTCCCTCGATCTGGGGTTCCACGCAAGATCTCACCCCGTGGGGTCAAAATGATCACGAGAGCGGTGAGCAAAAATCCCAGAACCACACGGGGGGACCTAGTGAATGACCTGCAGAGAGCTGGGACCAAAGTAACAAAGGCTACCATCAGTAACACACTACGCCGCCAGGGACTCAAATCCGGCAGTGCCAGATATGTCCCCCTGCTTAAGCCAGTACATGTCCAGGCCCATCTGAAGTTTGCTAGAGAGCATTTGGATGATCCAGAAGAGGATTGGGAGAATGTCATATGGTCAGATGAAACCAAAATAGAACTTTATTGTAAAAACTCAACTTGTCGTGTTTGGAGGAGAAAGAACACCATACCTACTGTGAAGCATGGGGTTGGAAACATCATGCTTTGGGGCTGTTTTTCTGCAAAGGGACCAGGACGACTGATCCGTGTAAAGGAAAGAATGAATGGGGCCATGTATCATGAGATTTTGAGTGAAAACCTCCTTCCATCAGCAAGGGCATTGAAGATGAAACGTGGCTGGGTCTTTCAGCATGACAATGATCCCAAACACACTGCCCGGGCAACGACGGAGTGGTTTCGTAAGAAGCATTTCAAGGTCCTGGAGTGGCCTAGCCAGTCTCCAGATCTCAACCCCATAGAAAATCTTTGGAGGGAGTTGAAAGTCCGTGTTGCCCAGCAACAGCCCCAAAACATCACTGCTCTAGAGGAGATCTGCATGGAGAAATGGGCCCAAATACCAGCAACAGTGTGTGAAAACCTTGTGAAGACTTACAGAAAACATTTGACCTCTGTTATTGCCAACAAAGGGTATATAACAAAGTATTGAGATGAACTTTTGTTATTGACCAAATACTTATTTTACCAAGGAATTTACCAATTAATTCATTAAAAATCCTTCAATATGATTTTCTGGATTTTTTTTTCTCATTTTGTCTCTCATAGTTGAGGTATACCTATGATGAAAATTGGAGACCTCTCTCATCTTTTAACTGGGAGAACTTGCACAATTGGTGGCTGACTAAATACTTTTTTGCCCCACTGTACTTAATGTTTGCTTTTATTCTTGTTCTTAATCCTATTTATGTAGAGATTTTGCCCCAAGATGTAAAGTATGTTATAAATGAAATGAATTATTATTATTATTATTATTATTATTATTATTATTATTATTATTATTAGGCTATATATATATATATACAAATTTTAAAAAAATCCTCTGCTGGCTGATGTCCAGTTCAGCACAACACTGATCTCTGTGAGATTGTTTCTGTTCATATTAATCTGTTCTGTCATGCCAAATAAAGTCACACACTGGGAGAAGCTGTCTCTTTGGCCATGCACCCTCGGTTCTTGCTGGTGTCTCCTCCTGGCACCAGCGATCGCTGTCATCAGGCGCAGATGAATTAAGACAAGCTTTTTTGGAGGTGTTAAATCCTGGCACATTTAGCAGAAGATTGACAACCGCAAACCTTAATAAATCACCTTGTGCCAGTCATTTAAATACTCCCATCCCTCAAATTTGTCCTTTGACATGACAACTCCCACAAATACATATGCAGTGAGGCCAGGCGCAAAACTGACATAGTCCACGCCTTTCCACAGCTAATTTTGCCCTGTGCCCTTTAGTAAATCTCAGCAGTAGTTTGTTTTTTTTGTTTGTTTTTTTTTTAACGCCAAAACAGGGTTTTGCGATGGCGCAGCATGTTAGTAAATCAGCCCCTAGATCAAATACAGGAAACATCAGACTCCTGAACCACATTAACAAGCTCAACTGGCTTCTTCACATAAGACATAGCAGTTTCACTTCTCTTAGCCCAACAATGACTATTAGCAAAAATGGAGTGGTGGTTTTTCTGACATATTTTCTTTTCACAAAATTGCTTTATGATGTACTGCATTCACAGATAATCAACCGATTGAGAATACTGACGTCTAAATTAGAGTGGAGAATATATCCTGTTCTATCTTCTGTCTTGTTTTATTGCATATTTACAGTTCATTACAATGCTCTAATAGGGACTTGCTGCTGGACACCTGCCTTATTCTCATGACATTTTCAGCTCCCAATTGCATGGTAGTGTCACATACACACACGGCGAAAACCACAGGAATAATTGGGACCTCTCAACACGGATGAATGTGGATTATGTCATACGTATAAAAGTGTGTGTGGTGTAGAGGGACAGAGTGAGGAAAAGCCTGCAGAAAGAGAGACACTCAGAGGGGAGACTGGGATTTGGTTGGGACTCCCGGGACCAGATCACCATAGCGCTGAGCGGGAATCAGTGGTCCGTCACTTACAAATGCACACAGTCAGCTCCTCACCTCCTCATGGAATACTATCAGCTTCCTGGTAATTAGAGCAGAGAGAAGTGTGCGTGTGTGTGTTTTCTTGTGTGCAGTATGGGTGAGAGGTGTTTATTGTCACACTGTGCCGGTGCACTGTAGCTACATACAGGTGTTTTGATAACCCCCCAACTCTGCCCAAACACAGGCAGACACAATGACAAATGCATGTGCACACACACACACACACACACACACACACACACACACACACACACACACACACACACACACACACAGATGCCACTGTTTATGACAGAGAGTAATTATGAGCCAGCAACAGCAGCCGTGGAGGATTTTCCTAAAAGAATGCAACAAGGCGACTTGCGTGCCTGTGTGTATTTGAAAGACTGCTCAGGGTAAGAATTAGTATTCTGTGCTCATGGGCTATGACTCTCTAACTGAACGGGCTCAGCACTGAGCCCCTTTATGCCACAGCAAAGACTCCTACACACACACGCACACACGCACACACACACCCACACACACATGGAGTGAGAGACACACACATTCAGAAGCCTGCGCAACTTGTCATTTAAATCCATTCTTGTTTTCTAAGCAAATAGCTTTAGATCAGTATGGATTGGTATATAGCATATGAGCCAACATCCTGCTGAAACCATTAAATATATCATAAATCAAAATAAACAGAAAGTATATTGTGTGTCTTCCAATAACTAGACCTCTTTGTCCAACATTGTGTACTGCCAGCAGCTCTCTAGGATTCTTTTTTAACCAATTGCACAATAAATATGCATAGTAGGCATGCTCTCTTGACACCCACAGTACATGTTCAGCAGCACTACCGTGCCTTATTTTACCTCCCTCAACAACCATCTGCACATATAGAAGTAAGGAACATGAAGGGATGTACTCACAACTCTTATGACAGAATTGAAAGTACATAGTCAGATTCTGTGAGAACCCAATAGTATTTTATAATTGGATTTAGTCAGAAGTGCGACATTGCAGTTGTTGGCTTCATCAAAAAACAGCTTATGGCGGTTTTGTGGGTTGTATTGATTCTTTAGGTGTGCAACTTGTCTCCAATTAGCATCTTTGGATTTCTTCCCCTCATCAGAATTTTAGTGTCTGGTTTTCTTCCTGTACTGTAAATTTTCTGTGTGAATTTGAGGAAAGGGGTACTTTTCAACATTTTATCTTTAGTTGTGTTAATGTTTAGTTGAACACTTTAACTCTTTAAGGATCAAAATGCCCTTCTTTCCATCCTTCCTTCCTTTTTTTCTGGAATTGTATATCCATTCTCCAGCTTATCATAAGGAGTAAAGGTAGTGAAGGTAGATGAGTTTAAATACCTGGTGTCAACCATCCAAAGCAATGGACATTGCACAAGAGAGGTGAATAAGAGAGGGCAGGTAGTGTGGAGTGGATGGAGATGAGTGTCAGGGGTAATTTATGGCAGAAGGACAACAGCTAGAGTGAAAAGGAAGACTAACAAGACAGTAGTAAGAGCTGCTATGATGTATAGTTTGGAGACAGTGGCACTGAAGAAAAGACAGGAGACAGAGCTGGAGGTAGCAGAGTTGAAGATGCTAAGATTCTCATTGGGAGTGACTACGAGGGACAGGAATAGAAATAAGTATATCCGAGGGACAGCTCAGGTTGAGCTGTTTGGAGAGAAAGTAAGAAAGGCAAGACTGAGATGGTTTGTACGTGTGCAGAGCAGGGGTAGTTGATATATTGGACAAAGGATGTTGAAGATAGAGCTGCCAGGGAGGAGGAAAAGAGGGAGACCACAGAGAAGATTCATGGATGCAGTGAAGGAGGATGTCACGAGATGGAGCGCAGTGTTTCACCATGCTCAGGCTCTCTATTTATTGTTGTTCTTATTCTGTGTTTTCCCGAGTTTATATATTATTTCTCTGCGTGTGGATTTTGTTATGTGTAGTCTCCGTGGCATGAGCTCTCCTTTCAGACACTCCCTCCTCCCTTTTCATCTCATTTGTGCACTCAGCTCGGTAATTAGGTCACCTGCCCGCTCATGAGATCCACACCTGATGGCACTCATTGTGTTTGATTACCTGCCTTATTTAAGAATGCTTTCCCTGCCACTCATTTGTCAGTGCCTCATGATTGTCTCTGCGTTCCTCTACTCCGTCGGAACCCCTACCCTGTTCCGACGTCCCTGTAACCTTCTCACCATAACCCGTACTCTTCAGTTGATGTAAGTTTATTTTTGCTCACTATTTAAACTTTATATTTTCCTTAATAAATCGCACAACTAGCAGTCCAGCACTTGGGTCTTTTGTTCCTGCCCTGAGGGAGCGAATCATGACAGTGGACATGGAGAGGGTTGGTGTGAGAGAAGAGGATGTAAGGGATAGGGTGAGAAGGAGGCAGATGATCCACTGTGGCGACCCCTAAATGGAGCAGCCAGAAGAGGAAGAGGAAGGTGATTTTGACAGAGTGGTAGAAGATGAGTTTGCTCTTCCCTACGTCAGTGACAAATGATCTGGTCTTCAGCTACAACCCATCATCATTATTGGTTGTGATGATTCAGTCCCTGTCCAGATTGTGAGCCAAAGCTGTTAGCTTCAGTGCTAACAGTGCTACTAGGGAGTTAGCTTACGAAGCAGAGTTTTAATATTATTTTCTTTTAATTTCAATTATCTTATTAGACATTGTTGTTTCACCGTGATGCTACACCAAACTGTTACCATTTTTTTGGCTAGACAGTCCAAGACCTGTGAGAACTGTCAACATGTGGAAAAAAGTGCAGTAAATGGGACCTTTCAGGTAGTAATAAGAATGTTTTCACCCCCAGCTCATTACATATGCATGCTTACGCAAGCATTGGCATTCCTGATGACATGCAGAATTTTTCGACACATGCTAGCATTTCTGTGATGGCAACAGTATCTGACAAAATGGCAGAATTTTACACCTTGACACAAGGGCAATTCAATATATTCGATTTTTTCTGATAGAAAGACAAAAATATGCACCTGAAAGGGGAGAGAAAGAAATACAGTGTGGAAGGGTACAATTTTGAATCCCTGACTCCAACTGTCTTTAAGATCCCACGGGACGGAACTGCCAGCGGGGGATAGGATGAGGGGCTGAAGTTCACCATGAATTAGGTCCATCACTCTGTCTGCACCTAATGAAAGTTGTATGATGTCAAGAGATGAGCAGCAGTGGAGGCAGAGTAAATTTGTGAGCAGGATATTTTAGGAGAGCAGAAGTTTTGAGCGACATGTGAGGAGATGAAGTGAAGCGAGGGAGATGTGGTTAAGGCACCAGTGGGCCATATTAGCTAACCTCCAGAGAGCCCCATGCATACCAGCCATCGGAGACTGTACGCATGTATGAGTGTGAGTGAAAAAATAGGAAGACAGAGTGAGTGTGAGTCTATGATATTTGCATCTGTGTGAATGAGTGGATGAAAAAATGCCTCGGAGCTACAGAGTCTCTCAGAGAGCTCTTGCAGCTTACGAGTGGTCATAGAATGATTCGTTGATTATGGAACACAATGATATATTACTGCACCACGCACTCACACAGTCTATATCACTCTCTGGCCCACTGATTCCCAGTCAAGCTCCAATGACTCCATGTGATTGATTAACTGCAGAAAATACATGGGCATCCCATAATACACCTGTGCCCACAGTCATCTGGCACAGTTGCCAGTGGCATTCATTTCTCTGTGTGTGCATTTGTTTGCTGACGTTCCACTTGCGTTGTGCTTTAAAAGCATTCCAATGTCAAACTCCAACCATGCAAATCACTTTGACAGGTTTGACATTTTGCGTGAAACATGCGTCTCTATGGTTTTATAAAAAATATGTTGGTGTCTCACTGTGCACTTTCAAACACCAACCCCCATGTTGTTTTGGCATCAGTGACATTTGGGGTAAACAAAGCTTTGACATGCAGTTTGAAGCAAAGCATTCTACTGAAGTAACTATTCGTGGGAGCTGAGTGAGGATTCTGTCAAGACTTAAAAGAAAGAATAAAAAATAAACAAGATTATTTGAATTTTGAAATATGTAGCAGTGTTTCCTCTAGGTTTACAGCTTTGGGGGTGGGGGTGGGGCTACAACTAAATGATTATTTTTATAGGCAACTAATGACAATTTTTTTGATTAGTCAGCTAATCGTGATTATTTCTGTCATGTCCACCATCTGTCATGTCTTCCTCTTGGCACAGCTCATGTTCGGGGCTTCAGGTCACGTATAACCTCACCTGTTTAAGCCTGCACAACTGTGAAAATCACTTTGTTGTCAGTCTCTGTCTTAATATAACGTAGCCTATTATAAAAAGTTCCCATAGCTAAATACAATAATGGCCCATGAAACAAGTTGAAAACTTGAACTTGACAACTTAATAAAAAGTGATTGAAGCAACACAATTAAATAGCAGAAACTAAAATGCAGTCTTTTACACCCAAAATAAAGTTCAAAAACTCAAAAAAGCAGCTTCTGCTGCACCATGGAAAGCTGTTCTTACTCTGCATGTTCAGGACGCTGGTGAAATGTTCTGCCCATCTTTCCAGGATTGCGTTCTTGTCGGTGAGGACAGTGGACTCGTCAGCACTGAGCAGTGGTGATGTTCTAGAAGACTGAGGCCCGCAGATGGTCTTAACATTTTAACTGGTCACATTTCATGGACAGGTCGCACACCCCCAGTGGCACAGCACAGCAGCTGCACCTGTCAACTCACTCTGACATCCCTTTAACTCCCCAGCTGTACTGATGATTTGTACTGATCTGCCAGTTCAGAAGGTGGCAGGCACGCATTGGAGGGATCATGGCTGACATGGAATACACCAAAGAAGAAGAAATCCTTCTTATTCTTCTTCCTTTTTCCTTTTCTGAGCTCACAAGACTAATATGGCCACCATGCATCGTCATGCATCGTCACATAAACGGCTTTGTACATGAAAAATTGCCGTGGGATACTAGCGAAATTGACGTCAGATAATCGTAAGACTTTGTAGATGTGGGAGAGAGTGCAATTGACCAACAGAATGCAAAATAACGACCACGATGGACGAAAACGCAGCCACCATGCCAGTGGGTGAGCCCCCCCTTCTCCAGCGGTGAGTGACGAATTTCTTTGTTTCTTTACATTGTACTGATTTTCTGGTTCATTTACTTTGAAGATAAGATAACAACATACCCCTGTAGAGAAAACGGTGTCAAAATACAGAACCATTCTTTGTGTAAATATGTCCAAAGTCCACTTTTGACTGAGTTATGTAATTCGATATACCAGCCACATCATTATGCAAATTAGACACGTAAATTTATTCCTATCTCAAACTTTTGATCATATTCTACATCTTTCTAATTGACAGTAAGCCATTATCTCTTGCAACTTTCAAGTTATATCCTTGGAAATCTGAACTATTTTACTGACAAAAACAGAACTGAGGTTCTGTTGCACAGAGTGCCTTTCCAGCTTGCTGACATTGAGTCGCTTGTTTGCCTTTTTCCCCAGTGGATGCCGTTTGGGCTGGATGTGCATGTTGAGCTTTGAGAGAATGAGTCTGTGATCCGTCCAGCAGTCTGTGCCACACATCGCCTTCGTCACTCTAACATCCTACCTGTCTCTCCTTCTCACAATGATGTAATCGATCAGATGCCAATGCTTGCTGCGTGGATGCATCCAGGAGGTCTTGTTGCAAATAGGCAAGCGGTAGATGGTATTAGTGATCAGGAGGTCATGAGAAGCGCACGTCTTCAACAGCAGAAGACCATTGCTGTTGCACTTTCCAACTCCATTTTTCCCAAAGACTCCCTCCCATGTCTGGTAGCCTGTGCCAACTGTGGTGTTAAATTCTCCAAGAACAATGAGTTTGACCTCCTTCGGTATGCCTTCAGTCTCTAAGTCCTCGCAGAACTTGTCTTTGATCTCATCTGGGTTCGTCATGGTGGGGGCATATGCACTGATGAATGTGGCATGGCATTTTCCTCGGAGGGGAAGCCACAGGGTCATGTGGCGGTCGTTGGTTCCTTTGGGAGGCTGGTAAGCTTGCTGATCAAATTGGCTCTGATCGCAAAACCCACTCCTGCTTCACGGCGTTCTTCGCTGCCTTGGCTGCTCCAGAAAAAGGTGTAGCTGGCTTTGACTTCTGTCAGCTGACCTTTGTCTGCAAACCTGGTGTCGCTTAGAGCTGCGATGTGGATGTTGTACCTGCTGAGTTCTCTTGCGACAAGTGCTGTCCGTCTCTCAGGTCTGTCCACTTTGGAGCTGTCCATGAGCGTTCGCACATTCCAAGTTCCAGTGGTGAGTAATGTCACCTTAGTTGATTTCTTCTGAGAATTTCGACCGCTAGGAAGGGATCCCCACCAGCCGCGGCTTGCTGGCCAGGGTGTAGTGAAGCAGGCTATGTTTAGGGCACCTTCTCTAGCCCCTTCCTCAGGCCATCGAGGTGAGCAGAGCGAATCCTAAAGAGGGCTACTCAGACACCCAGGGGCTGCTGAACTCCACTGCTGCTTCGGTCCAGTAGAGAACGACCCTATGCCCTGGGCCGCCTGTGTGTGGGGTTGTGGCTACACCTTCCAATGTATCTGCACCTGCTGCTTTGTCACTTGCCCATCACCACAGGACTTGGGGGGGGGGGGGGAAGGAAATATTTTTGGGGGGAGGGTGATGTCTTGACTTGCGCGTGAATTTGATTTAAGTGAGGGAGTGTTGCCCAGGGTCGTCACCCTCACTCTCTCATCCCAGCCTATCTGGATCCAGTGGCAAGACATAGTCAAGACGGCTGGAGATAGGTTAGGATGCAGTGGATAGCTAGCAGTGTCCTACGTGTCTCACTGTACCCAAGTTGCACTCCACACCTGGGGCGGCAGTGGCTCAGGAGGTAGAGCAGGTTGTCCAATAACCGGCTGGTTGGTGGTTTGAACCCCGCTCTCCCCAGATATCCTGTCGTTATGTCCCTGGGCAAGATATTTTACCCCCAGTTTCTCCTGGTGGGTCTGGACAGCGCCATGTTGGGCAGCTATGCCGCCATCAGTGTGTGAATGGGTGGATAGCAGGATCTGTAAAGCGCTTTGGTCATGTACAGATGAGAATAAAAGCTCTATATAAGTGAATGCCATTTACAATGCTTTGCTAGGTCTGCCTTCCTGCCTGTTGAGCCAATCTGGTGATTTCCTTCACGCAGTTCGCCAGGTCCAGCCTACGCATGTGTAGGTAGACAAGCCCTACCTCACCGAGGGTTTCAAACCTGTAAATAATATAAGGATATTTAGTTTGTTTAATAAAAGGTCAAGGTAAAGACTTGTTCTATTGTGAGTGCATCTTAACATGCCTTTCCTTTTCTTTCCTTTTATTTATTTATTTATGCAGGGACATGCACAATATACATTGACCTTAAAGAGGAAAGATGCATTGTACCAGGTTATAGCACAAGTGCTAATTTCCACCTGTAGTCCCTGGGCAGGCTGGTGTTAGCATTAAAAAGCAGACATTTGCTAAAACTACAAGTAAGCATTGATAAAAAACTAAAACCAAACATTGATTAAAAAACTAAAACCAAGCATTGCTAAAAACTAAAAAACATTAATATCATTGATAAGAACCCAAAACACTGATAAGAACTAAAACATACAATAATACATTTTTATAACTCCATCCATATAAACAATTTTTCACATCAAACCACTGACTCTTATTGGTCCCACTGTCAACATCACACACTCTAATATCTTTACATCACAGCACATTATGGACACAGGTTTGCTTAGAGATTAAATGTTTTTTTACCAAGCGTGAAAATGTGTGATAGTCTGTTACTGCAAGTAACTCCGTTGGTAATATGTTCCACTGTTGCATAGCCACACATGAAAATGTTGAATTTGCTAATGTTCTGTTGGCATCTGGCGCAATATAGAAAAATAAAATTAACTTGACACTCTGGGGGGGGGGGGGTGTCCATGGGGGGGCACCCCCTCAATGTAACAGTACGGGAAACACTGTATAGATGTGGGGCGAGGTGGGTAGAGTAGCCTGAAATTGTATTCAGGTAAAGTACAATTACCCTGTCATATTAATCACACAAGTAAGACCAGCTACTCAAAAGATGTAAAATGAAATAAAATACTTGAGTAGTAATAAAAGTCAATAATATACGTGGTCTTTCTCTTAAATTTGTGACTCTTTTCGCAAAAATATGCATGTTTTTCTCATACATTTGTGACCTTTGTGATGTGAATTTAGAACTTTTAAAAAAAATACATAAATTTTGAACTTTTTCCATGTATATTTGAAACTTTTTAACCACAAATTTGTGTTGTCTTTCATAAGTGTGGAAAATCTATTGTAATTGTTCTGATTGTTAGGGGTCCAAACAGCTGTGCTGTGGGAAAGCTATTGTTTTTGGTCTGATTCTTCTTCTTCTTCTTCGCTAAAAGTGCATGGGGAACAAAAACCATAATATGTAGGAACCTAAAAATTTTACTGTGTGATCAGAATTTCTCCCCACTACTCATAGACCAAAAATCAAGGCACTGCATACATAGGTGGTGCTAAATCAATCAAACTTTATTTGTATAGCACTTTTAAATCATTAGATGCTGTGCAAAGTGCTTTACATAGATAAAAACAATAGACACATTAAATATAATAAAAAGTTTTATGCTTTTGCAAATATCTCAAGAACAGCTGGGCTGAGACTAAAAATTCTTTCATCCTTCCATTCTCTGAAATCTGCCACAACTTTTCTTCAGTGGTCCTAAATGAAGTTTTCTGCACCGTATTTTCAAAAATGTGCAATAAACTTTTCCTAGTCCATTCATCCAAATTGCTTGAAATTAAGCAGAGATCATCGACAGACATTGTAATGAAAAGTTGTTAAAATTATTCAGAAATGTCAGTCTGTTTTGATATTCTAGGTCAATCAAGTTGTACGGTTTCTCTTTGGTGTGTATTTTTGGGTTTAACTTCTGATGTAGTGATCCAAATATGATGAAACTTCATACAATCACAACAGTATTCTAAAGCAAAAAACTAAATTTAGTGCAATTCTGTTAATGTTCCAGAAATCATGTTTATGTAATGTCTGTCAGCCTTGTCAATGGAACATTCTGTTAGTGTGTGAAGAAGTCAGCATGTGTGGTGTAGGGGTTAAGATGCTTGTCTCCTATGCTGGAAACCAGGGATCAAATCCTGTCAGTAATGTGTTGTACCTTTGATTCAAACTATAGCTAAAAAATAATTCAAAGCAGTATCTTTCCTTCAATGTTCAACTCGTATCAGATGCAAAATAACTCAAATTGTTAAAATATGTCATCAGGGCCATTTCCTGGTTTTTGGGGCCCCCTAGTGTATTAGTTTGGTACCCAAAAAGAAAACAGGCTTCCCATTCCCCAGAATCCCTTGCAGTTGATGGGACATGTTAAATTAGGGGTGTCCAATCATGTGCTGTGGAAGGCCAAGACCCTGCAGGATTTACCTCCAACCAGTGTCTTCAGCAGATTCCATTGAATTTCTTCCCACTGATTGCTGATAAGTGAAAACACCTGCTGAAGAGACTGGGTAGAAGAGAAAACCTGCAGGGTCTTGGCCCTCCATAGCATGGTTGGATACCCCTGTGTTAAATGTTTTAAAATGAGCATCTCCTCAGTAGTTAGTGTAAGTGTACTCTGTGTTACTACGGGGGCTGAAAAGTTCATAGTGGCCAAATGTGGTTTATTTTTCAACATAGTGTCCCCTTTGGTCCTCACACTTCTTCCATTGGTGTTGCAGTGCTTGGATCCCTGCAGTTGAAAAATAAACCACATTTGGTCAAATTTGACAACTATGAACTTTCAGCCCCCCTGAATTATACTGTACGTACATATGGCCAAAGGTTAGGATGCTGTGATATTTGAGTTTTAGATAACTTTTATGCACCATTGTAGTTTGTCTGCACCATGAGTATAGGTGGTACGACAGTAATACAAGACCCCACCACCACAAACTCACACCCCCACCTGGAAAGCGTAACCGGTAGTTTTAGGGTGTCAATTTTAGGAAGTCAGCTATGCAAATCTTTGTCACATATGCACCCACTCACTTACACATGAGTGGAATCCACCATTTTACACATGCTGTTTACGCATGTTTGGAGGACATACGAGTGTATGTTGAATCAGGAGTGGCTCCGTTTGGCACAATAAAGGAAGTAGATTTCTGTTCTGCTTACCTAGCTGCTTGACAGGACAAGGGGAAAAAAGAAAAAAGGAGTGGCTCATTAGTACTAACACTGCTTACTAACAAAATACATGTGATATGCACTAGGGTTGGGGAAAAAAGATCGGTTCAGTGATTGATCACGATACTTGGCACTGGCGACAATGCATCGATCCATAAACGCAAGGATCAATCTTTTATTTTTTTAAAAATGCACACATATACTTTGGGGTTATTAGTTAATCAATGGTGGTTTCAGTCGACTAGATGGCGCAGAGCAAGCACCCAGTCAAGTGAAGTCACAGCTTGTCTCAGTGATTTGCAGCCAGTTTTGAGAGTTAGGAAGCAGTTAGCTCAAAGTTAGCGCAAATGTCGGGCCTTTTTAGGATTTTATAACAAAGATGGAAGGAAAGACCTTGACATGACACAGAAGTGCTGCACGAAAAAAAGAAAAAAATACTCAGAACATGGCGGGCCACACACGTCTCGGAGCAGCATTAGCAATGGCTAAGCTAAAGAGACACCAGCATGGGGCTTTTTCTCTGAGCGTCAAGTAACAAAAGTTTATTTATGCACTTTTCAGAGACATATAATCACAAAACGCTGTACAATAAAATGGAATAAAAGGAAGTTGATAGATAAAAATAATTTTAAAAATACAAAAACAAGTTAAAACACAAGATTTAAGTAATTTTAAAATATCAGGCTTACCATTAAAAAGCAGATGAAACTCAACGGAAATCCTCGTTAAAAAAAAAAATAAAAATAAAAAATCAGCTGCTTTTTAAAAGAGTCCACAGAGTCAGCTAAACGTATCTGGAGAGGGAATCTATTCCAAACGGCACCGTACACCACCCTCCCTGTGTGCAGAGATGTGTCTCAGCAGAAAATGAAGCCTGGAGAATACCTCATTATGTGAAAGAGATGTCAACAGTTTTATTTCGGGACATGGCTTGAGTTTGAATTAAGTGAAAAAAAAATGAAATATATGGGATCATGATACTTGATTTTCGCGATATGATTATCATTGAATTGTGACTCAAATATTGTGATCTGACTCAAATCACAAGATCCCTTGTGATTTCCACCCCTACATTACACATACTAATACTAACATGTTCTTGCATGTGGCCCAATGTCTAGTACGCATTAAGTTTTAATTGCTGCTGGGAATCCTTTCAATCGAACATTTATCATTTGACTGCATTACAGTATCAGCTAAAGCAGATGTGTGGTGTTGTGGTTAAGGTGAAAGCTTGGTAAGCAGGACTGAAGCACCTTTGAATCTTGCCAGGGGAGTCTTATTCTTCTGAAATACAGCATGCCTTTCCTGTCCATTTTAAAGCAGCACTATATAAGATTTTTACCTTAAACTAATACAAAATTATTTTGATGGTACGTCACTGTTTCACCGAGTGGACGCCTCTTCCCCCATAGTCTGATTGGCCCAAATTGCCTGCAACAGCTCTTTTTTTGGTGTAATGACTGCGAGGACAGCAGCTGTGGTGGCTGTGGTCTCAGTCCCAGCAGCGTATTAAAGGGCACGACTTCAGCTACCAACAATAAAACACCCTGTGGTTGGCTGTTAAGACTGTGGTCGTGGTCGCCATGCTTCTAACCTTTTAAGTGTTTCTACAAGGGACAAGAAAGTTACATCTACATGTGCTTGGAACCCGATGATTGCTGCTTGCAGCTATATTTGTTGATAATTGTTATTTTTATTCAAATAATTTATGTTGGACTGAAAAATGGACATCATATCAACTTCATTAGTATGTCTTTTGTACACCTTATTCAAGATTCAAAGATTTTATTTGTCAATACTACTGTACGTACAGAACATACAGGAGAATTGAAATGGTGTTTCTCTCTCTCTTCAGTGGTGTGCACAATATAAAAAAAAGAAAAAGGAATAAGGCTGGAAAAAAGAAAACAACAACAACAGCAGTCTATGTACAGTAATGCAACCCATAGGGCAAATAGCGACAAAAGATAGACCCAGACCTCCCACAGTGCAAATAGAGAAAAACGATTTACGATGATAAAACCCAGCAATCCTATATACAGAAAACTAGAGATGTGATACCCGTAGTTGCAGTTCATTGCAGTAGTGTAGGTGCAGATAGTAACAGATAGAACTGCACATGATCAGTATTGCAATGACAGTCAGGCAGCAGCAGGTATGGCATTTGTGCAAATGGTTGCAGTTAAAGTGCAGAGACATACAGCAGCAAATGTATTACTGTTTGTGTGCCAGTCTTTCTGTGCCAACAGCTGAGGTAGTTATCGTGTGAGTGATTATGTTACTGTTTTGGGGGTGGGGGGGTGGACAGAGTTCAGGGTCCTGATGGCCTGATGAACAAAACTGTTTAGCAGTCATGTGGAGCAGGTCCAGAGGCTCCAGTACCTTTTACCCGAGGGCAGGGGGCTGAAGAAGGAGTGTGAGGGGTGGGAGGTGTTGCCTGCGATGTTGATGGCTCTGCGGGTAAGGCGGGTGAGGTAGATGTCTGGGGGGGGGGGCAGAGGGGCACCAATGATCTTGCTGGCTGCTTTCACTGTGCATTACAGTGTCTTCCGGCAGGAGGCGGCGCGACTTCCATACCACATTGTGATGCAGCTGGTGAGGATGCTCTCAGTGGTGCCTCGGTAGAAAGAACACATCATGGGGGGTGGGACTCATGCTCTCCTCAGTTTACGGAGGAAATGGAGGTGAGTTTGAGCCTTCTTGGCCAGTGATGCAGTGTTCTTGGACCAGGAGAGGTCCTCAGAGATGTGCACCCCCAGGAAATTGGTGCTGCTCACCCTTTCCACAGCTGCACCATTGATGATCAGAGGGGAGTGCTGTGTGTCACCCCTCCTGAAGTCGATCACAATCTCCTTGGTTTTTCCCATGTTCAGGAAGAGATTATTGTCTTTACACCGCTGGACTAGTTGGCTCACCTCATTTCTGTAGTTGGCCTCCCCGTTGTTGGTAATGAGGCCCACCACCATCATGTCATCCACAAACTTGATGATGTGGTTGGTGTTTTAGGCTGGTATGCAGTCATGGGTCAGCAGGGTGAAGAGCAGCAGGCTGAGCATGCACCCTTGTGGGGCCCCTGTGCCCAGTGTGATCGCCTGGGAGGTGTTGCTGCCAACCTGCACGTTCTAAGGCCTCCCTGTGAGAAAGTCCAGCACTCAGTTGCAGAGAGAGGTTTTGAGTCCCAAGTGTATGAGTTTTTGTGTCAGGTGCTGAGGGATGATTGTGTTGAATGCTGAACTGAAGTCCAAGAACAGCATTTACACATAGGAGTTCTTTGAGTCCAGGTGGGTGAGGGCTGGATGGAGAGCAGCAGCGATGGCATCCTATGTGGATCTTTTCGACCTGTATGCAAACTGAGATGGGTCGTGGGAGGGAGGCAAGATGGACTTGATGTTCTGCATGACTAGCCGCTCGAAGCACTTCATTATAATGGGGGTCAGTGCTAGGGGCCAGTAATCACTGTAACTGGATGGGACAGGCTTCTTTGGGACTGGTATTATGGTGGCAGTTTTGAAACACGTGGGGACAACAGCTTGAGTCAGGGAGATGAAAATGCCGGTCAGGACATTCTTGAGCTTCTCTGCACAGTCCTTCAGGATGTGATCCAGTCTGTTGTCTGAACCAGCTGCCTTGCGTGGGTTGATCCTGCAGATGGTCCTCTTCACGCTAGCTGGATCTCATGGCCTGCTTGTCTGGAGGAGGAGTGGTCTTCTGTGCTGATGTGCTGTTTTGTGCTTCAGAGCAACCAAAGAAGTTGTTATAGGTTGTTGAGCAGTGTGGTGTCACTTGCACAGGTCTGAGGTGGAGGTTTGTAGTTTGTGAGGGTCTGTATGCCTCGCCTGAGGAAACGTGCATCTCTGGTGTTGATGAAGTGTCCAGATATTTTCTTGCTGTACTGGCGTTTTGCCTCCTTGATGCTATGAGACAGGTTGGCCCTAGCTGCTGTTAGTCATGCAGTGTCGCCGGCCCTGAAGGCCGAGCCCTCAGGAGCCTGTGGACCTCTGCTGTCATCCATGGCTTCTGGTTAGCACAACCAGTGATGGTTTTGCAGTGAGTGACATCAATGCATTTTGCTATGTATGCTGCAACAACCTCAGTGTACTCCTCTAGATTTGTGTGTCCATTGTGAGTGGCTGCATGCTTGAAAGTGTCCCAGTCTGTAGTGCTGAAGCAGTCTTTCAGAGCATCAGAAGCCCCCTCTGGCCACACACATACCTGCTTTTTTGTAGGTCTGATTGTTTTCACTCTGGGTTTGTATGCTGGCCTTAACAGGATGGTGACGTGATCGTAGAGACCCGGGTGGTGGGTGGGGGGGGGGCTCTGTATGCTTTCTTGTGAGTTGTGTACACCAGGTCCAGCAAATTGTCTCCTCTTGTTGGAAAGTCTACATGTTGGTGTAGGTTTGGTAGGAGAGCCTTTAAATCTGCATGGTTGAAGTCTCCTGCTGTGATGAGGAATCCGTCTGGGTGCGCTGTTTGTGTCTCACTGATGGCCTGATAGAGTTCTTTTAGTGCTTTGCTCCTCTCGCCAGTACCGGTGGGCGGGGCGTACACGGCGGCTAATAGGACAGATGAAAATTATCTTGGTATGTAAAAGGGTCGGCACTTGATGATCATAAACTCCACCAACAGAGAACAGTGCTTGTGTACAACAGTTGCATCACTGCACCAGGCATCGCTGATGTACACACACGCCTCCACCGTGAGCATTCTGTCACTGCAATAGCATTTTAGCCCAGCTAACTGAATGGCAGAGTCCGGTATATTGTTATTTAACCACATTTCCATAAAGATTAAAACACTGCAGTTCCGCACATCACGTTGCGTAGTTCTCAGGAGCTGTATGTGGTCTGTTTTGTTGACTAGTGAGCGTACGTTGGCCAGAATGAGTGAAGGAGTTGGGAGTCTGTGCGGGCTAGCGGTTAGCTTTGTTCGGATACCTCCACGTTTACCTCTCTTTGTCGCTGCTCACACTGTCTACGGTGTCCATTTGGGATGAGACATGGCAGTCGAGTCCGGGGGTGTGGAGGACTGGTGGAGAATACCCAGGCCACGGAGATCCTCTGTAACACTCTGGTCCAGGACGTAATGTTTGGTCATATTCCTTATCTCCGGAAAGCTGTGGCAACTGTAGCTTGTGCGCAGCATCATATATGTACATTAAACACATGAATATAAACTTAAATGTAATTTAAACAACACTAAGTAGCACAAAACATAAAGAGAGAAGAGAGGCCACTGCGTGTTCACATGCCACCAGTATATACAGTATGTATTGTGTTTAACCATTTACAGTAGCAAAATATGGTTAGTTCATCAATAGACCTGATCCTGTGTATTCCTTTATCACTTTGTTAAACATTATTTGAGCACCTTTGATCTACTCTGCCACAAAGCTTAACTCCATATATAGTTAGTTAGTTAGTTAATCCCTTCACACCTGAAGGTGTATATGGGCGGCGCCTATCTCCGTTTCTCTGACCCTAGGCCACACAGCTACTGTAAGTAGTGAAAGCTACAGCGGGGGGTCAGTCCTCTGGTAGCTCTGTGTGTAACTTTACTTTCCCCATTCCATTATGTGGAGCACCACGCTAGAAGGCAGAAAGCACCATTTTTATATGGTCTTTGGTATGACCCGGCCGGGATTTGAACCCCTGCCTCCCGGGTGTGGGGCGGATGCTCTACCAACTGAGCCACCACTCCGGTTAACTCCATATATGGATAGACAAAATAACAATCAGATACAGACTATTAAAACAGACAATATTTATTAGAATTTTGTATGTGTGTGCATGTGTTTGTGCATGGATGTACTACTGAACAGAAGCAATCACAAGTGGACTAACATGCTTAATTCCATCACAAGAAGGGAACTCAACTGATTAAGCTCGTAATATGACCACCTTCATGCTTGAATTGTTGCAAATGGTGTATTTGTTTCACTCCTCGCTGTGTACCACTAATATGTATTAGCAGTTCTCAAAGCAAAGATGCACCGTATCACTGCAATGTAACTCACCCCAATATGATGCTATTTTGATCCTGTTTAAGGTGTTGCCTCATCTAACAATATAAGCTCATCATTTTAATATAAGCACATATTAACCACTGAACTGTGAACGTGGCTGTTTTATTTAAAAGCAACCTGCTTGCCATACTGTTTCCATCTACCACTCATGACAAGTGTACACGGCAATCTGAGACCCTCTCCAGCCCCCTTACTCTGACGAATAGCATGCAAGCTGCTGTGTACATGATTGTTGTGAGTGCATGTGGTCCACTTGTAATTCGGTCATGCATGGGGAAGAGCATGTGTTGACCCATGTGGTAAACAACTGGCCACCTGAGCCCACAGTAGTTACTCTGTAGAAGTGGATCCACTTCTACATGAACATTCACATCATACAGCATGTGTACA
The DNA here is from genome assembly GCA_020510985.1 of Pholidichthys leucotaenia. Taxonomy (NCBI): domain Eukaryota; kingdom Metazoa; phylum Chordata; class Actinopteri; order Cichliformes; family Pholidichthyidae; genus Pholidichthys; species Pholidichthys leucotaenia. The sequence goes on from CM035839.1 coordinate 157,673,988, forward strand.
TCCTGGCCCATATGCTGATGTGTGAGGAGATTATCTTACTTTCTGGGCCATCAAAAAGATTTACGGCAGCAGTATAATTACCTCGTGGTATAATACAGTGATTTAGTGCGCATGGAACCTGCCACCTGTCAGCTGGAATGATACTGAAAGCCTCATTGCACTTGATAACCAGTGGTTATCTAATGCTCCTCTGAAGGCGCCATAGGTGCTGATTTCATCCATTTTAAGAAGTGAGCTGTTGGTATTGTCACCAGGAGAGACATATAGATGCAGACAAAAGGGATTATTGACACCAAGTAGTGAGAGGTATGACATATTACCCACCATTATGCAAATGTGTTTTAAAAATTTGCACACTGTTGCCTGGATGCTTCCAAGTTCATGTAAGATAATGTGGTCCTGAGCTGTCATGCTTGATTCATGACAGAGTCATGTTAGCTTACCAAATGTCCCCCTAAAGGTCACACTGAAAATTTCTTGTGTGGACTGCTTATGTGTCACGATGCAATATCATTTGCATTTTATGTGGCTGGCTGAGAAGGGAGAAGCTGTGTAACAGTACAAGTGGCAGCCTTGGATTTGATGAACCATTTTAAGATACTGCTCATGTTATTACATTCAATAAAATGATTAACAGAAAACAAACAAAAAAAAGATGTATGCGTTAGCTTGAAAAGAGACCATGGGCCCTATTTCTAAGTTCTGGCATGCATTTGTGCCATGCTTCTCGTCTTGTGCCGATGGATTTGTTAGTTTATTACTGTGTATAGTCTGGTTTTCACGCTTGGCGTCCTGCAATCTAAATACCTATGGTCTGTGCGCCCACTTTATGCTGCAAGGTAGAGACTTATCTAAAAGAGCTGTGACATCGACACAGTCTCAGCACATTGGTATTTTATTGCATTTCATGTCAATGATTGATCTGCAAAAAGCAGGTCTATTGTCATAAGTGCATTATTAATGCTTTTATAATCGTGGGTCCGCTCCTTCTGACAGGTTAACATAAGGAAACATAGCATGCACTGGTTTTCTGTCGAAACAGTTATAATTAAATCAAAGTATTGTTACAGCCGTGGACAAAATTGTTGGTACCCCTCTGTTAATGAAAGAAAAACCCACAATGGTCACAGAAATAACTTGAATCTGACAAAAGTGGTAATAAATAAAAATTCTATGAAAATTAACCAATGAAAATCAGACAATGCTTTTGAATTGTGGTTCAACAGAATTATTTTAAAAAACAAACTTATGAAACAGGCCTGGACAAAAATGATGGTACTCTTAACTTAATATTTTGTTGCACAACCTTTTGAGGCAATCACTGCAATTAAATGATTTCTGTAACTGTCAATGAGACTTCTGCACCTTTCAGCAGGTATTTTGGCCCACTCCTCATTAGCAAACTGCTTCAGTTGTCTCAGGTTTGAAGGGTGCCTTCTCCAGACGGCATGTTTTAGCTCCTTCCACAGATGTTCAATAGGATTTAGATCAGGGCTCATAGAAGGCCACTTTAGAATAGTCCAATGTTTGGCTCTTAGCCATTCTTGGGTGTTTTTAGCTGTGTGTTTTGGGTCGTTATCCTGTTGTAAGACCCATGACCTGCGACTGAGACCAAGCTGTCTGACACTGGGCAGCACATTTCTCTCGAAAATACCTTGACAGTCTTGAGATTTCATTGTACCCTGCACAGATTCAAGACACCCTGTGCCAGAAGCAGCAAAGCAGCCCCAGAACATAACAGAACCTCCTCCATGTTTCACAGTAGGGACAGTGTTCTTTTCTTGGTATGCTTCATTTTTGCGTCTGTGAACATAGCGCTGATGTGCCTTGCCAAAAAGTTCCAGTTTTGTCTCGTCTGTCCAGGACATTTTCCCAGAAGCTTTGTGGCTTGTCAACATGCAGTTTGGCAAATTCCAGTCTGGATTTTTTACGATTTGTTTTCAACAGTGGTGTCCTCCTTGGTCGTCTCCCATGAAGTCCACTTTGGCTCAAGCAACGACGGATGGTGCAATCTGACACTGATGTACCTTGACCTTGGAGTTCACCATGAATGTGCTTAGAGGTTGTTCTGGGCTCTTTTGTATTATCCATCTCCTCATGCGGCCACGTCCAGGGAGGTTGGCTACAGTCCCGTGGATCTTAAATTTCTGAATAATATGTGCAACTGTAGTTACAGGAACATCAAGCTGCTTGTAGATGGTCCTTTGCTTCCTCTGGTCCATGTTTAGTGTGGTACACACCATGTCACCAAACAGCACAGTGACTACTTGTCACCCTTTAAATAGGCCGACTGACTGATTACAAGTTTGTAGACACCTGTGATGTTAATTAGAGGACACATCTTGGTTGAACATGTCGCTATGGTCACATTATTTTCAATCTTTTCTAGGGGTACCATCATTTTTGTCCAGGCCTGTTTCATGAGTTTGTTTTTTAAAATAATTCTGTTGAACCACAATTCAAAAGCATTGTCTGATTTTCATTGGTTAATTTTCATAGAATTTTTATTTATTACCACTTTTGTCAGATTCAAGTTATTTCTGTGACCATTGTGGGTTTTTCTTTCATTAACAGAGGGGTACCAACAATTTTGTCCACGTGTGTACTTGTCAGTATGATGATACGCTAAAACCCATGGGATGCTGTCAATTTGAAGAGTTTAAACTACAAACAAAACAAATGAAACAAACAAAGCTACAAAGAATTAAAGCTCAGCAAGTATATCAACCATGGTGTCTCACTACGCAACAGCATTTGAATGATGGTGTAGATGAGAAAATGATTGACTGACAGAGGTCACTGTGGTTGTTAGCAAAATCTAGACCAGACTTCTCAAGAAACAGAAGTGCAGGAATACATTACTCAAAGTTTTGTATTTAAGCTTTTGTATGGTAATGCCAGCCAAAGATCAACAGAACTCTTCATTCGCAAACAGAAAAGTTTGTCACTCTTCAGAACTCACAGCCTTTTATTATTTGTGGGTTCACATAGAAACTCATTGAAAACAAGTACCCCTCTCATCCTGAAACAGAATCCTTTATGAGAAATCAACCGATATGAATGCCTAGATTCTCAGGACGTTCCCATGGGCACTAAGGTTAACTAATACTCAAATGAGACACTGTTGGCAAATATGACACAAACAGACACTCATATGTATAGTATGTGGTCACAACTACACACTTGCTACCAGATTGTCTAAACAAACTATTTTTTGTGTCGAAGTCAAGATCACTCTAACCTGGAAAATATTTTCCAAAAGTGCTGTCCAGCACATAGTTCTCTTGGATACATTTTCAGAGGAAGGAAGAGAGGCCTTACAGTGACGAAACTCTTAAAGACTCAAACCTATTATGGTATCTTATTTGAGAATGCTATTGCCAAATGTGTTAAAAACATGTCAATATGTGTGGCCACAACCACTGTGTGCTCTTTATTACATACTGTAAGTTTATGTCATGAATTGCCTAGCAGAGGTGGTAGAAGACACAAATGCTGACTGTGAGTTTGAATTCAATTCAATTCAACTTTATTTATATAGCGCCATTTCACAACAACAGTCATCTCATAGCACTATCAACTGTAGGGGGAACCCCCACAGTTGCAGAAAGACCCCAGCAGTCAGGCGATCCCCTGTGAGCAAGCACTTGGCGACGGTGGAGAGGAAAAACTCCCTTTTAACAGGAAGAAACCTCCAGCAGAACCAGGCTCAGGGAGGGGCAGTCATCTGCTGCGACTGGCTGGGGGGTGAGGGGATAGAGAAGATGAAAAGAACAGACATATAGAGAGCAAACAGCACGATGGGGACTCAATCTATGGGAGAGAACAAACAAATGTTAATGACCAGTACAAGGGTGCCGATGATTGACCTAAGTATCAACAGCAGAGGACAACCGTGAAACTAAGCTAGTAGCACTGGAAGTCAACAGAGGACACTGTCAAAGTAAAAGCACCAGAAGATATGGCGACAAGGTAACTGACAATAAATGCAAAATGAGAAACAGGCCAGAAGGGATAAAAAGGGAAACATGACCACCATGGAGAGAACAGGATAACTACAAAGAACCGGCATTCTAAACTCAAAATACAAAACAGAACTGCAGGTAAAGGTGAGGAGTAGACTCATGTCTAAATAGACAAATAATATTCATAATACCATACTAGACAATCAAAGACACATAATGTAATACAAAACGTTAATGGGAAAATACAGACAGTAATGAAACTAACAAAAGAGTGTGAGCACGGTTCCCCAACCATGTTCCACATCATGACAGTTTGGGTATTATATTAGACAATAGTTGCAATTGTGGTTATTGCTGCCATCACAGTCCATGTTGATATGCATAAATACAGATTTCAGTTAATACAGCTACCAGTGGTTTTGCTAAGAGCCACTGGTTGCAACAAAGTTTCATATATGAATGAAATGCTGAGTACCAGCAGCAGTTGTGTGTTCTTTACAACAGTTACGGCTGCGTGTCCACCTACACCGGTCACCGGACGGACCTGAACCTATTTTTTACAGCGCTTGTGCACTGTGTTCTGGAAACAAAATCTGCGTCCAGTATCCTAGCAACAGGCTTGCCACTCACAGCCTACAGGCACTTCCACTTTTCCATGGTCAGACTTCTACTTATTTTTTTTAATAGCAGTCTCTCAAAAATGATGCGACAGGAAACACGTCTGGCACTGGGCAGCAGCTCTGGGTTGCAAAATATGATGACATGGAAAACGTGAGTCTGGGTACAGACATTAATGGTCGAGGAAACAGCTGGGAGAGTACCTCCGACTTTTACAGGAGTTGCGCCTTGATGGTGCCGGTTTCAAGGAATATTTTAGATTGACCAGGAGTCAGTTTGAACTGGTTTTGGAGAAGATTGGCCCGTGAATTTCTCAGATGGGCTGCACGGTGGCGCAGTGGTTAGCACTGCGGCAACACAGTTTACCCTTGGCCGGGGGATTGTGGGGATCGTGGGATCGTGGGTTCGATCCCAGCCCCCGACCAACAGTGATCTGTGTGGAGTTTGCATGTTCTCCCCGTGTTGCGTGGGTTTACTCCGGGATTTCTCCGGTTTCCTCCCAATGCCAAAACATGCATGTTAGGTTAATTGGCTGTTCTAAATTGTCCCTAGATATCTGTTTCCTATAGGCCCTTAGAATAGAGGGTTAGTATTAATGAAAGCGCTTTGAGTGGTCTTTGTGACTAGAAAAGCGCTATATAAGTGCAGGTTAGTTAGTAGTTAGTTAGTTAGATGCAGACTAATTACAGAGAACCTTTCTGAGGTGAGTAGTCTATGGTCAAAATTTCATTTATTTTTACATCTATTTTTGTAAAACTCATGATGACATATCCTCAACACACGGTTTCCTAAACTCACTGTCGGTAAAAAAAAAATCGTCGTAAATGATCACATTTCACATTGGAGATATTTACATTTTTATGCATTATCAACTACAAAATTCACAGAGTGTCCAAATTATCTACTGCCAACAAACTTGTAAGAAATAGGACCGTGTAGAAGACATGCTCAAATAATGAGGCTGAGTTTCAGTCCTAAAACCAGCTTTTATTGACAGAACGCAGCTTCTAGCATTCTCAAAGCAGGAAAAAGAAAGAATCATACTTCAACCCCCTTTTATACTTTCCAGCATCAGAATTCAAGCCACATGGTGTCTTCAGTCAACATACAGTTACAAGCATCCCTTTGCAGCTTCACCATTGTCTCTCCATTTCTTGATGAACCGGATACCCTCCGGGGCGTCTTCTGTGGGACAAAGAGACCAAATCTCACACTTCCTTGTTACCTCCTGTAGATTCGAGTCCTTAGTCCTTGCAGACGTGACACCCCGCAATACACATTCCAGTCCTGTCTCAGTGGCAGCGTGAGCCCACAATGTGTGTCGGCCACACTACCCCCCCCACACGTCTAGCTAAAGGCAAATCTAAATGGCATAACAAAAAGAAAAACACAAAGCACTCCATACCATCGCTAATCACTCCACCCCCCCCCAACTGCCTAGGTTTTAAATCTTCTGCCGAATCAGCTGCAACCTGGCTTGGCTGCACCTGCAACATCTCTCTGCCACCTGTGGATTAAAGCGTTAGCACCTCTCTGTGAAGACTTTGGAGAATGTCCCTCGGCGGCCCTGCCCCGGCGGGGGGCCTCGCCGAGCTGCACCTCCTCGTCAGCCCAGAACAAAGCGGGTTTGAGTCTGTTAATGCAAATCAGCTCCCGTCTGCCCCCTAAATTCTAGCAGAAAATGCTTCTGCCCCGGTCTCCAGCACTCGAAACGGTCGTCGGTAAACCGGCCGCAACCTTGGACGCTGGGCGTCATGTTTAACCAAAAACAAACTCTGCATTTTTTAAAGCTTTGGGCACAAAAACGTGTGGGAAACTGTGATGGATTGGGCCAGGAAGTGTGTTTGCTCCTGAGCCGCTCTGCCACGGCTGAGCGGGGGGGCCACTAGGTGCGGGATTATCAGGAAGAAATTCCCCGGGCAATCGAAGCGGTTGGGCGAAAATAATTCAGCCGGGGGAAGCGTGCAAATCTTCCTTAGGTGCAGAACGCAACCCTAATAACACCCATGGAAGTTTGTCTACCCAATATGTATCCGTTAGCGACGCTCTGAGGGCTGCTTTCAATGACCTGTGAAAGCGTTCGCATAAACCATTAGCCCTGGGGGTTATACGCGGGTGGTGCGATGAATCTTCACCCCCAAGCTGCGGGCCGTCGATGACCACAGCTCGGAAATAAATTGGGGACCTCTGTCGGACCCGTTATGTCCGACGGTCACACCAAAACGCGCAACCCATGCTGCTAAAAATGCTCCGCGCAACTTCTTCCCGCTGTGGTTGATGTCAGAGGAAACCGCCTTGGCCAGCGCGTGGTGCGGGTCTACCTCGTCAAAAGGTGTGTGTGCCCGTGTGATAACGGAAGCGGCCCGACCAGGTCAATATGCACATGATCAAAACCGCTTAGGCGGGGATGTGGAAAGGTTCTAACGGGGCCTTAGTGTGTCTGTGTATTTTAGCTCGCTGACACGCTACGCAGGCTGCTGCCCCATTCCTTGACCTGTTTGCGCACCCGGGCCAAACAAATTTCTCCCCCACCAACTTAACCGATGCGCGCACCCCCGGGTAGCGGCAGAGAATGGACCCAGTCAAAAACACGGCGACGCTACGCGGTTGGCACCACAGGGCGGGGCCGTCCCGTGGAGACATCGCAGATTAGCGGGGGCATACCGTTTTGTTGCACCCTGTGCCTCCAGCCTTAACCCTGTTGGTCCAGACTGGAGCGCGCGCAGTCCGCGTCGTTAACCTGCTCCGCAGCCATAGCTGCATAATCTAACCCAAACAGAACTGGGGCTGCGCGCGCTCCCGCGTCGCTGCCCGGGGCCCGCGGCATGGCTACAGAGTCTGCCCCTATGGGGCTTGGCGGTGCTACTGCCCGCGAGAGGCAGTCTGCCACAACATTGTGTTTACCCCGCGACATGCTGAATATCAGTAGTGAACTCCGATATTGCGGCTAGTTGCCTTTGTTGCCGGCCTGACCAGGGTTCTGAAATTTTGGCAATCGCAAACGTTAGCGGTTTATGATCCACAAAAGCGGTGAAAACGTCGCCCCCTCTAACCAGAACTGAAAATGACGGATGGCCAAGTGTAGGGCCAAAAGCTCCCTGTCAAACGCGCTGTATTTCCGTTCACTATCGCGCAAGGTCCTGCTGAAAAACGCGAGGGGTTGCCAGGTACCTGCCACAAACTGTTCAACTACCGCCCCCACCGCTACATCGGGAAGCGTCAGTGAGTGAGCGCCATGCGGGCCGTTGGAACTGGGGTGCGCTAACAAAACTGCGTTTGCCAGGGCTGATTTGACCTGGGCAAAAAGCGCGCTCCCGCTCCGGAGACCATTCAACTTTATTTGCGGGCTTTTGTTTTTTTAACGCGGTGTACAATGGCTGCATGAGTCGTGCTGCGCTTGGGAGGAAACGGTTGTAAAAATTAACCATCCCTAGAAACTCCTGAAGCGCCTTGACCGTTTGAGGTTGCGGAAAATCCGTTATGGCACGCCACTTTATTTGGAAGGGGAACTGCTCCCTCTGCCGAAACGCGATGTCCCAAAAATCAATCTGCGCCACCCCAAACTGACACTTCGCTGGGTTAACTATTAACCCGTGCTCTGCCAACTCTGGAAAACTGCTGTGAGGTGTTTTTCATGTTCGCCTTCGGACCGCTGGCTACCAAAATATCGTCCAAATAAACGAACACGAAAGGCAGGTCGCGTAAAACTGCATCCATCATGCGTTGGAAAGTCTGCGCGGCCCCCTTGAGGCCAAAAGGCATGCGCAAGAACTCAAAAAGGCCGAAAGGCGTTATGACCGCTGTTTTGGGTACATCCTGCGCGCGCACTGGCACCTGGTGATAGCCGCGCACCAAGTCTATTTTAGAAAAAATGCGCGCGCCCCCCGCCAAATGGACAGAAAAATCCTGAATGTGCGGAATCGGGTAGCGGTCATGAGCTGAAACGTTGTTCAACCTGCGGAAATCACCGCAAGGTCGCCACGAGCCGTCAGCTTTTGGGACCATGTGTAACGGCGAAGCCCAAGAGCTCTTGGAGCGTCTAACAATGCCAGTTTTTCCAGATTAGTGAACTCCTCGCGCGCGATGGCCAGTTTAGCTGGGTCCAAGCGCCGAGCCTTTGCAAACCACGGGAGGGCCTGTGGTCGTTATGAAATGTTCTACCCCATGTTTGGCCACCGTTGCTGAAAACGTGGGGACTGTGAGTGCTGGAAACTGAGCAAGCAGAGTGTGAAACTTACCACCCGCAGCTGAGACGCTGGCATGTGCAGTTGGCGGGGCCACCCGGATGCTGCAGGGAATAGAATGAAAGGACAGTGCATTAATCAGACGTCTATTAGCAAGGTCAACCAATAAACCATGTGAGCACAAAAAATCAGCCCCTAACATGTTGAAACTGACTGCTGCTACAATAAATGTCCACTCAATGAACGGCCCTATAAGGACAGAAGCATGGTCCTCTCACCAAACGTTTTAATCGTGGAGCCGTTCGCTGCTGACACTGACACCCAGGGGGCTTTAGAAGGCGACAGCCGTTCCGCGTAGGTGGGTGTGACGAAACTCAGCTGAGAGCCCGTGTCCACGAGGAACTGTTTCCCCGAGCGTGCATCCGTCAGGTAAAGCAGCCTGTTCTCGTTGCCGAGGGTCGCAGCTGCTACCGGCCCTCGGTCTTGGCGTTTCCCTGGCGCTTAAAATTGCACGGTGGGACGCACCTGTGCGCTCTCTCTGCAAAACGGCGGTGGTAGAAGCACGAGCCGTTCTCCGCTCCGCGTCGTCTGGCTCCTGTCGCCGCCGTCGTTGGTGCGTCTGGCGCCGCGGCCGCTGTACCCGCACTGTGTCCGGACGCCGTTCCTGGACTGGCCGCTGCGGCCGAGACCGCGTTCCGCTTGTGGGCGTTGACCAACCTCTGCGCCTCCTTGCTCAACCCATGGTAGTCTCGCTTGGCCAATCGGGGTGACTCTGCCAGGGCCACTCTCACTGCTGGTGGTAGGGTTCGAAGGAAAAGGTGGGCGAAAATGAATTCGCCATCCTCAGAGGCTTTGAGCTGCAGCATCTTCACCATCAGGTCCGCAGGTCTATCGTTTTCGGCCTCCGTCAGCGCCAGGAGCCCCTCTGCTCGTTGTTGGACTGAAGGGGTGAAATGGCTGATCAGCGCGTCCTTCAATGCGCTGTACTTGTCGCTGTCTGGTGGATGATTAACCAGATCTTCCACTCTCTGGACCGTGTTGCTGTCCAGCTTCGCTACCACGTGGTAGAATCTTGTGTCATCGTTGGAGATTCTCCGGAGGTTGAACTGCGCCTCGATTGCGCTAAACCATGAGCGCGGGCTGTGCTGCCAGAAATCGGGCAGCCGGATCGTGGAGGCGGCCATCAGGCTGGCTTCCACCGAGCCCCGCTCGGGAGAATTCTGTCTGCTCATTCTCCGTCGTAGGTCACCAGTGTAGAAGCATGCTCAAATAATGAGGCTGAGTTTCAGTCATAAAACCAGCTTTATTTGACAGAACGCAGCTTCTAGCATTCTCAAAGCAGGAAAAAGAAAGAATCATACTTCAACCCCCTTTTATACATTTCCAGCATCAGAATTCAAGCCACATGGTGTCTTCAGTCAACATACAGTTACAAAGCATCCCTTTGCAGCTTCACCATTGTCTCTCATTTCTTGATGAACCGGAATACCCTCCGGGGCGTCTTCTGTGGGACAAAGAGACAAATCTCACACTTCCTTGTTACCTCCTGTAGATTCGAGTCCTTAGTCCTTGCAGACGTGACACCCCGCAATACACATTCAGTCCTGTCTCTGTGGCAGCGTGAGCCTACAATGTGTGTCGGCCACAACCGTGACAAAGGCACAAACGCTCACCTGGCATGCCGACAGATGCGGACACATTCCTCCAACCTTTGATCATGATATCCTTTTTAGTGTCAGATCAAAGAGTACCGGGTTGTCTGATACAGCAGGGATCAGGCTCTCCTCCGCCATTCTCTTTTACCTATACCGGCGTCCTATGTCCCACCCTTCCTTAATTCTGATTGGCTGGGTAGAAAGTTTTGACATTGACGAGCGCAGCTGTATTTTAAAAGTTGAACTTTTTTCAGCCCTCAGTGTCCTGAGTGTCACGACAAAAAGCGGTCACCGCTGATTGTTTTTGCGCCGAGGGTGCTTAGCACTTTATTTGCTGGACTACATAGAGAATGAATAGAAAATAGCTGCCCACAGCAGAAAAAAGGCGTTTGGTGGGCACACAGCCTTATACTTGATGGGTGTTGGATCAAAACATCCATATACAGTGGTACCTCTACTTACGAATTTAATTCGTTCCGGAAGAATTCTCGTAACGTGAAAAATTCATAAGTAGAGGCGCGTTTTACATGTAAATGCCGTAATCCGTTCCAAGCCCCCAAAATTCGGGCATAAATTTTTTATAAATCGTAAAAACGCATCAAAACATGTAACAAATACATGTTACAATTAGATTACTGCACAATAAACATAAAATGAGAGTTTAAAATGAGAGAAAGAATAATAAAAGAGAATAATAAAAGAGAAAGAATAATAAAAATTATGTTCATTTACCCTTTAACTGCTATCGTCGTCGACGTCGTCACCGTTTGCCTTCTTTGGTTCATGTTCTGATCCAAGGACGTTTGCTTTTGTCGGCTTGTAAGTGCTTCGTTTTGTTTAATACCGTGCTGATCGTTGATGTATTACGGCCATATTCTTTGGCGAGATCAACCAAACGCATAAAGTTTTGGAAAAAAAAACAAACTTCGTGGCCAATGGGATACCAGGAAGATGCTAGGCGATAGCCAATGGCAGAGCAGCTACAGGTATGTTTACGTTCGGTAAACTACGGAAGCTGCAAGGAGCGCGTACTTTTTTGCCTTTCGTATCCTGAAATTTCGTTTGTAACTAGAGGCAATATTTTCCCGTTGAGGCGTCTCGTAACCTGAAAATTCCGTATGTAGAGACGTTCGTAAGTAGAGGTACCACTGTACTGGGCCGACTTCAGTTAAAAGGGTTTAAAGATTTTCTGATTCCATGATTAAGGTTATACACTAATTTTTTTTTGACAAACTTTAGTTAAAATCAGTTTTCTCATTGAATCTTGACAGAATACAGTCCATTATTCTGATACTTTCCCAGTTCATTTTTTTTTTCTTTTGTTAATATTCTCCTGATGGCTACATGAGCAAAACATGTCAAATACAGAGTTGCAACAAAAGTCCTTGGTCATTTGCTTTGGGATTTAGATTTTGTTGACCTCCTGTCCAGGGTGTACATTGCCCCTCGCCCAAAGATGCTGGGATAGGCTCCAGCTCCCCTGTGATCTGAAAGGTTGAAGCAGTTAAGAGGATGGATGGGCGGACGGACGGATGGATGACAGATTTTGTAGACTTTGATCTTTCTATACCATCAAAGACCGAATTACAGCAACATGAATATCCTTAACAATAGCCACATATTTAAGGACAACTTTGTCGGGCAGCACAGTGCACAGTGGTTGGTGCTGTTGCCTCACAGCTCAGAGGCTCCAGGTTCAAATCCCTGGGCTGGCAGGGGTGGGAACCTTTCTGTGTGGAGTTTGTATGTTCTCCCTGAGCTGTGTGGGTTTGCTCTGGGCACTCCGCTTTCCTCCCACAATCCAAAGAGATGCATGTTAGGTAAATTGGTGAGTCTCAATTGTCCCTAGGTATCTGTCTCTGATAGGCCCTAGAATAGGGGGTTAGTGTAGTTACTAGTTAAACACTTGACTAGGAAAGCACTATACTGTACAAGTACAGGCCCTTTTCCCTTTGTTCAAGAGACTGCAACATAAAGTATGACCAACAGCTGGACACAAGTTACCTGTATATAGAAAAGTTATCCTCAGAGAAATTCTCTGAAACCTTTCTGTCTATCATGAACACCTCTACTTTACTCCTGTCACCCAGTCAGTGTTTTTTCTTGAAAAGCTTCCCTTTCTTGGAAACTTATTTGTGCTCTTCTAGCTTGATATGGGGGGTGGGAGGGTTGTCAGGCACAGCCCAGCTGACAGACACAACTATCTATCCTACTTTAAAATGAGAAGCTTTCCATGCAAGCACTTGCTCACACATTCACGAAATGTGCGAAAGCAGTACAGACGAGTGGAGACAAATTCATTTTCTCATGCAACTCTTGTGTGCATTTCTGTTACCCGTGAGAAGATGTTGGTATGGAATCTCCTCTGCTGTTATGTTTGAAGCAGTTTGTCTGCTGCCTCTCAGCTGTTCTTCTCCATTTCATTCAGAAACCAGATGTGCATGGTACAAATGCTCACAAAAACCCTTAACATAGCAATCATGTGTATGGCTGCAGTGTGTACAGTTTGTGTCTGTCTGCTAACAATACGTCCACTGAGTAAAATGACAGTGAGCGGGTGATAAAGAATGGTGGAAATGCAGGGGTCCCAGTGGGTGGTGATGACACCCATTGAAATGCAAGATCAGAAACACAAACACACATGAGTATTCTCAACTACCATGCATGATGCCCACAGCCAAATAAGAACATGCAAAAAAAAAAAAAAACACAGACAAGGCTGCAGAACTGAGCAAGGGAGACATAATGGTAACTCAGGGGAATCAGGAGGAAAACAATGGCTCAGCTTGAAGGTGGACGTGCATGAGTGTGTGTGTGTGTGGTTGGGGGGAGCTAGCTTTCAGCCACTGCCAGTAGCACCAGTAAAGCTCTCCCTAGCAGTCAGCTGTTAACATTGACCACCAAGTGACAGTCACTCATGTCCTTGCAAAGTCAAAGTTATGCTTCAGAACAAGTGTGACTAGCCCCTCTTTTGCTCTCCCTCTGCCTCACATTCCCTTTGTCAGTGCACATTAGCATCACCAGCCGGTGTGTGGCAATTAAACATATCCCTGGGCAGTGATGCCCTATTTAGAAATCATTACAAGACAAGGAAATCATGCCCCGCAAGTTTAGGGGAAAAAAAAAAAAACACACGGGGAAGTGTATGTGTTTGTCTGCGTTTGCGTGAGTCAGTGCATGCTCGCTCGTATGTCCCTTTCACAATCCATCATTCTGTTCCACTCGTCCATGGCTCTTTTACTTTCCAGATAATTCGCTTTCTCAAACAGTCTCCAAGCGTGCAGTGAATTCTCCTTCATCTCCTTCCATCTAGGCCTCTACTGCATGTTGACTAGAAATGATATCATCTGCATGGGGGAGTAATGGAGCAGCAGAGACGTAGCGCAGCAAACTACGCACAGGCACACACACATAGAAACTAAATTTAGTGTGTTTCATTTTAAAGTGATGGTTCACCCTCAAAACAAAATGAAATTTGTTTTACGATGGTATGCAGTGCTGTTTATGTACAGTATCTCGGTTATTTAGTTTTGAACTGCAGTGATCGCTGCGTTCTCTTTGCCAAAAATTACATCTGGAAAATTCAGGGCATGCTTAATCAAAGAGAAATCAAGGTTTGACACTTATGCAAAAAGCAATGCACAGTATTCATGATGAAAGTGTCCTTGAGTTGAAAGCAAAAAAAAAGAAAAGAAAAAGTTTATTTTATCGTAAAAAGTAAAGTGTCTGTTTACAGCGCTTCCTAGAATCACATTCTACCTGAATATGTGCACATTATTAACCTCACACCCCCAACTTTCCACACAGAGCCTGGGACTTAGTTTTCATCAGTTTCCAGAGCCCTTCCTTATTCCTGGATGAGCTGTTTGGCTGCAGAAAGTCAAACTCTCAGCTCCACAGCTGAAAGTTTGTTAATATTATAGAGGGATGTCACGTGGAAAAGCGGAAGGTTGCAGCTGTAGCATGGACTTAAGTTCTTAACCATAAACTTAAACCTAATAGTTTTAGGCTACGTTCACATTACAAGCTCAGATTTTTTTTTTTTTATAGTCATATCAAATTTGCCTGTCACGACAGTTTAAATTCACAATTATATATGACTTCCACCTGACCGAACCATCTGCCCTGCGAAATTGCATATGTGCACACATCATCATCAGTCACAACATAATAAGATCTATTTGGGTAACAAATCATCTTCTTTCTCACAGACAAAATAGATGCATTTTTAGTTATAACCAACCTGGGATTTTGCTGTGGAGTTAGGCAGGTATATGTAATGAAGTACATGTACGAAGGAAGCCAGAGCAGGGAGCTGTTCAGCAGCAACTGCTCACACAGATGCTAAGAACAGACCTGAGTGTTGACTTTAGCACCTTATGCATATGCCAAGTTAAACATGAATTCCATTCTGACTGTTCTCAGTAAAGTCACCTGACCACATATCGGACGTGCTATATCCAGTTTACTACCACAAAGTGCATCAGATCAAATGTGAAAAATCAGATTTTAGATCAGATTTGCATGTTTACACAGCCCTAAAAACAAAGTCAGATCTGTGTCACATCCCACTATAAAAACTAAATGTACTTCTTAATAAAAGAAGTAAATATAACTAAATCCTTCAATAAAAAATTGGACTCACTCATTTCTACTGTAGTGATACCAGAGGACAAAGCAGATAATCTATCCAAACCCTCCTTCACATTCTTTGGTCATCTGGTCAAGGATCCCACCTTGGCCGACCACCCCTCCCTTATCTTCAGGCCATAAAACATACCCCCAGCCTCTGTGTAGAGACTCAATAAAAGAACTGAAACTGAAGTTTTTATAACTATGATTGTTTATATTATAATTAAGATCTTGTATTTTTATGAATGAGCAACCGTTTGATGAACTGTTGTGCCTCACCCATAAGAATCACCTCCCATCCTGGATGAGCGTGCCTGGATTCCCGATCGGTATAAAGGAGCTGGACATTCTTTCCTCCTTGGAGACAATAATGTGTCCCTTCCCTCTTTAATCTGAACTGCAGAGCATTTGAGGACTTTGTGGAGAATTAAGGACTTTTGAGTCCAAGGATTGAGACTCCTTTGATATACACTTATAGCTTTGCTCTTTATACGAGTATACTGTATGTCTTATGACTGTGTCAACTTGATATGTATTATTGTGTTTTGTTTAATGTCTTTTCCTTGGTTATAGAGACAAACTCTTACCTACAGTTCATTCTCAGAATTAATATTCTTTGATTATGACACTGAATTTTCTTATCTTGATATCTACGTTCCTTTGGGGAATATTTTATGCATGTATTTACCCTGTGTTTAGTTTTTCTTATTGTTTATCCATTTTATAATTTTCCTACACAAATATCGACATGTGCTTTATGTGATTTTGTGTATTGATGCTGAATTATATAATTTGTCCCTTTAGAAAGACTGAACTGATAATGATATCAGTGTTACTTTTTCCAAATTTCCCTCTTCTCTAAAACAAAGGAGTTTACAAACTCCATCTGTGGCTGCTTGAGGCTGTCGTCACCCCACAGTAAACCTCCTATCATTTAGACCAGAGCCTCCCAGGGGGGGTCCCGAGACGCTGAAGAAGAGGTCACGAGATGATTTTCAGAATCCTTAGGTGATTACTCAGGTGACATGTCACTTTAACTGTGCCACAGTAAACGTTACAAGTAGATTTCATCTGAACAGCTCAAATCAACACGCTGTGGTGACACAAAGGAGATGACACTCCATCCAGTACTTCGAGGTGTTGGGGGTGCTAGCCAGGGGTGCCAGAGCACCGGGGGGGGGGGGGTATGTAGTAAATAAAGATGTGCCTTTTGCCCCCATTGTGCCAGGCTCACACCTGAGGACACAGGGGTGCGGATGTGCTAATGTGTACGTTGATGTGTGTTCACACTTGGTAACGGCTATGTAAATGTGTTTAACCTGAGTGCCAGAGGTGGGGAGAAAATGTATAAAGCAGATCGCTTTGGCACTCAGAGTTAGTCTGTTCTGTGTTGGAGGGGAAATAAACTTCTGTGTTCTCAGCTCGTGTCTCGTCTGCTTTCATCCTCCACGACACTACGCTTTAAGCCCAGAATATTATTAAAGACAATTATTTAAATTATATTATAAAATTATATAAAGACAATGCAGCGAAGCCAGCAGAGATGGCAGAAGAGGAGAGCGGAGACATGTCGCCAGAAAGGCTGACGTCTGGTGCGGGGGGAGGAGGAGGAGGAGGGCACTGTAAGCATAAAGGGCTCCAACAGTCAGACCAGCCTTCCTCCAAGTGTCGCAAGTATCGAGAGGAATATATTCACTATGGATTAACATGCATCGTTATCAATGAAGTACAACATCCCCAATGTGTAGTTTGCACCGAGGTGCTTGCACGTGAGTGTTTAAAACCCATAAATATGCTCAGACACTTGAAAACTAAGCACCCATCTCTTGGTGCTAAACCAGTAGATTTTTTTTTTTGCCGAAAGGAGAGAGAATTGCAAGGCCAAAAGAAAGTCATAGCTAACCAAACAACATCCACAACCAAAGCTCAAAAGGCATCATATGAGGTGGCATATTTAATTGCACAGGCAAAAAAGCCACACACAATCAGAAAAACCCTAATAAAACCTGCTGCTATCGCTATGAGTCGGACAATGCATGGGGGTAAACAGGCGCGGGAGCTGGAAGCAGTGCCGCTGTCTGACGGGACCATATCTCGGCGCATCACGGACATAGCCCAGGACATAAGGTGCCAGCTGATTGACAGAGTGAAGAAAGGGAAATATGCTTTGCAGTTAGATGAAGCCACAGATATATCAAACCCAGCCCAGCTGCTTGTTTTCGTCAGATACAGTTTTAATGGAAAACTTAACGAGGACATGCTGTTTTGCACCCCGCTGGATGTAAAGTGCACAGGTGAGGACATTTTCACAAAACTTGACAACAAACTAAAAGAAGAGGGACTGTCTTGGGATGAGTGCATCGGTGTGTGTGCAGACAGTGCTGCAGCAATGCTGGGGGAAAAAGAAAGGATTAAAAGCAGAGTTTTACAAGTGGCACCCCACGTAAACTTTACGCGCTGTATTATTCACAGAGAAGCTCTTGCGAGTAAAACGCTCGACCCAGATCTTAAGAGTGTTCTTGAGACTGCCATAAAAAATTGTCAACTACATAAAATCACGTCCACTCAACACCAGGCTGTTCGCTACTCTCTGCATTGAACTGGGATTGGAGCATCAGGGCCTGCTGTTCCACACAGAGGTCAGGTGGCTTTCGCGAGGAAATGTCCTCAGCTGCCTGTATGAACTGTGGGATGAGGTGCGCTTATTTCTGATGGAGCACAGGTCCCAGCTCGCTGACTACCTGACTGACCCTGACTGGTTAACAAGGCTAGCGTACAGTATTTGTCCTGAATATGTGACAGACTGAACAGACTTAACATGCCATTGCAAGGTAAAAACACAAGCATCATGTCACTGAATGATAAAATCCGCACATTCAAAAGGAAAGTGGATCGCTGGACTGCGAGAGTTGAGATGGGCAGGACTGATATGTTTCCTGAGCTGGAGGAGTTCATGGAGGAAAATAATCTGAGTGTTAACACTGTGAAGAAGTCCATCACTACTCACCTTCAAGCCCTCCTGGAATACTATAACAAGTTTTTCCCCGAGGAAACAACTCCAGAAAAATATGACTAGATAAGATCACCATTCACTGTAATGGCCGCAAGTTATCTGCCATCCGACATGGAGGACGCACTGATTGAGCTGTGAAGTGACCGCACCTTAAAGACAGCTTTTCATTCAAAAATGCTTGCCGAGTTCTGGATTTCAGTCCAGAGAGAATATCCACATCTATCCAGGGCCACAATGGATGTACTGATGCCATTTGGCTCTACACACCTGTGCGAAAAGACTTTCTCGGCACTGACATAATATTAAAAATAAATACAGATCGCATCTGAATGTGGGGGATCATCTCTGAGTGGCCATCTCCAAAATTAAACCCAGAACTGACTTGTTGTGCTCCACGCAGATTGCCCATCCATCTCATTAGGTTTCATTAACACTGAAACATAGTTTGCCAAAATATACATTTGCACCGTAACAATGTTCACATGTTTATGCAGTGCTACAGTTTATGGCTATTGCTTTGATTGATTGTTCTGCTAACATGGACATGAAAGCGTTGTGTCAAAACTAAGTTTGCACGACAGCAACAATGATCACTCCTAAATTACATGGAAATTACTTTAATGTATTCTGCTTTAATCGTTTTGTAAATTGTTGCATGTAAAATCATATCATGGTTGTCGGGCTGTTCTGTTCTTTTGTGTTGTCATGCCCGTGTTTGTTTACGCTTATTAGTGCGAGTCCTGTGTGTAGGGTTTTTTTTTATGTTTCAGTCACCTCTGAGGATAGTGGGGGTCGCCAGTCTCTGTCACCGTTATTTTGGGGGTCGTTGGCTGAAAAGTTTAGGAACCCCTGATTTAGACAGTCTGATATCACTTATTGTCCTGTTTTCACACGCTCTCTTTAAAAGATGTTAAAGCTCACTCTTCCCTGTCTTGTTCTCTGGATTCTTCTCTCATCTTCCTGCTCTTTATGAGTTGCCTTTGCTTTGCCTGTGAGCTATTGAGCCTCGTAGGCCTCAGGTTGTTTTTTCTTCCTTTGGGAGGAGGCCTTCCCCTGGCTTTCATATTTTTTCTAGTAGTGTTGCATTTTTTTATGTACCTAATTTTTGTACATCAGTGTTAAGTTCTTCTTTGGTTTCTAAAGTCATGTCAGCATCAAACCTGTTTTTTCATCAATTTTTGGATAATATTTATGTGAAGGTTTGTAAGCATCACCCAAAGGATATAGGAGCTGGACCACTGCTCCTTCCAGAGACCAGCTGCAGAGAGAGAGAGAGAGAGAGAGAGAGAGAGAGAGAGAGAGAGAGAGAGAGAGAGAGAGAGAGAGAGAGAGAGAGGGAGAGAGAGAGAGAGAGAGAGAGAGACCCACTCCGCCTGACTCAAGGGCTACAAGATGAGACTGCTCTGGTCCCAGGAGGACCGCCTGGGACCAGACCTACTTTGGGCCTTATCTAGGGGAGTGTGGTTGTCTGAATGGAACTGATCCAGACAACCTCCCCACCGCCCCCAGCCTGGAATGCCCCTTCTTTCTCTGTCTGTATACCCAGGGTGTGCGGTATAACCCAAACTCTCTCTCTGTCTGACCATAAAGGTGATGTCTTAAATATTTCAGAACCATTTATAGGTTGGTTGCAGAATTATTTGAATCCACCAAACAGATAATTCTTTACATTTTTGTTGCTGTTTTGTCCAAATCAACTAAATAGTGGCTGTTAGAAAAATTCTTCTTAACCTTCAGTCAAGAATCAGGCAGGATCAAAGTTTCAGCAAATTTAATTACACTGGCCAGTGGAGAACAATAAAAGTGGAGAACAATACAACAATAGTCTCAGAGCCAATTCGCACATCATTCTGACTCAAACACACATCGCTCAGTCCTTTAAGCCCTCCATTATCCGAGAAATGGAGGAGAAAATGTCCATAGTGATTGGTTCAGTACATCTGGTCAAAACTTGGTGTACAGATTATCTCTTTAGCCAGACTTTCTCAGAAACCGTCACACTTTCTCAGCACCAGTCACACCAGAACAGTACATGCAAACTAAAACAAAGTGATAACAAAGTACAGCTGCATCAGCATCTTTAGCACTTTCACACAGACTCTGAGACAAAGCAAATTACAAATATGAAACTTTTCTATCAGTGTCTAAAATCATTTTCCCCTATTTTTCCATAAATCACCAAATTTTCATTTTTTCCATTCAACATAAACTGTTCATTCTTCCTCTCAAACTACATTCAAAGCTAAAGATGATGTAGATTATTCAGGAAATTCCATCTCTTTTCTCAGGTTTTATTTCACTATTCTACTCTACCATTGAATCATTTGCATTTATTGCATTATTTGTTCATGGTTTTTCTTGTGTGTTCTTGTAAATACATTTAACCTCTGCTTTAAAATCTGCAGTCTGGTTGTGTCTGTAGATTTTGTGATTAAGATGAGAAATCATGAGGTCAATTCACAGTCAAGGGCTGGGAATATATTAAAGTAGTGTGTTTATGCACAAAATGCCACACTACAAATGTAACCTTACTCAAAAATACACATTTGTAATAGTAACTCAGTTGTGAGTGTACTTGCATTTGGGAGGCATTTTTAAGTATTGGTTACACAATTCCAGTTTGTTACATTGACTCAATTCATCTGACATAACTTTAATATTGCTACAAAAATGACTGATGACATTTGTTTTTTTATTTAAAGGTTTAAAATCACCAGGCTATGCTCCAATAACCCAATAGTTCTCCAGATAGTTTTATGTGTCTTTAAACTGACACTCTTAAGTTAACAGCTTCAGAGAGGTGCAGTCCTCTAGTCCTTTTTTAGTCAGCGCACACAAAATTAATCAGCCACTTTGATAATGGTATAATTAAATTAAATTTTCTCTTTTTTGATATGGGGAACATAACATTTGCCTCTCTGTAAATTTGATTATTATGATTTGTAATTTCAAAAATTATAACCGTCATCAATGGAGATAGTTACTTTTAAATCTCTCAGTGCAGCCGCAAGGGCTGATGGAAAATGTTAAGTGATAGAAAATAAGTATCATCTCCTTAATTCAACTGTCAGTTTACTGTGGGTTAAGCTGGATTCATGCTGCACCTCTGCTGTCCGCGTACATGCAACCGGAAATCTCGTGTGACGAAATTTACGTCATCGTGTCCACTCTGCGAGTGTACGCAGGGCTGTACTGCGGACGACCGCGTGCAGCCCAAATTTTATGACTGCGCGGCTTACCCACGATCTGAATGCATTGACAGAGCATGCGCAAGACAGAGCGTCCCATTCACGAGATGGTGCTACCAACACAGCATACAAAGACAAAATAGATGAGGAAGACAATGAGGAGCCGGAAGATGAGAATAAACATATATGAATTCTTTTGCAGCAGCAGCAGCTTGAGCGGAAAAGTGCACTGGAAAATGGTAATTTCTCCTTTTCCTTGAAACGACGCCATTGTTGGTGCTACAAAAAAAAAATGTGTGTCACTTTCGTGTTTTATAGCCGGTGAACAAACTGGCGTGTTAACGCATTTGCGCTACCCGTAGGGCTGGGGTGAAACTACAAATAACAGTTGTGTGCATGTGTCAACTGCTTGGCCTGGTAGACAAAAAAGTGAGCATGTACAATGCCGTGTGCGCACCGGGTTCGTCCAAACTGAGGACCAAAGCGGACCAGAGGGGAAATGCAGCATCAATAAGGCTTTACTGTTGTATGTATGTCGAAGCTGTTGTTTATGGGATATTTGAGTTTTAGATAACTTCTGTGTTTGGCACCATGAGTAAACTGATTACTAGAGTAAAGCGATAAAGGTAATTAACAGCTTATGGTGTTTAAATGCATTGAGTAAATGGTTTACTGGGCAAAAAAAAAAAAAACTAGGTGTATTAATCTGTTTTCTCATAAACCGATAATGGCCTTTAACTGAAAAAGAAAATCGGATTACTCTGTTTACATGACAGTTTGACTAATCAGGTAACTCCAGAAAGCTGATTATAATCGGTTTACTTGTGTGATACAAACTGCTATGAAAGTCCCCTCCTACACCACAGTAGCAATTTATGGTCTAACATTGAGGCTACATATACAGGTACATCTCAAAAAATTAGAATATCATGAAAAAGTTCAATATTTTTGGTCATTCATTTCAGAAAGTGAAACCCATATATTACATAGATTCATTACACAGAGAATGAATATTTCAAGTGTTTATTTATTTTAATTTTGATGATTATGGCTTACAGCCCATGAAAACCCCATATTCAATTTCTCAAAAAATTAGAATATTACATAAAATGAATCTTAAAAAAATAGTTTTTTAATAGAAATATTGGTCAACTGAAAAGTATGTTCATGTACACACTCAATACTTGGTTGGGGCTCCTTTTGGATTAATTACTGTATCAATGTGGCGTGGCATGGAGGTGATCAGCCTGTGGCACTGCTGAGGTGTTATGAAGGTCCAGGTTGCTTTGATAGTGGCCTTCAGCTCGTCTGCATTGTTGGGTCTGGTGTCTCTCATCTTCCTCTTGACAATCCTCCATAGATTCTCTGTGGGGTTTAGGTCAGGAGAGTTTGCTGGCCAATCAAACACAGTGATAGGTGAATACTGGGAAAAAAAGTAGTTTTTAACTACATAAAGTTAAACAAGATTTGCATTTTTATTTTCTTCTCTTTGACTATCCAGGTCACGATTTCTGGAAGTCTTTTAACAACTTGAGTATTGACAAGAAAGTGCAGTGTTGTTTCAATTTGATGAAATGAAAATATGATTTCTTTGGCACATTGCTGCACTCACATGAAAATTCCCTTGGCTAATAAATAGCACCATGAGCCAGAGGAATTAGATTTTTGGTGACCAGATCACCAGAAGTGTGCATGCGTGTGCTGCTTTGATTGTTCTGAGAGAAGCCTTTTTCCTGTATCTCTTCGCTTCTCTTTCTTCTCCCTTCTCCTTTTGATTTCTCCATGTCTTAGCAGTGTGCTATATTTGATTCTTACATAACAGAGGCGGTGCTGCTTATAATATTTGATTTCATTTAAGTGCTTTGTTTCAGTGTGATCATAAAACTTTTATAAAACAGAAACAAGAGAGGAAAGAAATTAAAGGATCTGCCTTTTGACTTTTTCATTAAAGAGGTTGTGTTGACTCAGAGGTTGGTGTGACTTTTTTGCACTTCAAATAAATATGCTGTGCCTAATTGTCTGAGCAACATTGAATAATGAGCCCATTAAGCCTAATTTTTTTATATAATTGTGTGAAGACCATTAGCATGTTATAGATATTTTTAAATATGCTAATCTACATATCTAATGTGGTGTTTGGTGGACTGAACTTAATGACTAAGAATTATGGATAATTTTTTTTTTTTTTTGTAAGCAAATGTACTTGCTATCGTGCACATTAAGAGAAATGAAAATTTTCATTTAATGAATACACAATAGATATTCAGAAAGATTAAAAAGTCAGGTTGTAAACCTTTGTTTATAAAAGATTTTAATCATTTTGGACATTTTAAACTAGAAAGGAATATGACGCATATCATCATCATATAGTATATGCAAATTAGTAAACTGAAAAAAGAAATCACCTTGCTTTTTGTCCTATCTGGATATAAAGGGACATGCACTTTCTTGGTCTTGCAGGAAATAAATGCACTTGGAATTTATTGACACACTAGTTGTTATAAGCCTGCTGTCACACTCCAGCAGTTACCCATGGTGGATTTAAGACTCAGAGAAGGAGAAGAAACAGTTTTAGTCTCCATCTCAGTCTCGTTTTCTTCTGTTTTTGCACGCCACAGCAAGTCACTTTTTACGCTACTGCAGCCAATTCAAACTCAAATGTGGTCAGCTGGAACCCGATAGGCATTTTAGAGCACAAATTTGGTTACTTTTTTGTTTGATCGTGGGTGTACACAGTTTGTACCAGCCTCTGTAATCCCGATTTAAAAATTTCTGTCACTGGTACCACAGTTGACACGATGCCTCTGACTGCTCCAGAGCACAGCTGTCCCTGAGATTGTGTTTTTGTTTATACAACAGTAAAATGTTCATGAAGAATAATGGCCCCGCATGCTGTCCATATAATCTCCCATAAACTGATATGTGAATACGTGTGCATACGCAAACGCACCCATGGCCATTTCTATTTCGATGAGAGCTGACACCCTCAAGGGCAAAACCAAGTGAATGACAGCAGCACCCGCGTGGGCCAAACACCTTGCATGTATATACCTGGAGATGTGCACGCGCAGAAACCCATACACACGGTGACACACACATGCACGCACATGTCTCTCAGACTAATGCTGCCTTTCGGGAGTTAGTATCGATCGACACTCGTCAGCATGTCCTCTGTAACAAGCACTGTCCCCAAAAGGACTGCAGCAAAGCCTGTCAGGGTGAGAGACAGTGAAACAGGTAGTAGAGAGAGAGCGAGAGAGAGCAATGTGGTATACCTGTTTAGACAGATGGCCTCTAGTCTTTGCTCACACTGCATTACCAAATTTGTTCAAGACTTTTTTCTTTGTTTTCTTCATCTTCTGCTGCAAAGGCTGCTTCAAGATTATGAGCAAGGGTTGGAACCAAAACGCGCGGCTGATGATAATGATGAAGTATCTAGCTACCCGGCTAACGAGAGCCCAGATCTGCCCCAAGTCTGCCTGCTATGCAAATTTTTCTCATGCAAGCAATGAATCAAAGGCGTAGCGAACCAGTGTTTCTCTTCGCAGCACTTTAGCAAAGCCATCATTCACAAAGGACATGCCAAAGGCACGCATGCATGCACACGCGTATACACACACACACACACACACACACCAGCAGTAAATGGGCGTGCAAAATTATTTCAGTTCTCGCGCAACAGTCTCGCAACTTTATTTTCTTCTTTTGTGTTACAAAAACAAAGCTGAAAACAGAGATGCTGCTTGTTTGAGCTGATGGAAATCATACAAGTTTGTGTGTGTGCTTTTGTCTTTGTGTGACACTTCAGAGCACAATGGCCTCTAACAGTGAGTCGACAATAACAAGGCTCCGGAGACAAATTCCTCTTAGTTGATGTTCTTGGCAGAGAAACACAGAAACATAAGGCATATCTTTTCTCTCCCTTGCCATCTCTGACCTCATGGAAACCGGTGTTCCCACTGCATTGGTTTTTAATGTTTAACAAGTAACTGGTTTCTCTGATGCCAAGATGAAAAGCGAGGGATCACAGAGTTGAGGCTCTAATTGATGAATGGAGCCACAAGTGCAAGCACAATCACAAGCATTTTTGAATCAGTGTATGTCCTTCGTTCTCCCTCTCCCATCCTCTCTCTCTCGCACACTCTCTCTCACTCTCTCTCATTATCTTGTTGCTCTGTCAGGCTTCTAGGTTTGCCTCTGGGGTGTTGAACTGGCAGAAGTAACAGTATGACGGTAATTTGCTGGAATGGAAGGTTAGACAGGCTCACCTTGCGTTTTTAAAAAGGTCTCATGTGGACCAAACAAGCGGACCTTTGACACCGCGGCTAATTATGGAACACGTGTTGAGGAGCGGCTCCTTTTCTCACACTGGATTTATGTCTTAATTGGGTGTTGAAACGGGAAAATTACAGTCGCTTATGCGTGCAAACACAAGCGAAGGCATGCATTTTCCGAGCGCATAAGATCCCGCTCAACAAAAACCCACGGGCGTGCACTCATATGTCATACAAGCGTGCACAGAGAAACAGACAGTGACAGCCTTTTAAGCCTTTGTCAGATTAATAGCCACTTTCTCTCCGTGGTCAATAAACACTTCGTGGAGTTCCCTAAAGGCCAGATGATAGCTCCCAGTGTGTGTATGTACAATATGTGGGCGTGTGTGTGTGTGTGCGTGTGTGTGTGTGAGCATCCAACAGGCCTCATGGGTCAACCTGTCACCACAAAGATGGTTAAACAGTTGGTTGGCCAGCGGGAAATTAATGTATGGTGATCAGGCTTCTGTGAGGGAGGAACAGAGAGAGAGTATATTTTTGTGTTTTAGTGAAACACCGATATATCGGCCTAAAATTGACAATTTTCACATTATTTAACTGTTATGAGCTATCGGTAAATAAGATATAGGCAGTGGCCTGTATTTTCCTGGTGTGTCCTGGTTGTGTGGCATTGATTCTGTCTTGAAAGAGTTGCAAATTCAGAAAACATCTAGTACTTCCCCATTTCATTTATTGGTTCATTTAGAGAAACGCTGCTCATCGATTAACAGAAACACAATTTTGCAAATGTGCCAGAGTTAGTTAGAAAGCTAGTTTTCATCTGTTGTCCCTGGCCAAATATACAGTGGCATCCTAAAAACAAGGTCAACACATAATAAAATAGGACATGAAAAATAAAACATATCTATTATAACAAAGCAATTCAGTTCAATTATCTAGTTTTTTTTATGCATTTTCTTGTCTCTCTGGCAATAAAGATGGAATAGATGAAAACTGAAACTAGAAGGCACTCAGAACCTCTACCAATACCATCTTGCAATGTTTAAGAAAGTGAAAAAGTGATCCAAAATCTAATGAGTTCATTCGTAGCCGAAGTGCCACCACTGGTGAAAATTCCATCAAAATTTATAAAGTAGTTTTTGCTTATCCTGCCAACAATCAGACAAACAAACCACCATTGGAACATGCGTAATCTTCTTTGTGAAGGTAAAAAAAGAAACTATCTTTATCAGCTTTTTGCCATCGACCAACGTATTTGTTTCTGGTATTGGTTATGGTCCAAAATTTCAGAACTGCTACATCCCTAGTGTGTTTATTTACTTGTGTGTTTTATGTGTACTGGCACGTGTGAAGTTGGAAAAGTAGCCCCTAAAACTTTTGAGTGCCCTGCTCTCAATTAGATTAGCTTTTACTGTGTTACCCTAGACATGGCTGTTATGTGTGTGCCTCTGTCATCATCATTCATTATCTTGACTGCTTATCCAGTTTTGGGTCTCTGGTGTGTGTGGAAGCCATCCCAGCTGTGACAGGATGAGAGCCAGGGTTCTCTCATATTGTGTCGGAAATGTTCACTCCTTCCATACTTAGAGCCCTTTGTAATGAATCAGCCATTTTGTAGTACTGTTAGAAATCTTAAATGATAATTTTTTTCACTATACCATATAGTGCAGTAGTGTACAACCGTTGGTCACTACATTAGCCAGTGTACCCCATAATGTGCTGTGCAGCCAACGGAGCAGTGAGAGGAGAGCTTCACATCATAACATAAATTGCCATTAGGTATTTTTATTTATCATTACAGTAAAACTAATTTGATTTAATATGTATTTACTACAAAAACATGTAGACATTCACTTTTTAACAGCATGAATCTGTTATATTTTACTGTCTCACCATAATAGATAGATAGATAGATAGATAGATAGATAGATAGATAGATAGATAGATAAATAGATAGATGTACTTTATTGATCCCAAACTGGGAAATTACAGTGTAACAGCAGCATGGCAGTTGACAGCCAAACAACAGAAACACACACGACAGACAAAGGGATTACCCATGGAAAGTAAAAAAGAAACTAACACGACTATAGAACCTATATACATCATAGCTTAATATATGATGATGACCCGTATAAACACATGAATCATCCCATTGCGCAAAGAAGGACTATCAGGAGCAGAGTGAAATGTGAGGTACCAATTAGTCTGTAAGGTGCAGTGTGGCAGCATAGCTATGACCAGAATACAACATCGTAGTGAGTTATTGTACAGTGAAATTGCATGTGGCAGGAAAGATTTCCTGTACCTGGCTGTTCGACAGCGAAGCTGTAGTAGTCTACTGGAGAAAGTGCTTTGCTGCCTACCTAGTGTGTGGTGGAGGGGGTGAT
Organism: Pholidichthys leucotaenia; assembly: GCA_020510985.1. Taxonomy (NCBI): domain Eukaryota; kingdom Metazoa; phylum Chordata; class Actinopteri; order Cichliformes; family Pholidichthyidae; genus Pholidichthys; species Pholidichthys leucotaenia. The sequence goes on from CM035839.1 coordinate 157,701,907, forward strand.
CAGGATTGTTCATGATGGATCGCAGTTTATTTAGTGTTCTCCTCTCCACCACTGTCTCAAAGGTCTCCGGTCTGAGACCAATTACAGAGTCAGCCCTCTTGATAATCTTGTCAAGTCTGTTGGTATCTCTGGCCCTGATACTGCTACCCCAACAGACCGCAGCAAAAAAGATGGCGCTGACATCATAATGACATCATTTTCAGCACCAAAACCAGTGAAGTAGTATCCTGAAGCTCAAAAGTTTCTAGTTATATTCAGTTTGCCATATAGTCTACTACATTTGAATTCACTATATAGTAGGCACTAATTGGGAGGTAGGGAGTGAGTGGACATTTTGAAGACAGCACTAGATAAATCACAAGTATACATTGCAGGGCTAACGCAGATACACATAACCACACACTCTTATAGCCACAATAAAATTGTCAAAATTAAATGGTCTGTAAGCTTCAGGATTTGTTGGGAAAATGGTCATGTAAGGACTCGTTAAAAACACAAGTTTTCCTGCATATGACTATCCGGTCAGACTGGGATGTTATAAGTAGCGGGAAAAGGAGGGAAGAAGGATTGGCACTTTTTGTGATTGAGAGGTGGTGTAATCATGGACATACAGTATTTACTGTATGTAAAGGAACGTCACTGCAGCCCAGACAATGAACTGCCGGCTGTGAGTATGCGACCTTACTGTATGTCACTAGAGTTCACGTGCGCCATTGCGATTACTGTTTTCTACATCCCTTCATCAACTGATGTAACGGTGACCTGTGATGCCATCAGCTCCACTACTGCCACTTTACTGGAGCAGCACCCTGACGCATTTATGGTAATCACGGGTGATTTTAACCACATCTCACTGGGCAAAACATTACCAAACTTCCATCAGTTTGTTGACTGTCCCACCAGAGAAAATAAAACACTGGATCTACTGTATGCCAATGTCACGGATGCATACAGTGCCACAGCTCTACCCCCACTTGGCAGATCAGATCACAACCTGGTTCTGTTATCACCCAAGTATGTTCCCCTTGTGCAAAGGCAGCCTGCTTACACACAGACTGTGAGGAGGTGGACACAGGAGGCTGCTGATGCACTACAGGACTGCTTCGACAACGGACTGGGGCATACTTTGTGAACCACATGGGGTGGACATAGACAATATAAACCGACTGCATCACAGAATACATCAAATTCTGTGAAAACACAACCATGCCAGCTCAGACCGTGCTGTTTCCCCAACAACAAACCATGGATCACCAGTGACCTGAAAGCACTTCTTAACAAGAAGAAGAGGGCTTTTAGGTCTGGAGACAAGGAGGAACTGAGGAGAGTTCAGCGTGAACTAAGAGAGATGCTGAGGATGAGTAAGGGCAATTAATGGAGGAAGTTGGAGGATAAACTCCAGCAAAGCAATGTGAAGGATGTCTGGACGGGAGTGAAACACATCAGTGGGTATAAGGGGAGGGACAGACAAACATGGAGGAGCCTTGAGAGAGCTGATGAGCTAAATCTGTTTTTAATAGGTTCAAGTCACCATCTGTCACCCCCACAACACAGTCAGTGTCATGGCGGCCTCTGGGCCGTCATTGGCATCATTATCTCCAGCTGCGCACAGATCCACAGGTGTTAATCAGCAGCAGTTAAAAGCCAGCGTTGCTGACAGCTCAGTACGGAGTCGTCTGTCCTCCTCGTCAGAGAAAGAACCAGAACTCCGCTCTCTGGCCTCGTCAAGGTATTCTCTTGTCTCGTCAGAAACTGTCTCGTCAAGAACTGTCTTGTCTAACTCTGACTCGTCAAAGTCTGCCTCGTCAAGAACTGTCTTGTCTAACACTGACTCGTCAGAGTCTACCTCGTCAAGAACTGTCTTGTCAAAAACTGTCTCGTCAGAGTCTGTCTCGTCAGAAGCTGTCTCGTCAGGATCTGTCTCGTCAGGAACCTCTCTGGCCTCGTCAAGAACCTCTCTTGCCTCGCCTAGGACTTCTGTTCAAAGTCAAGCACGTAAGAGAGCTGTTTGTTATTCTACACATAACCTTTACCCCTGTGCACAGGTGGACCCCCCTGGCGGCGGACCTGCGTCCCCAGCTGACGGGGTAACGCCAACACGCACACGTAGCGGTTCGCTACCATCACGACTACCGGTACGTCTTGCTCCACAAATTCCTGAATTGTTACTGTATCAGTTACAGGAGTACTGGCCACCGTTACCGGTGGAGTTTGTGTCATGGTCATCTGTCGTGTCATCGTCTCCACGTTCTGTGGAATCACTCACCTCGTCATCATCTGGATTGTCATGGTCACCACGCTCAGTGGAGTCACTCGTCTTGTCATCAGCTGGATTATCATCGTCACCACATTCTGTGGAATCACTGGTCTTGTCATCAGCTGGTTTGTCATCGTCCCGGTCTGTGGTGTCACAGCCGGAGTCTCTGGAAGACCTGTCCTCGCCACAGTCACAGGTGGAAGCCTCAGCACGTTCACGGACGCCTTCACCTCCACGTTGCACGGCCGCTGGTTCTCAGCAGGACGTAACCTGTGCTTCTCCCAAGTAAGCCTCACTACTGATAGCTTGTCATTAGCGTGGGACAAGAGTAATTGTCTGTGCTTATATGTTCCAGGGTTGCTGGGTCTCCGTCCAGAGTGCTCAGTTCCAGTGACCAGGATACTATCCACGCTCTCACATTTGCACTACACACCCTTTCACTATAATAAAGATTATTGTTCACTAATTTACCCGTGTCAGTGTCTGTCTCCTGGGTTCCGAAACATGTCAGTTAGACCCCTACACATCCCTCCCCCCCTCACCCTTCTGTGCAGTACCCCCCCCCCCCCCTCTGAGGATATCACCACCAACCCCCACATTACTGTGACTACAGACCAGGTTAAGAAAAAGAAGGAGAGACTCCGTCAGTGGCAGGCTTCAGGCCCTGATGAGATCTCCACCAGGATCCTGAGGACCTGTGCCAACCAGCTAGCTCCGGTACTGAAACACCTGTACAACCTGGGCCTGAGTCTGGAGAGAGTACTGGTGCTGTGGAAGACATCCTGTCTGGTTTCTATCCCCAAGAAGTCATCTCCATCTGATCTGAATGACTGTCGACCAGTTGCCCTCTCATCTCGTGTGATGAAGGTCCTGGAGAGACTGGACTTAACCCACCTGAGGCTGCAGGTGAAGACGTGGCTGGACCCTCTGCAGCGTGCATATCAGCCCCATTTAGGAGTTGAAGACGCTGTCATCTACCTGCTGCAACAAGCCCACCTGCTCCTGGATGGCTGAGAAGACACTGTGAGGATCACGTTCTTTGATTTCTCCAGTGCGTTTAACACCATCCAGACACTGCTATTGGGTAAGAAGCTGTGGTGATGGGGGTCGACAGCTCTGTGATCTCCTGGATTACTGACTACCTGATAGGCAGGCCATCGTTTTTCTGGATGGGCAGTGTCTTGTCTGATGTGGTGGTTAGTGATACAGGAGCTCCACAGGGGATTGTGCTCTCTCCTTTTCTCTTCAATTTGTACACCACCGACTTTCAAAGTCAAAGTCCCTTTATTGTCATTCCATTGCTAAAAAAACCCCCAACTTTCAGTACAACACTGAGTCATGCCATCTGCAGAAATTCCCTGATGACTCAGCTGTTGTTGGGTGTATAAGAGGGGGAGAGGAGGGTGAGTACAGGGCACTGGTAGACAGATTTGTGGAGTGGACCGAGAAGAAGGCTGAACTTTAGCAGGACCAGAGAGATGGTGATTGATTTCAGGAAGAAGAAGATGCCTTCATAGCCATTGCAGATAAGAGGGGAGGATGTGGTGGTAGTGGAGGAGTATAAATACCTGGGTGTCATGATCAGCAACGGACTGGACTGGAAATCTAACACTGATGCTGCGTACAAGAAGAGGATGAGCAGACTCTACTTTCTGAGAAAGCTGAGATCCTTCAGCATGTGCAAAAAGATGCTGGAGCTTTTCTACCAGGCTGTTGTTGCCAGCGCCATGTTTTTTGCTGCTGTCTGTTGGGGGAGCAGTATCAGAGCCAGCAACACCAACAGACTTGACAAGATTATCAAGAAGGGTGTCTCTGTAATTGGTCTCAGGCTGGAGACGTTTGAGAATGTGGTGGAGGGGAGGACACTAAAACTGCTATCCATCATGGACAATCTTGATCGCCCCCTCCACCACACACAGGACAGACAGCGGAGCACTTTCTCCAGCAGACTGCTACAGCTATGTTGCCGAATGGTCAGGTACAAGAAATCTTTCCTGCCACATGCCATTTCACTGTACAATAACTCACTCTAATGTTGAATTCTGGTCATAACAATGTTGCCATACTGCACCTTGCACTCTAACTAGTACCTCGCATTGCACCCTGTGCCTGATAGTCCTGCATTGTACAGTGAGTATGATGTATCTATCTATACGGGTCATCATCTGCAATGTATATAAAGTTATCTAGGCAGTTTTACTTTCCTGGGTAATTCCTTTGTCTGTTATTCTGTGTGTGTTTCTATCATTTTGGTTGTCTACTGTCATGCTGCTGCTGTAATCTCCCAGTTTGTGATCAATAAAATCTATCTATCTATCTATCTATCTATCTATCTATCTATCTATCTATCTATCTATCTATCTATCTATCTATCTATCTATCTGTCTGTCTGTCTGTCTGTCTGTCTGTCTGTCTGTCTGTCTGTCTGTCTGTCTGTCTGTCTGTCTGTCTGTCTGTCTGTCTGTCTATGTCTTTTTCTTTTAAAGTTTAATAGCTTCTTAATGATGCAGTTGAATACCACCACAACCCACGAGCTTTTAGAATCACCATTGAAGCTTACTGTTATGTGTTTTGGACTGTAGGGGAAAGCTGGAACAACTACACTAAACCAAAGCAATCCTTCAAGGCTTAAGCTAGGAACCTTCTAGGTGTGAGGTGACAGTGCTAACCACCCTACGAGTTTCCTTCCAGCAGGTTTAATCAAAGTTTTTTTTTCCACAATATTTTTTATTGAACCTTTTTTTTTTTACAAACATGACACAAACAATCTAACACTAACACTAAAGTAATTTAAAAAAAAATGTACTAAAAACACCAACAACCACTAACAAAGGCAAGTCTTCAACAATGCTCCTCTGTTTAGTCTAGGCAATCCATTACATAAGTATACATATTATACATTCACCAATTTGGAATTTACAAGGTCCACACACATCATTCACCTTCTTCTTCAGAAGTTATGTTTAATTTCTTTACATAATCAATGAAAGGTCTCCATATATTCTCAAACATATTTTCCTTTGATTTCAGTATGTATGTTATTCTTTCCAGTGGAAGGTTTGTTAACATCTGTCTTAACCACTGAGTCACATCTGGTCTATGAGTTTTTTTCCACACTAGTGCAATACATTTTTTGGCATTAAGCAAACTGAGGTCTATGAATGCTCTTTCACTCTTATTAAAGTTATGCTTTTCTGGATACAGACCCAACAAAAACAGTTTAGGGTTCAATATGAATTGTTTTGAAATTATTTTTTCAATTGTTACCCTCATCTCTTCCCAAAACATTCTAATTTTTCTACATTCCCATAAACAATGAAATAGGGTTCCTTTACTTTCCATACATTTTGTGCACGTATTTGGTATGTTTTTGTTATATCTATTTAACTCCACCGGTGTGACATACATCCGCATTAACCATTTAAAATGTATCAATTTAAGACGTACATTTATTGATTTGGTTTGAGCTTCTGTACAAGCCAATTCCCATTGTTCCTCTGAAATTTCAGTTTGCAGGTCTTCTTTCCAATAATTCAGTCTTTTCTGTGAGTTTTCACTTGAGGATAGTGTCAATGAGTTATAAAACTCTGAAATAATACCCTTTCTCTTACTATCTTTCGTCAAAATTTTTTCCAAGGATGAATAAGTAGGTTGGGTGAGAGCATTATTTTGATTTGATCGAATAAAATTCCTAAGCTGAAGATATTTAAAAAAAAATGTGTTCTATTAAGATTAAATTTGATCCTCAGTTCTTCAAAAGACATTATGTTATCTGAATGTGACAAATATAAGTCTTGAATCTTTTGAACCCCTTTTAAATTCCATACTTTAAATACAGCATCCGCTCTCCCTGGTTTAAAATATTGATTACCCCATATTGGGCTAAATTGTGACAATAAGTGTGGTTCTTTTAAATATTTTTTGGTTTCACACCATATTTTGATCATATGCTTTACAATTGGATTTTTAACTTGTTTCTGTAATTTTTTAGCCGAGTCTGAGTATATGAATAAGGGAAGAGATAAAGGTAAATTGTATGATTCCATTTCAGTCCAGTGAGGGAGATCATTTGATGAAAAATATGTCATAGACCTCAGTTGTGCTGACCAGTAATACAACATAAAGTTTGGACATTTCAGACCTCCACGATCAAATGGTAAATATAGAAAGGACAGATGTAATCTAGCCTTCCTATTGTTCCATATAAATTCCACTAACTTTTTTTTAATTCTTGAGAATAGATCTGAAGGTGGTGGTAAAGGAATGTATTGAAATAAATAAAGTATTTTGGGTAAGATATTACTTTTAAGTATATTAATTCTCCCGATCATCGACATTGGTAGTGACATCCATCTCTGAAGTAACTCATTAATATCTGTCATTAAGGCTTCATAGTTGGCACTGGCGACTGATTGTAGCTTAGGCACAATTTGGATTCCTAAATATTTAAACTGATTTACAACATTGAATTGATTTACCTCAGGAGCTGGGTGATGTCTCTGGGTCTCATTTAGCGTTAATATTGAAGATTTAGTTTAATTTATTTTATATCCTGATATTTCCCCAAAGTTCTTTATTAAATTTAACAAGGTCGGAATTGATTTTTTAAGATTCGACATAAACAAAATTATGTCATCGGCATACAGGGAGATTTTATGTTCTGTTGGTCCTACTTTAATTCCATATATTTGTGGATGTAAACGTACTGCCATCGCTAAAGGTTCAGTTGCCATAGTAAACAGTAAAGGTGAAAGTGGACAGCCTTGTCGACATCCTCTATTGATTTTTATTGATTTTGAGATATTGCTGTTTGTTAGGATTTCTGCTGTAGCATTATTGTATATTATCTGAACCCATTTTATGAAATTATTTCTAAGTCCAAACCTTTGTAGGACTTCAAAAAGAAAGGGCCATTCGACCCTATCAAAGGCCTTTTCGGCGTCCAATGATAGGAGAGCTGTATCCGGTACTTCTTTATTAGAATAAATAATATTAAATAGTCTTCTTACATTATGGAAGCCTTGTCTTCCCATTATAAAGCCATTCTGATCTCGGTTAATAATATTTGGTAATATTTCTTATAGTCGTCTTGCTAAAATTTTACAGATTATCTTAAAGTCAGCATTTAATAGGCTTATTGGTCTCATGTTTTCACATTTATTAGAGCGTTTACCTGGTTTTGGCAACAGTATAATTAAGGCATTATTCATGTATGGTGGTAAATTACTATTTTGAAATGCTTCTAAAACCATTTCCAAAAGTGGTTTTATTAATTTATTCTTAAATTTTTTTTATGGAAGACCATCTGGTCCTGCACTTTTTCCTGATTTCATATTATCAATGGCTAGCCCAACTTCTTCTTGACTAATTTTAGACTCCAGTATCTCCCTGTTTTCATTTGGAATACACGGTATAGATAATCCGTCCAAAAACCCATTTAGTTTTGTTAAGTCAGTTTCATTTTTTGTATCATATAGTTTTTCATAATAATCTCTAAAGGCACTATTAATTTCTAAAGGATCAACAACTGCCTGTCCATTACTTATAATACTGGTAATTGGTGTTTTAAATTCTAATTGTTTAATCTGCCATGTCAATAATTTCCCTGATTTTTCACCTTGTTCATAAAAAGTTTGCTTTAATCTTAGAAGACTCGAGGCAGCTCTATTCACTGATTTTTTGTCATATTCAGCTCTCAGAATCAGTAATTCGTTCTCTAACTTTGGGTTACTTCCTGCATACACTTTTTCTTGAAGAATTTTTATTTTATGTTCCAATTGGACTCTCTCCTCTCGAGTCTTCTTAGATTTTGAACCTGTATAACTAATAATATGCCCCCTAATAAAAGCTTTGAAAGCCTCCCACTTTATACATGCTGATGTCTGTGTAGTATTGATATCAAAGAACTCATCTATCTGTTTTTCTATGTACTTAACAAATTCCTCATCCTGAAGCCATTTATGCTGAAATTGCCACCTATCTGGATCCTTTGTCAATTTATTATCTACATATATTAGACAGCAGGGTGCGTGATCAGATATCACGATGTTATCATAGAAACAGTTTTGAATCTTGGACCTTAATTCTGTGGAGATCAAAAAATAGTCAATACGTGAGAATGTCTTGTAGGTATTAGAATAACAAGAGTAGGCTTTAACTTGTGGTTTCATTTCTCTCTATATATCTAGCAATCTCAATTCTTTCATAAAATGATTAATGGTCATTCTGCATCCATTGTGCGTACAGTCCAGTCCTGTTGATCTATCTATACTGGGATTCAATGTACAATTAAAATCCCCTGCTATTATATGTTGCCCTGTAAGTGCTGATAAAGTAAGAAATAAATTAGCGAAGAAGTTTTGATCATCTATATTGGGACCGTATAAGTTCACCAGATTTATATTTTCTAATAACAAAGATCCTTGGATGATTAGATATCTTCCTAATTTGTCTCCAATTACTTTTTTCACTTGAAATGGGACTGTTTTATGTATGAGAGTCATAACTCCCCTGGCTTGGGATGAAAATGATGAGGTGAACACATTTCCCTGCCATCTTCTCCTAATTCTTTTTACATCCTCCTCTATTAGATGAATTTCTTGTAAAAACACAATTTTTGAACCTATGTCTTTTATTTTATTCATAACTTGTTTAAGTTTTTTTTAGATTTTGTAGACCTCTGCAATTCCATGAAGTTAAATTAAGATTAACGCTTTGGTCTATGATCAATAAGGAGTTTGAGATTACCTTGCAATATAAACATGCTCATACAGAGAAGCAAAAACATGGATGGTTGAGCATTCATCTCACAAACTACACAAAAACAAATTCCCCCTCCCCACATTTGTGGTAATCCCCCCAAAATCCAAAAAAAAAAAAAATTCTGTCTCCCGCTATAGCCAGTGACTGCTCCACACCCGCGAGGATCAGTCAAACCACTCTTTTTCTCCTCTCAATCATCCCGACTCTACTACTTTTTAAAGACATAACATTAACTCTCTTCTGTAGTTTTTCCAACTTAACTCCAAAACTTTATAGCAACTTTGTACATCATAGCTTTTTTTTTATATAATACAATCTATATTTTGTAGACATGCTATACGTTTCAGATCAGTCAGATGCTTGTACAAATGCTTAAATATTCTACCTTTATATCTTGTTCATGCTTCATGCTTAGCTCCCACCAGTCTCCTCTTGGATCTGCTTGATAAGCTCCTGCGCCTCCTGAGGGGTCTTGAAGATTTGGGTTCTCCCTTTATATGTGACCAGCAGTCTTGCCGGATGAATCACTCCGTGACGATTCCCGAGGTTGCGCAGCTCTTTACGGGCGGGGTCAAACTGTTTCCTTAATTGTTGAATTCCTGTGGCCAAATCTGGGTAGAACCGCACCTGTTGATCCTGGTATTTAATTTCTCCTTTAGCTCGCGCCGCGTTGGTGACCGTCATCTTGTCTCTGTAGTTGAGGAACTTCATAATCAGTGTCCTCGGTGGTGTCTTATTATCTCTCAGTAGGCCGATTTGGTGAGCGCTCTCTAAGACAACCGATGACTGCAGATCCGCGTTGTTCAGCGCTTCTGGAATCCACTTTTCCAAAAAGGAACATGTATCCCGTCCCTCCGCTCCCTCCGGAAGGCCCACCAGCCTCAGATTATTCCGTCGCGACCGGGTTTCTAAGTCCCGGACGTTATTTTCCAGACGTTTATTTTTAATTCCAATGTTTGCACCTTTAATTGTAGGCTGGTGATGTCATCTTCAGCGCTGGAGATTCGGAGCTCCGCCTGCGATACTCGTTCCATACAGTTGCTTATTTCCTTTCTCATTCCTTCTATCGCTGCTATAATCCCATCAAATTTAGACGAAAAGTCTGCTCTCATGGAGCTGATGGCAGCAAGTACCGCACTCGTGCCCTCCTCAGCAGTCACCGCTCCGCCGCTAGCTCTTTCCTCCGCCATTGTCTTTGGAGATTTTTCTGCTTCGTCACGAGCGTGGAAGTCCGTTAGCTCGGATTGTTTTGACGAATCACTTTTTCCTCCGCCTACTTTCCCAGCCTTGGTCTTTACCATATCCGCGCCTAAATGCTGGGATAGGTTTTTGTTCCAATTGAGAGAGTTTTAGCCTACTTTTTATTTTTAGGAGCAGAGCAGAGTGAAACACGTCTTCCTACGTGGCCGCCATAACCGGAAGTCCAGGTTTAATCAAAGTTATTTTCAATCACTGTCTACTAATCTTTAAAATGTTTAAACTAGATTTCATGGGTGCTCCGTAATACTGCCGTTGACCCAATATATCAAGAAGCTTCTTTATTAAACCATGTTTTAGCTTAGACATTACAGACCCCCTTTCAAAAGTACAGATACAGAGTAAAAAGAACAAATATATATCTCCACAACATTTGAAGTTTTTATTGATTTCTGTCTTCATAGTGTTTTAACAAAACTTTTATAGTTGCATTATAGCATACTACAGTGTACACTCATTAGTGGAGAAAACTTGGATCCAGATGCAACATTGCGGAGGTGGGAGGTTGATAGATCTTCTGCTGGTCATAGTAAGAGGCTGACACTTATTTCCTTGAGTTTCTGAATGTGGCAGGATTTCATGGGTTGTAGTGGGGGGAGGTCAAGACGCAGGTTTTTAGCCATCTGGAGTCCTGGTGTGATGTGGGCTGAGAGATTACAAGGCTGGGAGGAGATGAAGCTGCTCTGCTTCTATTTTTTTTTTTTTTTTTTTGTGCTCCGGGGAGCGTTGGAGCTCCAGCTCACTTCTTCACTAGTGAACCCTGGTTGTTTAAACTAGCCCCAGTGGTCCTCATTACCCTCTCCCTGGGCACATTCACACACACGCTTACACTCTCACAATGATGCATACGCACACAATTGTGAGTGCTCAGCAGCAGCCAAGGATAGAGGAAAAAGAGGCACTTGCATGTAGACAGCTGTTGGGTTTGATGAAGTGCCCACGTGTGATCGCTTGCTCGGACAGCTGCCCCCCCCCCTCCACTATCCTCCTCCAATCTGGACTTTACAGCTTAAGGGGTCATTGCCACTGTGATGGTTGTGATGATCCCTAGACCACCAAAAGAACTGACACACAAACACTTCATAAATAAAACGTTCAGAAATTGATGTTTTCCCCCTACAATATGATATTCCAAATCATAAAAGTTGAAATGAAGGACTCTCAGTTGCACTTAGTCAGCCATGTTAATTGCATGTGATGATTTTCAAAGCTGGCTTGCTTTTATAAGCAACTATTCATTACAGTAAATTCACCATTTTAAGTACATAAGTACAGCTTTCTGAGTGCTCCATATCCTTCACCTCCAGAGTGCCTAATCACCGCTTTAGGTGTTCCCACTTAGGCATGCACTTTTTTCCGTTTCTGTCTTCCTTTTCATGCTTTTTAAATGTATTTATTTTGTACTCCCCAGAATCTCTTGCAAGTAATCTTTGCAGACACAGCCTTGCACGTGTGTGTGTGTGTGTGTGTGTGTGTGTGTGTGTGTGTGTGTGTGTGTGTGTGTGTGTGTGTGTGTGTGTGAGGGGTCCCTGTTGGAAGAGGGAAGATCTCAATATCACATCTTGCATTTCCTTCCAGCTTTCTCCCCACTCCATTTGCCTCTGTGTTTTCATTTCACTTCTGATCACTCCCCCCTGCAGATGCCACCTATGGAACTTGAGATAGACCTGGGGCTATACTGTACGGGTTGCCCTCCATGTATGTCTGTGGTTGTGATATCGAGGTCTCTGAAGCGTTCAAGTGAAGTCTTTGGTAGACGGGTTCAATGAAACGACGATATAAGGTAACAGTGGTCTGTGGATGTTTGTGGATGTTGCACAGCGCTTGTAGCCAGAGAAATCTTCAAAAGAAATAAATGATTCAATGACGCTCTTGAGGTGTCAAAACGCAATCTCAATGATGTACAAGTTATATTGGACTCGTTTGGATTTGCTCTTGAGCAGTTCATATTCAAAAAGGGCTGTATATTTTTATCCATGCTTTATGATGTCATATTTCTGTCTCAGCGCTCTCCTCGAGGGATTACATAGCTGTAGAGAAACTTCTCTTTCTCTCTCTCTGCCTTTGTGGTAAAAGGAGTTTGGTGTTCTTTGTCACCTGGTATTCTATGATCACAGACAAAATGGACCTCCTGTGGCACAGCCTTGTAGAGAAGTCCCATTGCTGTGATTTTTTTAACTAAGGAAACAGTCTACAAGCATTTGTTTTTTTTAAATATGCCATATTTCTTTTGCAGTTTCAGAAATAGAACAATAAAGCATAAGTGGGACGAAATCAGTCCAGTGTGTCTATTGGCCAAAAGTGATGAGCTTGGTTTCAAAGTCTTGTTTTTACCTTTATCCTCCCATCATATTTTGGGGACGAGAATTGATCACATATAAATGAAAAGACCGACTGCTGTGATTACAGAAAACAAGTTTTATGTTGGAGGTGGGCCAATAAACTCTGTGTGTGCGTCATACAGTCACATCTCCCCCACAAAAATAAGCTGTCCTTTATCATTTGTGACTGTTATGAGTTGATTATGACCATGCTTTTGGGATCGTAATCCACTCATGAGGTTTTTGTTTCATGAGCTTTGGATTTAATTTTGTGATTTTGTACTTTGGTATCCTTGTTTACTTATCCTTTCTAGTTGTGTTTTTATACAGTATCTAGGTTTACTTCCTTGGTTTTGGTATTTTTGCTTCAGTCTCTGGATTTTTGGTTACTTTCATTTTATGTTTTTTGATGATGTTTTCTGCATGGAGGTTAACCCAATGAATGCCTATGGCGCTCCATTGTGCCGTTTCCTCCTCTCCCCCTGGTGGCCAAGATTTTTTTCAAGAAAATATTTAGTTCAGATGTCAGAGATTTCCACAGCTATAACTTGAAAGTGGTAAGAGATAATGGCTTACTGTCAATTAGAAAGATGTAGAATATGATCCAAAGTTTGAGATGGGAGTAAATTTATGCATCTAATTTGCATAATGTCATGGCAGGAATATTGAATTATATAACTTTAAGTCAAAAGAGGACTTTGGACATATTTACACAAAGGATAGTTTTGTTTTTTGTCACCGTTTGTTGTTTTGGGCATTTTGTTATCTTTAAAAGTATAAGAACCAGAAAATCAGTACAATGTAAACAAAAGAAGAAATTTGTCACTTACCGCTGGCCAGGTGGCACGCTTCGTCCATTTTCGTCCATCCTGGTCGTTATTTTGTCTTCTCGTGGTCATTTTCACTTTCTCTCCCACATCCAGAAACTGTTATGATTATTCCACCGCAATTTCGCTTTTATTCCGCCGCAATTTATCTCATATGACGACCGGGAACCAGCGCGATTGTTCTGTCCAGTCACATGGCGCTGGGGGTTGATGGCAGGTGCAAATCAACCAGCTTCGCCCACCCTCTGTTATAAAAAAAAAAATAAAAAAATGTAGATATTTACCTTCATAAGCTAAATAATCTCTTTTTAGAATCATAGTTGGCAAATTTGGGAGCAAATGCCTCCTCTGTCTTGCGATTGATCACCATTTGTTTACAAACTCTTCTGTGGTGTCCAGAAGTGTGTGTGTGTGTGTGGGGGGGGTATATGTGGGCCATTAGTCCTCCAAGGCAAGCACAGTAAGTTATATGTGTCTGCCACTTTTTGAGGTGGAATACTTAGTACAACTGGGGGTGGAGGTTATGACACGTCACATGACAGGCACAGCACTGCGAGATAGACAATGAGGGTGCTTTTTATGTCCATAAATAGAAGGATGTCAAAGGGTTAAGTTCTAGTTTATTACCTCCTCCAAGGGAGGACGGATGTAATGTTTTTTTTTTTATATTTAACTTGTTCTCTTGTAATTACAGTGTAATCCTGTTTTTTGTAAATCCTGTCATTAGTATTTAGCTGATTTCACTAGTGCTTTTTTTTTTTACACATTTTAAATTGATTTTGTATCCTTGTATTGAGTTCTGTCTCTTGTCTGCCTGTCTGTCTGTAGCTTTAGCCTGTGGTTTTCACTACAGGAACCAGGAACCAGTTTTAGGAGACAGGAACTTAATTATAGCTGGCCCTGTATCTGGTCCTGTTGTGTCTCCATTATGGGGTAGGAACCATCAGTCTCTGGAGATTGTGACATAATCAACTGACAACTTCAACCCCTAATGTAGTGCAGCAAAGCAAAATATGTTTAAAATATCATGAAATCATGAAAAAAAAAATGGAGGAATGGATTGATTATATGGGATAGATGAGCCAGCAGCACCATCGGGAACTCTCTGTCCCTGGCTGGCCGACCGTTTGTGTCCTCTCTCTGGCTACAGACAGCCCTTGCCACTGGCCCTGTTCCTTTTCCTCTCGACTGTGTTCAAGCTATCCTGATGCATGTGTGGACAGATATGATATACAGTATATCTGGCTGTTCCTCTCCACAATCATGGTGGTATAAACTTTTCAGTTTTTAGGCATTATAGAGTATAGTTGTGTAAACACACAGGGAGGAGCACCATCAGGGACTCCATCTCCTGTTGGCCAACTGTATGAGTTCACATCTCAGTGAACAACAGTGGTAGTGGCCAGTGTTTTGCACCACTCCTCTCCACTGTAGTGGTCTTTTCCTCCTGAAGGTAATGCTGCATGGCCACATAACTGTGCTGAATAATAGTTTAGACCCTCCACTATAACGCTAGTAGTATATTATATATACACTTTAAAACATTAGCTCTTCCCTATTAGCTTTTTCTGGTCAAATTTGGCACCCTTCATTTCCATGTATTTTGTTAATGTCAGGATGCCAAGTTTTTTTTTTTTTGTTTGTTTTGTTTTCTCCCCAATCAGCAGTGAGTCAATCCTAAACCCAACCAGCAGTTTTTGAGGCTGCTCTGAAGTACCCCTGACCAGGGGCCTGTTTTAGCCGCTACAAGATCCTGAAAACTTCCCCTTTCAGGGAGTTTCCTGTAGTGAAGCCACTTGCTAGTGTGATTGCCTCACCTACAGTGTTCACTTATTGTCAAGGTTTTGTGCCTGGGCCGGGCAGGAAGACAGGACCCAAGAGCTGTGACTGTAGTTTGCATAGATTTATTTACAGAACATAAACTTTCAGCACAAGGGCTGAGCACATAAACTAGGGCTCAACACAGCAAGACAAAACTACGGCTGGACTAGGCAGACAAGACCAGACTAGGCTAGAAGCGTGTAAACACGCAAACACTGATGAGGCCACCACAACTGACAGTGACTGAGACAGACCTATAAAACATAAGATAAGATAAGATAAGCCTTTATTAGTCCCACAACGGGGAAATTCCAGGATTGCAACAGCACAGGGATAGCAACACTCAGAGCAACAATCAGAAGGCAAGAAAAAAAACAAGCAAGCAAGAGCAGCTAATATACATATGTACATATTACTATAAAATATATATATACACACACACACACACACAGACACACAGTGCAGAGCATTGTAGCTGGATGGAATAAATATATGAATATATGAACACACAGTGCAGAGCATTGTAGCTAGATGGAATAAATATGTAAATATATAAACACCCACAGTACGGAGCATTGCAGCTAGGTGGAATAAATATGCAAGTATATAAACACACACAGTGCGGAGCAATGTAGCTAGATGGAATAATATGTAGATATACAGTATAAAAACACAGTGCGGAGCATTGTAGCTAGATGGAATAAATATATAGATATATAAATATAAACACACCCAGTGCTGAGCATTGTAGCTAGATGGAATAAATATATAGATATATAAATATAAACACACCCAGTGCAGAGCATTGTAGCTAGATGGAATAAATATGTAAATATATAAACACACACAGTGCAGAGCATTGTTGCTAGGTGGGATGAAACAGCATAACCGTCTATTTAGTTATCCTACATGGTATGATTATGTGCCCATACATATTCTCACCCTCCATAGCGACCGGTATGTTCCTAGTTGTATGCCGGAGAGGACCATTGTGTAAGTCTATTGCATCTTTTGCATTCAAAAAAAACTATTAGTTTGTTACGTCTTTTTGCTATCTCTGCGAGCAGCCCTGCTTAGGTTGTACAGTCTGACAGCCGTTGGTAGGAAGGACCTACGAAACCTCTCGGTTGTGCACCTGGGATGATGTAGTCTGCTGCTAAATGAGCTCCTCAGTGCATCCAGTATGTCCTGCATAGGGTGGAACTCGGACTCCAGCAGAGATGACAGTTTAGCCACCGTCCTTCTCTCTCCTATCTCCTCCATCGGATCAAGGCGTTGCCCCAGGACAGAGCTAGCTTTCTTAATCAGTTTGTTCAGTCTCTTCCTATCGGCTGCAGTAATGCCACTGCCCCAGCAGACCACTCCAAAAGTGATGGCTGATGCCACCACCGTGTCATAGAATGACTTCAGCAGCGCCCCTTGTACACCAAAAGACCTGAGTCTCCTCAGCAGGAACAGCCTGCGCTGTCCCTTCTTGTAGAGTGCGTCAGTATTGTGTGACCAGTCTAGTTTATTGTTCAGATGAATACCCAGGTACTTGTAGGATGTCACCATCTCGATGTCTGTTCCCTGTATATTTACTGGTGCTGTGAGGGGCTGCCCATGCCTGCGGCAGTCCACCACCAGCTCCTTAGTTTTCCTCGCGTTGATCTGGAGGCAGTTCCGATGGCACCAGTCCACAAAGTCCTGGATAAGCCCTCTGTACTCAGCTTCATCTCCGCTGGAGATGAGACCAACGATCGCAGAGTCATCAGAGAACTTCATGGGTATTACATCATGGGTAATCAACAAACACGAGACAGGTGGGGGCAATCAAGGGCAACTGGAGACAGCAGGGAAGTGGCTACAGATACAGGAGACATGAGGGAGTGAGACAAAAGGGTAAACAGGAATGGAAGATACACATGAGACATGAACACAGGACCTGGGAAGACATACACATGACAATGACCACAGCTACACCACAAGACACAGGGCAGGAACATAATTCACGATATTAATAATAAATAATAATAATAACACTGATAAACAAGAACCCAAAACTAAACAGAGAAAATGCAGTATTAGATGTTAACTCAGACTGTCACGGCTGCTGTGTAATGTTTAACCTCTCCATAGAAAATTGAAGTTGAATAGCATAGTGTTAACTTGTGAATTCTTTACTTTCTCGTATATGCAAATATAATCCACAATCTGCAGGATCTGTGCAACAAAGATCAGTTATTGTCTGCTGCATGGCATTCATCCTCTTGAGGATATATTTTTAAGAGAGTGCCGAGACTGGTTTTCATAAAGTTTCATTGACACCACAGATATGTTTCCATTCAAACTTGAAAGGGTATCAAACCTCTTTTGCTACACTTTGGAATTGTCAAAAATTCTTGCAGCCTTGAATGCATTGTTATATTTTTATTCTGTCTTCACACTGGTGTAGCTAAGAAAAAAAAGACAACCACCTTTTATTTAGGTCGTGCCTGTTATGATCAGGCGAGCGTGCTCCCCTTCCCCTCCTGTTCCTGTCATCTCGGCTCCGGAGGATCAGATACACCTGCGTGATTGCACACCTGCTGCGTCCTGATGACCCAGCATATTTAAGAGTCAGCATGTGGAGTACCCATCGCTGGATCGTTAGGTTTGCAACCACGAAACGTTCAAGCTTTGTACGTTATTCTCTTTGGTTGGTCTGTCTTTACTCCCGTGTCCTTCTGTCTCTCAGGTTTGCTGCCACCCGTCGGTGTGTACTCCAGAGCTGATCACGCTCACCTGACCAAGAAGAACACTGGACATCCACCTAGGTCACCATCTTCCCCGGTCCACACAGGAGTTCCCTGCCGCGCTCCTCTGCTCTCCGAGTAAGAGTGCTCTCCCATTATTATTCTCCCCTTCGGGAGATTCTGTCCCTAATAACCTCTGTCTGCTATTCTCCCATAGGCTACGTGCGCTCCAGTGGTCACCGGTTTTGTGTCAATTTAAGTGTGTGTTTTTGTGTTGTGTTTTTCTTCAGTTGTGCCTCTTTATTTAGAGTTGTGTGTTAGTTTTATTTTATAGTAAACTGGTGAACTTTTACAACTGAGTCTGAGTGTTCCTTCTGTCAGCTCTGCATTTGAGCCTCACCCCCACTGAATCATGACAATGCCCCAAACTAACCCAAGCGTTGTGTCAGTAATTAAAAATCTAGAGAGTTTTGTTGAAGGGTTTAGAAGTGATACAGTGCACATCATGCAGGATCATTCATGAACAAACTCAGTAAGGTGCAAAGGAAGTGGTCATTTCATTTTGCCTGGAGGGTGCCAGGAGAATAAATGGAGAGATGATGACGAGGGAGACAGAGAGTAAGTCAGAGGAGCTGATGGAGGCAAAAAGCCAGGGAATCATGAAAGCGAGAAAACTATGACAGCAATAGAAATACGAAGTGTAGCAAGAAGGTGCAAGAATTACTTACAGTATAATGACTGAAATTGTTGTGGTTTAGATGGTTCATTGATACCTTGAATGGAAAGGAGAGATAGCTTACTTTTTGTTTTCTTTATTTCTCAAACGTTTAGCCTCTAATGGAGCAATGGTTTCAACAAACTCCAGTGTAAATATCTAACTATAAAAGAGACTCATTTACCTGATATGAGGTGTAGCAGATTAAGAGATTCTTAATTAGTAGCAGAATAATGAAAAGACATGCATTTCTAGTTCAAGCCTTGATACTGTACAGTGCATCCCGAAAGTATTCACAGTGCTTCACGTTTTCCACATTTTGTTATGTTCCAGCCTTATTCCAAAATGGATTGAATTCATTTTTTTCCTCAAAATTCTAAACACAATACCCCATAATGACAACATGAAAAAAGTTTTTTTTTTTTGAGATTTGTGCAAATTTATTAAAAATAAAAAACTAAGAAATCACATGTACATAAGTATCCATAGCCTTTGCTCAATACTTTATTGATGCATCTTTAGCAGCAATTACAGCCTCAAGTTTTTTTGAATATGATGCCACAAGCTTGGCACACCTATCTTTGGGCAGTTTCGCCCATTCCTCTTTGCAGCACCTCTCAAGCTCCGTCAGGTTGGATGGGAAGCGTCAGTGCACAGCCATTTTCAGATCTCTCCAGAGGGGTTCAATTGGATTCAAGTCTGGGTCTGGCTGGGCCACTCAAGGACATTCACAGAGTTGTCCTGAAGGTACTCCTCTGATAGCCTGGCTGTGTGCTTACGGTCGTTGTCCTGCTGAAAGATGAACCGTCACCCCAGTCTGAGGTCAAGAGCGCTCTGGAGCAGGTTTTCATCCAGGATGTCTCTGTACATTGCTGCATTCATCTTTCTCTCTATCCTGACTAGTCTCCCAGTTCCTGCCGCTGAAAAACGTCCCCACAGCATGATGCTGCCACCACCATTGGCATGGTTATGAGCGGTGCCTGGTTTCCTCCAAACATGACACCTGGCATTCATGCCAAAGAGTTCAATCTTTGTCTCATCAGACCAGAGAATTTTGTTTCTCATGGTCTGAGAGTCCTTCAGATGCCTTTGGCAAAATCCAGGCTGGTTGCCATGTGCCTTTTACTAAGGAGTGGCTTCCATCTGGGCACTCTACCATACAGGCCTGATTGGTGGATTGTTGCAGAGATGGTTGTCCTTCTGGAAGGTTCTCCTCTCTCCACAGAGGAACACTGGAGCTCTGACCGGTGACCATCGGGTTCTTCGTCACCTCCCTGACCAAGGCCCTTCTCCCCCGATTGCTCAGTTTAGATGGCCGGCCAGCTCTAGAAAGAATCTTGGTCATTCCAAACTTCTTCCATTTACGGATGATGGAGGCCACTGTGCTGATTGGGACCTTCAAAGCAGCAGGAATTTTTCTGTACTCTTCTAGATTTGTGCCTCAAGGCAATCCTGTCTCGAAGGTCTACAGACAATTCCTTTGACTTCATGCTTGGCTTGTGCTCTGACATGCACTGTCAACTGTGGGACCTTATATAGGCAGGTGTGTGCCTTTCCAAATCATGTCCAATCAATTGAATTTACCACAGGTGGACTCCAGTTATGCTGTAGAAACAGCTCAAGGATGATCAGTGGAAACAGGATGCATCTGAGCTCAATTTTGAGCTTCATAGCAAAGGCTGTGAATACTTAGGTACATGTGATTTCTTAGTTTTTTGTTTTTAATACATTTGGAAAAATCCCCCAAAAAACTTTTTTTCATGCTGCCATTATGGGGTGTTGTGTGTAGAATTTTGAGGAAAAAATGAATGTAATCCATTTTGGAATTAGGCTGTAAAAAAAAAAAAAATGTGGAAAAAGTGAAGCGCTGTGAATACTTTCCGGATGCACTGTATATCTAATACTTATGTATAGGTATGTACAGTTTACCAGTAGCAAATTAAAAATAAACACTGCCTCACAGTGGGAAGAGATTTGGAAAATCCTTTAAAGAAGACAGTGGAAAGCGCTGTAAGTGTTTTGATCAAATACTGCACCTCAGTATCATTGGTGTGCTACTTATTCCCACTGGACCAGTAAATCATGGGAGTATTCAGCTTTTTTTTATTGGATGTTATAAAGCAGTGGTTCCTAACCTTTCTTCTATGACACCCTCCACCGGCACTGGTTGTCCAAGATTAGCCAGATCCCCCTCCAGCCCTGCTTGTGTACATGCAGCAAAAGAATAAAGTGATTTGTTAAAAATATTTATATGCAAAACAGAAATATATGGTTCAATAAGACTGCATCTACATAAATGTTCAGTACTCTGGATAGTCATTTGTTACATTGACCTTCAGTTTTCAAATTTGCTATTCTGTTATTTGCTGCCACGCGCCACACCCTTAAATGTTTGATTCTAATAAAGGTAAATAACACATTTACTGTACCTTTACTGAATTTACCATATGAAACCCTGCAAATTTAGGAGCGAGATAGTATAAACGTACAAGAAACCCACAAATTTAAATGATTAATTTTGCAAATATGTAAGAAAATGGCTTAAATTTAGATGACAAAAAATGCAAATATGGGGGAGGGGTATGCCATTTTTTAGATAAACAACAAGTTTAGGGAAAGAAATACATTTACATGGGGAAAATCTCTATATTCACAAAGTAGGTAATTGCAAGAAAAAAAAAAAAACCCAAATTTACAAGAAAAGCTGCAAATTTAGGTAAAATAAAGTTGCATACACATGAAAAAATTTACATATTTATTATAGAAGACTTGTTTTTTGTTTTTTTTTTCCCTGAGCTTCAAACAGACACTCACAGTAACACGTACTCTTTCCTTTGGCACCTGTAACCACATAGACCATATAGGACAGAATCTTATTTTGGTGGTTCATTGCAAGATCATTTAGCGTGGCATGGAGGTCTCAAGATTACAGGCATTATAATCTCCAAGGCAAGCGAGAACCCTGTGCACATTATGCAATATTTCTCCTTGGGGAAAAATGCAAAGCTCTGATTAGCCTCACTGACCTCCATGGCTGAAATTAACTCTTTAGCACTGTGTTCCCTTCATGCTGTGTGGTTGCACTGCACTCTCGATTAGCCTTCTGGCATGCCTGCTCTCAGCTATTTATCCAGGCACTCATTCTGCACAACACCTTTTCTCTCCTTGGAATAAATTGCCTGGAACATTTTGTTGCAGAGGAAAAGAAGGAGAAAGAAAGCAGCCCCAGATGCCTCATCTCATGAACTTATGAGAGCCCTGGCAGTCCTTGAGCCCTTTAAAGAAGATTGTTGCTCTCTCTGTAGGACATACACTACTCACAAAAAGTTAGGGATATTCGGCTTTCGGGTGAAATTTCAGGATGCACCTGAAGTGCACTATAACCTTTATAGGTGAACTTAATTTGACCTTCTTTAACCTTTTGAATACACATGTCCAACTGTTCAATGTTTCAGTACTTTTTGTGTAACTTGCTCTTCTCTAACAAGGTGCTTAATAGCAAAATTCACGACAGCTGTTTGATCCATGAATTGACCAATAAATTTTATGGTTCAATTAGAATTGATATTTAAAAAGTCCTCTTCATCATGCTGTTCACATTTTGACATCATGGGACCAAGCCGACGCCTAACAATTCATGAACAGTACCTTGCCATTGTGAGGCTTGAAACAGGATGTTCTCAGAGGGACGTGGCCACTAAGCTTAGAGTGTCACAGAGTGTCATCAGCAGGTTGCAACAGAGATACAGAGAGACTGAAAGAGTCATAGAAATGTATAGAAGTAGACGTCCTTTGGCTACATCCCACGCTGATGACAGCATCATTGTGAACAGTGCCCTGTGGAACTGGATGATGAAGGCCACTGAACTCTAGGCACATTTAAGGAAGGTGAGAGGCACCCAAGTGTCATGTCATACCATTCAAAACTGTTTACATCAGTGTGGTCTGCATGCTAGACAACCTGCAAGGGTGCCTGACCACACCACCAGGCACAAGCGTCATTGTCTTGCATGGGCCAGAGAGCATTCATACTGGACAAGGGACCAGTGGGCCTCAGTACTGTTCTCTGATGAAAGTCGATTCACGTTGAGCAGTAATGATGGCTGCCAGTGATGCTAGAGATGTCAATTAAAGCGTTATGCATCAGCCACTGTTGTCACCAGACGAGTCTTTGTTGGTTGGTGGTGTTACAGTCTGGGCAGGTGTGTCTAGTCAATACACAACTGCCCTACACCTTGTGAATGGTATAGTGACAAGCCGATACTACCTGAATAGCATCATTAATCCAGTCATTGTGTTCCTGCATGAACAACACAGGCCTAATTTCATCTTCATGGATGACAATACTCCAGCTCATTGAGGTTGCATCATTAAGAAACTGCTGCTGGAGACTGGGGTACCTCAAGTGGAGTGGCCTGCACTTTCTCCAGACCTGACTTCCGCAGAAAACCTATAGTAATATAATAATAATGGATTAGATTTATATGGTGCTTTACATGTGAAGTGACATTTCAAAGCGCTTACAGTGAGTCCATTATTCATTCACTCCAGACAGACATTGATAGTGGTAAGCTACTACTGTAGCCACAGTTACCGTGGGGCAAACTGATGGAAACGTGGCTGCCAATCCACGCCAATGGCCTCTCCGATCACTACCAAACATTTATACACATTCATTCCCAGTGTCATTGACACTGGAGGCAAGGTGGGTAAAGTGTCTTGCCCAGGGACACAACGGCAAGATGGCTGAGGAGAGCGGGATTCGAACCACCAACCCTCTGGTTATTGGATGACCAACTCTTCCTCCTAAGCCACTGCCGCCCACATTTCCCTCCTCTGTTCTATTTTTGCTGAGCACCAAGCTGGACGGCAGGAAGTTCCATTTTTATATGGTCTTTGGTATGACCCGACCGGGACTTGAACCCCAACTTCCCGGTTGTGGGGCGGATGCTGTACTTCTAAGCTGCCACTCCGGCTGAATCTATGGGATCAGCTGAGTCACTGTATCGAGGCTCATAACCCTGCACCCCACAACCTCAATGACTTGAGGGCCGCCCTTCAAGAAGAGTGGAATTTCACGCCTCAGCAGACAATAAGTCGACTTGTGAACAACATGAGACGTCGTTGTCGAGCTGTAATTGATGCTCAAGGGCACATGACAAGTTATTGAGACAGTGACATTTTTCGTTATGGTGTACACACCACTGTTGTTGGCTTTTGTTTCAATAAATTGTTTGAGATGAGGAAATCACCATTGCATGCTTCTACTTAAATGCCCTACTTTCATGATATAATATCACTGTAGCATTAACTTTTTACATTTTCCATAAATTTCACCCAGAAGCCAAATATCCCTAACTTTTTGTGAGTAGCGTATGTGGAATTCCTTCTGCACACACAAGTTAGTTTAAGGGGTGTGTCCCTCTAATTCTACCAGTCATGAAACTGGGTTTTGTTTTTTTTTTTGTTTTTCTGCTCATGAAGTTGGACAAGCCTTTGCAGGGCCAAGATAAATATCCAAGATGGCTGCTTCCATGCACCACACTAGTATAAAATGTGTTATTTCCATGTAATTATTTGTAAGATTGTTTGGACTGTAAGTTCAGACACCATCTTCTAGTTGGTCGTACACATAGTGCTGCCCACTTTCCATCTTTGAACATGCTTCAGTGGGTTTTTTAAAAGAAAATTACCACATCATTGGTTTCAGTGGATATTGCTAAGAGTGGCTAGCAAGAGAGTCGGGTTTTTGACGTGTTGCTCTGGAATATGACTAAACTTTGACGTGACATTATGTTGACATCTGGTTTTTGACCTCCAGTCTTGAAGGAATATATCAATAGTCTTTATGCATATTGTGTGTGCTTGGCATTTGTGGACAACCCAGAAGAGATCTGAAGGGCTAGTTTCCTCCAGGTAAAGGGCATAGATTTATCCTTGTATTTTTTACTGCTTGAGAGACACATTTTGAGATACAGAGAGAGATACGGAGAGAGAGAAATTGCATAACACTCTAAGAGTTAGATATTCAGCCAGCTTTTGACTGACGGCATTCACATACGTAATCTCCAGCAGGCCAAACTGCATCCAGTTTGAACAATCTCAAACATGTACAGCCTTTTTTTTCCCTTTCCCATATTTCTCTTTGTAATTTGTGTCAGGGTTATATCTGCATTGCTAGCCATTCCTTTTTTTAACCACCCATAAAGCTTACATGGGCTCAGCATTACAATTTCTTTTTTATAGAATGCTATCCACCACAGGTAAGAAAATTACTGTCTCTACTACACCAGAGGGAAAATTTGGCAGCCAGCAGAGCCAGAGTCAAATATGTTAATGCAAGATAATAATCCACTCTGCCAAAGAAATGAGAATTATTGTGAATGAGGACCTGTGTGATTTATGCTTCACATTACTGCACATCTTCAACCTTAGCCAGCAGATATTTCAGAGATGATAATGCACGAGGCCCAAAGTGCACCCTAAGCAAGAAAACTATTTTTGAGAGAATTGATTTACCGCTGAGGTTAAATCTGGATGGCCCTCATACTTAAGGCTAGATTTAAAAGACCTATCATAATTTTAGATTGAATCCTTATAAAAGTCACTTCTAAAAGTTCTAGAATTTAAGACTGTTAGTATAGTTTTAATTTTAATGCATTTCACATATTTGGAAATGTGTTACACAATAACAATTTTTTTTCTATATTAAGACTTTGGAGGGACAGGATTAGAAATGACTATCAGATGGATGGCTCAGGTTGAGCGGTATGTAGACAAAGAAAGAGAGGCAAAGCTGAGATGGTTTGGGCATGTGAAGAGGACGGATAGTGGATATATTTGACAAAGGATGTTGAAGATGGAGCTGCCAGGCAGGAGATAAAGAGGAAGACCACAAAGAAGATTCATGGATGTAGTGAAGGAGGCCATGGAGAGGGTTGGTCACCCTAAAGAGAGCAGACAAAAAAAGAAGTTTCTATATTAACACTTTGCAGTACTGCCTTTGAAACAGATCTTAGCTTTTATAGAGGGTATGCGTATGATGTCACCGAACGGAACTCATGATAGTTAAAAACACTGAGTGGCAAAAATGGGTGGCAGCATCAGGGTGTATGCAGTAAGACACAAAAATACATATTCAGTATACAGTATATTCAGTCACAGCAGTACACAGAGTAGCTGGTTGTATTGTGGAGAGCTAATCTTATTGTTCTATCTTGATTAATTCACAAAAATAAATAAATAAATAATTGAAGGCTCTGAATCAGTTCTTTGCTTACCATGTGCTCCTTGGTCTTTTCCCACACATAACTACAGTCAAGTGAATGGTGTGATATTAACATCTAAAGTAAAAGAAGTACTCTGTGCACTGCTGTGACTAAATATTTTGTGATTTTTATGTTTTGCTGCATACAAAATAAAGCTGTCACATATGATTGCCACTCGGTGCTTTGTTGCTATGGTAACTGTCCTGTAACTGCTAAGAATTCTGTTCCAGTGCATCCCCTCTATAGTTTACCAACTTACAGTTTGAATGGATTGCTGTTCCTGTTACAGTCTAAAGCAGGGGTCCTCAAATGTTTTTGCTAGGGGTCCGTATTTGTTTTTTCCAGTGGACCAGAGGTCCAGAGCAGTGCAAGCATGCTGCATGGGCAGACATTTCATTTTTATGATGGGAGGGACAATAAACAGAACATTTTCTCCAGAGTAAATATTGAGGGGACAATATAAGTATTATTGTTGTCAGTCAAATTTATGAGAAAGAATGTACAGCTGTATGCTTATGGGGGAAAAGGCTGCAAATTTACAAGAAAAAAAGTCATAAATTAAAGAATATTCAATTCTTTTTAAAGAAAATTGCAAATTTAAAAGAAAAAATTGCACATTTACAAAAAGTCATGTTTACTAGAAAAAAGTTGCAAATTTAGTGAGAAAAAAATGTAAATTTACAAGAAAAAAACTCATCTATTATTAAAAAGTCACAAATTTACAAGAAAAGAATTACAGATTTAGGCTGCGTGTCCACTAAATGTGTTTTTTTCAGCTGTGGGCGACTGTTTTCTATTCATTCTCTATATAGTCCAACATCTACAGCGCTGAGCGTCCTGGGTGCTGAAATGCTTTCGGCAGTGGCCGCTTTTTGCCGCGGCACTCAGGGCGCTCAGAGTTGAAAAAATTTAAACTTTTCAGACTGCAGCTGAGCTCATCAATGTCAGACCTTTCTAAGCAGCCAATCAGAATTAAGGAAGAGCGGGACATAGGACGCCGGTACAGTCTGTACTCAGACTCCTGCTTTCCGTGTAATCGCATCCAGAGCTGCTACCAATGCGAGAATACGTGTCCTGTCTATTGTTATTTAGAGACTGCTATTATAAAATAAGTAGTAAGTCTGACCATAGGAAAAGTGGAAGTGCAGAGCTGTGATTGACAAGTTGTTGCTGCGATGCAGGACATAGACTTTTTTTTCCCAGAGCACAGCGCACAAACACTGAAAAAAAAAAAAAAACGTTCAGGGCAGTCAGGCGACAAAAAATGGGTTTGGTGGACACGCAGCCTTAAGATGCAAAAACAGCAAATTTATGAGGGAAAAGTGGCAAATTGGCAACAAAATTTTTACATTTACAAATAAATGTAGTAAATTAATGAGAAAAAGTTACAAATTTATGAGAAAAGATGCAAATTTTAAAGGAAGAAAGTGTCCCCCCCGGGCCCCCTTGATTTATGCCTATGTCACCAGACTGTTCTGCTGTGGGAGGAGCTGGTGAAGGCAGCCACTTTCAGAACAGACTTTCACAACTCTGTTGCTTTTTGCTGTTGTGTCATAGATGTAACAACAATCCTGTTTGCAGCTTGATATGACGATTTCAGTGCATTTATTTTTGTTCTTACCTTTGAATTTTGAGGAAATGTCTCTTCAAAATTCCTATGCTTGCTTGCACTCATAATGCTGTTTCAAATTGGAAACCTTTATCATAGCTATGGTCTCCTGGCATATCAAGCACATTGGTCTTGTGCTGGTAGGAGGAAGAACAAATGCAAATTGCTCAGTCCATTCATTTTTGAATTGCTGATTTTCACTGCCCACTTTTCTTTTAGCAGCGAACTTGGAACGTACCATTTTCATTCAATCTAGGCTCCCACCGCTGGCTATTGATCCGAAAGTGAAAGTAAAAAGTGCCGCTCACGCTGCAGCCACTCGCGTGCTGACAGGCTGTCAGCGCATTGTTGGCATGGAGATAACCGTCCATGTTTACAGGTGCTGACCAAACCAAAACACATAGTGAAAGAATCACAGCTCGGGGGCCACAAATAAGCGGCTCACAGTCTGGATGTGGCCCATGGGCCACCTATTGGGGGCCACCACTCTAAAGGATTGCACTGAATATAACCTTGACCAATAATTTCTGCATCTTTCAAGAAGGCTTCCCAAAGAATTTAGAATTAAGTTATAAATAGGGAATTTAGAATTAAGTTTAAAATTTTTCAACTCACAAAGTTCTAAATCAGGGGTCACCAACTGGCAGACTTCGTTCCTGCCCCGGACCTTGAGAGTCCCCCGTCTGGTCTCTGAGCCTTATTAATATAATTTGGGGAAAAATTATACTGTTTTGTTTTAACCAAACAAAAAAGCGGAACTCAAGTGCTGTATTGGCGGGGGCCGCCTGGACATTTCACGTTCTCCGTGGCAGAGCCGTATGGCTCTGCTCCGTGGGATACAGCGGGCGGACAGCCATGCCTCCTTCCCGATGTAACCCGTGGAATGAAACGCTGCTGGGAAATTGTGTCCACCGCCACTCTGGCTGCCTGCGATGGTATGGGTCCACCGGGGGTCTGTTGACAGAAGGTCCCCGTGGCTCCTCCACGCCTTCCTGGGACAGAATCCCCTTTGGGCTGCACGGCGTTGTTTATGGAGGTGATTTCTGCGACCCTCTGATGCCATGTCAAAACAATAATTTGCTCTGTGTGTTACTGAACATGAAAAGTTCCACACACATCCATCTCCTCTCTCCCTGTGACAGAGTGTTACCCAGACAGACACAGACAAAGTTACAAAGATAAAAACATTGGCATTAAAAAAAAAAAAAATCTCCAAAGGAATTTTGTACTGTGGAATTAATTATGTTTTCTATCGCTTTTTTAGGCTTACAGTTTGAAATGTTTTGTTTTTAAATACTGAACATATAGTATAGAGGCGGACTTTTGTGAGATTTTGTTTTGTAAATATTAATCTTTTTAAATGTATGCAATTTAGTTTGTGTTCACCTGTAAAACTTACCATTTTTAGGATTTAAGTTGTAGATTTTAGAATTTTTAAGTTATTTATTTGGAGTCAAAAACGCATTTAGTGTTCCCCTGTATTATTATGATGAAATTATTAGGTTTTATTTGAAATTGAGCAAATAATTTATTGGATTTTTTTGTTTAAAAAATACAGAACTAAGAGCAGCTAAAACATCTGCTTAATAAAATAATGTGTAAAAGCAAAAGATATTGGCCTGCTGGAGACAGCTGTGGTCTTCTGAAAGAATGTCCATGAAAAGATGACACTTCTTAAAAGCATGTTTTCAGATAAACTTGTCCATGTGACTTGTCACATTTCTCTTCCATTTCTTTTATTAAAAGATGTTTGAAGTAAATTCATGATTCACTGCAAACACTTGGCATTAACCCTCAAGCGACCGAGTGGGGTCATTTACGACCCCAGCCATATAATTTAATGTGCCGTCTCTTTATTTTTTATCCAGATTTTCTTTGCTAGCATGAATTTGTCAGTCTACTAATCCTACACACTTTCATAGTTTTTTGCAGGGATCAACCAATTGGTGTGGCGTAGACATTGCAAACTCTTGTGGGGTCATTTATGACCCCGAAGAGAAGCACTGGTTTTTAAACATTGGTTTTATAAATTTTATTCAAATGTTCTACTTCTAATAGTTGGTTAGTTAATCCCTTCACACCTGAAGGTGTATATGGGCAGCACCTATCTCAGTTTCTCTGACCCTAGGCCACACAGCTACTGTAAGTAGTGAAAGCTACAGCGGGGGGTCAGTCCTCTGGTAGCTCTGTGTGTAACTTTACTTTCCCCATTCCATTATGCGGAGCACCATGCTAGAAGGCAGAAAGCACCATTTTTATATGGTCTTTGGTATGACCCGGCCGGGATTTGAACCCCTGCCTCCCGGGTGTGGGGCGGATGCTCTACCAACTGAGCCACCACTCTGTTTTCCACTTCTAATCAGTACTTTATATTGTATTGCAGTGAACCATGGCTAACAGACCTAGGATAGCAAGATTTACATTTGTCTGTTTGTCTGGATTTGTCGGTTTGTTTGTCTGTTTGTTAGCAAGATAACTCAAAAAGTTATGGACGGATTTTCATGAAATTTTCACAGCTTGTCAGAAATGGGGTATCCTACAGATGATTAGATTTTGGTGGTGATCCGGATCACCGTCCACAAGAAAACCGCCATTACGCAAAATGCCATAATAGGTATCATGATCATCATGTAACTACAATAATAGGTATCATCATCATTGTGATGATGATATGATGACTATGATGACTATGATGATGATGATGATGTTCCAAGAGTGAACTGACAAGGACTGTCTAAATAAATGTAATATTGTTCTTACAGTCTGCGTTTTGGTTATTTCTTGCAATAAAAGTATTATTAGCAAACACATTTTACATTAGATCATTATAAAATACCTGTCTTAAATACAGGGAGTAGTTTTGGTATGATAAACCTCCAACCAGCCAAGCATGCTGCTTCTTATCGTGAGAAAGATCCCTAGCCCTAATTCGGACCTCAGCTGGAGAGGAGGACTGACTTATTGAACCTCTCACATACACACTACTGCACCTATGGACATTTTGTATATTATAGTTAGTTATTCTTTTTCCCCAAGTATG
This sequence comes from Pholidichthys leucotaenia, assembly GCA_020510985.1. Classification (NCBI taxonomy): domain Eukaryota; kingdom Metazoa; phylum Chordata; class Actinopteri; order Cichliformes; family Pholidichthyidae; genus Pholidichthys; species Pholidichthys leucotaenia. The sequence goes on from CM035839.1 coordinate 157,732,498, forward strand.
TCTCAGGGATGTGTGAATGGATGGGGGGTGGGGGTGGGGTGGGGGGTGGAGCTATGTGGGAGTGTGTCTTAATCATGCTGCTTCTTATATGGATGCCGAGAGAAACGCAATTTCATCTTGCCTGCACTACAGTTGTATGTACAGCAATATGACAATAAAGTTTGATTTGATTTGATTATAATAAGGATCCCTGTACAGAGCACAATGGGGTCATAAATGACCCCACTTGGTCATTTCAGTCCGTAAAATAGCTTGGTCGCTTGAGGGTTAAAAGTACCAAACTGTCACAGAGATTTAAAAAAAATCCTGATAAAAAACAAAAAATGCATCGAGAATCGTTTTAGAATCAAATCAGAGACCCTGAATCATAATTGTATCGTGAGAAAGATCCCCAGCCCTAATTCGGACCTCAGCTGGAGAGGAGGACTGACTTATTGAACCTCTTGCACTTTTAGTTGGTGACCCCTGCTCTAAATAATCAGGCCCCTTGTTATTTAAAAGCTCTGATACTACCTTATCATCCTAACAGAGCACTATGCTCCCAAAATGCAGGCTTACTTGAAAAACCTAAAATCTCGAAAAGTATAAAGGGAGGCAAAGCTTTCAGTTATCAGGCTTCTCTCGTTTGGAACCAGCTGTCAGTCTGAATTCGGGAGACAGACTGGATATCTGTTTTTAAGAATAGGGTTAAAACCTTCTTTTTTGACAAAGCCTATAGTTAGGGTCAGATCAGGTGACCCTGAACCCTCCCTTAGTTATGTTGCTCATATATTTAGATAGCCAGGGGACCTCCCATGATGCACTGGGCTTCACTCCTCTCTTCACTGTCAATGTAATATTTTTGCTGGTCATTAACTTTTTTTGTTCTCTTCCATAGATTGAGTCCCCGCCGTGCTGTTTGCGCTCTCCTTGTCTGTTCTTTTCTCCTTCTCTCTATCCCCTCACCTCCCCAGCCAGTGGCAGGAGATGACTGCCCCTCCCTGAGCCTGGTTCTGCTGGAGATTTCTTCCTGCTAAAAGGGAGTTTTTCCTCTCCACTGTTGCCAAGTGCTTGCTCACAGGGGATTGCCTGATTGCTGGGTTCTTTCTGCAATTGTGGGGTTTTCCCCTACAGTTTGATAGTGCTATGAGATGACTGTTGTGAAATGATGCTATATAAATAAAGTTGAATTGAAGTGAATTAATGCCTTGTTGCCAATTTCAAGGTTTTACCCTGTCAAAGTGATTTCCTTAGAGAGCATCAAATGGATGCTAAGAGATAGTTCTTTCTTTAAAAAAGTCAAGTGAGTCACTGTAAAAAAACAAAACAAAACAAAACAGTTGTTTGTGTACCAACTAGGAATAATGTCAGAACCTTATTTAATAATGGTTTGTGGGTGCTGAAACATACAAAATACAAACCACATTCACAAAAAGTAGCAAACTGATTTACTAAGATCAAGCAATGACAATTGCATACTTCAAATGAGTCAAAAAAAAAAACAAAACACTATGGATTTTGCAGACAGGGCAAGTTTTTGCTCCTGTCCCCAAACTGGGGGAGACAATGCAGATAGAATTGTTGCACATAGGCAAAGCCGATTTATCAAGGTGAAAAGCAATTTGCTGTCTGTTTTTGCACCTGAATTTACCATGTTTCAGAAGCAGGTGCAATGTGCTTTGTACATTGGTTACTCCTGTTATGGCAGTTAGGAGGACAGCAAAGAGTAACTTAACATGCTTCCAGAGGTGTTCAAAAACAAAAACCAAGATAAAATATTCAGTTATTTGTAATGTTGATTTAAGGTCACATCACTCAGGCCTACTTGTAGATTTGTTTAAATGTGCTATCCTAATGGCATTTAGAAGTGTCAGTACAGTATAGGGAAATATGTATTAAACTCGCTTAAGACCTTCACAAACCAATTGTTGCAAAATGCATTGATGGATTTGGTTATAGATGTATATAAAAGCATTTGAATCTTCCAGTAACCAACGTTAGGGCCGTTTTCCAAACAGGAGTTCCAAGCAGGATATTTTACCAGGGAGCCAGAATTATAGTTAGAAGAGTCACCAAGAGCCAAGGAAAACTGGGAAAGACTTGGAGGCAGCAGGTACAATTGTGAAAGAGAAAACAATAGACAGTACACTTCACCGCAGTGGGCTCCATGCACACTCACCTAACAAAAGTCCATGATTAAAGAAAAGGCATGTTGAAGCTCATTCAAAGTTTACTAAACAGCTTTTGCACAAGCCTGTAAAATACTGGGAGAATATATGGCTGGCATACTAGACACCATGTCATCACCCAATAAACACTACTCCAACTGCAAATGTTGGAGTGGAAGTGTCATGTTGTGGGGCTGTTTCTCATGGCATAACACTGGTGGACTTTACATAACTGAAGGAACAATAAATGCAACCAAGTATCAGAATATTCTTGAAAATAATTGGCTGCCATCCACCAGAATGATGAGGACGGAATGAGGTGGTCCTTCTAGCAGGACAAAGATCCCAAAGACACAGCAAAAGAAACTCTACTAGTCTACAACAAAGAAAATCAAGTTGTTAGATATTGCCCAGTCAATCCCTTGACTTAAATCCAATTGAAATCTTCAGGATTTAAAGGCAGTCTGTTTAGAAGAATGGGCCACATCCATCTGAGCACTGCAGGAGATTAGTTTCTTTTTACAGCAAGGATGTTGAAACGTCATCACAAAGACTTCGGTGCCACCCTTACCTCAAAGGGAATGTTGGGGTAGAAGGAGAATTAACTACAGTATTAGTCACTACTAACAGAGAAGTGAATGCTGGTACCTGCCAAGTACGTGAAGCATGGATTTGACTAGATGTTACTTTGCTGATAAACATGACACATAATTTTCCAATGACTGTAAATAATATTGAATACATTGATGCTAATTAGCTTTTGCTGGTTAGTATCTCAGCACTAATTTAAGTTTTTGCTAAAGAGTGCATTGTGAAGGAATGAAAGGATGAGACACAAGAGCTGCCAGTTCAGAACTTTACTTAACTCCAGCAATAATTGGAATGACATTTGGTGCCAATGCACATAAATAAATATTCCCCCTTCTCTCCTCCCTTCTCCCCAAGTCACTGGGTGTGAATGGAGCCTCCTTGTGGTCCGACACACAGCCACCCTTTCCCCCCCGAACACCCAGAAGGAGCCTTATCAGTCCAGCACCTGGGCTTGAGCAATCACCCATAACAGCTGTATCGTGGAGCAGCTGGCCCAGCCGAAGGGTCTCCAGGTCGAGGCGGGGAGGAAAACAACTCAGTCTCCGGTCTTGGCAAAAAGTCCTCTGTAGGGGAAAGACGGACCTGCAAACCCACAACAGGCGAGCGTCCATGCTGAGGAGTCTGGGCCAGCACCACCTGCAGGTCTGCCAACATGTGAGCAGGCTTGAGCGTATCTATGGATCCTGCACCCCCCAAAATCCAACACAAAATGTTTTTCACCCATTTCCAAAACCCTAAAAGGGCAGTCGTAAAGCGGGAGCAGCGGAGTCTTTTGGGCATTGTGTCTGACGAAAACAAACTTGGCATGCTTTAAATGCTTCGGAACAAAAGTGCGGGGGACAATGGTGCACCGGCCCTGGAACGCTAACTGACTCAACCCTAGGAAAAAACTGCACGGACGAGTTGGTGCCGGGTGCGAGCCCCTCCAGCAAAAATTCACTCGGGATCCACACCGGCTGACCAAAAACAAGCTCAGCCGGGGAAGCTGCAAGATCTTCCTTGGGCACTGAGCGTAACCCAAGTAGGACCCAAGGGAGGCGGTCGACCCAATTCGCATCCATCAACAAGACTAAATGCGGCTGTAAGCGACCTGTGGAACCTTTTGCACAAACCATTAGCCTGCGGCTTGTACGTGGTGGTACGGTGAACTTTGACCCCCAGGCCATGGTGCATTAGAGTTCCGAAATGAACTGGGGACTGCTATCGGATTTGTTGTCCGATGGGGAACTGAAACACGTGACCCAAGATGACAAAAATGCACGGGCTACGTCAGCAGAAGTGATGGAAGCCAATGGGATTGCCTCTGGCCAATACGTGTTGCGGTCCACTATCATCAAAAGTTGCGTGAAACCTTGTGACGGCAGAAGGGGCCCACGAAGTCCACATGGACGTGGTTGAATCTCCTGCTCGGAATCCGGAAAGGTTCGGGGGGGGGGGGGTCTGGTGTGCCTCTGAACCTTAGCGCATTGGCATGCAACGCAAGCTGCAGCCCACTCCTTCACATCCTTGCGTAAGTGGGCCGAACAAATTTGGAGCCCACCTGCTTAACCGAAGCACGGACGCCAGGATGCGAGAGAGTGAACGGATTCAAGAACGCAGCGGCACTAAGAGATTGGAACAACTGGGTGGGGATGGCTGGTGGAGATGTCACAAAGCGGGGGGGAGGGGGGCAACCCTGTTGTACCACCTTGCTTTCTAGTCTAAGGCCCGTACCCACGGAATGGAGCACGAGAATATCTGCGTCTCCTGGTTGGTTGGCGGCCATGGCGGAAAAATCACTGCCCAGGTAGACTGGAGAGACCAGCGCATGCAACAGTCGGCCACAACATTGACCTTTCCGGCCACATGATGAATGTCCATAGTGAACTCCAATATTGCGGCTAGATGACGTTGCTGATGTGCTGACCATGGTTCAGAGATTTTGGACATCGCGTAGGTTAGAGGTTTGTGGTTGACAAACTCGGTAAATACACGATCCTCAAGCCAAAACTGGAAGTGGTGCATAGCCAGGTAGAGAGCCAATAATTCTCTGTCAAAAGTGCTGTACTTATGCTCGTTGTCGCACAGTGTGCAGCTGAAAAAGGCAAGAGGTTGCCATGAACCGGAAACATACTGTTCCACCACTGCTCCCACCATAACATCAGACACATCCATAGTGCAATCCGCACTGATTGGGATGGATGTGCCAGCAAAGCTGCACTGGCGAGCACAGCTTTGGTGCCCAAAAAAGCCTGGACCCGATTGGGGGTCCAGTCGATGCCATCCTTGGGTTTCTTTTCCTTGAGTGCATGGTAAAGTGGTTGCAGCAGCTGGGCTGTCCGGGGAAAGAAACAGTTGTAAAAATGAACCATCCCCAAAAACTCCTAAAGTGCCCTCACGGTCTGTGGACGTGGGAAATCCGAAACCGCCCACACTTTTTCCGACAGTGGAACCGTGCCCTTAGATGAGATGCGATGGCCCAAGAAATCAATTTCTGGCAACCTGAAGTGACATTTTGCTGGATTAACTAACTATCAATCCGTGTTCCTCCAGCCATCGGAAAACTTGCTTCAAATGAGAGAGGTATTCCTCCTCAGATGCGCTAGCCACAGGAACGTCATCCAGGTAGATGAACACGAACGACAAATCATGAAGCACCGCATCCATCATCCTCTGAAAAGTCTGAGCCACACCCTTAAGTCCGAATGGCATGCAAAGAAACTCAAAAACGCTGAAGAGTGTTATTATCACTGTTTTTGAAATGTCTTCAGCGCGCACTGGGACCTGGTGGTCATCGTGGACCAGATCCACCTTAGAAAAAATAGACATTCTGGCCATGTGCACTGAAAAATCCTGTATCTGAGGGATGTGGATAACAGTCGTGCTCCGTGATGTTGTTCAGGTTACGGAAATCACCGCATGGCCGCCACGAACCCTCGGACTTTGGCACCATGTGCAGTGGGGAAGCCCAAGGGCTATTGGAGCGCCTAATGATCCCTAAATGTTACAAGTTAGCAAACTCTTCCAGCGCAATGGCTAGCTTAGCTGTGTCGAGGCGGCATGGGCATGTGAAAACCAGAGGGCCCTTTGTGGTGATAAAATGCTCAAACCCATGCTTGGTCACAGCAGCGGAAAAAATTAGGCACTGTGAGCAAGGGAAAATCAGAAAGCAAGCACTGGTACATGTCCCGTGAGGCTAAAAAAATTAGCATGTGTTAGTGGCCCAGCTCCCCGAGTTGTACAAGGCAGTGAAGAAAAAGAAACAGCATCAACCAAACGTCTATTAGCAACGTCTACAAGGAGACCATAAGCACACAGAAAGTCAGCACCTATGATAGGAACCAAGGTGGCAGCAACCATAAAGTCCTACTTGTAGTTGTGTCCATGAAAACATACAGCCACTGACCTTTCTCCAAATATCTTGATAGGGGAGCCATTAGTGGCACTTAACGATGGGCCACAGCCTTCTGCCAGTCCATGAGAACCAGTTGGCAAAATAAGACTCTTCTGGGAACCAGAGTTGACCAAAAACCGTCTCACGGAACATGTGTCCTCGAGGAAAAGCAGCTTCTCCTTGTTACCAGCGGTCATAGCTGCTGCTGACCACTGGCTGGTCCATTTCCCGGCATCCTGAAATAGCACGGCAGGAAGCAATGCTGCACGTTGGTGCCGAAACGCTGATGGTAGAGGCACACAGTCCTGGTCCGGCGTCTCCGAGTGGCTATCCTGGCAACAACCGGCGTCTCAACAGCCTCCGTGGACTCTGCCGAAGGTCCCGATGTTACCGTTGGGACACCGAAAGTCCTATTTGCCAGGATAATGCAGTCCGCTTCTTCCGCCAGCACGCAGTAGTCTCTGGCAGCCAGCAGCGGCAAGTTGGCAAAAATTGTCCCTGTCAAAACTGGCAGTTTCCTGAGGAAGAGATGGGTGAAGAGAAAAGATCCATCATCTGTGCCCAGCAAAGCTAGCATACTTTCCATTAACTCCACAGCTGAGCCGTCGCCTAACTCAGAGTGAGAGAGGAGCTTGTCTGCTCTCTCCCCGTCAGAGAGGGTGTAGCGCCGTAACAGCAGCTGCTCGAAAGCGGCGTATTTCCCTTGTGGTGGGGGGGTCCCGGAGCAGGCTCATGGCGCGCTGAGTGGAGTGCAGGTGAAGCGAAACCACCACATAATGGTATCTCGTGTCGTCTGCAGAAATCCCACGGAAGGCAAACTGAACCTCAACGTGGATGAACCAGGCAGCGGGATCATGGAGCCAGAAGTCTGGGAGCTTGACTGCCATGGCGAATGAGGCTAGGGTCTCAGAGGGAAACCCTAGCGTGGGTGTTACCGAAGAGGAGATCGCTTCATCTTCCATTTTGAACATTATTGATGTCGTAGGTCATCAGTGTGGAGGAATGAAGGGACGAGACACGAGAGCTGCCAGTTCAGAACTTTACTTAACTCCAGCAATAATAGGAATGACATTTGGTGCCAATGTGCATACATAAATAGTCCCCCATCTCTCCTCCCTTCTCCCCAAGTCACTGGGTGTGAGTGGAGCCTCCTAGTGGCCCACCACAACATAACATTAAATTGATATGTCCTGTATTTGTGTACTCTAAATGTTAGTGATACAGTCTGAACTGCTGGTTACTTACAGTATTTCAGGTTACAGAAACCATTTGATTGGTGAGCCAAAGCCATCAAAGTCATTCTCCACATGGAGACTTACTGCCTAGTAAGCAATGTGTGGGTGGAGGCGAGGTTGAAGTCATTTTTGTGCCTGCTTGCTTGAATGGGTTCACAGAGCACTTTGTAGCATATTTGCATGTAGAACATATTGTTCTGAATGTCTAACTTCCCGTTAAAATTACAGACAGTGAGCGAAATAACACACTCTGGCGGTTACACTAATGAAGCTGAAGTGGCCAAGTGAAGAGCTGTTATATCTAAAGAAGAGTGCAAAACCAACTGGAACAAAACAGAGCACAATGTATCTAAATTACCCAAAATAAACCCACACATGTACAACAGAACACACAGTGTGATAGGAGCTGTTTTTGGCTGTGCCAATGCATAGCCATTACAAGGAAGTACAAACAGGAGAAAGTAACATAGATGCAAATTCTTAATTAGTACATTATCTGAGTTTGTTGCTGAAAGGGTTTGTTGCACAGGTGGAAATTTAAGACAATCCAATGTTTAAGATTTAGAGGAGGCTTTGACGTGTCTGGCTATATTACCAATGTACTAAGCAGATCAATTTGTATTGTTTGTTTTGGTTTCACCTATATTTTTGCTCCCTTTTCATTTTTCTTCTTTCTACCTCAAACTGACAAAAAAGAAGGAAAATGTTGGAATGTCTTGTGCTGTAGAGAGGAGCAATATCTAATCATGTGTTAAAATGACTATATGTCTTCATGTTAAGAGTGTGTGTGTGTGTGTAGGAGTGTTCATGTTGGGGTGCACGGCTGTGTGCATTGTGCATGAGAGGCGCCGAAGATTGCCCCTCTGTCCTGCTGTGCTGACCCTTCCCTCTGATGAAAGTGTAGCTGACTGAGTAGAAGCAAGTCATGTGTGAGTGTTTGTATACTCAGCAGAGAAGTTGAGGGCAGGAGTGTCACTTAAACCGAGCCGAGAACTAAAGTCTGTCTGTTCAAGACTTCTCTTGTTGTATTCTGTTGTGACGAGCAAAAAACACCTGCCACTGAGTGTTGTGCCTTGCTTTTTCTTTCTACTTGTATACCCACGAAGCTTTTGTGCATTTCCCTAGAAATGTTATGTTACAGCCTGATTCCAAAAGGGATTAAATTCATTTTTTTCCTCAAAATTATACACACAATGACAATGTGAAAAAAAGTTCTTTTTTTTTAATTTTTGCAAATTTATTAAAAATAAAAAACTAAGAAATCACATGTACATAAGTATTCACAGCCTTTGCTCATTACTTTGTTGATGCACCTTTGGCAGCAATTACAGCCTCAAGTCTTTTTGGATATGATGCCACAAGCTTGGCACACCTATCTTTGGGCAGTTTTTCACATTTCTCTTTGCAGCACCTCTCAAGCTTCATTTTCAGATCTCTCCAGAGATGTTCAATTGGATTCAAGTCTGGGCTGTGGCTGTATCACTCATTCACAGAGTTGTCCTGAAGCCACTGCATTGATATCTTGGCTGTGTGCTTACAGTCGTTGTCCTGCTGAAAGATGAACTGTCGCCGTAGTCTGAGGTCAAGAGCTTTCTGGAGCAGGTTTTCATCCAGGATGTCTCTGTACATTGTTACATTCATCTTTCTCTCTATCCTGACTAGTCTCCCAGTTCCTGCCACTGAAAAACATCCCCATAGCATGATGCTGCTACCAACATTGGCGTGGTTATGAACAGTTCCTGGTTTCCTCCAAACATGACACGTGGCATTCAAGCCAGAGAGTTCAATCTTTGTCTCATCAGACCGGATAATTTTGTTTCTCATGGTCTGAGAGTCCTTCAGGTGCCTTTTGGCAGAATCCAGGCAGGCTGCCATGTGCCTTTACTAAGGAGTGGCTTCTGTCTGGCCACTCTACCATACAAGCCCAATTGGTGGATTGCTGCAGAGATGGTTGTCCTTCTTGAAGCTTCTTCTCTCTTCACAGAGCAACACTGGAACTCCGACAGAGTGACCATTGGGTTCTTGGTCACCTCCCTGACTAAGGCCCTTCTCCCCTGATCGCTCAGTTTAGATGGCCGGCCAGCTCTAGGAAGAGTCCTGGTGGTTCCGAACTTCATCCATTTACGGATGATGGAAGCCACTGTGCTGATTGGGACCTTCAAAGCAGCAGAAATTATTCCATACCCTTCCCCAGATTTGTGACATAAGACAATCCTGTCACGGAGGTCTACAGACAGTTCCTTTGACTTCATGCTTGGTTTGTGCTCTGACATGCACTGTCAACTGTGGGACCTTATACAGACAGGTGTGTGCCTTTCCAAATCATGTCCAATCAACTGAATTTTCCACAGGTGGACTCCAGTTAAGCTGTAGAAACATCTCAAGGATGATTAGTGGAAACAGGATGCACCTGAGCTCAATTTTGAGCTTCATGGCAAAGGCTGTGAATACTTATGTACATGTGATTTCTTAGTTTTTTATTTTTAATAAATTTGCAAAAATCTCAAAACTTTTTTCACATTGTCATTATGGGGTATTGTGTGTAGAATTCTGAGGAAAAAAGGAATTTAACCCCTTTTGGAATAAGGCTGAAACATAACAAAATGTGGAACAAGTGAAGCGCAGGGAATACACTCCGGATGCACTGTTCACACACACACACACACACACACACACACACACACACACACACAGAGTGGATATAAAAAGTCTACACACCCCTGTTCAAATGCCAGGTTTTTGTGATGTAAAAAAATGAGACCAAGATAAATCATTTCAAAACTTTTTCCACCATTAATGTCACCTATAACCTGGATAACGCTATTGGAAAAAAAAAAAAAAAAACCAAAAAACTGAAATCTTTTAAGGGGAAAAATAAAAAATAAAGAAACTTACAATAACCTGTTTGCATAAATATGCACACCCTGTTAAGGGATATGGCTTTGTTCAGAATTAACCAATCACATTCAAACTCATGTTAAATGGGAGTCATCACACACTTGCCACCACTTAAAGTGCCTCTGATTAACCACAAATAAAGTTCAGCTGTTTGAGCAGCCGTTTCCTGACATTTGTGTAGTGACATCTTACAGCACAAGCCATAGTCCGCAGAGAGCTTCCAAAGCATCAGAGGGATCTCATTGTTCAAAGGTATCAGTCAGGAGAAGGGTACAAAAGAATTTCCAAGGCATTACATATACCATGGAACACAGTGAAGACAGTCATCATCAAGTGGAGAAAATATGGCACAACAGTGACATTACCAAGAACTGGACGTCCCTCCAAATTTGATAAAAAAGACGAGAAGAAAATTGGTCAGGGATGACCGCTGATAGACTCCTACCCAAAAAGACTGAGTGCTGTAATAAAAGCCAAAGGTGCTGCAACAAAGTTTTAGTTTAAAGGTGTGCATATTTATGCACACAGGTTCTTGTAATATTTTTTTTTAATTTTTTATTTTTCCCCTTAAAAGATTTCAGTTTGTTTTTCAATTGGGTTGTACAGGTTATAGGTCACATTAATGGTGGAAAAAGGTTTGAAATGATTTATCTTGGTCTCATTTTTTTACATCACAAAAACCTGGCATTTGAAAAGGGGTGTGTAGACTTTTATATCCTATCTTCTATTTTCACACACACACACACACACACACACACACACACACACACACACACACACACACACGAGTATATATATTAGGGATGGGCATTCGGTGAAATTTTCTTCGTCGATTGTCAGGAGAATTAATGATTACTAATCGGTTAATCATTAACATTTTTATATTAAAAAACAATCACATTTAGGCCTATGATGCCTATACTCTTATGAATTGAGAATAATAATAAAAAAAAATACAGAGTGTTTTTCTTCGAGGATGAATTTATTAACAAGACAAGTTTGCAGTAAAACGTGAACACATGTGCATTGCGCAAACGAGGGAGGCTTCAAGTTGCGAGCCAGACAATAACGGAAGACACATACAGGACACATAACGGAACATATATTTCTTTTACTTTTTTTCTTTTCCTTTGTTTAAAAACAAGGATATCAAAATAAGAAAGCTACACAACAATTTGCCTTTACGTAGGCTATCCCATTATATCACGGCGTCAGAATTATAGGCCTGCTTTTTGTTTAAAAAAAAAAAAGCGCTTGTTCAGTGTTTGGTAGTAAAACGTGAACTCATGTCAGTGACAACATAACGGAACAGCCGTTTTTTTTACCCTAAATAAAAATAATAAAACAACAATCTCGAAAAGCCTGTAACAAGGCAACAAGGCCTTTGTATATCTAATTATCAGGATAGCATCACGACGCCAGTATTATTACAGATGGCTACCCATTTTTGTTTAAAAAGATGAGCATATTCACATGCTCTGGCATCAGACGTGACCGAATTCTGGTCACCGTCAGTCCTGCCGCTGAAAAAATCCGTTCGGATGGGACAGACGTGGCCGGGATGCACAAGTACCTATTAGCTAATTTCGCCAACCTTGGGAACCGAACTCCGTTATCTCTCCACCAGTCGGTTGGGGTACAACCCAGTGGTGGTGGAGTCTCTCGCAAAAAGTTCTGAAATTCCGCATCGATGTCAGTCTCGTGATGAGTGGTATAGTCATCTCCAAGAAGGAGTGCCATAGCTGAGACGTGGCGCTTTGAGTCCGCAGCAGCAGTGTTTGCACGGTCAGACGTAACCTCATCCCCATCCAGTGGAACAGCCTCTTCTTCACTGGTCCCCACTGCTGTGGCCAGGTGAACCAGTTTCGCATTGGCAACCACTCTCTGTGCTGGTGAAAGAAAGCTGAGATGCTTGTGGCGTGGGTCCAACATCGTAGCGTCGATGTTTTAATTTAAACATCGTTTAAATTAAAGTGGTCCCACGCAACACTTCGCCGCGACCTCTTCATGATTTGGCGATTAACCTACGGAAGCTCGCATGTATCAACTGAGGCACGCCAGGGTACGGCAATGGTGAAATGTTGCCCCCTGGTGCCCAAATTTTGCCAGTGGCACAGTTAAATGCATTGCATTGTTTGAGGACGGCCGTGCACTAGGCCTAATAACCTACATTCCGATTGTTTAAAAAAAAATCGGTTTGTCGACGAAAATGAACTTCCTCGGTGAAATTCTTAATGATCAATTATCGATTAATTGATTAATTATGCCCATCCCTAATATATATGTGTGTGTGTGTGTGTGTGTGTGTGTGTGTGTGTGTGTGTGTGTGTGTGTGTGTACAGCCGTGGACAAAATTGTTGGTACCCCTCTGTTAATGAAAGAAAAACCCACAATGGTCACAGAAATAACTTGAATCTGACAAAAGTGGTAATAAATAAAAATTCTATGAAAATTAACCAATGAAAATCAGACAATGCTTTTGAATTGTGGTTCAACAGAATTACTTTAAAAAACAAACTCATGAAACAGGCCTGGACAAAAATGATGCTACCCCTAGAAAAGATTGAAAATAATGTGACCATAGGGACATGTTCAACCAAGATGTCTCATCTAATTAACATCACAGGTGTCTACAAACTTGTAATCAGTCAGTCGGCCTATTTAAAGGGTGACAAGTAGTCACTGTGCTGTTTGTTGACATGGTGTGTACCACACTAAACATGGACCAGAGGAAGCAAAGGAGAGAGTTGTCTGAGGAGATTAGAAAGAAAATTATAGACAAGCATGTTAAAGGTAAAGGCTATAAGACCATCTCCAAGCAGCTTGATGTTCCTGTGACTTCAGTTGCACATATTATTCAGAAATTTAAGATCCACGGGACTGTAGCCAACCTCCCTGGACGTGGCCACAGGAGGAGACGGATAATACAAATGGTAACAAAAGAGCCCAGAACAACCTCTAAACACATTCATGGTGAACTCCAAGGTCAAGGTACAGTACATCAGTGTCAGATCGCACCATCCACCGTTGTTTGAGCCAAAGTTTACTTCATGGGAGATGACCAAGGAGGACACCACTATTGAAAACAAATCATAAAAAGGCCAGACTTAAATTTGCCAAACTGCATGTTGACAAGCCACAAAGCTTCTGGGAGAATGTCCTATGGACAGAGGAGACGAAACTGGAAGTTTTTGGCAAGGCACATCAGCGCTATGTTCACAGACGCAAAAATGAAGCATAACAAGAAAAGAACACTGTCCCTCCTGTGAAACATGGAAGAGGTTCTGTTATGTTCTGGGGCTGCTTTGCTGCTTCTGGCACAGGGTGTCTTGAATCTGTGCAGGGTACAATGAAATCTCAAGACTATCAAGGTATTCTAGAGAGAAATGTGCTGCCCAGTGTCAGACAGCTTGATGTCAGTCGCAGGTCATGGGTCTTGCAACAGGATAATGACCCAAAACACACAGCTAAAAACACCCAAGAATGGCTAAGAGCCAAACATTGGACTATTCAACGGCTGTCAGACTGTACAACCTAAGCAGGGCTGCTCGCAGAGATAGCAAAAAGACGTAACAAACTAATAGTTTTTTGAATGCAAAAGATGCAATAGACTTACACAATGGTCCCCTCCGGCATACAACTAGGAAAATACCGGTCGCTATGGAGGGTGAGAATATGTATGGGCACATAATCATACCATGTAGGATAACTAAGTAGATGGTTATGCTGTTTCATCCCATCTAGCAACAATGCTCTGCACTGTGTGTGTTTATATATTTACATATTTATTCCATCTAGCTACAATGCTCAGCACTGGGTGTGTTTATATTTATATATCTATATATTTATTCCATCTAGCTACAATGCTCCGCACTGTGTTTTTATATATCTACATATTATTCCATCTAGCTACATTGCTCCGCACTGTGTGTATTTATATACTTACATATTTATTCCACCTAGCTGCAATGCTCCGTACTGTGGGTGTTTATATATTTACATATTTATTCCATCTAGCTACAATGCTCTGCACTGTGTGTTTATATATTCATATATTTATTCCATCCAGCTACAATGCTCTGCACTGTGTGTGTGTGTGTATATATATATTTTATAGTAATATGTACATACGTATATTAGCTGCTCTTGCTTGCTTGTTTTTTTTCTTGCCTTCTGATTGTTGCTCTGAGTGTTGCTATCCCTGTGCTGTTGCAATCCTGGAATTTCCCCGTTGTGGGACTAATAAAGGCTTATCTTATCTTATCTTATCTTATCTTATTCTAAAGTGGCCTTCTATGAGCCCTGATCTAAATCCTACTGAACATCTGTGGAAGGAGCTGAAACATGCCGTCTGGAGAAGGCACCCTTCAAACCTGAGACAACTGGAGCAGTTTGCTCATGAGGAGTGGGCCAAAATACCTGCTGAGAGGTGCAGAAGTCTCATTGACAGTTACATAAATCGTTTGATTACAGTAATTGCCTCAAAAGGTTGTGCAACAAAATATTAAGTTAAGGGTCCCATCATTTTTGTCCAGGCCTGTTTCATGAGTTTGTTTTTTAAAATAATTCTGTTGAACCACAATTCAAAAGCATTGTCTGATTTTCACTGGTTAATTTTCATAGAATTTTTATTTATTACCACTTTTGTCAGATTCAAGTTATTTCTGTGACCATTGTGGGTTTTTCTTTCATTAACAGAGGGGTACCAACAATTTTGTCCACAGCTTTAATATATATATATAGTGGCGCAGGTGTACTTTAGCTGAATGCTGATCGGAGGGTTAGGGGTTCCATTCCCGCTCTGAACGCCATTTACTATATATATATACATACAGTGGGGTAAAAAAGTATTTAGTCAGCCACCAATTGTGCAAGTTCTCCCACTTAAAAGATGAGAGAGGTCTCCAATTTTCATCATAGGTATACCTCAACTATGAGAGACAAAATAAGAAAAAAAAAATCCAGAAAATCACATTGAAGGATTTTTAATGAATTAATTGGTAAATTCCTCGGTAAAATAAGTATTTGGTCAATAACAAAAGTTCATCTCAATACTTTGTTATATACCCTTTGTTGGCAATGACAGAGGTCAAACGTTTTCTGTAAGTTTTCACAAGGTTTTCACACACTGTTGCTGGTATTTTGGCCCATTCCTCCATGCAGATCTCCTCTAGAGCAGTGATGTTTTGGGGCTGTTGCTGGGCAACACAGACTTTCAACTCCCTCCAAAGATTTTCTATGGGGTTGAGATCTGGAGACTGGCTAGGCCACTCCAGGACCTTGAAATGCTTCTTATGAAGCCACTCCTTCATTGCCCGGGTGGTGTGTTTGGGATCATTGCCATGCTGAAAGACCCAGCCACGTTTCATCTTCAATGCCCTTGCTGGTGGAAGGAGGTTTTCACTCAAAATCTCACAATACATGGCCCCATTCATTCTTTCCTTTACACGGATCAGTCGTCCTGGTCCCTTTGCAGAAAAACAGCCCCAAAGTACGATGTTTCCACCCCCATGCTTCACAGTAGGTATGGTGTTCTTTCTCCTCCAAACACGACAAGTTGAGTTTTTACCAAAAAGTTCTATTTTGGTTTCGTCTGACCATATGACATTCTCCCAATCCTCTTCTGGATCATCCAAATGCTCTCTAGCAAACTTCAGACGGGCCTGGACATGTACTGGCTTAAGCAGGGGGACACGTCTGGCACTGCAGGATTTGAGTCCCTGGCGGCGTAGTGTGTTTCTGATGTAGCCTTTGTTACTTTGGTCCCAGCTCTCTGCAGGTCATTCACTAGGTCCCCCTGTGTGGTTCTGGGATTTTTGCTCACTGTTCTCGTGATAATTTTGACCCCACGGGGTGAGATCTTGTGTGGAGCTCCAGATCGAGGGAGATTATCAGTGGTCTTGTATGTCTTCCATTTTCTAATAATTGCTCCCACAGTTGATTTCTTCACACCAAGCTGCTTACCTATTGGAGATTCAGTCTTCCCAGCCTGGTGCAGGTCTACAATTTTGTTTCTGTTGTCCTTTGACAGCTCTTTGGTCTTGGCCATAGTGGAGTTTGGAGTCTGACTGTTTGAGGTTGTGGACAGGTGTCTTTTATACTGATAACGAGTTCAAACAGGTGCCATTAATACAGGTAACGAGTGGAGGACAGAGGAACCTCTTAAAGAAGAAGTTACAGGTCTGTGAGAGCCAGAAATCTTGCTTGTTTGTAGGTGACCAAATACTTATTTTACTGAGGAATTTACCAATTAATTCATTAAAAATCCTTCAATGTGATTTTGTGGATTTTTTTTTCTCATTTTGTCTCTCATAGTTGAGGCATACCTATGATGAAAATTGGAGACCTCTCTCATCTTTTAAGTGGGAGAACTTGCACAATTGGTGGCTGACTAAATACTTCTTTGCCCCACTGTATATATACACACACACACACGAGAGGGGCTGAAAAGTTCATAGTGGTCAAATTTGACCAAATGTGGTTTATTTTTCAACCGTAGGGATCCAAGCGCTGCAACACCAATTGAGGAAGTGTGTGGACCGAAGGGGAGACTATGTTGAAAAATAAACCATATTTTGTCATGCGGCGATCCTCGCGGATCACCATGAGACGCCAAGAGTCCACCAGTGAGTTTGACGATGATGTTTTATTTGTACAAGACAAGACAAGACAAGGCTGTGAGCCGTTCTCGGCACAACACAAACTAATACTTGGGCTCACAGGGCTGCCCCCAGCCACTATGAGCTAAACTGTGACATAACTATGGAACACGAACCTGACATGAAGGTCTTACGATGCTCTGACAAAGCATGGCGAGGCGTAGACCATAACTTGGCAAGACGTAGACAATCTGACACGATGTTGACCAATACTCCTGCGACATTACCGTCGCCAGCGCTTGCTTTTAAAGGCGAACACTAACGAGCAGTAATGACGCACAGCTGACCAGCCTTGACAGGCGGAAGCCCCACCGAGCACCTTCACAATAAGAGCCCGGTGAGGCCAGAATACAGCCCACAGCTGTCAAGGCCGGCAGCGAGTTGAGCATCACCCGAGCGCTCGGGTCGTAACATATTTGGTCAAATTTAACCACTACGTATGAACTTTTCAGCCCCCCCCTGTATGTGTGTGTGTGTGTCTGTGTGTGTAAAGCAGAAAACAATATGGTACCTTAAAGTACACTCTAAATATAAAAAAGTGTCATACTGATGCTGCATAGAACGGAGATAAAAATTGCAGTGTTGGGCCTTTTAACAGATACCCGAGGTAGATGTGTCCATTTTTTTCCTGCAGATACAGAATGTGAACAGAATTTTCTAATTAACAGGACACACCAATGCATATGATTGTTGATTTCTGAGATAGAAAACAATGCCACACTTGAGTGAACATGCTTATATATTATAAGTTGCTTATATACAGAATACAAATAGTGCAGATGCTAGCATGGAGGCAGTAATACATACCAGAGAAAACTCCCATTCCTTTGAAGAAACAATCTACCAGGACTGTATGTATTGAATTTTAGTTTGTTGAAGCAAGAAGATAAGTGCAAAGCATACTGTAAAAAAAACAAAAAAAAAAACATACAGTGCATCCGGAAAGTATTCACAACGCTTCACTTGTTCCACATTTTGTTATGTGTGTAATTCTACACACAATACCCCATAATGACAATGTGAAAAAAGTTTTGAGATTTTTGCAAATTTATTAAAAATAAAAAACTAAGAAATCACATGTACATAAGTATTCACAGCCTTTGCCATGAAGCTCAAAATTGAGCTCAGGTGCATCCTGTTTCCACTGATCATCCTTGAGATGTTTCTACAGCTTAACTGGAGTCCACCTGTGGTAAATTCAGTTGATTGGACATGATTTGGAAAGGCACACACCTGTCTGTATAAGGTCCCACAGTTGACAGTGCATGTCAGCGCACAAACCAAGCATGAAGTCAAAGGAATTGTCTGTAGACCTCCGTGACAGGATTGTCTTATGTCACAAATCTGGGGAAGGGTACAGAATAATTTCTGCTGCTTTGAAGATCCCACTGAGCACAGTGGCCTACATCATCTGTAAATGGAAGAAGTTCGGAACCACCAGGACTCTTCCTAGAGCTGGCCGGCCGTCTAAACTGAGCGATCGGGGGAGAAGGTACTTAGTCAGGGAGGTGACCAAGATCCCAATGGTCACTCTGTCAGAGCTCCAGTGTTGCTCTGTGAAGAAAGGAGAACCTTCCAGAAGGACAACCATCTCTTCATTAATCCACCAGTTGAGGCTGTATGGTAGAGTGGCCAGACGGAAGCCACTCCTTAGTAAAAGGCACGTGGCAGCCCACCTGGATTTTGCCAAAAGGCACCTTAAGGACTCTCAGACCATGAGAAACAAAATTATCCGGTCTGATGAGACAAAGATTGAACTCTTTGGCAGGAATACCAGGTGTCATGTTTGGAGGAAACCAGGCACCATTCATAACCACACCAACGTTGATAGTAGCATGTGCGCACGGTGGCGCAGTGGTTTAGCACTGTGGCAGCACAGTTTTACCCTCGGCCGGGGGATCGCGGGGATCATGGGTTCGATCCCAGCCCCCGACCAACAGTGAGCTGTGTGGAGTTTGCATGTTCTCCCCGTGTTGCGCGGGTTTACTCCGGGATTTCTCCGGTTTCCTCCCACATACCAAAAACATGTAGGTTTAGGGCGCTCACGCACACAGCGACCAGCAGCCGATGGCTTGTCACCAGACTGCAAACCAAGTCTACCTACGGGTACAAATAAGTAACAAAAAAAAAAAAAAAATGCTATGGGGATGTTTTTCAGTGGCAGGAACTGGGAGACTGGTCAGGCTAGAGGGAAAGATGAATGCAGCAATGTACAGCAACGGTTCATCTTTCAGCAGGACAACAACCGTAAGCACACAGCCAAGATATCAATGCAGTGGCTTCAGGACAACTCTGTGAATGTCTTTGAGTTGTCCAGCCACAGCCCAGACTTGAATCTAATTGAACCTCTCTGGAGAGATCTGAAAATGGCTGTGCACCAACGCTTCCCATCCAACCTGATGGAGCTTGAGAGATGCTGCAAAAAGGAATGGGTAAAACTGCCCAAAGATACGTGTGCTAGGCTTGTGGCATCAAATTCAAAAAGACTTGAGGCTGTAATTGCTGCCAAAGGTGCATCAACAAAGTATTGAGCAAAGGCTGTGAATACTTATGTACATGTGATTTCTTAGTTTTTTATTTTTAATAAACTTGCAAAAATTAAAAAAAAAAAACTTTTTTCACATTGTCATTATGAGGTGTTGTGTGTAGAAGTTTGAGGAAAAAAAATGAATTTAATCCCTTTTGGAATAAGGCTGTAACATAACAAAATGTGGAAAAAGTGAAGTGCCATGAATACTTTGCGGATGCACTGTAGATCAAAAACATAGTCAGGAATCCACATTAAAGGAATGCAGGCTTTCCAGTGGCCCCAATCACCCCTGTCTCGGACAATGGACCAGCCACTGATTCTTTCATAATCCAGCAACCCCCCCCCCCCCCCGCCGTCCCACTCCCTTTCCTGTCATGCATCCCCTTACAGCATCAGCATGATGTTGTTGCTATAGTAACAACATCCAACTGCAGAGGCTAAAGTGAGCATTAATCAATTTTTCGTGTTGCTGCTTCTTGTAACATACATATATATTACTATTGTGAAAAGCTTCACACTAGAATGCTAAATCCAGTTTGGTGGGCTTGTTTAATACTTTTGGACTGTATGTGGAAGAGGGAAAATGAAAAACAAAAAGATAAGAAAAATGCATTAACCCGGAATGTCATGTGGCAAAAGCTATCAAATTCTAACACGTTAAAGCGTAAACTAAAATATGACAAGAAGGATTTTATTTTCTGAACGTTAGCATGTTACCATTGTCATCAATAGCCATTTCATTAGCTACATTTACAGTGTTACAGAACAGCAACTCAACATTACTATAGGGTAGTTTATTGGTATATTTAGTGCTACTTTTTTCTCAGCTAAACTTCAGATATATCCCTGCATCATTGCCTGCACACATTTCTCATAGGGATTAATTGGGCTCCAGATTAATTTTTTTGTCATCTGAATTTGACTCTGTTAGTTTTGATGCTTACAACCCAAATTCCTGTGAAGCTGGGACCAAGCCAACCAAGACTTTTTTAAACCATTCAGAGGTGGACTTGCTGCTATGTTTCATATCATTGTCCTGCTGCATAACCTGTGTGCTTGAGCTTGAGGTCATGAGCTGATGACTGGACATTCTCCTTGTGGATATTGTGGTAGAGCGAAAGAGACTGAAATTGAACATATCTTTCAAAAAAGTATGGTTGATCACAGTTAGTTCATGATTTAACAAGGGGGCAGTTACTTTTTCACATAGGGTCAGGTAGGTTTGAATAGCTTTTTTTATTATCTTAATAAATGAAATCTTTATTTAAAACTTTCATTTTGTATTGACTTGGGTTTTGTTTGTCTAACAATAAAATTTTTTGATGATCCGAAAAATTAAAGTGTGACAGCACTATATTTTACCTTATTGACTGATATCACCTTTGACAAATATGATATTGGAAGTCCTGATGTTCTTCTCTTGTATCCAGACTACAGCTCTGCAAATTCAGAAAACATCTGGAACTAACCCATTTCAAAGTATTTCATTTTTTTTAATAATGCATACTTCTGAGCCGATACCAAAATAACCAGCTGCTACTGAAACAATCAAAAATAACGAGTTGACCATTAGCAACTTACAGTGGGGCAAAAAAGTATTTAATCAGCCACCAATTGTGCAAGTTCTCCCACTTAAAAGATGAGAGAGGTCTCCAATTTTCATCATAGGTATACCTCAACTGTGAGAGACAAAATGAGGAAAAAAAAAAAAAAACAGAAAATCACATTGTCTGATTTTTAAAGAATTTATTTGCAAATTATGGTGGAAAATAAGTATTTGGTCACCTACAAACAAGCAAAATTTCTGGCTCTCTGTAACTTCTTCTTTAAGAGGCTCCTCTGTCCTCCACTCGTTACCTGTATTAATGGCACCTGTTTGAACTCGTTATCAGTATAAAAGACACCTGTCCACAACCTCAAACAGTCAGACTCCAAACTCCACTATGGCCAAGACCAAAGAGCTGTCAAAGGACAACAGAAACAAAATTGTAGACCTGCACCAGGCTGGGAAGACTGAATCTGCAATAGGTAAGCAGCTTGGTGTGAAGAAATCAACTGTGGGAGCAATTATTAGAAAATGGAAGACATACAAGACCACTGATAATCTCCCTCGATCTGGGGCTCCACGCAAGATCTCACCCCGTGGGGTCAAAATGATCACGAGAACGGTGAGCAAAAATCCCAAAACCACACGGGGGGACCTAGTGAATGACCTGCAGAGAGCTGGGACCAAAGTAACAAAGGCTACCATCAGTAACACACTACGCCGCCAGGGACTCAAATCCTGCAGTGCCAGACGTGTCCCCCTGCTTAAGCCAGTACATGTCCAGGCCCGTCTGAAGTTTGCTAGAGAGCATTTGGATGATCCAGAAGAGGATTGGGAGAATGTCATATGGTCAGACGAAACCAAAATAGAACTTTTTGGTAAAAACTCAACTTGTCGTGTTTGGAGGAGAAAGACCATCATACCTACTGTGAAGCATGGGGGTGGAAACATCGTACTTTGGGGCTGTTTTTCTGCAAAGGGACCAGGACGACTGATCCATGTAAAGGAAAGAATGAATGGGGCCATGTATCGTGAGATTTTAAGTGAAAACCTCCTTCCATCAGCAAGGGCATTGAAGATGAAACGTGGCTGGGTCTTTCAGCATGACAATGATCCCAAACACACCGCCCGGGCAACGAAGGAGTGGCTTCGTAAGAAGCATTTCAAGGTCCTGGAGTGGCCTAGCCAGTCTCCAGATCTCAACCCCATAGAAAATCTTTGGAGGGAGTTGAAAGTCTGTGTTGCCCAGCGACAGCCCCAAAACATCACTGCTCTAGAGGAGATCTGCATGGAGGAATGGGCCCAAATACCAGCAACAGTGTGTGAAAACCTTGTGAAGACTTACAGAAAACGTTTGACCTCTGTCATTGCCAACAAAGGGTATATAACAAAGTATTGAGATGAACTTTGTTATGATCAAATACTTATTTTTCACCATAATTTGCAAATAAATTCTTGAAAAATCAGACAATGTGATTTTCTGGATTTTTTTTTCTCATTTTGTCTCTCATAGTTGAGGTATACCTATGATGAAAATTGGAGACCTCTCTCATCTTTTAAGTGGGAGAACGTGCACAATTGGTGGCTGACTAAATACTTTTTTGCCCCACTGTATTTCCTACAACCTATTAAAAGGAGGAAGTTTAAAGCTCTGTTGAACATGTTACTGGGAAAAAAAAAAGAAAAAAAAGATTTTCATATCAAGTTGAGGTAGTTGTCTTATTTTCCTTGTGGAATGTGTCTTTATACGCCAGTTAATCATTACTGTAAGAGGAGATGTAAGAGGGAGATGTAAGTAGATGGGAAAAATATCTGCACATATTGATAGTGGCATCGGCAATTGGCCAAACTGTTTCCAAAAAATGTTGGCATATCAGTTATTGCCAAAATAAATAAATAGATTATTTTACATCCCTATCAAATAGTATTTCCAAGCTCGACTGATGCATCACAAACCTTGAGATTTAGACTAGTAAGGAATCTCGCAAAAACACGATGGACATTTTTCATTTATTTATCTTTTGGGTGTTGGTGGGAAACTTTCAAAAAACTGAGCTTGGTGAAGAGTCATTGCCTGTTTGCTCTGGATCCTTTAGTGCAATAGTTACAATATTTCCACTTCCACTGTGATATGTGTGAATACCGAGGCAGCTTGTATACTTTACTGTAGGTGAAGTTGGACTGCAGTAAGTCTTTTAAATATTAATTTAGTGCATGACAACCACATAAAAATAATCTCTTATGCACATTCAGCGTTTATGTTTAATTCACATAAAAATGGCATGTTTTTGCATGTTTAAGGTTTGTTTTGCCTCTGGGGGATACTTCTATTTGGAAAGAGAAGAGGCAGGAGCAGCCATCTGGGCTGGTAAAGTGTATATATATAAAAATGGTAAATGGCGTTCATTTACATAGTGCTTTTTTTTCCTCATCTCTGGATGACCAAAGTGCTTTAAAGATCCTGTTATCCACCCATTCACACAATGATGGCGATGGAGCCGCCATGCAAGATGCTGGCCAGACCCACCAGGAGCAACTGCGGGTTCATAGTCTTGCTCAAGGACACTTCGACATGCAGACTGCAGAGAGAGCAGGGACTGAACCACTGACCCTCCAGTCAGAGGTGGACCGCACTACACCTGTGCTACAACCGCAGGGTGGTGGACATGTTCAACAAACTCCACAAATTCTCTGCAACAAAGAGGTCAGAAGTATGTTGTGCTTCACCCGCAAGGAATTTGTCGTATGTTAGACGCATGATTTTTAAGGCCCCTGGGAAGAAAAATCGTGGCCTAACACAATACAACTATACTGTATGTGTTATAATACTCTAACTCATCATACTATGAATGTACAGTAGGTCATTGTAATATTTTTCTAAATTCTAAAAATGACAACACCAAAATCAAATTGAAATAAACATTATACTAATTACTATAGTGCTTATTTTTTATTATGTATGGTGAGATACGCTGCAGCAGTTCAGCAAAGAGGTTGCTTGTCATAAACCCTCCCGTGCGCTTTTCCAATGTGCATGGCGAGGGGTGAAATAATGTGGATTTACGTGCTGGAGTTACACCACAGACATTTATTAAACACAGCGATACAGACGCACAGTTTCAACAGTAGTTTCCAAAGAAGCTTAAGGAGTTCTCAAGGACGCTCAACAGTCTACAAATGAGATTGACCGGGGAAAACACACACAGCTGATACTCACAGAACTGGAGTTGTCCGAGTAAGTCCAAACAAGCATCGATAGAAACACAGTCTTTTAGCGACTTTCATATGGCGATTAACGACCGTATGTCAAGTGCAATGACCCAGCAATGCGTGACTGGAAAAAGGCTCCTTAAGTACACGCATTGCTGGGGATTGTAGATTGGACATACCTGGGCGAGGATCGGGAAGGATGATCATCGGGGCTGGGAAGAGCTGATGGTAATCAATGAGGGGGCGTGGTCGGACCGGCAGACTGTCAGCAGTCCCAGAGCAGTGGCTATGGATACGGTAACACACTGGAAATACATACTAAACATGCATACACAACGGCACCGAGACCCACAGAGAGATCAGGACCAAGCTGGGGGAAACCAAGCCGGCTTTGCTTCTGACATTGCGGTCCATCCGGATGAAGGCCATGTAGTCTCCTTGACTTTCTCTGTCCAGCTCATGGAAGTCTCGTACTGGCCAAACAACCTGTTTTTTTTTTCTTTTAAATTAAATAACCTGTTTACATTCCAGGCAATAAAAAAAAATCAAACTTATTGACAGCTGGTTAGTATATCTGATAAGGAGTCTTCAGTCAAAACATTTAGAAAAGGATCAGCTTACAACTAAGAAGAAAAAGGGGTGATGGCTTAGGCTTAGGAGCTGCACAAAACTGCATTTAAAACATTTTCATTTTAACTGCTGTATGGTGATTTTTTTTTCATCAGGTAAGTGCAATTTTTTCAGTCTGTAAAATCCTTGGTTATAAATTTGATGATTAATTTTATCTGTAAGGAATACTGGTCGCATTGAAAGCCAAAGTCCTGGCAGCGGCACTTTGACGGCAGGCCACTGCTGAGGCTGCTCATAGGTAGTGGGGAGGAAAAGAAGGACAGCAGTTATAACATGATAATATCTGATATCAATGGATTTTTTTTGTTTTAATATTTCTTTTTCTAATGAAAAATATTTTTTTTCGAAAGAAAATACTTGTAAATCATGAAAAATTTTTAATACCACCAAAGGGTAGACTTAACTACTTAAACCACCCATTTGCCACAGAGGCAGACATATGTGTCTGTCTGTAATCCCCCCCCCCCATCTTCCTACATTGGTTTCACCAGAATTTGTGAGAAAATACTGAATTATTCTGTTGTCCTTTTCCTATGTGTAGCTTCTCAGGCGAGTTGTTAAAATGCACAAGATTAATAAACCTCCATGACAGCATTGTTTGACTAGTTAGTTGATTAATTAGAAAGCATTAAATTTCAATTACTGTAAACTGGTCTGCCAGTTCTATATAATAGCAGAGAAACCATATCAATATGATATAAAAAAACAGAGTGTTTTCATTCTGTTTGATTTTTAATGGTTAACATTAAAAACAGGAATACAGATTAAACACTTTTTTCTGGTTAGATAGATGAACAACAATATTACAAAATAAAATTCTAATAAAAATTTGAATGTGTAAAAATGGACACAACCTGCTGTCTATAGCCCTGAATTCAAATCTCCTTCCGGGTGTGAACAGATGAGGTGGGAATTACAGTTAAAGATCATGAGTGCAATTTGTCAAAATATGGACCGCTCTGGAAATTTTCCTTGATTGCTAAAGATTACCGGTCAATGACAGAAAATTCTCGGTTAACCCGTGGTGGGTGGGTGTGAGTTATGCAGATAGTAACACTATCTCAAGAAGTGAGTATGAATTTCACGGCTGTTTGTTCCCAAACTTTTTCTTGCCATTGTATATATTTTGTACTAATAACATTGTTGAACGATGCTGTCCTGTGGAGTCAACCCAGGTGCAGTGAGTTTAAGGAAAAAAAGACTACTCGTACTGTATGTAAAAAAAGAAAAATATATATATATTCTCAAACTTAAATGTCTAGGCTATATACCAGGGTTAAACAAAACAGTCAGATGCAAGAGACTTCAACACTACCATGCTGGACCCTTTTTTAAAACAGTGAGAATGGAAACAAACACTTTTTTGCAGTGTGCAGAAGCACAAACGCACACATTGAAAAAAGATATAAGGACAGAGTTATCTCAATACTTTACAAACCCCTATGTGGGGGAAAACAATCAGCCAACCCCATTTGTTCCCTGTTTCAAATCGAAGCAATGAGGTGTCTCATTCTGGGCACAAGGTTTCCACCAGTTTACATAACATATGCCAGGCAGAGGCAGGGATACACAGTGTGCCAACACTCACTGTCGTTGCAACAAATACACCAGGGGCTGAAGCTCATCTCACATCGCGGCTGACGAAGGCTGCAGTGAACAGTTGAAACATGTAAAGAAGGTAAAAAACATCTCCTTTCTATTTTTGTCTTTAATAAGAACAAAAGGTAAATGGTGAAAAAAGGTAACTGATGGGATTTCCAAACCATTAACCTATATATTTAACTTATCATTTCAAACTGGTATTTTCCCTGGATAAAATGAAAACAGCTAAAGTCATTCCACTGTACAAATCTGGTAACAAGCATTATTTCATGAACTATAGACCTGTTTCACTTCTTCCAGTTTTCCAAAATTCTTGAAAAACTTTTCAATAACCATCTGGACAAATTCATAGATAAACACAATTTAATCACTGACAGTCAGCATGGGTTCAGATCAAACAGATCCACATCACTTGCATCATTAGATACAATAGAGGATATAACGCATTCCATTGATCATAAAAAACATGCTGTTGGACTATCCATCGATCTAAAAAAGGAATTTGACACAATAAATCCTGATATATTAGTAAGAAAATTGGAAAGATATGGTATCAGAGAGGTTGTGTTGCAATGGATAAAGGGTTATTTGAGTAATAGGAGACAGTTTGTGAGTTTGGATAAATGGTGCTCTTTATGTTTGGATATTGTTTGTGGTGTCCCCCAGGGGTCAGTGTTGGGTCCAAAATTGTTCATTCTTTATATCAATGACATTTGTAAAGTGTCACAAATATTAAAACTGGTTTTGTTTGCTGATGACACAAACATTTTTTTGTGCAGGAAAAGACCTACAGCAATTACTGGATGACATCAACATAGAAATGGAAAAACTGAAGATGTGGTTTGATATAAACAAGTTATCACCAAACTTAAGCAAAACAAAAATGATGTTATTTGGCAACTGTAGAACAAAAATACAAATAAAAATACAAATAGGTGGAACAGATATTGAAAGAGTCAATGAAATCAAATTTCTTGGGGTGATAATTCATGATAAAATTAACTGGAAACAGCATATAAAACATTTAAACTCATAAATATCAAGAACGATTCCAATTTTAAACAAAGCAAAACATGCTCTGGATCACAGATCACTCCTCATTCTTTACAGATTACTGGTTTCACCATACTTCAGCTACTGTGCGGAGGTTTGGGGTAATAATTACACAACATAACAAAAATATTTTTTTTGTAAGTTGTCTGTGTTTTTTTAACTGATTTAAGACAATTTTGCACCGCTGAATCCGAAAATGACATCTGTTCTTCTCGATCAGGTCAGGTTTTTATGTTAAGTTACAAGCAGTTGTACAGCAGTTGTACAGATGTACTGTGAATTGAATAGTAGACATTGATAAAGGTAAGTACATGTAAATTGAATGTTACATCATTACTGTTCAAAATTCAGAAAATTTCAAGAAATAAAAAAGAATTTTGCATCATATAAAGCGAAAATACCTGTACATGTAAACAAAAATATAAGAAAACATGTGGCCATAGTTCAAAAAGTTGACCTGATTGAGCAAAACCAATGTGATTTTTGGATTCAACACATCAAAATTGTCCTAAATCAGCTAAAAAAAACTTAGACAATAAATTTGGTGTTGACCAGTATTATAGAAGCACGCTACAGCCACTAATTATTCTACAAAAAAGAGCAATAAGAATTTGTCTTGGACCGGGTTGGACGTGTCCAACTCCGTCCATGATTTGTGGCTGTAGTTTCTCTGGTTGTTGTTTCTTAATTTTCAGCTGGCAGGTTATTGGAACCTCCTGGGCTTCCTGCGAGCCTACAGCCACTCCTCTCCCTCTCTGCCGGCATCCACCAGCTGACTGTCATTTTCATTTTTCCACTCCCCTGCACTCACACACACATGCACGCGCACACACACACACACACACACATTCATTCTTACTCACATATGCTGACACGCACTCACGCACCGGCTGCCGCCGCACACCTGCATCAACTTGTCACTCATTAGTACACGGGATATTTATGGGTGACAGTGTGAGCACTCAGTGTGGCGGCGTAAGTCAACCTTGATGTCCACGCTCACTCACAGTTGGTTTCTCCTCCTTTTGGACTATTATAGTGTTGTTGTTTCCAGAGCCCCATTGTGCTCCGACATTCATGTAAGTCCTCCTCTCTTACTGGTTTACATTTGTAGTTTTTCCCCCTGCGGCCAGTCCCCAGGGGCGTGACATAAGCTTCCTCCTCCAGCCAACAGAGTTTGTAGCCGGTCATCTTAATCATTACTCATTTTGGACTGTATTCATGGACACTTTCTTTGTTGCTCTTCTTTAATAAACACGTTCACTTCACCTGCACTTTGGGCTCATATCAATTCATTTATTCGCTGCTGTGCACGAGCATGACAAGAATTATTCATAAAGCTGGTTATAGGGATCACACAAATCCATTGTTCTTGCAGGCAAATATATTAAAATTTCTGGATCAAGTAAAATACCAAAGTGGACAAATCATATTTAGAGCCAAAAATAATCAACTTCCAAAAAATATTCTAGGCTTGTTTACAGAAAGGAAAAGCAGTTACAATCTAAGGGGATCATTTAATTTTAAAACAGTAAATGTAAGAACAACCAGGAAATGTTTCTGTGTATCCATCTGTGGAGTGAAATTATGGAACAATCTGAATGATGAACTTAAGCAATGTCCAAACATAAAACAATTTAAAAAGATGTATAAAAAAAGATCTTTGCAAGGTACAAGGATGAAGATGTTTGAACAAAGTTGTGTTTCTGAATATTGTTTATTAAATGTATGTATTATTGTTTTCTATGATTTCATTTAAATTATATATATATATATATATATATATATATATATATATATATATATATATATATATAGTGTTATGTGTGGCTAGGAAGCAAATGAATCGAAATCAATGATTTGTCATTCAAGTAGGTTCATTTTGCCTTCTTTTAATTATTTACCTTTTGTTCTTATTAAAGACAAAAATAGAAGGTAAAAAGAAGAAGGTAAAGACATCTTTACCTTCAAAAGACAACAAGGTAAAATAAGAAGGTAAAGACATCTCCTTTCTATTTTTGTTTTTAATAAGAACAAAAGGTAAATAATCAATGATGTGTGGAGAAGGGGTGGGATTGAATAAGTTAAGACTTCTTCCCACTCCTTTTCGGATATGTACGTGAATTACGTACATAGTGAAACTTATGTTTTGTATGGTGACTTATGTTTTGGTATATATTTCATTTTATTAATAATGTTTCCTACGTCACTGTCACTGAATGCTTGATGTTACACATTCGAAATAAATAAATAGATAAAAAATAGAAATCATTGCATTGATTGCTGTTTGATAACACCTCAGTAGTCTGGTCCAGTGGACTTGAAATTCATCTAAATATTCATCTTGTTATGGAACTGGGAGAGAAGGCCGAGACAGAGGGAGAGGGGGTGGAGGGCAAGTGTCTCCATGGTGTGGGAGTTGGAAGATTTGAAATATATCTAATAGGAGAGAAATGTGGTGAAAAAAGAGTGATTTGAGATTGAGAATGTAAGTGAAACAAAACAAAGCCAATTTGGCAGTTCAAAAGTCTACCGGGGCTTTTGTTGATCTGTGTGTATGTGGGTATTTATGTGTGGAGGTGTGAAATAAAAACGCCAGTCAGCCTGTGGGGTTGAGAAAACTGGATTCTGTAAACCATTTTTCGAAGGCACACAAATGACCTTGAGGCCTCCGTAGTCAGCCAGGCGTTGTCCTGCACCAACCAGATATAGCTTCTCTCTTCATATCTGCTGCTGCTGAGAGGGAAAGAGGTGAGAGAGGACCAAGGGAGGGAGAGATGGAGTGGCTCTGTCTGTCCAGTAGCTTATAAAAAGTCCATTATGGTGCGCTTCTATCAGTTTGGGCTCTCCCAGATGGACCCTGTAGCAAATGGGCAGCACCAGAGAGCTATAAGCTCAGATTTGATATACGGCTGAGAAGTAATTCAGTGTGTGTGTGTCTGTGTCTGTGTGATTGCATGACTTCAAGATGGTGAGTATTCTGTCATATATGCCATAACAAAACATCTAACAAAAGTCAAATGGGGAAAAAATCTGTATCGTTATGTTCTTGTTCTTGCAAGTTACTTAGAGCAGCTGTTTTACCATATTACCATATGTGCTTTCTAGCCACACACACATGCATACAGTCCTCCCAGCAAGATTAAATCCCGGCTCAGTCTGACAAAGGAGGCTGTGGCTCTAACTGGCTCTGGCCCAATCCTCTTCCCCGTGTCTGCTGCTTTGTACAGCTCAAAAACCGCTTTACTGCATGACGTTTATTTATCAGCCATATTTACTCCCTATTGTGCTGTATACGAGTTGTTGTCTTGTATATGTGTTGCATTGGGTATGTTTGAGCTCTGGTGTCATTGCTTTCCACTGTCAAAGATGTGAACCGGGGAAACTGCCACACACAGCATTCAGTTGAAAGAAAGGTGACTAATGGGCCTTCCCTCAGAGTAATATGTTTGTCTTTTTGTCTTGTCTAGGCCACCACTCCAGTGGTGACCTAGTTGGTAGAGCATCCACTCCACAACAGGGAGGTCGTGGGTTCAAATCCCGGCCGGGTCATACCAAAGACCATATAAAAATGGTACTTCCCGCCTTCTAGCTTGGTGCTCAGTGTAATAGAATGGGGGGAGGAGTTGTTTGTGGCAGCGCCTTGCATGGCAGTGACCCCTCTGATTCTACATGTGATTAGCATTGTAGCTAGGAGAAATGTAAATTCGTTCTACTGTACATGATTGGCTGTATGGACGGAATGACAATAGAGATGCCTTCTTCTTTTTGCTCCTGTATTAATTATTTGTGGATTTAAGAGTGTAGCCTCGGAGAATGAGAATGGGAAAGAATCTTTACTAATCCAAGTAGTTGGTTTTCCACTTTACAAACAGCTCAAGTGGTACCTTAGCATGATTTTTTTTTATATGCATATATAACTTGCAGTATGTTAGGCTGTTAGTTGAAGATGACTTGTTCAAAGAAAATTAAGAAAAAAATATATATAAAGTACTGAGGGAAATAGGTAGAAAGGTATGTGGTGTATCCTCTGGACAGAGGAAGGAAGACAAGGAGACTTGGTGGTGGAATGAGGAGGTACAGGAAAGTATTCAAAGGATGAGGTTAGCAAAGAAAAAGTGGCATACAGTGCATCTGGAAAGTATTCACAGCGCTTCACTTTTTTCCACATTTTGTTATGTTACAGCCCTATTACAAAAGAGATTGAATTCATTTTTTTCCTCAAAATTCTACACACAATACCCCATAATGACAATGTGAAAAAAAAGTTGTTGTTTTTTAATTTTTGCAAATTTATTAAAAATAAAAAACTAAGAAATCACATGGCCCCACCCTGGAGCCAGGCCTGGGGGAGGGGCTCGATGGCTAGCGTCTGGTGGCCGGGTTTCCACCCATGGGACCCATCTGGGCTCAGCCTGAAGGAGTTACATGGGTCCGCCCTCCAGTGGGCTCACCACCTGCAGGAGGGATCATGGGGGTCCGGTGCTGTGTGGATTAGGTGGCGGTCAAAGGCGGAGACCTTGGCAGGCTGATCCCAGGCTTTCTAAACTGGCTTTTGGTACGTGGAATGTCACCTCTCTGGTGGGGAAGGAGCCTGAGCTGGTGCATGAGGTTGAGAGATACCGGCTAGATATAGTTGGCCTCACCTCAACACACAGCTCTGGTTCCGGAACCAGTCTCCTGGAGAGGGGCTGGAACTTGGCCTTTTCTGGAGTTGCCCCGGGCGAGAGGCGACGAGCAGGGGTGCCCTGGTAAAAAAATAAAAATAAATATGCTAAATATATTTAATTTAGGTATATTTTAGTGTATTTTAATATATTTTGGTAAAGTAAATTTTAAGTGTGCTATTTTGAACAACTTTTTTTTGTATTCAATACATTTTAGTTAAATTTAAATTGAAATAAAGTTCAACTTTAAGTATGCTTAATGTATTTTTATGTACTAAAGTGGAACAATTTTAAGTACACTTAATGCATTTTTAATATATTATGATATGTGACGATTTACTCATTCACTAATACACTATGATTACACTACTTTCATATTTTAAGTGCATTTATTGTGTATTAGCAATAGTCTTATAATTGATTTATAGTTTATTTAAAACCTATTTAAAATGACTCTGCAATACATAGAAATGTCATTTAAAATACTCTTTAAATATACAATGTTTCTTTTGTAAATACATTTTTCGTATAATGAAAATACTTTCAAGTATACACTTAACAAATATATTTTATTTGTATTTCAAAACAAACCAAAAATACATTCAATTACAATGTAGTGCAAAAATTGTAACTAAAGGTTTCGAACCTCGAGAAGTGAATTATACAAAAAGTAGAATAATCTCAAATGAGTTAGTGCTGTCACTTCACATGACTCTGGTCTGAAGTGTCCCCTTAACGTCATTGTCTGCAAGTTGAAATAAATTTAATAGAATGCATATTACTGACCCCTTGGACCGACATTTTGATGTAAAGAAATTAATTTCATTTATTTTTTTCAAAGTTCTTCCCTTTGCTGATTTCAGCCTCAAATCCATAGGCAAAAATTCAATATTTCTCTACCACACACCTAATTTTCCAAACTTGTAGACAATAACATCAAGCATATCCTCAGAGTGAGCGGCATCTGAAAAGAGCAGCCCTCTCGGAGCTTAGAAGCACATTAAGAACTGCTAGACAAGAGATAAACTGAACACATTCATCACCACTTTTTGTCAAAGCTTATGTGGTGTTGCTTGGTACCTGGTAGCATGAAAACAAATGTACAAATAACAAACCTTTTTTTTTTTACCCTTTTTGGCAAAGAGCCCTTAACAATGGGTAGAAAAAGAAACAATCAGACCTTACACGAAACATTTATGGCCTCTTATGTGAAAAATGTTCATTGTTGCTGTACTGTTATCACTATGTGTTATATATACTGAGTATGTTAACGTAGATTAACAGCAAGCCAAACTCGTTTTTCACGAGCCAGGAAACCAAGCCTCCTGCTCCTTTATTTTCAGTCTTCTTAGAAAGCTTACAGTATTTTACAACTGTGGCTCGAAGCTCGATGAAAAGCCCGAGTGAAACTGAAAAGAAATAAAAGCAGAAAATAAATACATATAATTAAGCTAGCGGGCCCCTGGGGTAGGACTAATTCCTGGAAACAAATAGACGTAATACATTAAACAAGCTAGCGGGGCCCTGGGATAAGACTAATTCCTGAAACAATATACTCTAAAAAAAACGATACCAAGTTCACATTTAACAACTTATAAAACCAACATAACATGCATTAACTTACAGCCATTGCTTTCGGAGGTGTAAAAAAGGGGTTTAACACACAGGAGGAACGTTTCAGACATTCTCGGGCAGGTTATATTCTCTCTGCCTTTTTTTTTCTCTCTACCGAAATCCGTTTCTTCTGCCCACAAATCCTAGCGGCAACTGGCTGCGCTTTCGATATAAAATACAAGCAAATTACTAATAACTATACAGAAATTACTTTTAACACAATTACTATTTAGATGACATGAATTACTACAAATGAACTATGATATTTTAATATGAACTTGTGAACTATTTTAACTTTATAAAACACACACTACTGAGGGCAGAACAGTTGCACTTCCTGCGTAGTGCAGCTCGCACCTCAGACACTGTGGTTCCGGGAAACTCCTCAATCACCGCGTCTGCAAAAGAAAACTTACTTAATACAGATTTTAAGTATATCTATAAACCACGTTTTTGTACTGCTATGTACTAAAATGTATAAGGAGATTGTTTCACATGACAAATCACCTAAGACAAGGAAAGAATTAGTTTTATTCACTCTACAATGTTAAGTTGTCTTAACAAGTTCTTTGTTGTCCCCCTTCCAAACAATATTGAAGGAGATTGAAGTATCTTAAAAATAAAATATTAATCTGTTTCAATTATACATTGTAATTATTTGTATATTTTTGAAAAATGCTTAGTGTTTTAAGCGTACCAAAAATATGTACTGATTAATACATTTTCATTTATGTTCATACATGCAATTAAAACTGTAAATACTCACTTATGTACTTTGAAATAAGTCAAAGAATAGTGTAATGTATTAAATGTATTGAAAGTATGCAACAAAATACAATTTTAGCTAAATATTACTTTAATATATTTATTGTATTATATAAAAATATATACTCAAAGTATGCATAAATATACTTTAAATGTATAATGAAATATTTGAGTAGAAGTATATTTCCAATTAGATATATATATATTTTATTTGAAATATATTTTTGGAAAAATATATTTCAGAATAGTGTATTAAAAAAATACTTATTACAAAGTATGTTTTAAGTACAGTTACATAAATATATTTACGTTATACTTGAAAGCGATTCCTAGAAAGTACAAGTATATTCTAATATATTTAACTTGTATTTTTGAAAAAAAGAATATAGTAATAATACACTTCAATATATTTTTTTTTCACCAGGGTGGGTATTCTTGTATCCCCCCACCTTGCTGCCTCTATATCGGAGATTTCCCCGGTGGACGAAAGGGTTGCTTTCCTGCGCCTTCGGGTTGGGAAACAGGTCCTGACCATCATTTGTGCCTATGCACCAAATGATATTTCAGAGTACCCACCCTTTTTGGAGTCTGTGACTGGGGTGCTGGAGGGTGCTTCTCTTGAAGACTTCATTGTCCTACTGGGGGACTTCAATGCGCATGTGGGTAACAACAGTGAAACCTGGAAGGGGGTGATTGGGAGGAACGGCCTGCCCGATCTGAACCCAAGTGGTGTTCAGTTATTGGACTTCTGTGCTAACCACAGTTTGTCCATAACGAACACCATATTCAAGCATAAGGGTGTCCATATGTGCACCTGGCACCGGGACATCCTAGGTCGCAGGTCGATGATCGATTTTGTTATCGTGTCATCAGACCTGCAACTGTATGTCTTGGACACTCGGGTAAAGAGAGGTGCAGAGCTGTCAACTGATCACCACCTGGTGGTGAGTTGGATCTGATGGCAGGGGAGGATGCCATTCAGACCTGGTAGACCCAAACGTATAGTGAGGGTGTGCTGGGAATGTCTGGCTGAGGTCCCTGTCCGGGAGGTCTTCAACTCCCACCTCCGGAAGAACTTCAACCACATTCCGAGGGAGTCTGGAGACATGGAGTCTGAATGGGCCATGTTCTCCACCTCTATTGTTGAAGCGGCAGCCCAGAGCTGCGGCCGCAAGGTGGTCGGTGCATCTCGTAGTGGCAGCCCCGAACCAAGTGGTGGACACCAGTGGTGAGGGGGGCCATTAAGCTGAAGAAGGAGTCCTATCAAGCTTGGTGGGCTTGTGCAGCTGAGGTGTACCAGCAGGCCAAGCGGAGTGCAGCTCAGGTGGTTGCTGAAGCAAAAACGCGGGTATGGGAGGAGTTCGGTGAGGCCATGGAACAAGACTTTCGGTCGGCCTCCAAAAGATTCTGGCAAACTGTCCGGCGGCCCAGAAGGGGGAAGCAGCTCCCTGTCCACACTGTGTACAGTGCGGATGGGGCGCTGTTGACTTGGACTGGGGATATCGTTTGGCGGTGGAGGGAATACTTTGAGGATCTCCTCAATCCCACTGATACGCCTTCCACAGAGGAAACAGGGCTTGTGGACGAGGGGGATAACTCGCCTATCACAGGGGCTGAGGCCGCCAAGGTGGTTAAAAATCTCCTTGGTGGCCGGGCCCCGGGGGTGGACGAGATTCGCCCTGAGTACCTCAAGGCCCTGGATGTTGTAGGACTGTCATGGTTGACACATGGTTGACACCTCTGCAACATTGCATGGAGGTTGGGGGCAGTGCCTTTGGCATGGCAAACCGGGGTGGTGGTTCCTCTTTTCAAAAAAGGGGACCGGAGGGTGTGCTCCAACTTCAGAGGGATCACACTCCTCAGCCTCCCTGGGAAGGTCTATGCCAAGGTACTGGAGAGGAGAGTCTGGCTGTTGGTCGAACCTCGGATTCAGGAGGAGCAATGTGGTTTTCGTCCTGCTTCAGGAGTATGGGGTATCGGGCTTGTTGTTACGAGCTATTCGGTCTCTGTACAACCATTGTGAGAGTTTGGTTCGTATTGCCAACCCTCGGTCGGGCTCATTCCCAGTGAGAGTTGGACTCCACCAGGGCTGCCCTTTGTCACCGATCCTGTTCATAATTTTTATGGACAGGATTTCTAGGCGCAGCCAGGGAATGGAGGGTGTCATGCTTGGCGACCACAGGATCTCATCTCTGTTGTTTGCAGATGATGTTGTCCTGTTGGCTTCATCCATCAATGACCTACAGTTCTTGCTGAGACGGTTTGCCGCTGAGCGTGAAGCGGCTGGGATGAGAATCAGCACATCCAAATCTGAGTCCATGGTCCTCAGCCGGAAAAAGGTGGATTGTCCTCTCCGGGTTGGGGACGGGCTCCTGCCCCAAGTGGAAGAGTTTAAGTATCTTGGGGTGTTATTCGCGAGTGAGGGGAGAATGGAGCGAGAGATTGATAGACGGATTGGAGCAGTGATGCGAACGTTGTACCGGTCCGTTGTGGTGAAGAGGTAATTGAGTTCTAAGGCAAAGCTGTCGATTTACCAGTCAATCAACGTTCCTACTCTCACCTATGGTCACGAGCTTTGGGTAATGACCGAAAGAACGAGATCGCAGATACAAGTGGCTGAAATGAGCTTTCTCCGTAGGATTGCTGGACTCACCCCCAGAGATAGGGTGAGGAGCTCAGTCATCTGGGAGAGGCTCAGAGTAGAACCGCTGCTCCTCTACATTGAAAGAAGTCAGTTGAGGTGGTATGGGCATCTGATTAGGATGCCTCCTGGACACCTCCCACTTGAGGTGTTTCGGGCATGTCCCACTGGGAGGAGACCCCGGGGCAGACCCAGGACTCGGTGGAGAGACTATGTCTCCCAGCTGGTCTGGGAACACCTTGGTATCCTCTTTGAAGAGCTGGAGCAAGTGGCTGTGGAGAGGGAAGTCTGGGGTTCTCTGCTTGAACTGCTGCCTCTGCGACCCGGACCTCCGGAAAAGCGATACAAGATGGATGGATGGATGGAAGAAATCACATGTACATAAGTATTCACATCCTTTGCTCAATACTTTGTTGATGCACCTTTGGCAGCAATTACAGCCTCAGGTCTTTTTGAATATGATGCCACAAGCTTGGCACCATCTTTGGCATCTTGGCATCTTTGGGCAGTTTTTCACATTTCTCATTGCAGCACCTCTCAAGCTCCGTCAGGTTAGATGGGAAGCATCAGTGCACAGCCATTTTCAGATCTCTCCAGAGATGTTCAATTGGATTCAAGTCTGGGTTCTGTCTGGACCACTCAAGGACATTCACAGAGCTGTCCTGAAGTCACTCCTTTGATATCTTGGCTGTGCACTTAGGGTCATTGTCCTGCTGAAAGATGAACCGTCACCCCAGTCTGAGGTCAAGAGCGCTCTGGAGCAGGTTTTTATCCAAGATGTCTCTGTACATTGCTGCATTCATCTTTCCCTCTATCCTGACTAGTCTCCCAGTTCCTGCCACTGAAAAACATTCCCATAGCATGATGCTGCTACCAACATTGATGTGGTTATGAATGGTGCCTGGTTTTCTCCAAACATGACACCTGGCATTCAATCTTTGTCTCATCAGACCAGATAATTTTGTTTTTCATGGTCTGAGACTCCTTAAGGTGCCTTTTGGCAAAGTCCAGGCGGGCTGCTATGTGCCTTTACGAAGGAGTGGCTTCCATCTGGCCACTCTACAATACAGGCACGATTGGTGGATTGCTGCAGAGATGGTTGTCCTTCTGGAAGGTTCTCCTCGTTTCACAGAGCAACGCTGGAGCTCTAACAAAGTGACCATTGGGTTCTTGGTCACCTCCCTGGCTAAGGCCCTTCTCTCCCGATCACTCAGTTTAGACGGCCAGCCAGCTCTAGGAAGAGTCCTGGTGGTTCAGAATTTCTTCCATTTACGGATGATGGAGGCTACTGTGCTGATTGGGACCTTCAAAGCAGCAGAAGTTATTCTGTACACTTCCCCCGATTTGTGCCTCGAGACAATCCTGTCACGGAGGTCTACAGACAATTCCTTTGACTTCATGCTTGGTTTGTGCGCTGACATGCACTGTCAACTGTGGGACCTTTTATAGACAGGTGTGTGCCTTTCCAAATCATATCCAGTGAACTGAATTTACCACAGGTGGCATCCAGTTAAGCTGTAGAAACATCTCAAGGATGATCAGTGGAAACAGGATGCGCTTTAGCTCAATTTTGAGCTTCATAGCAAAGGCTGTGAATACTTATGTACATGTGATTTCTTAGTTTTTTATTTTTAATAAATTTGTAAAAATCAAAAAAAAAACCAAACCTTTTTTCATGTTGTCATTATGGGGTGTTGTGTGTAGAATTTTGAGGAAAAAATGAATTTAATCCCTTTTGGAATAAGGCCGTAACATAACAAAATGTGGAACAAGTGAAGCGCTGTGAATACTTTCCGGATGCACTGTAGTCAGGGAGATGAAGAAAGTAGACAGGAGTATTTGGAATCTAGGCGCATGGTAAAGAGAGAGGTGGCAAAGGCAAAGCAAAAGGCATACAGTGAGTTGTATGAGAGGCTAAACACTAAGGAAGGAGAAAAGGACTTGCATCGATTAGCTAGACAGAGAGATTAAACTGGAAAAGATGTGCAGCAGGTTAGGCTGATTAAGGACTGAAATGGTAATGTACTAACAAATGACGAGAGTGTGTTGAGGAGGTGGATGGAGTACTTTGAAGAGCTGATAAAAGAGGAAAATGAGAGACAGGGGAGGATGGATGAAGGAAAGATGGTGAACAAAGAAGTACCAAGGATTAGCAAGGCAGAAGTGAGGGCAGCTTTGAAGAGGATGAAGAATGGAAAGGCGGTGGGTCCAGATGACATACCTGTGGAGGTATAGAGATGTTTAGGAGAGATGCAGTGGGCTTTTTAACACAATTGTTAAACACAGTCTTGGAGCGTGACTGGATGCCTGAGAAGTGGAGAAGAGGTGTTTTGGTACCAGTTTTCAAGAACAAGAGTGATGCTCAGAGCTGTAGTAACTACAGAGGTATAAAGTTGATTAGCCACACTATGAAGATATGGGAAAGAGTTGTTGAAGCCAGGTTAAGAGGAGAGGTGACAGTCAGCAGTAGTACAGTATGGTTTCATGCCAAGAAAGAATACTGCAGATGCAGTGTTTGCTCTAAGAGTGTTGATGGAGAAGTATAGAGAAGGTCAG
Source organism: Pholidichthys leucotaenia (assembly GCA_020510985.1). Classification (NCBI taxonomy): domain Eukaryota; kingdom Metazoa; phylum Chordata; class Actinopteri; order Cichliformes; family Pholidichthyidae; genus Pholidichthys; species Pholidichthys leucotaenia. The sequence continues at coordinate 157,772,215 of CM035839.1, forward strand.
AAGGAGTCGCACTGTGTCTTTGTGGATCGAGAGAAAGCGTATGATAAGGCGCCAAGAGAGGAAGTGTGGAACTGTATGAGAAAGTCAGGTGTGCCAGAGAAATATGTAAGGGTGGTGTAGGACATGTATGAGGACAGATTGTGCTGAGGTGTGCTGTAGGAGTGGCAGATGGATTCAAGGTGGGAGTGGGATTATATCAGGGATCAGCTCTGAGCACCCTCTTGTTTGCCATGGTGATGGACAAGCTGACAGATGAGGTCGGGCAGGAGATTTCTGAAAGAGGAGTCAAAAGAATTATCAGAATAGTTATCCAAGAGCCAAAGACCACTCGTGGAGAGCTCCAGAAAGACCTGGAGTTAGCAAGTACTGCTGTTTCAAAGAAAACAGTAAGTAATGCACCCAAGCGACATGGGCTCTATGCCCACTCAAGTCACAAGACTTCATTGCTGAAGAAAAAGCACGTTGAAGCTCATTTAAAGTTTGCTGCACAATATTTTGGCAAGCCAGTAAAATACTGATAGAATATAGTCTGGTCAGATGAGACCAAAATTAAACTTTTTGGATGCCACAACAAATGTTTGGAGGAGAAATAGCACTGCGCATCAGCCCAAAAACACCATACCAACAGTGAAGTTTGGAGGTGAGAGCATCATGGTGTTGGGGTGTTTTTCAGCACATGGTGCATGCAGACTTAATATAATTGAAGGAAACATGAATGAACAAACGTACAGAGACATCCTTCATGAGAACTTGTTGCCATCTGCCAAGATGCTGAAGGTGAAACGTGGGTGGACCTTTCAGCAAGACAATGATCTCAAACACAGAGCTAAGGAAACTCTCAACTGATTCCAGAGAAGGAAAATAAAGCTGCTGGAATGACCCAGTTACTTACCTGACCTGAATCCAATTGAAAATCTATGCAACAAATTGAAGGTCAGAGTTCATAGAAGACACCCATCGAACCTTCAAGATCTGAAGACAGTTTGTGTGGAACAATGGGCTAAAATCACTCCAGAGCAATGCCTGCATTCAGTTTCCCCATACAGGAGGCGTCTGGAAGCTGTTATTAGCAACAAAGGCTTTTCTACTAAGTATTCAAAAATTTCACCAAGCATATTCAATACTTATTCCCTGTGTGATTCCACTTTATTAAATATAACTTGTTTTGTGAAACAGTTGCCTTGATTTCTTTGTATGCATGCAATACTTGGATTGGTACTGATATCTGGTAAAAAATCTCAGGTCAATTGCTCCATCAGAAATATGTTTAATGAGAAAAAATGTTGACATGTTCAATACTTGTCCCCCCCCCCCATATACAGTGGGGCAAAAAAGTATTTAGTCAGCCACCAATTGTGCAACTTCTCCCACTTAAAAGATGAGAGAGGTCTCCAATTTTCATCATAGGTATACCTCAACTATGAGAGACAAAATGAGAAAAAAAATCCAGAAAATCACATTGAAGGATTTTTAATGAATTAATTGGTAAATTCCTCAGTAAAATAAGTATTTGGTCACCTACAAACAAGCAGGATTTCTGGCTCTCACAGACCTGTAACTTCTTCTTTAAGAGGCTCCTCTGTCCTACCTGTATTAATGGCACCTGTTTGAACTCGTTATCAGTATAAAAGACACCTGTCCACAACCTCAAACAGTCAGACTCCAAACTCCACTATGGCCAAGACCAAAGAGCTGTCAAAGGACACCAGAAACAAAATTGTAGACCTGCACCAGGCTGGGAAGACTGAATCTGCAATAGGTAAGCAGCTTGGTGTGAAGAAATCAACTGTGGAAGCAATTATTAGAAAATGGAAGACATACAAGACCACTGATAATCTCCCTTGATCTGGGGCTCCACGCAAGATCTCACCCCGTGGGGTCAAAATGATCACGAGAATGGTGAGCAAAAATCCCAGAACCACATGGGGGGACCTAGTGAATGACCTGCAGAGAGCTGGGACCAAAGTAACAAAGGCTACCATCAGTAACACACTACGCCGCCAGGGACTCAAATCCTGCAGTGCCAGACGTGTCCCCCTGCTTCAGCCAGTACATGTCCAGGCCCGTCTGAAGTTTGCTAGAGAGCATTTGGATGATCCAGAAGAGGACTGTGAGAATGTCATATGGTCAGACGAAACCAAAATAGAACTTTATTGTAAAAACTCAACTTGTCGTGTTTGGAAGAGAAAGAACACCATACCTACTGTGAAGCATGGGGGTGGAAACATCATACTTTGGGGCTGTTTTTCTGCAAAGGGACCAGGACGACTGATCCGTGTAAAGGAAAGAATGAATGGGGCCATGTATCGTGAGATTTTGAGTGAAAACCTCCTTCCACCAGCAAAGGCATTGAAGATGAAACGTGGCTGGGTCTTTCAGCAAGACAATGATCCCAAACACACCGCCCGGGCAACGACGGAGTGGCTTCGTAAGAAACATTTCAAGGTCCTGGAGTGGCCTAGCCAGTTTCCAAATCTCAACCCCATAGAAAATCTTTGGAGGGAGTTGAAAGTCTGTGTTGCCCAGCGACAGCCCCAAAACATCACTGCTCTAGAGGAGATCTGCATGGAGGAATGGGCCAAAATACCAGCAACAGTGTGTGAAAACCTTGTGAAGACTTACAGAAAACGTCTGACCTCTGTCATTGCCAACAAAGGGTATATAACAAAGTATTGAGATGAACTTTTGGGCGGCAGTGGCTCAGGAGGTAGAGCAGGTCGTCTAATAACCCGATGGTTGGCGGTTCGAATCCCGCTCTCCCCAGATATCCTGCCGTTGTGTCCCTGGGCAAGACACTTCACCCGCATTGCCTCCAGTGCCCATAACACTGGGTATGAATGTGTATAAATGTATAAAATGTTCGGTGGTGGCCGGAAAGGCCATTGGCGCAGATTGGCGGCCACGTTTCCGTCAGCCTGCCCCAGGGCAGCTGTGGCTGCAGAAGTAGCTTGCCACTACCACTGTCTGTCTGGAGTGAATGAATAATGTACCTATTTGTAAAGCGTCTTTGAGTATATATGATAAAGCGCTATATAAAACCGATGCATTATTATTAACTTTTGTTATTGACCAAATACTTATTTTACTGAGGAATTTACCAATTAATTCATTAAAAATCCTTCAATGTGATTTTCTGGATTTTTTTTTCCCTATTTTGTCTCTCATAGTTGAGGTATACCTATGATAAAAATTGGAGACCTCTGTCATCGTTTAATCAGAATCAGAATCAGAATCAGAATCAGCTTTATTGGCCAAGTATGCACAACACATACAAGGAATTTGACTTTGGCTAAAAACTTGCTCTCATTGTTCAGGTGGAGGATTTAAATAAGGATTCAATGACAACAGAGTATGTACAGTAAATTACAGTCTGTCCACGTTTCTATAAAAGGATGCAAATATATACAGGAATATATGCAGTTATTTACTCAGACTAACCACACTTTGCAGAAATATATGAAAAAATATACAGTCACACAGTATTTCAATGTGAACTCAGATTCAGTGATATAATGTGAATGAAGTAAAAAGCAGTGTGAGATTTATGTGCAATGTAATAATGGATGAAAAGTCATGAGTACAGCAACAGGTAGGACTAGGTGAATGTTAGGAGTTCATCAGAGTAATGGCTTGAGGAAAGTGATGGCTTGAGGAAAGTGGGAGAACTTGCACAATTGGTGGCTGACTAAATACTTTTTTACCCCACTGTATATATATATATATATATATACACTACCGTTCAAAAGTTTGGGGTCACACAGACAATTATTTTGTGTTTTCCATGAAAAGTCACACTTATTTAAGATAAGATAAGCCTTTATTAGTCCCACAACGGGGAAATTCCAGGATTGCAACAGCACAGGGATAGCAACACTCAGAGCAACAATCAGAAGGCAAGAAAAAAAACAAGCAAGCAAGAGCAGCTAATATACATATGTACATATTACTATAAAAAATATATATACACACACACACACACAGTGCAGAGCATTGTAGCTGGATGGAATAAATATATGAATATATAAACACACAGTGCAGAGCATTGTAGCTAGATGGAATAAATATGTAAATATATAAACACCCACAGTACGGAGCATTGCAGCTAGGTGGAATAAATATGCAAGTATATAAACACACACAGTGCAGAGCAATGTAGCTAGATGGAATAATATGTAGATATATAAAAACACAGTGCGGAGCATTGTAGCTAGATGGAATAAATATATAGATATATAAATATAAACACACCCAGTGCTGAGCATTGTAGCTAGATGGAATAAATATGTAAATATATAAACACACACAGTGCAGAGCATTGTTGCTAGATGGGATGAAACAGCATAACCGTCTACTTAGTTATCCTACATGGTATGATTATGTGCCCATACATATTCTCACCCTCCATAGCGACCGGTATGTTCCTAGTTGCATGCCGGAGAGGACCATTGTGTAAGTCTATTGCATCTTTTGCATTCAAAAAACTATTAGTTTGTTACGTCTTTTTGCTATCTCTGCGAGCAGCCCTGCTTAGGTTGTACAGTCTGACAGCCGTTGGTAGGAAGGACCTGCGAAACCTCTCGGTTGTGCACCTGGGATGATGTAGTCTGCTGCTAAATGAGCTCCTCAGTGCATCCAGTATGTCCTGCATAGGGTGGAACTCGGACTCCAGCAGAGATGACAGTTTAGCCACCGTCCTTCTCTCTCCTATCTCCTCCATCGGATCAAGGCGCTGCCCCAGGACAGAGCTAGCTTTCTTAATCAGTTTGTTCAGTCTCTTCCTATCGGCTGCAGTAATGCCACTGCCCCAGCAGACCACTCCAAAAGTGATGGCTGATGCCACCACCGTGTCATAGAATGACTTCAGCAGCGCCCCTTGTACACCAAAAGACCTGAGTCTCCTCAGCAGGAACAGCCTGCGCTGTCCCTTCTTGTAGAGTGCGTCAGTATTGTGTGACCAGTCTAGTTTATTGTTCAGATGAACACCCAGGTACTTATAGGATGTCACCATCTCGATGTCTGTTCCCTGTATATTTACTGGTGCTGTGAGGGGCTGCCCATGCCTGCGGCAGTCCACCACCAGCTCCTTAGTTTTCCTCGCGTTGATCTGGAGGCAGTTCCAATGGCACCAGTCCACGAAGTCCTGGATAAGCCCTCTGTACTCAGCTTCATCTCCGTTGGAGATGAGACCAACGATCGCAGAGTCATCAGAGAACTTCTGTAGATGGCAATGTGTTGTGTTGTGTGAGAAGTCCGCAGTATAAAGAGTGAACAGGAAGGGAGCCAGCACCGTTCCCTGGGGGGCCCCCGTGCTACTGATGATCGTGTCGGAAACACAGTCCCGGGTTCTCACAAACTGAGGCCGGTTCGTGAGGTAGTTCAGGATCCATGATGACAGGTGCTGGTCCACCCCTGCGCGCAGCAGCTTGTCCTTCAGGATCATCGGTTGGATGGTGTTGAAAGCACTGGAGAAGTCAAAGAACATGATCCTCACCATATTCCCGGGCTTCTCCAGGTGGGACAGAGAACGGTGAAGGAGGAAGATCACCGCATCCTCCACCCCAATGCCATGCTGGTAGGCGAACTGGAGTGGATCCATCGCTGGTTCCACCAGGGGGCGGAGATGAGCAAGGAGCAGTCTCTCCAGGGTCTTCATCAAGTGGGACGTCAAGGCCACCGGTCTGTAGATGTTCAGGTCTTTGGGGTGGGAAGTTTTTGGTACAGGTACCACACAAGATGTTTTCCACAGCTATGGTACCCTCCCCAGTTTCAGGCTCATGTTGAAGATATACGTCACAATCCCACACAGCTGGTCTGCACAGGACTTGAGGAGCTTTGCGCTGATGCCGTCCGGTCCCGACGCCTTCCTCGCCTTGATCTTCCTCAGCTCCGTCCACACCTGGGTCTTGGTCAGGGTCAGGATGGGGGGCTGTGTGTTGGGAGTGGGGGGGGGTGTCGGTGGAGTGGGGAGTGGGCAGCAGGACTTGATTTCTTAGAGGCAGCAGTGGTTGTTGTGCAGACGGGGGGAGGGCGGTTGGTCAAATCTATTGAAAAACAGATTCAGGTTGTTCGCCCACTCCCTGCCCCCCGTGGCCTGGGGGGAGGTATTCTGGAGCCCCAAGATGGTTTTGAGGTTTCTCCAGACCCCGCTGATGTCGCTCTGTTGCAGCTTGTCCTCCATCTTCTTCCTGAAGCTGTCCTTGCCTTCTCTGATCTTTCTCCTCAGCTCCCTCTGTACGGACTTCAGCATCTCCCTGTTCCCCGACCTGAAGATCCTCTTCTTCTCTCTCAGAAGTGTTTTTATCTCAGGGTTGATCCAGGGTTTGTTGTTTGAGTGACGCCGTATGGTCTTGGTGGGAACGGATTTGTCCACACAGAAGCTGAGGTAGCCCGTGAAGGTGTGAATGAGGCCATCGATGTCCTCACCATGTGGATCGCAGAGCTGCTTCCAGGCGGTGGCTTCAAAACAGTCCTTTAGAGTGTCCATTGTCTCCTCAGACCATAACTCCACAGTGTGCATGGCCGGAGGTTGTCTGTGCACTAGGGGTTTGTACACCGGCCGGAGATGAACCAAGTTGTGATCCGATCTCCCGAGTGGGGGGAGTTGTGATGAGGTGTACGCCTCCTTAGTGTTTGCGTAGAATAAATCCAGTGTTTTATTGTCTCTAGTGTGGCATGTGACATACTGGGTGAACGTGGGTAGAATGGGAGACAGTGAAACGTGGTTGAAATCGCCTGAGATGAGGAGAAGAGTATCTGGGTGTTCTGTCTGCAGCCTGCTGGTTACTGAATGGATGACGTCACGTGCTGTCCCAGCGTTCGCCGTCGGATTTGCATAAATAACAATGCAGATCACGTGTGATTGTTCTCTCGGGAGATATGTAGGCCTCATGCTAACAGCTAGCAACTCAATGTCTTTGCTGCAGTGTCGTTGTTTAACAGTGATATGTCCCGGTCTGCACCAGTTGTTGTTAACATACATCAGGGGTGTCCAACCATGTGCCATGGAGAGCCAAGACCCTGCAGGTTTTCTCTTCTACCCAGTCTCTTCAGCAGGTGTTTTCACTTATCAGCAATCAGTGGGAAGAAG